>CM054059.1:372977328-373582536 GCA_028641055.1 Alopecurus myosuroides
GTTACTCCAACTCGGCAGGATGAGCGCTTCCAGTGCCAAATCCACTCGGGGACAGTGGAGCAAGCGTCTAGCATTCTCTTCAGGTCGCCATACCCTTTACCCGGCCACCGTATCTCTTGAAGGATCCATTTGGTTCCGGCGCATAGCTGCCGGATAACGCTCTTGATAGTCTTCAGCCTGGCAATGTCATCCTCGTCCGGTATCACTTCATCCGGACCTGCAGAAATGGAAACATGAGTCAGGAAACTCAGGCTATTTATCAAAAGGATAACCCAGATGAATAAACGTACCAAGCAAAGCACGATACGTATCAGCAATTTGAACAGAAAGGCTCGTTAGATCATCTTCTGCGGTGTGAGCCCTCCTCCTATACTTCTTCATTATCATCCTACTCCTCCTGGCCTCAGCCTCGGCCGCCTCACGCAGAGCCACCTCCTTTTCAATGAGCTTGGTGGCCTCTGCCAGTTTCTCCTCAGATTGAGTCACGAAGGACTGCATGGATGCAACGAAGGATTAGCCGGGTAGAGGGGCAAGTTATCAGTCGCTTATATCATAAAGTCCCAAGCAAATTATGAATCAATTCACTCGGAACTTGGGGACTGGATAAGGACACAAGCAACATTAGTCGGGTTTACCTCGTGTTTGGCTATTAAAGCCTCCAAGATGTTTTCTTCATTAGCCCTCAAAGCACGCAGGGTTTCGAGCATCTGGGTAAACGTCAGGTCCTCGGGCCAGACACCGGAAGAGCCGGCAGCCTGGTCGCCTGGTGAGGGAGCTCTCCCCGCCCTTGGGGTCGAGACCCGGACAGTCTGAGTATCCGGGTTGGGAGAACCCATCCTCGTGTCCGGAACCTCGATCTCCTCGTCCACTGGTTCGGATGAGGCAGGAGACCCGGCGGCTTGGTGAAGTGGATCGCCCAAAGGGCCTTGTTCCTGGTTATTCTCAGTATCACCGCCAGTTGCGGCATCTACGTTCTCAGTCGGCTCCTCTGTCTGATGGTTATCCATCTCCACATTCTCCGGGTCACTAACGGTGACTTGAGTGCTAAAAGAAAGATGAGAGGAGGCAGTTAGCAGTGGTGATTGAAAATTTTCAGGCATCAAAAGATGTCATATAGCAAAAACTTACCCGGTATTCACGGTGTAATCCGGCGGGAGCTCGCCGCTGGAAGCAGACGAAGTCGCCACAGGGACTACTAGCGGAACCCGGAATTGCCCGGCACGTGGATGGTTAGGATAAGGGTGGCGTCGAGGAGAGTTGGAAGGACGAGGCGGAGGAGCACTGGCACTGTCGTGGGATAATCACGGCAGATGTTACCAGGGGTAACTGATCTTGGGGCAAGTCGACACAGGCGTTCGGGAGAGGGTTTAGCTCAAGGGAAGACATGGTACAACTTGATCTGACGACCGGCAATCAAAGTCGCCGGATCTCTATTCTCTATACAATAACTCGATTAGGGTTTACACTGGATACTCGATACCACACGATGTTGCTAGGGTTCTTAGATCTCTCTCCCAATCTATACCCGGGGGTCGGTTTATATAGTACCCGTACCCCCTAACTTACTTTACAAGGCACACCCCGGTCCTACCCATACACGGCGTGCTAACCCTAATTTTCCTTTACAATATCCATAATCCGGGCCATTAGGCCCACGAGCCTGGGCCTCCACGAACATCTTTACCACAGCCGGATCCTGTATACCATCCTTTGGGCCGGGTTATTCCCCGGAGCCTGGCATACCGGGTTAGCATCCCCCCGTCAGTAGTCCCCAGAATAGCCTGGGCTTCACGGATCTCCTTGAAGCGCTTGCTATTCCTGAAAAGATATCAATCACACGGGCACATGGAAACCGGGTTAAGATGTTTCAACATTCAGCTAGGCCTTGCTCCTTGGTGGCCATGCGATAATTCAGGTTTTTCCCTCCAAACACCTTGGTTCAAACTTCTGGGTCCAAATCATAGTAGCAACGCCAAGATCCTATGCTTGACAGTTAATCCCATCATCGCGGGACGAATCCCCTTCTTTCTTTATCCGGATGCTTTACTCAATACTGGGCGCATATCTCGCAGGAACTTTAAATAAATAGCCGTTTTACCCCCACAATTCCCGGCCTCCACTCACCGAACCGGGCTTATCCAGTCGCACTATAAAAAAGCTCCTTAGGAGTGACTCGAACCCTAACGGCTCATTTCCCCCACTCCATTCCTTTCTCCCCTTGAGCTCTCTTTCTTCCTGAGCGCCACCACGGACCTTCCACGCACGTCACCGGAACCCATTGCCCGAAGGCTACGCTCCGCCACCGGTCACTCCGCGCCGCCGCCAAGATCCGCCGGCGAATTCTCATCCGGCCCACCAAGAACCGCGAAAGGACACCAGGCCTGCGCCATCTGCCTCCGCAAGGCCTCCCTCGGATCTCCTCCGGTAAGCCTTTTGAGTTCATCAACTTTCCCTCGCAACCTCTGATTTTTTCCTCAGATTAGATCTAGATCCGTTCGCCTCAGATTTCTTGGCTAGACCGGATTAGGCTACCCATAGTCTCTTTTAGTTCGCACAAAGGATAAAGCGCATACTCCAACCAACTCGCCTACTGCCCACAATCATTACCCTCGCCATAAATTTGAAAATAAAACTTCCAATCTAGGCTCGTTCTGCCCAAGATTTCCGCCTCTGCATCAATCACTCGGCTGGACTGCTTCTTTTTAATCCCCTTTATTCACGTTTGGCGCTTAAGCCACTGCCCATTGTTTTCAAAAAGCTTCTTTACCATTTAGACCCCATAAATTTCTCCATAATACGCGATACCCGGAACTTCCGAGCTTGATTCTACGGGCTAACACCCGGATCTCCTACCATACCTCAATACCATCCGGCTGATACTTGATCGTTTCGTAACTTCCATGTCTTAATCTTCTTCTTATTTGGTGCCTTGCAGGTCAACCACATGGCTCCCAAGAAACAGGTGAAAACCCCAACCAAGGCTAAAGCCACCAACACCATTTCCGCCAACTGGGGGCGGTCTATGGTCACGAAGGCCAAGTTGGAGGAGCTAGTGGAGCTGGGAGTTCTCCCTCCTCAGGAGAATATCCAATGGAGGGTGCCGGGTAAGGAGACCCGGCCCACCCCTACAAAAGACGAGGTAATCTGCTTCGTGGAACATGTGACCCGGGGTTTTCGCCCACCCGGTCATCCTTTTTTCCGTGACATTCTTAGTCACTATGGCCTTCGCGTCTTCGACATCGGGCCCAATTCCGTGCTAAATATTACCCACTTTATTGTCCTTTCTGAATCCTATTTATGCACTCCACCAAACCTAGCCCTTTTTATCGAGCTTTATCAATGCAAACCATGCCGCGAAAGCGGTGATGGGGCGCTTCTCACTTGCGGCGGGGTTTCGATCCAGCGCCGCAAGAACTCTCTGATGCCATCCCTCACCCTTAACTCTCATGTCAAACACTGGCAGCTTTCTTATTTCTACTGCCAGGACACTTCCCCATCCGGCCAAAAGAAACTGCCGGGTTATTCTGATGGTCTTCTTGACATCTCTGATAAATTTAGTGCCTTTGCCCCTGACTCAAATAGGGAGGCAATCCAACCTCTGCTAGCCAAACTCGCCACTCTTAGAGCCCAGGGCCTCATTGGGCTCAACCTAGTGAAGACCTGGGTCGACTTCAGAATTCAACCCAACTCCATCCGCACAAAGCTGATGTGCGAGTATTCTGGGGAACCTTCTGATCCACTACGATACTCTGACAACATCTTCGCAGCCGGCGACACTCTCAAGACCATCAAGGGTTTTCTTACGGAAAAGCTCGAGGTAATCTGGAACATATCCGGGTTAGAGCCCTTCACACTTGAAAACCCGGCCCCCCAGGTAAAAACCCGACTCTGACGCCTTTACTTTCGCTCTTTCCACTTGATGCAACTGATAACCCGTACTTTAACGCCTTTCAGGATGATGACGACTTTTGGAACACCAATACCCCCCCTAGCTCCGAAGGTCCAGAGGAGCAAGAAGCTGTTCACTCAGACGAAGGTACTCTTTGAGTTTTACTTGATTCGTTTGGACTCACCGTAACCCCTTTATTTCCAACCGTAATCTTGATGACATTCAGAACAAGAAGATGACGAGGAAGAAGATTCGGACGGCAAGGTAGAATCCGCCAGTGATGAGGAAGAACCGGAGCCGGCAACCAAAGCCGGATCTAAAAGAAAAGCTCAAGGAGCCACCTCCAAGGTTTCATCCCCCTTCACACATTCAATTTGTATTACCGTAATGATATTCTTGAACCTTTCTTGACGTTATTCCACTGGTCAATCTTGAAGGGGTCGCCCATGCCTAAGCGCAGGTCGACTCGAAATCACCCGGGTAACGACGCCCTTAACCCGGGTTCTTCACCGCTCCCCACTCGGCAAGCTGGTACTTGCTCTATCTTTTCTTGGTTAGCACGGTTTCCTCGAAGCATTCTCGCATAATATTTAACTTGACATTTTCCAGCCTCCCCCGGGTCTGACGATGGATTTCCTTGTGACTTTGCGGTGAATGCCGGGTAAAATCCCCTTCCAGATACTTTCCGGTACTTCGTCATCTTTTCCTGACTGCATATTTAGCTGCTTTGTGATAACATCTACAGGGCCACGGTCGTTGTCAGCGATCAAGAGGATTCGGAAGATAAGGGCCCGGGTAAGGGGAACCCGGCTGATAAAACTGCAACCGCGTCTGGCGATGAAGAACAAACATCGCCGACTAAACCGGACCAACAGGAAACCGAATATCCAATTGCTTCTCATGCCAGCAAGAGAAAGACCACCGCCTTAGGTGCAGAAGGAGTGTCGGATTCCAACGTGCAAATGACCCGGGTTCCACCTCCTTCTAAGAAGAAAACCTCTTCTAGGAAATTCCAAGGACCCGGGTCTTCTGACACGAATAAAGATACTTTCGAACAATTGATGGACAAGCTTCTCACCATGAAGGCTTCGGAGAGCGAGACTTTAGAGCGCATGGCTGCAGAGCACCAGGTAAGAGCGCTTGTTATCTTATATTCCCTATCTAGTCCCCAAGTTCCGAGTATAACTTGCAAAAGTTATGCTTGGTACTTCTCACCATATTTTTCTTGCCATAACACTCAGCTGGTTCTTGCACCCTTTTACATTTATAGGCACAGGTAACTCGGTCTGATGAAACCTTGCTGAAGACTGAACAGCTCCTTCTTGCCGAGATAAAACGCCGAGAAATCCTTGAGGATAATATGAAAACTTTGAAGAAGGATGTCTCCAAATACAAGGAGAAGTGCCTCGCCGCTCAGGCCGATTTGGAGAAGTTATCGGATCAAGTCTCCGATACTTATCAGATCTTACTTAGTAAGTGTTTGCCTGCCGACTAAGTTTTTGCCTGCCGCCTAATTTTTGCCTGCCGACTAATTTCATACCCGGCTGCTACTGATACGTTCTTGCTTCTGTTTCCACTATAGGTGCGAACCTTGCAGCTCCAGAGGAAGATGCTATTGTCAAGGTTAGGACCCTGAAGACTGTGCTCCGGACTTTCTTTGCCGGCACAAAATTTATATTGAATGCCATTAATTGGCCCACGGAAGCCTATCCGGGTGAAGAGAACCTTGTCCAAGCCTGCTCCACTGTACCCGGCTGGATTGAACTCTGGAAGCGTTCGTCCTGCCGTACTGGTATAGTGCGGGCTTTGACCTTGGCCAAAGCCTACTTTCCGAAGCTTGACCCGGCGAAGATAATCTCCGGGTTTCCTGAGTTCAAGGCGGATGGCGCCAAATTTACGCCTAAGGATTTCAAGGCCATTCAGTCGGCAGTGCGCCCCTCTGCCACCACTCTAGCCGATAGCTTGAACCTTAATACACTAATGACTGCGTATGACGCTGATGACAAGATTATCACAGAGGAAGCACCCCCGCCCTTTGACCTCTTGGAGAAGTGGGCTGATTACTCAGCTAAGAAGAAGGAGGCAACTGCGAAGAGGGAGGCCGACTTAAAATCAGGGCCGTCCGCCTCTACACCGTCCGTCCTTCCTCCTATCCGCCCTGGCGCGGTGAGTCCGGGTGGCTCTGCCAAAAAAGCTAAGAAGCAGGTCCAGGAGCAAGACCCGGAAGATCGCGCTCAGGAGGCCGAGTAGAGTAAGGATGTCATAATACCTTAGTCACATGGGACCTTTTTGTTTGAGCTATTTTATTCTGTTAATGGTGCGCCTGTGCACTTCTGATACCGATGCAAAAACTTGTAATATACTTCTATTTGGTGACATATTTTCGCGGCTTTCCCAGCCTTTTGATAATCGTACTTTTTGCTGTTCTTCTTAACTTGTTCTTGATACCCATCTCTCTTTTTAGCTCCCTTCATAAGACTCGTTTTTTCCGAGACCAGGGGCTTTGATAAGTGAAATTCTCTTGAAGTTCCCAAGACTCGGATGACAGGGCCGTTTTGAACCTTGGTATCAAAGTGGTTTGTTTCTGTTGCGAAGTCCCCAGTCCCCATGACCCAAAGGACGAGTCATGGGGGTGTGGCCTTTCCCAGAGGACAAATCATTCCCTACCAAGGCAAAACCCTAAAACCATCTCATGTAAATACTGAAGTTATGCTTGATAATCACTGAGTTTCCGGCTTACCAGCCTTGTACTCTGCATAAACTTGTGGTTTAGATGACCCTTTTGACTATCTTATACTATAAGCCGGCTTTCGCGTGGATACCATGTTGTTACATCTGTATGAAAACAGAGTCAGGCGAGTCCCATTGGGCTTCACGGCTGATTGTAATCATAAGCGAACGAATCATGCCACTTTTAGTGCGAGTCACATCGAGCTTAAGTAAGAAAAGTCAAGAAAAGTTGGCTCCTCTGCCCAGTCATAAGATTGCAGCCGTACCCGTTTGCGAGTAGTCGGCCCTTACAACTTATAGACACCAATGCCGGGTCATTTGGGTTAGCGGCTGGTTACTTGGGCAACCAACCCCCCAAGACCAACATGCACTCGATGCTTTTGATGATGATACTGAATTACTGATGTCGTATGGATACTACTTACTTGTGATAAAGGCGAAAAGACATAGGACTTGATAACCATCTCTTTATTGATACCAGAAATTTTTGGGTCAGCAGGCCGCCTCATTAAAAACCTTCCAGTCCCCTTAGGTACCCTGGGTAGGAAAAGAGCGCGTCTGAAACCTGCCGCCCGTTACATTACTCAGTTCTTTGTAAGCACTGGTCCTGATCCGGCTTGACCAATGCACATCCTCCATAAGTTGGACTTTTTCCTGATGAGTACCGGGTTTGCCAGCCAACCCGGGTGGAGTGTCTCCATGACTTTGCTGGTTGTGGGCGGCCGTGTAACTTCTTCCTTTACAGCAGACTGCTTGGGAGAGTCAACTTCGATTAAGGCCACCATTTTAGCATCTTGCGTTACCTTGGACTTTGCTTTTTCGCCTTCAGTATTTGGCTTCTTTGATGTAGTTCTGTCCTCCGGGTCTGCTTGAGACCGATAGTGCTTGAGTTCTTCCTTTCTGCAAGCTTGCTCAGCCATTGCTGCATCTCCTTCGTCGCATTCAGCGGCTATGTCTCGATTTCCGTGTATGGTTATTGTCTTCTTGGGACCCGGGATTTTTAGCTGTAGATATACATAACACGGCCTAGCCATGAATTTGGCATAAGCCGGCCTTCCAAACAGCGCGTGATAGGGGCTGCGTAATTTCACTACCTCAAAGGTGAGCCACTCAACTCGATAGTTATCCTTTGATTCTCCGAAAGCTACCTCCAATGCGATTTTTCCCTCGGGGCATGCTGAATGACCCGGCACTATTCCATGAAAAACTGTTGAGCTTTTTTGCAGTTGAGATTCCTTGAGACCCATGCGTAGGAAGGTTTCCCAATACAGTATATTGATGCTGCTTCCACCATCCATTAAAACCTTCTTTAGTTCGTACCCATTAACTTGCGGTGCGACTACTAGTGCCAAGACTCCTGGGTGTTCCACTCTTTCTGGGTGATCCCTTCTGCTCCATGTTACCTCCTGTTCTGACCATCTCAAGTATCTCGGAACGGCTAACGAAACTGAGTTGACTGCTTGCTTCAGTATCTTTTTGTCCTTGTTAGATCCTCCTGTGGTATGCACATGATATTGACCCAATTGTTTGGGGTTAGCCTGGAAGCCTCCTGCCCCCCCTTGGTTATTACCTTGATTTCCAGCCGCCGGGTTACCAGCTGGGGGTGGGCCGTTGCCCGGGTTTGCCCCTGGACCCGGTCCTCCTCCCCGCCCTGCACCTCGCATAGCTCTGTGCACTTCATCATTTTTCCATCTTTGCAAATCGGCGCATTGTTCTAGGGAGTGGTTAGCTGGCCTGCCATTCCTGCTGTGCTTCGGACATGCCATTCTGAATATGTCCCAATTGTTACCCGGCCTTGGTGGACCTTGATAGTTTCCTCCATGGTGGTTACCTCCGTTGAAATTTCCTTCTGCTCTTGGCCTTGAAGACCCGGCTTCGGTGTTAGCGACAAACTCGGAGCCTCCTTCGAAGGGACGCTTGTTCTGACTATTTCCATTGTTTCCTGACGCTATTCCGTTGCCGGTTCTTCCATTACCGCTTGTGTTTGCTTTTGTCTTCTTGTCATCAGCTTCTTCTTCTGTGGTATCTGTCGCAGCGTGTTTGTTGCACGCATCCATCAATTCTCCCATTGTGACTTCTGACGCATTTCGACTGGACTTCATGCGAGTTAACTTTTGCACTAAAGGTATATACTTGCATGTTTTTGCCATGGCTTGTAGCGCATCCTTGGGCTGGATGTCTGTGGATGAGTGAAGTATCTCCATAACCCGGCGCACCCAACTGCGCGCCGATTCTCCCTTCTTTTGGACGCATCGCTCTAGATCATCAATGGTGAATAATTTCCTGCAGGTCCCGTGAAAGTGCTTGATAAACGCGGTCTTCAATTCCTCCCAAGACTTGATCGATCCCTCTGGTAGATTGGTGAACCACAATTTTGCTGCTCCTTCAGACATCATCAGATACATGAATTTGGCTTGGAGGTTCTCGGACGCGTTGCGGATTGACATTGCCATCTCGTAACTGCTTAGCCACGTTTCGGGATCCATGGTTGGCTCATAATTCACTACTTTCCCTGGCTCTTTGAACTTTTCCGGGTAAGGTTCAGCTCTAATATTGTCCGAGAGACACTTGGGCCCCGCAAGAATGATTGAAGCCGGCCTTGCCCTGGAAACGTGTGATGCCGCGGGGGGCGCGTCTGGGCGCTGTGCTGCGGGAGGTCCATGCGCTGCAGACCCGGCCGCGGCCCTCCGAGCCCTAGAACTGTCCACGACGGCCTGTGCTGCTGATACTGCCTGAGCGCGGGGAGGAGGCGGCATTTGCTGCTGCTCTTTCCTTCGCCGCGCCGAACTCGTTTGTAAATTCCCTTGCTGCTGGCTGACATATGGCGTCCCGTGCATTCCGCTTCTGTGATCCGGGTAATTGGCTTGCTGCGCCACCGCAGTGTGCAACAGCTCGATGGCTTGCCGAGTCTTCTCTGCATGGGGCGACTCTCCCACAGGTATCTGATTCAAAGCGAGTGTCGCCGCATATACGTTGTCCATAGGATTGTTGTAGTGGCCGGCTGGCGTGCGGAATCGTGATGGTGGCGGTGGCAGTAGATCGTTGCCGGTTGTGACTCTAGTTTGCGGTGGGGGTAACCCGGTCCGTTCATTCGCCGGATGTGTCGCTGCTGTTGTCTGTTGGGGTGCGGTTCCCTGGTTCACCACTGGTATCGGTTGGTCCTGAGGCGTGATGAACAAATTAGCCGGATTAAGAACCCCGCCCGCTGCTGGCAACCTGGTGTGGTGCCTTTGATGTATCCTGGACGTTTCCTCTCAAAGCATCCCCTGTCTATCTGCTTCCACTTGCCTTCTTTGCTGTTCCAATGCACGACGAGCCACGTCCAGATCTCTAACACGCTCTGCCGCGTTTTCTGGGGTGATAACAGTGGCGAGGACTGTAGGATCCAAAATCAAATTATTATCGAACAGGGCCGGGTGACGCGGATTCGAGGGACCCGCCCCTGGTGTCCGATTGGCTTGAAACCCGAACATGTTGGCGTGTTGCTCCTCATCTGCTGCGCGACTGGTGACCGATGCTGACTCTCCATCGACCCGGGTCAAGACCGGGTCTCCGTTAACCGCGCCCTGTTGCTGGGCCACTGCCTGAGCCGCCCCGACTGGTGCCGCGGCTGTGTTTTCTTGGTTGGCCGCGGGGGCTGCATAGACTGCAACTCGGCGTGCGATATCCGGTGTAAATTCAGGCTGTTCCTCCTCACCGTTCTCCTCATACCGGTTTTCCAGTAGATCCAGGATAGACCCGGTGTCATCCTCTCCTTGGACCCGGTCGCGTGGGGTCCATGTCGGCTCCTCCGGCTGTTCCCACTCCGCGATGGGTTCTTCTGCCGGATATGTCGTTCCCGTTGATTCTTCATCCTCTGATCGGATAGACGTGGCTTTTCCTGGCATAGAATCAGATCCAACGTTGTCAGGGACCGAATTGGAAGCACATACCATACCGATGAAGACGTTGATCCGGCCGATTGTTACGACGGATCCGGTTTCGAGGTGATCCGACTCCGGCCCCCAGCCGGAATCGTCCACCACCTTTTCTCCTTCGTGGTCGATGTAGATCTCGCCGATGACAAGATTCTCCATGCCCTTCCGAGCTTCTCCCGTGATGTAGACACCTTTGGACGCAGGCCCCACGGTGGGCGCCAACTGTCGTGGGATAATCACGGCAGATGTTACCAGGGGTAACTGATCTTGGGGCAAGTCGACACAGGCGTTCGGGAGAGGGTTTAGCTCAAGGGAAGACATGGTACAACTTGATCTGACGGCCGGCAATCGAAGTCGCCGGATCTCTATTCTCGATACAATAACTCGATTAGGGTTTACACTGGATACTCGATACCACACGATGTTGCTAGGGTTCTTAGATCTCTCTCCCAATCTATACCCGGGGGTCGGTTTATATAGTACCCGTACCCCCTAACTTACTTTACAAGGCACACCCCGGTCCTACCCATACACGGCGTGCTAACCCTAATTTTCCTTTACAATATCCATAATCCGGGCCATTAGGCCCACGAGCCTGGGCCTCCACGAACATCTTTACCACAGCCGGATCCTGTATACCATCCTTTGGGCCGGGTTATTCCCCGGAGCCTGGCATACCGGGTTAGCATCCCCCCGTCAGGCACGATGGACGGGGGAGGTGGAGATGCCCGGGTTAAGAGGATTCTCACCCGGGGAACTCCGAGTCACTCTGCGCTTGGATGGAAGAGAATCCTTCAAGTACGACGAGTTCGATAATTGATGATTAAGTTGTCGCATGGTATCGAAGGAGTAAGGTTCAGAGGATATAAAAGAGAAAGGAACCTTGGACACTACCCCTCTGGCCTTCCTCTTGGCCCCAACTGTTGTTTCTTGGTCGGATTCGGTAGCTTCCGGGTCATCTTCGTCCTCCAGCCCTGTGAACCGAGTATGTATTCGTGGAAAAATTAAATGGGAGGAAAATGATGCAAGTAAAGATAATACAAGATCCGGGTGAATACCTTCATCACCGTCAACCGGCTCGTCTTCATCTTCCGGGTCTCTGGAAGGGGGGAGGTCTCAACTGTCCAGAAAGGATCACCGGCCTGAGACAGAAAGATGAAAATAAGAGTGGGGAGCAGTATCGAGTCAAGATAAGGAAATAAACTTATGAGTATCGGGTCTTACCGCGGGGGCCGGGTTTTCCCGAGTAAACGGAGGTAACCCGGCGATGTTTTTTATCACCTCCAGCTTCTCCGTCAAGAAACCCTTGATGGTTTTGTTGGTATCCCCGGCTGCAAAGCTCTTGGTGGAATATCGGAGCGCGTCTGTGGTGTGCCCCGAGTATTCGCACATCAATTTGGTGCGGATAGAGTTAGGTTGGATACGGAAGTCAACCCAAGTTTTTACTAAGTTGAGCCCAAGAAGGCCTTGGGCTGAGAGAACGGCTATCTTAGCCATCAAAGGTATGATTGCCTCCCTGTCCGAGTCAGGGGCGAAAGCATTGAAATTCTCAGAAGTGTTGAGGAGGCCCTCCGAGTAACCCGGCAGTCTCTTCTCGCCGGGTGGAGAAGTGTCGTGGCAGTAGAAGAAGGATAATTGCTAGTGTTTAACATGGGAGTTTAGATTAAGGGTCGGCATTGGGGAGTTTTTGCGGCGTTGGATGGATACCCCGCCGCAAGTGAGAAGTGCTCCGTCACCGCTTTCGCGGTACGGCTTGCACTGGAAAAGTTCGATAAAGAGAGTCAAACTTGGCGGAGTGCACAAGTATGACTCGGATAGGACAATGAAGAGGTTAATATTCAACATAGAGTTAGGCCCTATGTCGAATACCCGGAGGCCGTAGTGGTTCAGGACCTCGCGAAAGAAAGGGTGACCCGGAGGGCGGAATCCCCGCGTCACGTGTTCTACGAAGCAGATTACCTCGCCGTCGGTGGGTGTAGGCCGGGTCTCGTCACCCGGCGCCCTCCAGTGAATGTCCTTCTGAGGGGGAAGAACCCCCAACTCGGCCAATTCTTCCAGCTTGGCCTTGGTGACAGTGGATCGCCCCCAATTGGCGGATATGGATTGGGTTGTCTTCGCCTGGGCCGGCTGCTTCCCTTGCCTTTTGGGAGCCATGGGATCAACCTGCAAAACACAAGAAAAAGGGGTACAGGAAATAAGATTCGGAAGTATTGGATTATCCGAGTCTGGGTATCAAGAAAGTGTGAAAACTAAGAACTATCCGGGTATCACGCCATGAAGTGGAGATTGCAAGGTATCCGGGTATTAAGTATAACTATGGAGATTATTGGTCACTTACGTATGGAAAAGTGTTTGGGGAAGACGGATGGTTGCCCATGTATCTACTGCAAGCAAAATAGCCGGAAAAGGAGGATTTTCCGGCTGTCAATGTTATGTGCGGAAAATTGAGGTGAAATGGATCTAGATTGGAAAACTTGCGAACGATTCTACGAAGAGATTGGTGATTAATAATGGTAGGAGGGTGGTGTGTGATCATCAAACAGGTTGTTGAAGAAGTTGGCAAGCATCTAAGCCGTCTAAATTCGGTGTGACGAAAAAAACGGCCCACAGGTTGACCTAGATCCAATCTGGGATGAATCGAAAAATTGCGAGGCTAAATTAAACAAGTACAAGGAACTTACTGGGAGATGTTGGAGTTTAGTGCGACGACGGTGGACGGCGTGGCTCGAGTGCCCCTTTGCGATTCTTGGCGAGCGGGGCGAGCGCGCAGCGGTGAAGTTTGGCGGCGGCACGGGATGGCTCGAAAGCGGACGCGGCCGGCGGTGGCTTTGCTCCGGCGGCGAGCACGAAATTCCTGCGGTGGTGTTACGAGGGCGCAAGGAGTGAGGAAGGAAAGGAGAGGATGGAGTGAGGTGTTGGGTTCTAGGTCATCCTCTGAACACTATTTATAAGGTGAGGATGAACTTATCTCAACGGCCGGAAGTCGGAAATTATGGGGGAATGGTTATCCACGCGGATCCTGCGAGATATGCTTCAAGTATTGAGCAAGGTATCTGGACAAAAAAGAGAAGGAGATCCACCCCGTGATATCAGGGTCAATTATCGAGTATAGAATCTTGACATTTTTATCAGTGTTTAGACCTGGAAAGTTAAGCCAAGTACTTGGGAAAAAGCCGGGTTACTATATGGCCACCATGGAGTTAGGCCTAGCTATCTATCAAAGCACCTTAACCCGGCCTCCATACACTTGTGTGTTTGATATTCTTGCAGGGAATAGCGAGCGCTTCAAGGAAGGATCCGTGAAGCCCAAGCTATTCTGGGGACTACTGATGGGGGGATAATAACCCGGTAGGCCAACTCCAAGGTGTAACCCGGCCCAAAGGACACTGCGCAAGATCCGGCTAAGGGTAAAGAAACTTCTGAAAGGCCCAGGTCTGTAGGCCTCGTAACCCGGATTGTGGGTTACGGTAAAGGAAAGTTAGGGTTTGTACGTGGTGTCCGGGTAGGATTCAGGGTGCACCTTGGAGGGCAAGCTAGGGGGTACGGGTGCTTTATAAACCGACCCCTAGGTTTAGTTGAGAGGCCCAAGAGTTCTAGTCATCTCGCCTAATATCGAGTATCCAGTGTAACGTGTGATTCAAATTATTATCTTGAGATCGGAGACTCGGCGACTTGATTGTCGGCTACCAGATCGAAGTTCATCATCATGTTTTCCTCTGGGCTAAACCCTCTCCCAAACGCCTGTGTCGTCTTGCCCCAAGATCAGTTACCCTCGGTAACATCTGCCGTGATTATCCCACGACAGGCTGAGTACGAGAAGAAGGGAGAATGAAGAAATTACCGCAACCATCTAAGCTTGGGGGAGTTTCACCTATCCCCCGCCTTTTATCAGCTTTATCATGTCTATCTAGTTTTGGTGTGTCTTTCTTTTATTATCTAGTATCGTTTTCGTTTAGGCTTGAGTGAGCTCATTGAGCATTATCATGCATCCTCGTCTTATGGTTTATCAATGAATAATAAAGTATGGTTTCATCCATGATTCCCTTGTTTTGGGGATTTATGGGTAACACTCATGCAAATGAGCATGGCATATTTAGAGGTTTCAATCACATCTTGCCTTGAAATTAATTAACTTGAGTGTGTTGGACAATTGTAGAATTATCTCAATATGACATAAATCCACTATCTATCTATTAGCTTAATGGCTATTCCGAGCATGTTCACCATGTTATAGTTTAATTTATGCTCTAAATTAAGATGCTTATGTTATTAATTGGCATGGGCTGAATTTGGGATAAGACTCTCACGAACTTTTGAATGCACACATTTATTTCTATTGCACTTAACAAACATGACCCATTAATGGGAGCTAAAAGTTTTGTGCTTGACAAGGATTTTGGTTGGGAGTTGGCTAACACGTGCATCACGTGAAAAGCTTTCAACATTGCACAAATAAATTTTATATTTAGTTGATGTCATGTGCTTTTGTTTTTGGACTCCTGCCATGCCGAAATGAAATAGAGGAATAGTAAGTTTTGATGAGTAAGTATATATGACTAGAGAAATTGCATTGGGCCGCTAACCCAAGCCATGCTTGATCGTGGTGGAAATTTACTTACAACTAGAGTGGACTCTACAAACACATCCTATAATAAAATAAGAAGCTATGCATATAGTGAATGAAATAAAAAAGGATGATGAGTCTACTCCGTTTGTTCATCTTGTTATTGTGACATGGGCTGGTTTCTATGTCATGGGGCAAGAGGTACCTCTTTGCAATTCTCTATGATGTCATTAATACTTATTATGATTGTACAAAGCTTATTAGGAATCTTAAGTTGAGTAATCATGGAGTAGGTTTTCACACTCACGGGGCATGAGACATTCAACCAACACCTTGTCAACCACATTACTTCAACATTCATAAATTAAGATGCTAATGATAAAGGGGCAATGAGAGTCTTAGCCCAATGGATGCCACATTACAATTAGTAATTTAAGCTGGATAGTTTGGAAACTAAATGAGACTTGATCATGTTTTACCTCTACTCATTTATCTTTCTCCAAATTAAAGAGTATAATTCGATTGTCCAACATACAATGGTTATTTGCTTTCAAAAGTATGGGGTGTTTGCTAGAGCTTCGAATATGTTATCCTTATGTGTATGAGTTCTATTCATTCATCTTGCATTATAACTGAACATGATGATGATACAATGCCCGTATTTATTTATCAACCATAAGTCCATTGATGAATGTAATGATCTATGTCCTTATTTACTCGAGGACGAGCAAAGGTTTAAGCTTGGGGGAGTTGATACGTGCATTTTATATCATCATTTATACCCTACATATAGGCATTATTGGGATGTTTTATCAATGTTATGTCATTGTTTTGCATGTTTTAGATGATTTTACGGGACTTTCCTACAAAGTCCCTATTTTTGGTATTTAATTTCTGGGTGTCAGAAAACACCTGTTTT
This sequence comes from Alopecurus myosuroides, assembly GCA_028641055.1. Classification (NCBI taxonomy): domain Eukaryota; kingdom Viridiplantae; phylum Streptophyta; class Magnoliopsida; order Poales; family Poaceae; genus Alopecurus; species Alopecurus myosuroides. The sequence goes on from CM054059.1 coordinate 372,993,348, forward strand.
CATGTTTTTGATGTTTCAGGAGCTACAGGTATCCAAATTGCGAAAGGAAAGAAACCCTGTTAGTTTTTCTTCGGGAGAAAGGCCGTGGGCACAAGACACAAAGGAGGAGGGCCAGGAGGCCCAAAAGGGGGTAGCCCACGCGACCAGATTCCCTGGCCGCGTGTGGGGCCCCCAAATGGGCCCACAGCACCTCCTCCCCGAGCTCTTTTTGCTGACGACTCCGTCTTCCCTGAAAACGAACACCCTAATTTTCCCGAGACGAGACGGAGCCGCCAGGGCGGCGAAACTCTCGAAACTCTCCGCGGGGGAGACAGATCCTGCTGCTCCGGAGCTCTAGAGAAGGGGGAAATCATCCCCATCTTCATCCCATCTCCTCCTTGGCGTGGGAGGAGGCATCTCCATCACCATCCTCACTAGCACCTGCATCTCCACCATCACCATCACCGTGATCCACTCCGTTCCCCTCATAGTTTGATCATTGCTACACCCTAGATACGTGTTATTGTACTCCGTTGCATGTTTGGGATTGAGTACTTGTCATTATTTGGTGGTGGATCCATTGTTTCAGATTGTGTTGTACCACATATGTCACCATACATGATCATGTTTGCACGTTGTGAGTAGTTCCCGTATGTTCCTGAGGGCATAGGATGAATTGGCAATGATTTGTTACATGAGATGAGTTGTTATTTGGTCTAGTATTTATCTTTTATGTGATTCTATGATGGTGTTGTACGAACGTCGACTGTACAACACTTCACCTACATGGGCTCATAGGAGAACACCGTAGTGTAGTGACGTGATGATATCTTTAGGTGACAGGAACTTGAGACAGAGTCGTTGAATTTCATTATGAGGGTACTTGTATCGGGGAACTTAGAGCATAAGGCTATGGTGGGACATCATGTCTTAATAATTCTCGTGTTGTCATTTAATTGGTCACGTGATCCATCATAAGGGGTGATAGTTTATTTATTTAGCTATTCCTATTTGTGGCTCCGTCCGAAGAAGATTAAAACTAGACAAGATATACAAACATGTTATGCAATGAATCACTATGCCAGCTAAATCCGTGCAGCCCTCGGGAACGTTTTCCACATATAAGACACAAACACACACTTGAGCTTGTCCTCTTGCGCATTAGAGGATTGGGCTTTGTCTCTCATTGAGACCTACTACTTGCTGCAATTTACTTTCCGCATTTTACTTTACTTGCACTACACAATTAAAACACAAAAACACATGTTGCTTTTATTATTCCTTTGCTATTCTACTTACCAGTTCCTTCTGCTCCTCGTGGGTTCGACAAACTTTCTAATTCGAAAAGTACTACAATTGACTTCACTTGGGACCCATCATGGTATTCCAGGGAAACAATTCCATTGAAAAAGGGGGGCCAGACAGGGTGATCCCCTCTCTCCTCTGTTACATGTGTTGGGCACTGAGCTACTGCAAGCTGTAATACATGATTTGTTGACATAATGATTGATTAGTAGGCCCATTGATACTCATGATATCGAGTTACCTATTTTACAATATGCTGATGATACTTTGCTTATCATGCATGTTGATGCTGCTCAGTTGTCCTATTTGAAGAGTACCTTAATGAAGTTTTATATTTCAAATGGACTAAAGTTTAATTAGGATAAATCCAAAATGGTATCCATTAATGTTGATAATGAGATCATGTTGTCTTTGGCTGCAGATTTTGGTTGTCAGGTGGGATCCTTGCCTTTCATGTATTTGGGCCTGCCTCTTGGCACTACTAGACATGTGGTACAGGACCTGATGCCCCTAGTTTCCACTCTGGAAAGAAGATTGGCTTCTAGCTCTGCATTTCTGTCCCAAGGGACTAGGTTATAGTTTATTAATTCTGCCGTGTCTTCAATACCCTTGCATTTTCTCTGTTCTTTACAACTACCTCTTAGGTTAACCAAGCAATTGGATCGAATACTTAGACAATGCCTTTGGCGTGGTAACTCTCATACTAACACTCCCAGTAAGTCTCTGGCAGCTTGGGAGTTGGTTACACTGCCCAAAACGTGTGGGGAGTCTTGGTATTGTGGATTTCCAGAAAAAAATGTTTCATTGCTTATTAAATTTCTGGATAAGTTTTACAATAAGAGGGACTTTCCTTGGGTGAATCTAATTTGGAATAAATATTATGGAGGGAAAGTCCCACATGCTGAAAACCTGGTTGGATCTTTTAGGTGGAGAGACATTTTAAAACTGGTGGATATTATTAGAGTTGTGGCATGTGTATCCCTAGGGGATGGTTCATCCTTTTTGTTTTGGTTGGATAAATGGGATGTGTATGGTGCTATCACTCCCCTTAAGATGAGGTTCCCTCGTTTGTTTTCCTTTTTGCTCAAAGAAGATATCTCTGCAGCTGATGTTTTTGCTCTTTAAGATCACTCTTCTTTATTTCATTTGCCACTCTCTCAGGAGGCTTTTGCTGAGTTCCAGGATATGCTACAGTTGCTTAGATCTAACCAGCCTACTAATGAAAAGGATCTTTGGATTTACAATTGGGGAAATCAATACTCATCTTCTCAGTTCTATAAGATGATTTTCAAACATATCTCTGTTCCACTGGTTTCCCACTGGCTTTGGCAGTCTGATTGCACAATGAAATTCAAGGTGTTTGCATGGTTGCTTTGAAGATTGATTGAATACTAGGGATTTTCTCAAAAGAAGACATTGGCATGTTTCTAATGATGATTTCTGTGTGCTTTGCCCCAACAGAGATTATGAGGATAGAAAGCATTTGTTTTTCACTTGTAACTTCAGCCAAAAACTTTTGAATTACTTGTAGATCTACTGGAGGGATGCCACTGACCTCCAAACTAGTATTTCTCTGGCAAGGAAGAGTTTTGGCCATCCATTTTTTATGGAAGTTGTCATTGTGGCCTGCGGGCATATTTGGCTGCAGAGAAATGGAGTCATTTTTTATCATGAGAGAGCTTCTTTTGTTAGATGGAAGGCTAGTGTCATTCATGACATCTATCTCCTGCAGCATAGAATTAAGAAGAATTTCCTGGAGGCTTTACTAGCTTGGATTAGGGCTCTTCCTTAGAGCCTTTGTCTTTTTTCCTGTTTTCTTGTTTTCTCCATGTATATAACCCTTGTACATAAACCTTTTTTTCTTTTAATAAATTTGGGGGATGTTGTGGGGATTTTTCCCTACAGTCAGAGAGCTTAAAAAATGAAGGTGCCGATGGTATGATTTTTTTATACCCCATTGGGCCTCTTGGGGGCTTTGATGTTGTTGGTGGATATGCTCCATCTCTCTGGCGCCCTCGATAATGTGTATTGGGTACTTGGCCGCAAGGAAGGCACGAGAGGAGCCAGACAACCATGGACTTGAATGCCACGAGTGTTGGATGTATGCGAAGAGGTAATAATAATAGCAATTAACATCTGCTTCATGATTAATATTCGTGATTTTATGCTATAACTTATATTCCTCCTGAATATGAGATTCGTGAAGAAAAAGACATACACACGTGTAGAAACATGAATTATACCATGTACCATAGCTTGCCTTTTAGACTAACTTATTGATTGCTCTATGACTGTGTTTTCCTGGTCATTGACACTAATTGTGTCAGTATCAATAAGAGCATGTTGTTGGCTAGAACAATGTGGCCGGGTAGACAAAGTTAGTTTATATACTATGAGATAATTTTTGACCGCTTGTTGTTATTATTATCACAGTAAAGCTTTACATACTCATATGTCTCTAGACCATAAGGTTATTAGGATTATGCATAATTGATACGTTCAAAATGTATCTATAATTTTTTTTATTGTTCTATGCTTGTTTTATACCATTGCCCTATGTTTTACTATAGTTTTATATACATTTAGACACTTCCCCGGACTAAACTATTGACAAGATGTCAGTGTCAGTTTCTGTTTTTCTGCCATTTTTGCATTTCAGAAAATCCCCGTTGGAGAACTTGGAGAAAATCTAGGAAAGGGAAGAATAATTATTTCGTCATCGATACGAAGACGGAGCCAAAGTGGAGCCGGAGGGGAGCCACCAGGTGGCCAGGCGGGTCTAGGGCGCGGGTGGGCCTTAGGCCACGCCCCGAGGTCGCCTGGCCTCCCTGGGCCACCTCCCGGGACCCCCTTCACCTATAAATCGCCTCTAACCTAAAAATGTTGAGGCGGTGCTTATTTTGCACAAAATCCATATGGATCCGCCGTCATCTCGGAAGTCCAATCTAGGGATTCTCGAGCCCTTATCCGGCACCCTGTCGGAAGGGGGGATTGTCATTGGAGGTTTCTTCATCGCCATGATTGCCTATGGAGCCATGCGTGAGTAGTTCATCTTTGGACTACGGGTCCATAGCACTAGCTAGATGATTATCTTTCTCTTTTTCCACCATGTTTAGATCTTGTGAGCTGCCTAACATGATCAAGATCATCATTATGTAATAGGTGCATGTTGAGTCAGCTAGGTATCGATGAATTGTGAAATTATGATCAGAATGTTCATGTTTCTTATATGATCTTGATACTTTATTTGTGTTAATTTTCTATTGTGTTCTTTCATGCTCTTTGGTGTGTGTGTGTGTGGTTGCTTTGGCCAATTGATCAGAGGCATCTCCAAGAGGGAGTTTAGTGCTAGATAGTGGGTTCATGCCTCCTCCGATCCTGGGCACCAGTGACAAAAACATCTAAGGGAGAGGATGTGTTGTGGCCACTAGGGAAAAACTACGGTGTTTACTTCTACTTATTGATTATAAATATTGCTTACATTGATGAGGTTATGCCGACTAGCGTATCTTTCAGCATAGCCCAAAAGCTAGAATGCCAGGGTGGCCCTCGTCGTTATAAGGAAAACCCTTATAGGGAGGCCCAGCAGGCCGAAGCACAAGGCGGTAACCTGGTGTATGGAAGGCGGAAACGTGGAAGATTCTGACTTGGAGAAGAAGTCGGACGATCGACTCTGTCTGTAGCTAGGTTAGAGAACACACGGTAGGCATCGCTTTGAGAATAGACGGTAGGCTCTCTATATAAAGCCGGGCAGGGGGATCCCAAGGACGGATCCAGATTCAACCGCATTGTAACCTACACACGGGTTTGTACCTCAATAGTAGATCTTACGGCTAACCTAAACCTGGGTATACCTGTGTCCCCCGCCTCCGGTAAAACTCTCTTGGCGTCCCTCCCCCACATGTTCAGCCGGGACATGGCACCTAACAACAAGGCTGAATCTACAAACCCCCGACAGTTGGCGCCCATAGTGGGGCCAACTACGTCCGGAGTTATGTTTTGAGCGGGGATCTTGGGAGGAATCAGCGAAACCATCACCGTTGGGGGCGCCAAATTCGGCGATACCAATGACTACATCATCAACGACAACTCCTACATGTCAGCGAAAGAATACCTCGCCAACACCTACATCTTCCAGATCGACGGCCACAACATCTTCATCGGTATGATGGCTGCAGCTCTGGGATTATGCGGAGGAAATCAATTTTCTTTGCACACCATCCTCCTCGTCAAAGAAGGATTTGACGCAGGACTGGGATCCGATCTGGCTCACACCTATATCGGGGCCGATTGAGATCAATTTTTTCCCAGTCACCAAACCGATGATTCCACCAATCCAAGTTATGCCGCGGTGAACACCAAATATCACTATGTTGTCATGATTGGAGCGGAACACGCCACAATGGTGGAAAACTCCAAACCCGAATCTATCTTACCTGTGATAAATGGGCAAGTCAATTCGAAAGCCGGATCAGACAACACTGCCACCTTAGACGGTGAATTAGACTCCGACGAAGGATCCGGAAGTGATTTTGCAACCAAAGTGTAGAACACTTTCGCGAAAAACCATGAGATCATGATGACCTAGCCCACTGTCCCTCTAAGGGACAATAAGACGAATGAGGAGGATAAGTTAGAACCTCCCCCAGTTGGAGCACACGTTGATAACGCCTTGATGACCCACAAGTATAGGGGATCGCAACAGTCTTCGAGGGAAGTAAAATCCAAATTTATTGATTCGACACAAGGGGAGCCAAAGGATATTTATAAGCCTTAACAGATGAGTTGTCAATTCAGTTGCACCTAGAAGTAGACTTGCTCACAACATTTTATCAGTGGTAATAGTTTTATAGCAGTAACAGTAGTAAAATAACAGCAGGAATAAAATAAGGACACCAACGGTAGCAATTGTGGGAAACAATACGATTAAAATACTATAGGCATAGGGACGGATGAGCGGGAGTTGCATGGATAAGATAGTTCATATAATAATCAAAACATGGGTATTTGCAGATAGATAATAATAAAGCATCTAGATACTCGGTAACCATAGGCATGTGTTCCATATTTAGTCGTACATACTCGCAATGAGAAACTTGCACAACATCTTCTGTCCTACCAACCCGTTGCAGCGGGGCCTCAAGGGAAACTACTGGTAATTAAGGTGCTCATTTTAATAAAGTACTGGAGCAAAGCATTAACACTCCATGAACACATGTGATCCTCACATCATAGCCATCCCCTCTGGTTATCCCAATTGTTGTCACTTTGGGGCCTCAGGTTCCGGACAACGATATGTGTAAACGACTTGCATGTATGATAAAAAAAACATAATTATCTTCATGAAACAATAACATGTTCAAATCTGAGATCATGGCACTCGGGCCCTAGTGACAAGCATTAAGCATAACAAGTTGCAACAACGATAGATAGCAATGACAAAGGATACTAGACACCATGCCCTAACAATCTGGCATTATTACATGAACGATCTCATCCAATCCCTACCACCCCTCTCAGCCTACAACAGGGATTACTTACACATGGATGGGGGAATCGTGGATGGTTGATGGAAAAGTGGTGGCGATGATGATGGCGATAATCTCCTCTGAATCCCCGTCCCGGCAGGGTGCCAGAACAGGAACTTCTGATCCTCGAATTGGGTTTCGAGGTGGCGGCGGCGCTCTGGTGTTTTTCTCTGGAATATTACGAAACCCCTCAGGTTTTTAGGTCATGGGGCTTATGTAGTAGAAAGGGGAGACCGAGGGGGCGCCCGAGGCGGCCACACCATGTGGTGGCGCGGCCTAGAGGGGGCACCACCAGGTGGTGTGGGCCCCTCCTGGCCACTCTCCATCTCATCTTCTGGCTCCGGGGGTCTTCGGGTAAAATAAGAACTTCGGGATTTTTTCCGGACATTTTCCTGAAAGTTGACTTTCTGCACAAAAACGAGACACGAGGGTAATTCTGCTGAAAACAATGTTAGTCCGTGTTAGTTGTATCCAAAACTCACTAGCTTAGAGGAAAACAACAGCAAAAGTGTTCAGAAAAGTAGATACGTTTTGGACGTATCAAGTGCCCCCAAGCTTAGCTTATTGCTTGTCCTCAAGCAATTCAGTTAACAACTGAGTGCAATAAAAGAACTATTACAAACACATTTGCTTCATATGGTGTAAATATTCTCATTATATGATCAAGTACTTAGGCAATTCATAATAAGAAGTATGCAAATAAAGTCACCTAATAGTTATGCAAACCATGAAGAGATACCAACACACTAATAATAAGAAACATGAAATATATCAATTTGCAGGATTTCCATGTCCATAATAAGATATGATAAAGTGGTATCTCTCTTTCCCTTAATAGTGGAGAAAAATATAAATGTCAGGGCACCTCTGAGGTTCAAGTGAAGACTAGAAGTAAAGATATCAAAGATAAAAGCATCAAAGTTATACCACAATCAACCGTGTTCTGGGACAAACACATTACACTAAGAATGAAAACTATGCTCTCGAGAAGGTGCATAAAGTTGGAAGGTGAAGACTCAACATAAAAGTAAAAGAAAGGCCCTTCGTAGAGGGAAGCAGGGATTCACATGTGCTAGAGCTTTATATTAAAAAAACAGAAGTAAAATGATTTTGGGAGGTGATTGTTCACGTCAACAAATGGTAATAGAGTTCTTGTTATATTCCCTACTAAACAAGTTGATAGAGGTTCCGAATTATTTATATTAAGCATTTATAACATGCTCTCTATATAGTATGACACTCCTCCCCACCTTGCTTTCGCAAACCATGGCTAACCGAATCCTCGGGTGCCTGCCAACAATCTCATACCATGGAGGAGTGCCTATTTGTTTGTTTAGTTTTTTAATGTTATAATGGTCTAACCAGCTCTCTGAAAAATTAATGACGAGCAGATGAAGCATGCAAGTCAATTGTACTCAATTAGTATGGAAGATAACAAACCCAAATACTACTTCCTCATGAGCTAAAACAGTGTCACAAAATGAGAAGTATTTTGAAGGTTTTAAAGATAGCACATGAAAATTTACTTGGAGTGGCGGTTAAATACCACATATAGGTAGGTATGGTGGACACATTTGACAAACTTTGGTTTTTTGGGAGTTGGATGAACGAGTAGAGCTCATACTCAGTACAAGTGAAGGCTAGCAATAGACTAGGAGCGACAATCAAGAGACCAACAAAATCAATGGGGGCATAAAGGTGATATAAATACTCTGAGGCAAAATAAATCATAAAGGCTTAATTGACTTTTTGTTTTCAGTCTTATGCATGCGTGAGCATGTGCCAAGTCAATTCAAGTGAAACATTCAGAGGGAGATACCACAATGTCATACCCTTCTATGAATAAAACAATACAAGCAAATATTTATACGACATGCTATCTACTATTAGTAAACTGGAACTGATCATGACAGAGTATCTACTATTAGTAAACTGGAACTGATCATGACTAAGAATCCATTAAATAACACACACCTTACATGAACAAACTAAGCATGTCCACATGGATGAGTATAAGTACAAAATTAAAACAAGTAGAGTTCATACCAGCCTCTCACCATAACTTGAATTGTCGTAAATCGTCATTATTTCTCTTCACTTGTGTGGATTGAATGATATAAAATGATAACCAATCTCCAATGAAGTCACAAATGACTGTTGAACTCTGCAGCAAACTTTACAAAACCAAAGAAAAAAACCAAATATGTTTGGGTTTTCGAATTTAAAACAAGAACGTTTTGAATATTATTTTTGGTCCTTTTGCGTTTTGCAAAGCAAAAACTAAACAATAAAAACAAAGGAAGGAAAGAAACAAAAACATGGATATAAAAAGAACCAACAGAAACATGATATGGAAATGAGTGTGATGTCATCATACCTCCCCCCAAGCTTAGGCTTTTGGCCTAAGTGGAGATCAATCCCAAGAGGGCCAAGAAGTGGCGCCCCATAGTGCGATGAGGAATGGCCATCCTCGTGATATGAACTTGAGGACGCCCAGTTGTAATGCATGGTGTAGTCCTCGGAGGGCGCATCGTGCCCTGCCTGATACTCGGGGTCGAGATGCACATGGAAACCAAGCAAACGCAGCTGCTCGTCCATCTCCTCCTTTGGGCGTGACCACGGCCCTCTACGAATACTAAAAAAACCAGGCTGCGGCAAAGGAACTTACCTTTCATCTCCATCAGTAAATAAAACTCTATAGACTAGATTTCTAGCACTAGAGTTAGCAGTAACAAAATGATGAGCTTTCATGGCAGCAAGATCAAGTCTCTGTGGGGCTAACAACTCATCATTGGGAGCAACAGAAAGGCCTAGAGCAGTTATAATACACGCAACAATAATACCCCTATAAATGGGTCCTCTAGCAGCTAAATGGCGAGCAATGAGAGCGCCAAGGTTGTACTTATGGTTATCATTAAGTGCAGCAGCTAGAAAGGCTAAATGGTAATTAGAAATATTACGTGTTTTCCCTACCAAGAACACTAGTAGCAAGATAATAAACAAAGTATCTAATAGCTGGGAGTTGAATGTTTCTTATTTTGCTGCGCTGAGCTGCGCGGTCATCATCATTTGTCAGTCCTCGGTAGAGCTCCAGCAAATCAGAAGGTCGTCCGTGAATTCTCCTTGTTGTCCCAGTCGTATTAATACCTATGATGCTGCAAAATCTTGCCAATGACATGGTGAAAGGCCTATCATAGATTCTGAAAGCAATGTATGGGTTATAAGAGGAGTTATCAAGAGTAAAGCTCTCGACAAAAGTTTTGGTTAGTATAGCATATTGAGCGCTTTTGTCATTCATATAATCAGTTAGACCAACCCTGCTAATAAGAAGCAATAAATCATCAAGGATCCCTGCATCATTCAAAGAGTCAAAACAAAGGGAAAGCAGATGGATGTGCATCTCCATCATCCCCCGAATAATCAATACTTGGTGCAATGAGATTTTCATTCTAAGATGGTCTCAGCAGAGTAGCTGATCTTGAAGGCCTTGACCTTCTAGGTTCATCACTCTCAAAGATTTCTCCAAAGGTGTGGTTATGCATCTTCATTTTCTGTAATTTTTAATAAGCATCACAAAAAGTGATTTTGAAACAACTATATGAAAGAAACTACTATAGAGACTTGTAAGAGGGCTATACATGCATCAAAACTAAATTATTTTCACACAAATCAAGCATGCAAACTCACATAACCTGTCACCTACAGTAACAAAATAACCAAGAAATACTCTACTAAACAAAATTCTACTTGGATAATCGGAGGAGTCACATACCGAAGAACAAATGCTCCAAATTTCAGCAACAAAGATGGGATGAGCAAGGATATCGAAAATCACGAGGAAGAACAGTAGGAACACGGGTTTGAGAAATGGTTTGGTGTTTGGTGGAGAGAGAGGGTTGTTTGGCAGGAAGGAGGGAAAGTGGGGGCCAGGGCGCCCCACACCATGTGCTGGTGCGCCCTAGGGCCTGCCAGCGCCACTAGGTGGTGTGGTGGCATGGTTGGTCCCCCTGGGTTGCCCCAGGTGCCTCTCTGCCCCAATTTCAACGTAAAAATTTAATATAATTTTTCTGGAATTTTTAGAGAAACTTTATTTTCGGGGAATTTTCAGAATTTTGTGAATAGTTATCAGGAAAATGATTATGGAACGATGTAAAGCAAAACCAGAAACAATTCTACACAATTTCTAAGACACTCTATTGTGCAAATTACTAGTGGAAACATAGGAAAACATAGTGAAAACAAAATTATGGGTGGTGAAAACATGAGTAAACTAAAGTAACATGGTGAAAACATAATTGGGGAAAGTGAAAACCTAGTTAAAACATTGTTTTCTTCATTTAAAATCACTTTGTTAACAAGGTTGATCAAGTCTTGTTACCAAAACAATTTTACATGATGCAAAACTTTGCTTTTCACTAATTGATTATGTTACCTCAACCTTGATAGACATAATCCCAATCATGAAAATTTCATATTCTTTATTTGGCATTGGAACATGATAATAGAATTCTCCAATCTTGATGGTCTCAATAATGTCAGTTGAATTATACCATATTTCCTATCAATCTTCTTGGGAAAATAAACTGTGTGTTCTTTGTCATTAACATTAAAAGTTACTTTTCTTTGGTTGCAATCAATAACAACCCCTGCAGTGTTAAGAAAATGTCTCCCAAGAATAATAGACATATTATCATCTTCAGGCATTTCCAAAACAACAAATTCAGTTAATATCAAACAATTAGTAGCTACTTGAACATGAACATTCTCACATATACCAACATGAATAGAAGTAGATTTATCAGCCATATGCAAGGATATATCAGTTGGTATCAATTTTTCTAGAAGAAGTATTTTATAAAGAGAGAAAGGCATAACACTAACTCCTGCTCTCAAGTCACATAAAGCAGTTATAACATAATTATTTTTAATGGAACATGGAATAGTGGGTATACCAGGATCACCAAGCTTCTTTGGGACCTTACCATTAAAAGAGTAATTAGCAAGCATAGTCAAAATTTCCTCATTAGGAATCTTTCTTTTGTTAGAGACAATATCTTTCATATATTTTGAATAAGGAGGCAATTTAATAGCATCAGTTAAAGGAATTAGAAAAAACAAAGGTTTCATCCAATCACAAAACTTGTTATAATGTTCTTCTTCCTTTGATTTATCTTTCTTATTACGAAAAGGCATTGATTTTTCTACCCAAGGTTCTCTCTCATTACCATGTTTATTAGCAATGAAATCCTCCTTAGTGTACTTTGCATTTTTACTTTGCTTCTCAGGTTCAACTTCAATTCTTCTTTATCAGAAGCATCATTCTTATCATTACCACTTTTAGTTTCAGCATCAGAGACAGATATACTATTAGGATCTTTAGCAGGTTCAGGAGATTCTACAACAATTTTTTGTTTCTTCATGTTTTTCTTAGAAGGAGTACTATTGTTTTTAGCTTGTTGAGAATATTGTTAAATTCTTTTAGGATGACCCTTAGGATATAAAGGATCCTGAGTAGAAACACCACTTCTAGTGCTTATTTTATAAACATGTTTTTTCTCTAGAAGCATTTCTAGCAAATCTTTTTTCACCTTAGTGAGTTGATCAATTTTAGATTGAACCATATGGAAATGTTTAACAAGCATTTTAACATCATTAGAGGTTCTCTCAATAATACCATGCAAATTATCAATAGCTCTAGAATTTTCCATTAGATGGTTATGCATTCTCATATTAAAGTTATCTTGCTTAACAACACAATTATCAAATTCATCTAAGCATTGATCAGGTGGTTTAGAATAAGGAATATCTCTATTATCAAAATATTGGAGAGAGTGTACCTCAATTGTAGATGGGTGAGGAATTGGCTTACATAATTCTTCTATAGGTGGTAGATTCTTCGCATCCAGATTTAATACCCTGCTCTTTAAGAGATTTCATGGCTTCCCTCATCAGTTCATCATTTAATTCAATCATTCCTCTCTTCTTTGGTGTTGGTGTTGGTGTTGGTTCAGGTATAGTCCAATCATCATGATTCTTGCTTATATTAGCCAATAATTCCTCAGCTTCTTCTGGAGTTCTTTTTCTGAAAACACAACCGACACAACTATCTAGGTATGTCCTAGATTTAACAATTAGTCCATTATAGAATATATCAAGGAGTTCATTTTTAGCTAATTGATGTCCAGGCCTAGATCTAAGTAAAGAACAAAATCTTGACCAAGATTTAGGCATTTTTCTCTCCTTCAATTTTCTTAAAGTTAAAGATTCTTTGCAAAGCAGCATGTTGAGCACTAACAGGAAAAGATTTCTAAATAAAGCATTAACCAAACCAACAGGGCTATCAATAGATCCAGGTGACAAATTATTAATCCAAGTTTTAGCTACATCTTTCAACGAGAAAGGAGTTTTTTAACATCTTTCAACTGTGTTTCTTAATATCATCAGAAAATAAACTACTCAAAGATGAGAGCTCATTCATATGTCCTACAATACTTTCATTTTCAGTTCCACAAAAAGGTTCTCCCTCAATAATAGATATAGAAGATAAATCTAGAGAGAAATCATAATCCTTATCTCTAATATTTAAGGGAGATGTAGCAAACTTAGCATCAGGAGACGGGTTACATTTAACAGCACGTTTTGCAAGAAGACTCTTAATAGCACTTGCACTAGTAGAAACATGGAATTCTTCAATAAAGTCATCATCAAGTTCAATATAAGTTTCCTCAAGATCATCACTAGGACTATTTCTAGACTCAGATGAACTAACAGGTGTACCAGTATTTTCATCGATAATTTCAGTGTTTTCAATTTGTTTAGCTCTAGCAATTGTAGTATCCAGAAAAGGACCTAATGAACCAGTCTCATCAAGCACAGTAGAAGCATCATCAAAATTAGCAGAAGAATTTTCTCACTCAGCAGAAGTATCAGCATGTGTAGCATGTGTATGTGGTGGTGTAAGAAGTTTACTCATTACAAATGGTGAATCAAGAGCAACAAAGGTGTTCAGAGTTGTACCTCTCCTTGTAGTGGATGGCAGTATGGAGACTTTCCCATCACGAGTTTTACCCATGATGAAAAATTTGAAACGAACAAAATAACGTTCAAGTGAACTTATAAATAAAGCTATGCTCCCCGGCAACGGCGCCAGAAAATAGTCTTGATGACCCACAAGTATAGGGGATCGCAACAGTCTTCGAGGGAAGTAAAACCCAAATTTATTGATTCGACACAAGGGGATCCAAAGGTTATTTATAAGCCTTAACAGATGAGTTGTCAATTCAGCTGCACCTGGAAGTAGACTTGCTTGCAACAGTTTATCAGTGGTAACCGTTTTATAGCAGTAGCAGTAGTAAAATAACAACATGAATAAAATAAGGACAATAGCATTAGCAATTGTGGGAAACAACAGGATTAAAATACTTTAGGAATATGGACGGATGATCGGGCGTTGCATGGATAAGATAGTTCATATAATAATCAAAACATGGGCAATTGCAGATAGATAATAATAAAGCATCCAAGTACTAGGTAACCATATGCATGTGTTCTCGTACGTGCTCGCAATGAGAAACTTGTGCACCATGTTCTATCCTATCAGCCCGTTGCAGCGGGGCCTCAAGGGAAACTACTGGTAACTAAGGTGCTCCTTTCAATAAAGCACTGAAGCAAAGTATTAACTCTCCGTGAACACATGTGATCCTCACACCACAGCCATCCCCTCCGGTTATCCCAATTATTGTCACTTTGGGGCCTCGGGTTCCAGACAATGATATGTGTAAACAACTTTCAGGTATGATCAAAAACATAATTATCTTCATGAAACAATAACATGTTCAAATCTGGGATCATGGAACTTGGGTCTTAGTGACAAGAATTAAGAATAACAAGTTGCAACAACAATAGATAGCACTAACAACGGATACTAGGCACCATGCCCTAACAATCTAGCATTATTACATGAACAATCTCATCCAATCCCTACCATCCATCTCAACCTACATCGGAGATTACTCACACATGGATGGGGGAATCATGGATGGTTGATGGATAAGTGGTGGTGATGACGATGGTGTTGATCTTTTCCGAATCCCCGTCCCGGCAAGGTTCCAGAACAGGAACTTCTGATCTCCGAATTAGGTTTCGAGGTGGCAGTGGCGCTCTGGTGTTTTTCTCTGGAATATGATGAACCCCCTCGGGTTTTTAAGTCACGGAGCTTATGTAGTCGAAAGGGGAGACCGAGGGGACGCCCGAGGCAGCCACACCATGTGGTGGCACAACCTAGGCGGGGGGCGCCACCAGGTGGTGTGGGCCCCTCCTGACCCCTCTACATCTCATCTTCTGGCTCATGGGGTCTTCGGGTAAAATAAGAACTTCAGGATCTTTTCTCGGCATTTTCCTGAAAGTTGATTTTCTGCACAAAAACGAGACACCAGGGTAATTCTGCTGAAAACAACGTTAGTCCGTGTTAGTTGTATCCAAAACTCACAAGTTTAGAGGAAAACAACAACAAAAGTGTTCGGAAAAGTAGATACGTTTTGGACATATCACGCCTCCAAAAAAGCGGCAGCGGTAGAGGCAGCAGCCCCAGAAGATCAGGCTAAAGCCGACGCAACGCCGATGCTAAAAGAGCGGCCGAGCTAAAAGAGGCTGGAAAAAAGAAACCGAAAGTTGACAAGTGTGTCGTCGACAAAAGAACGGCAGCCAAAACAGCCAACACCGACAAACCACCTCGCACCTACGAACAAGGTGGATGTAGCACTTGACCTCCACAACCAAGTAAGGAAGTTTGGACTGATGAGGGTGAGATGAACCTGCTCATTACACCTGATGATGAAGTGGCATGCCCACAACCTGTTAGGATGTTTTCCGAGCCGAGGCAGGCATATCAACGCCCCCTCTTTTGTTTTTGTGTTCCCCACTTTATCTCATTCATAAATTTCCTTGTAGATGGATAGTTCAAACAAGATATTCTACTCTCGTTTTATTGGTATTTTGGATGATTTATTCGATGATGTGATATGGGGTGGCCCGATCTTCTCTTCAAACACTTGATGATTTATTGTCGTGGGATAATCACGGCAGACGTTACCGGGGGTAACTGATCTTGGGGCAAGACGACACAGGCGTTTGGGAGAGGGTTTAGCTCAGAGGAAAACATGGTGCAATTCGATCTGGTAGCCGGCAGTCAAAGTCGCCGAGTCTCCGATCTTGATATAACAACTCAACTCTGGGATTACACTAGATGCTCGATATCAAGCGATATTGGTAGGGTTCTTAGATCTCTGCCTAAACTAGACCTGGGGGTCGGTTTATAAAGCACCCGTACCCCCTGGCTTATTCTCCAAGGCGCATCCTGGATCCTACCCGGACACGGCGCACAAACCCTAACTTTCTTCTACCATAACCCACAATCCGGGTTACTGGGCCTACAAGCTTGGGCCTTCACAGGTTTCCTTATCATTAGCCGGATCCTGCACAGCGTCCTTTGGGCCGGGTTACTCCTTGGAGTTTGGCCTACCGGGTTATCATCCCCCCATCAGTAGTCCCCAGAATAGCCTGGGCTTCATGGATACTCCTTTGAAGCGCTCGCTATTCCCTGCAAAGATATCAAACACACGAGTATGTGGAGGCCGGGTTAAGGTGCCTCAATAGATAGCTAGGCCTTACTCCATGGTGGCCATATAGTAACCCGGCTCTTTCCCAATTACCTAACTTACTTTCCTAGGTAAAACCCCAAAATGTCAAGATTTTATACTTGATAATTGACCTGATATCACGGGATGGATCTCTTTCTTCTTTTCGTTCAGATCCCCTGCTCAACATTTTAAAGCGCATCTCGCCAAAACTCAAATAAATAGCCGTTTACTTCCGCAACCCCTGGCTCCCGCTCGCTGAACCGGGCTTATCCACTCGCGCTATAAATAGGCTCCTTGGGGGTAACCCGAACCCTAACGGCTCATTTCCCCCCACTCTGCTTCCTTTCTCCCTCCGAGCTCATCCTCACTGAGCGCCACCACGGAAATCCCGCGCGCATCACCGGAGTCCATCGGCCGGAGGCTGCGCTCCGCCACAGCTCGCCCCGCGCCGCCGCCAAGATCCACCGGCAAATCTCCATCCGGCCCGTCAGGAACCGCGAAGGGACACCAGGCTTGCGCCATCTGCCTCCGCAAGGCTTCACTCAGATCTCCTCCGGTAAGCCTCTTGCGCCCATTAATTTGCCCTTGCAATTTTTGATTTCACCTCAAATTAGATCCAAATCAGCCCGCCAAGGATTTCTCGGCCATGCCGAATTAGGCTACTAATAGTCTTTCTAGCTCGCCCAATAGATAAGATGTATACTCCAATCCACTCTCCTATTACCCGCAATTATTATTTTCGCCACAAACCTGAAGATGGAATTTCCAATCTGGGCTCAAACTACTCGAAGTTTCCGCCTTTGCCTCAATCACCCGGCTGGACCTCCCCTTTCCAGTTCCTTTTATTCGCGCTAAGTGCCTATGCAGCCATCCATCGTCCTCAAAAGCTCCTTCAACGCTTAGGCCCCCATAATTTTCGCCATAACACTTGACACCCGGATAATTCGAACTTTACTCTGCGAGCTAACACCCGGATTACACGCAATTTTCGTGTCTCAATATTACCCTGCAGATAATCGGCCGGCTCACAGCTTCCGTGTCTTAGTCCTCTTATCCTTTTACCTTGTACTTTGCAGGTCAACCATATGGCTCCCAAAAAGCAGGGGAAAACCCCAACCAAAACTAAAGCCACCAACTCCATATCCGCCAACTGGGCGCGGTCTACGGTCACCAAGGCCAAGTTGGAGGAGCTGGTGGAGCTGGGAGTTCTTCCTCCTCAAGAGGATATCCAATGGAGGGTGCCGGGCAAGGAGACCCGGCCCACCCCGACAAAAGGCGAGGTAATTTGTTTCGTGGAACATGTGACTCGGGGCTTCCGCCCACCGGGTCACCCTTTTTTCCGTGATGTTCTAAGCCATTACGGCCTTCGCGTTTTTGACATCGGGCCTAATTCTGTATTAAACATCTCCCACTTCATCGTCCTTTCCGAATCATACTTGTGCACTTCGCCAAGTCTAGCTCTTTTCATTGAGCTTTTTCAGTGCAAACCGTGCCGCGAGAGCGGTGACGGGGCGCTTCTTGCTTGCGGCGGGGTTTCCATCCAGCGCCGCAAGAATTCTTTGATGCCACCCCTCACCCTTAACTCCCATGTCAAGCACTGGCAGCTCTCATACTTTTACTGCCAAGACACCTCCCCACCCGGCCAAAAGAAGCTGCCGGGTTACTCAGAGGGTCTTCTTGACATCTCCGAGAAATTTAGTGCCTTCGACTCTGACTCGGACAGGGAGGCAATTCAACCTCTACTAGCCAAAATCAACACTCTCACGGCCCAAGGCCTCATCGGGCTCAACCTGGTGAAGACTTGGGTCGACTTCCGGATTCAACCCAATTCCATCCGCACAAAGTTGATGTGCGAGTATTCGGGGCAATCTACAGACCCGCTCCGGTACTCTGACAACATCTTCGCAGCTGGCGACACTCACAAAACCATCAAGGGTTTTCTGACAGAAAAGCTTGAGGTAATCCGGAACATATCCGGATTGGAGCCCTTCACACTCGAGAACCCAGCCCCCAAGGTGAAAACCCGACTTTGATGCCTTTACCTTTGCTCTTTCCACTCGATACAGTTGATAACCCTTGTATTGACACTTTTCAGGCTGATGATGATTTTTGGAAAACCAACACCTCTCCTAGCTCCGAAAGTCCAGAGGAGCAGGAAGTTGTTAACTCGGACGAAGGTACTCTCCGGATTTTATTTGGTTCCTTTAAGCTCACCATAACCCCTTCATTTCCAACTATAACTTTGATGATATCCAGAACGAGAAGATGACGAGGAAGAAAACTCCGACGGCAAAGTAGAATCCGCCAGCGACGAGGAGGAACCGGAGCCGACAATCAAAGTCAGATCAAAAAGAAAAACTCAAGAGGCCACCTCCAAGGTTTCATATCTCCTCCTCGCATTCAATTCGTATTACTTTAATGACATACATGAGCTACCTTGACGTTATTCCACTGGCCATGCTTGAAGGAGTCGCCCGTGACCAAGCGCAGGTCAACTCGAAATCACCCGGGTGATGATGCCCTTAACCCGGGTATTTCATCGACCCCGACTCGGCGGGATGGTACTTACCCTATCTTTTCTCGGTCAAAACATTCTCCTTGAACCATTCCCACATGACGTCTGACTTGATAATTTCCAGCCTCTCCCGAGTCCAGCGACGGATTTCCTTGTGACTTTGCGGTGAACACCGGGTAAAATCCCCTTCCTGATGCTCCACCACATTTCATCACCCTTTCCTGACTGTGTATTTAGCTGCTCACTGACAACATCTATAGGGCCACGGTCGTTATCAGCGACCAAGAGGATATGGAGACCGAGGGCCCGGGTAAGGGGAGCCCAACTGATAAGACTACAGCCGCGTCTAGCGGCGAAAAACAAGCGTCACCGACAAACCCGGACACGCAAGAAGCCGAGTATCCGATTGATTCCCATGCAAGCAAGAAGAACAAAGCCACAATCTTGGGTGCAGAAGAAGGAGCGTCGGATTCCGACACACAAATGACCCGGGTTCCGCCTCCCACTAAGAA
Organism: Alopecurus myosuroides; assembly: GCA_028641055.1. NCBI lineage: Eukaryota > Viridiplantae > Streptophyta > Magnoliopsida > Poales > Poaceae > Alopecurus > Alopecurus myosuroides. The sequence goes on from CM054059.1 coordinate 373,012,825, forward strand.
AAAGGCTCCTTCTCGGCATTTCCAAGGCCCCGGGTCCTCTGATACGGGTAAAGACACTTTTGATCAATTGATGAACACTCTCCTCACTATGAAGACTTCGGAGAGCAAGATCTTGGAGCGCATGGCTGCAGAGCACCAGGTAAGGACACTTGGTATCTCATATTGCATACCTAGTCCCCAAGTTCCGAGTATGACTTGCAAAAGTTATGCTTGGTACTTTACGCCATATTCAGCTTACCATAATATCCAACTGATACTTGCGTTCCTTGCTACTTACAGGCACAGATAACCCGGTCTGATGAAACTTTACTTAAGACCGAACAACTTCTTCTTGCCGAGGTAAAACGAAGGGAAACCCTTGAGGATGACATGAAAACTTTCAAGAAGGATGTTTCCAAATACAAGAAGAAGTGCAATGCCGCTCAGACCGCACTGAAGAAACTATCGGACCAAGTCGCCGATACTTATCAGATCTTGCTTAGTAAGTTTTTGCTGCCGATTGGCTTCATGTCTTTGCTTTATTATATCATACTCGGGATTACTGATACGTTCTTTCTTTTGTTACAACTGTAGGTGCCAACCTTGCGCCCCCAGAGGAGGATGCCATTGTCAAGGCTAGAACCCTAAAGACTGTGCTCCGGACTTTCTTTGCCGGCACAAAATTTATACTGGATGCCGTGAAGTGGCCTACGGAAGTATATCCGGGTGAAGAAAATCTCATTCAAGCCTGCTCCACTGTGCCTGGCTGGATTGAAATCTGGAAACACTCGTCATGCCGGATTGGAATGACCCGGGCTTTCACCCTGGCCAAGGCTTTCTTTCCGAAGCTTGACCCGGCAAAGGTAATATCCGGGTTTCCCGAATTCAAGGCGGACGGTTCCAAATTTACACCCAAGGATTTCAAAGCCATACAAGCCGCAGTGCGCCCCTCGGCTACCACTTTGGCCGATAGTTTGGATCTAAACACGATTATGAGTGCATACGACGCTAATGGCAAAGTTGTTACGGAGGAAGCACCCCCGCCCTTTGATATCTTGGAGAAGTGGGTTTCTAACTCGGCCAGGAAGAGGGAGGCGACTGCGAAGAGAGAGGCCGAGTTAGGATCAGGTCCGTCTGCCTCTACACCAGCCGTCCCTCCACCTGTCCGCCCTGGTGCAGTGAGTCCGGGTAAGGGTGCCGGGAAGGCTAAGCAGCAAGCCCAGGACCCAGACCCGGAGGACCGTACTCACGAGGCCGAATAGGGCAGTACCATCATAATACCTTGTTTACGTGATGCTTTGTATTCAAACCATTATGTTTTTGATGGTGCGCCTGTGCACCCCTGATACTGATGTCGTAACTTGTAACGTACTTTTAGTCCGTGATATACTTTGCGGCTTTCCTGGCCTTTTGATAACCGTATTGCTTGTCTATTCTTTGAGCTTTTTCTCGATACCCGACTCTCTATTTTGGCTCCCTTCGTAAGACTCGGTTTTCCGAATACCAGGGGCTTTGATAAGTGGACTTTTTCTTTAAGTCCCCAAGACTCGGATGGTGAGGTCTTTCGAACTTCGATAGCCATGTAGTTTGTTTCTGTTTCGAAGTCCCCAGTCCCCATGACCCAAAGTCCGAGTCATGGGGGTGTGGCCTTTCTCAGAGAACAAATTGTTTTTTACCGAGTCGCAAGCCTAAAGCCATTCCGTGTAGGTACTGAAGTTATGCTTGATAGTTGTTGAGTTTCCGGCTATTAGCCTTGTACTCTGCATAAACTTGTGGTTTAGATGACCCTTTTGACTATCTTGTACTGTAAGCCGGCTTTCGCGTGGATACCATGTTGTTACATCCATACGAGAACAGGGTCAGGCAAGTCCCATTGGGCTTCATGGCTGATTGTAATCGTAAGCGAACGAATCATGCCACTTTAGTGCGAGTCACATCGAGCTTAAGTAAGAAAAGTCAAGAAAATTTGGCTCCTTTGTCCGGTTATAAGATTGCAGCTGTACTCGTTTGCGAATAATCGGCCCTTATAACTTATAGGCATCAAGGCCGGGTCTTTTGGGTTTATAGCTGGGCTACTTGAGCAACCAGCCCCCGAGACCTATATATACTCAACGTTCTTAATGATACTGAAATATTGATGTCACATGGATACTACTTACTTGTAATCAGGCTGTAACGAAACAGGACTTGATAACCATCTCTTTATTGATGCGAGAAAGTTTGGACCAGCAGGCCGCCTCATTAAAAACCTTCCAGTCCCCTTAGGTGCCCTGGGTAGGAAAAGAGCGCGTCTGAAACCTGCTGCCCGTTACATTGTTTAGTTCTTCATGGACACCGGTCCCGAACTGGCGTGACCGGTGCACATTCTCCACGTGTTAGATTTTTTCATGACGAGTACCGGGTTTACTAGCCAACCCGGGTAAGGTGTTTCCATGACATGGCTGGTTGTGAGCGGTCGTGCAGCTTCTTCTTTTATGGCGGATTGTTTGGAGGAGTCATCCTCGATAAAAGCCACCATTTTAGCATCTTGTGCTACCTTGGATTTTGCTCTTTCGCCTTCAGTACTCGGCCTTTTTGGTGTGGCTCTATCCTCCGGGTCTGCTTGACACCGGTAATGCTTGAGTTCTTCTTTTCTACAGGCCTGCTCGGCCATTGCTGCATCTCCTTCGTCGCATTCAGCTGCTATGTCTCGATTTCCATGTATGGTAATGGTCTTCTTGGGACCCGGGATTTTTAGCTCTAGATATACGTAACACGGCCTAGCCATGAATTTGGCGTAAGCCGGCCTTCCAAATAACGCGTGATAAGGGCTGCGCAACTTGACCACCTCAAAGGTAAGCCACTCAACTCGATAGTTATCCTTTGACTCCCCAAAGGCTACCTCCAATGCGATTTTTCCCTCGGAGCACGCTGAATGACCCGGCACTATTCCATGAAAAATTGTTGAGCTTTTTTGTAGCTGAGACTCCTTGAGGCCCATGCGTAGGAAGGTTTCCCAATACAATATATTGATGCTGCTTCCACCATCCATCAAAACCTTTTTCAGCTCATACCCATTGACTTGCGGTGCGACTACTAATGCCAAGACTCCCGGGTGCTCCACTCTTTCTGGGTGATCCCTTCTGCTCCATGTTACCTCCTGTTCTGACCATCTCAAGTATCTCGGGACAGCTGACGAAACTGAGTTGACCGCTTGCTTCAGTATCTTTTTGTCCTTGTTAGAGCCTCCTGTGGTATGCACATGATATTGACCCAATTGTTTGGGGTTAGCCTGGAAACCTCCTGCCCCCCTTGGTTATTACCTTGATTTCCAGCCGCCGGGTTACCAGCTGGGGGTGGGCCGTTGCCCGGGTTTCCCCTGGACCCGGTCCTCCTCCCCGTCCTGCACCTCGCATAGCTCTGTTCACTTCCTCATTTTTCCATCTTTGTAAGTCGGTGCACTGTTCCAGGGAGTGGTTAGCTGGCCTGCCGTTCCTGCTGTGCTTCGGGCATGCCATCCTGAATATGTCCCAATTGTTACCCGGCCTTGGCGGTCCTTGATAGTTTCCTCCATTGTGATTACCTCCGTTGAAATTTCCTTCTGCTCTGGGCCTCGAAGACCCGGCTTCTGTGTTGGCGACGAACTCGGAGCCTCCTTCAAACGGGCGCTTGTTCTGGCTATTTCCGTTATTACCCGGTGCTGATCCACTGCCGGTTCTTCCGTTATTACTTGTGTTTGCTTTTACCTTCTTGTCATCACCTTCCTCTTCTGTAGTATCTGTCGCAGCGTGTTTGTTGCACGCATCCATCAATTCTCCCATCGTAACTTCCGACGCATTTCGGCTAGACTTCATGCGAGTTAACTTTTGCACTAAAGGTATATACTTGCATGTTTTTGCCATGGCCTGTAGTGCATCCTTGGGCTGAATATCCGTGGACGAGTGAAGTATCTCCATAACCCGGCGCACCCAACTGCGCGCCGATTCTCCCTTCTTCTGGACGCATCGCTCTAGATCATCAATAGTGAACAATTTCCTGCACGTCCCATGAAAGTGCTTGACAAACGCGGTCTTTAATTCCTCCCAGGACTTGATCGATCCTTCCGGCAAATTGGTGAACCACAACTTTGCTGCTCCTTCTGACATCATCAAGTACATGAACTTGGCTTGGAGATTCTCGGATGCGTTACGAATCGACATTGCCATCTCATAACTACTTAACCATGTTTCTGGATCCATAGTTGGCTCATAATTTACTACTTTCCCTGGCTCTTTGAATTTTTCCGGGTAAGGTTCAGCTCTGATATTGTCCGAGAGACACTTGGGTCCCGCAAGAACGGTTGAGGCCGGCCTTGCTCTAGAAACGTGTGATACCGCGAGGGGCGCGGCGGGGCGCGATGCTGCGGGAAGTCCATGCGCTGCAGACCCGGCCGCGGCCCTCCGGGCTCTGGAACTGTCCACGACAGCCTGTGCTGCTGATGCTGCCTGAACGCGGGGAGGAGGCGGCATCTGCTGCTGCTCTTCCCTCCGCCGTGCTGAGCTTGTTTGGATATTCCCTTGCTGTTGACTGACATATGGCGTCCCGTGCATACCGCTTCTATGATCCGGATAATTGGCTTGCTGTGCCACCGCAGTGTGCAACAGATCGATGGCTTGCCGAGTCTTCTCTGCATGGGGCGACTCTCCCACAGGGATTTGATTTAACGCGAGTGTCGCTGCATACACATTGTACATGGGGTTATTGTAGTGACCGGCTGGTGTGCGGAATCGTGATGGTGGCGGTGGTGGTAGATCGTTGCCGGTTGTGACTCTAGTCTGTGGTGGGGGTAACCCGGTCCGTTCATTTGCCGGATGTGTCCCTGCTGTCGCCGGTTAGGGTGCGGTTCCCTGGTTCACCACTGGTATCGGCTGATCCTGAGGTGTGACAAATAAATTAGCCGGATTAATAACCCCGCCCGTTGCTGGTAACCTGGTTTGGTGCCTTTGATGTACTCTAGATGTTTCCTCTCGGAGCCGAGTTTCCAGCGCATCCAGCTCACGCTGCCGCGCGGCCATCCCTTGCTTTTCTGCCTCTACCTGCCTTCTTTGCTGTTCCAGCGCACGACGAGCCACATCTAGATCCCTGACACGTTCCGCTGCGTTTTCCGGAGTGATAACCGTTGCAAGAACCGTGGGGTCTAGAATCAGATTATTATCGAATAAGGCCGGGTGGCGCGGGTTCGAAGGACCCGTCCCTGGTGTCCGGTTTCCCAGGAATCCGAACGTGTTTGCATGCAACTCCTCATCTGCTGCACGGCTGGTTACTGATGCCGACTCCCCATCAACCCGGGCCAAAACCGGGCCTCCGTTAGCCGCGCCCTGCTGCTGGGTCACTGCCTGAGCCGCCCCGACTGATGCCGCGGTTGCGTTTCCTTGGTTGAGATTGGCCGCGGGAGCCGCATAGACTGCAACTCGGCGTACGATACCCGGTGTAAATTTATGCTGTTCTTCCTCGCCGTTCTCCTCCTCATACCGGTTTTCCAGCAGATCCAGGATAGACCCGGTATCATCTTCTCTTTCGACCCGGTCGCGCGGGGTCCATGCCGGCTCCTTCGGATGTTCCCACTCCGCGATGGGTTCTTCTGCCGGATGTGTCGTTCCAATCGATTCTTCATCATCTGATCGGATAGAAGTGGCTTCTCCTGGCACAGAATCAGATCCAATATTGTCAGGGATCGAATTGGAAGTACATACCATACCAATGAAGACGCTGATCCGGCCGATTGTCACGACGGATCCGGATTCGAGGTGATCCGACTCTGGCCCCCAGCCGGAATCGTCCACCATCTTTTCTCCTTTGCAGTCGATGTAGATTTCGCCGACGACAAGATTCTCCATGCTCTTCCGAGCTTCTCCCGTGATGTAAACACCTTTGGACGCAGGCCCCACGGTGGGCGCCAACTGTCGTGGGATAATCACGGCAGACGTTACCGGGGGTAACTGATCTTGGGGCAAGACGACACAGGCGTTTGGGAGAGGGTTTAGCTCAGAGGAAAACATGGTGCAATTCGATCTGGTAGCCGGCAGTCAAAGTCGCCGAGTCTCCGATCTTGATATAACAACTCAACTCTGGGATTACACTAGATGCTCGATATCAAGCGATATTGCTAGGGTTCTTAGATCTCTGCCTAAACTAGACCTGGGGGTCGGTTTATAAAGCACCCGTACCCCCTGGCTTATTCTCCAAGGCGCATCCTGGATCCTACCCGGACACGGCGCACAAACCCTAACTTTCTTCTACCATAACCCACAATCCAGGTTACTGGGCCTACAAGCTTGGGCCTTCACAGGTTTCCTTATCATTAGCCGGATCCTGCACAGCGTCCTTTGGGCCGGGTTACTCCTTGGAGTTTGGCCTACCGGGTTATCATCCCCCCATCATTTATGGTAGATAACTCGTGCCTCACTAAAACCTCTTCGGCTAATCCCCGTTGCCAATGCGACGACTTTCAACCCCATGGATATTCTCAGCTACACACGCTTGCACAATGTAGCCACCGACTATGATGTGATATTGTATCATCTTATTCCCAATGGAACAATAGATAACATGCAGAATCTACAAAGGAAATACTTCAAGATGGATGCTTACAAGAAGGTTTAATCTAGAGTCTAGGATTCTTAATTTTATCGTAGTCTAACCTATCTAATTCGCAATTCCTAGGTATATATATGGGAGGGTGCGGCCAAAACAACAAGGCGCACCACCTCATTGTCTGACCCGGTTTTGGACTATATTTGGACTCGACCATGGATACAAACAGACCCATATGGGTTCGGCCTAAAGGACTCGCGGGTCCTGGTCCTAATTAAAATTAGGACCCACACTTGGCGCAACAATAGTGTGTTGGGCGCCATCTTCCTCTCTCTCTCTCCATGTGATGCCTCCCTCTCCTCCCTCAAGCACATGTTGTTTTCCACTTGTTTCATGTTGTTTTCCAGAAGCCCCTTCTTGTTTTCCAGCTTGTAGATGTTGTTTCCCCCAAGTGCTTCCTTGTTTTTGTCGCACCCTGATTTCTAGGGGATACTCACCGTACGAACTGGATAGCAGATGCTTGGATTATGGGGCATAACTGCTCCCACGTCCCAGCTTCCTGGTAGGCCTGCGCTTATGCGCGACAACACAAGCCCTGCTATTCCATCGTCGATGTAAACTATCCACTAGAGATCAAAGGCACTTCCGTCGACGTACTTCAAACCATACACACATGGTACGTCAACGGCGTTGAACAACTGATATCACAACAGATCTCTACGACACAAAAGATTGAAATAACTTGCAAATGGCTCTCATTAGAGCAGAGATAGCAAATACAATCATTCAGAGGGCACATGCCCCAACAATACATCATTACAATACAGCGGAAGCATTCAACATGTCTGAGTACAGACAAGAACCAAATAGGCCTAAGAGGCCGGAAACAAACAGACGGAGCCCATCCACGAAGTCTCGGATCCTGCCCGGGTCCGCTATCTACTCGTCGGCAGTCTCGTCAAACTTCACGTAGTAGCCACCATGGAGATCCTCGGAATCGTCGTCTGCGTAAACCACAGCCCCAAAGGGGTCAGTACATAAACGTACTGGCAAGCAAGACTCACAGTTCACCAAAGTGTAACCCGTCAACACCAAGCACAGATGCCTTGGGTTCAACGGAAGAAAGGGGATATAAAAGATGCTGCAACTGGCTGCGCTAACCAACTACAGAGATTCTACCACTTCCGGCTATCAGAAAGGAGATAAGATCGAGGATTGTAACCAACTGAAAGATAACTTCAAACAAACCCATCCTGGATCTCGCCCCTTATCCGAAGAAGCGATCCGAGGATAACTCACACAGTTGTAATAATGATGGTTCAAATTATTGTGTCAATAAGACTATTACTAGTCAAATTATTAATCATGGGGTGTAACATGTTTGATCATTATGTTTAAGTTGTCCTGAGTACTTGCTAGCCAGTACTTTCACCAAGTAATCCATAACCGCGGAAAACACGGCTTCTCGAGAAGATTATCCCTGCAGGGTTGCACCAATTTGGCCGTACACTCAAGAATAACCCGCCAGACGGGAATCAAACCCACCAAGCGAGGTACTCTACACAACCAACCATTCTTCGCATCAAGCCCAAAGAACCTTGGGCGCACGGCTAATCAAGCCCAGAAGAAAATGGACCATCATAGCACTCTAAGACCGTGTCCCCCTATATGCCGACTACGAAAGTTCCACCCTGGCCTGGGCTCGCAAAAACATGCATGCGGCAAATGGAAAACACGAACTAAATGAGGCGATTTGGACGAGATGCGAATCAGGTCAAGTTGAGGGGGGCGCCCATACTCGCTTCCCAAATGCGGGTAGTGCGCTCATCATGGATCAGTAGACAAGACCCTTTCCCTATTAGGGTCGACACTAGCAGGCTTCAAAACCTCTCATGGGCCTCCTGCCGGTGCCTTATCATCAAATTTATTATTAATAGTAACATTAGCATGATTGATTGATTAAACATCGAGCCCCCAGAACATGATGAAATAGTAACTGAAAGTAACGGGTAACAGACTCGAGCAAAACAACCTAAGCATGCTAGTAAGACACGGGCTCAAACAATGGTTATAGGTGTGGAGGTGAGGCAATATCAGGGTTAAGGGATTCATGTGATAGGTTCGTAACAGAAACAACTAATCATAGGGCTAGCAGAAATAGACAACGGAAGGTATCGGTAGTCAATGTTGAAAGGAACACAGTGGTTCATGTGAGTGATAACTTGCCTGCAAAACCCAGTAGCCTGGTACTGAGCTAAATCCTTAGAAGGGGTGTCGTAAGGATCGTTGGTCTCAACGTCGCCGTTTATCCGATAAGAAGCAAACAGACAATGCAGAAAAGGTAGACAATCAATACATGGCATAGGTGCACAAACATGGGATGATGCATGTCATGTTAATAGATGCATCAAAGTAACCTACTTGACAAGTAACACAATTTAATTGGATCCATATGCAATGTGAATTGCATATGGATGCAAATGGTTTAGGTTGAAGCAATGATCTACATTTGATTAACAAGTGTAAGTAGTTAAACATGATGCATGCATGATGATAACAAGGAGTAAACAAGTTAGATGCAATTGGAAAAGGAGTAAAACAAGTGTGGGATTTTTATTTGTTATGTTAGGAATTTTGGTTCCTTATTGATGTCACACAAGTAATTGTTGTTTTCAACAAGTTAAAGTGTTCAAAACAAATAACAAAGTTGATATTTGAAAAGGTTATCAAATTTTAGTTGGTTTACATGTTTCACATTTTGAAATTGGACTTTGGATTAATTAATTATGAATTAAACAATAATAAACAATTTTTAATTAAAATAAACAAGTTTTAAATTGTTTAGGCAATTTAAATTGTTCAAACTAGAAAACAAATTTTATATTTGCAAAGGTGAGATGAAATGGTATGGAAAACATATTTTATTTGCATTATTTGGAAATAGTATGAATTAGTTATGAATTATTGCAAATTACATTTGAATTATCCAAATTTGAATTTTTAAAAGTATTTTGAAAACTCAAAACAGAATACAAATTGATTATTTGGAAAGGTTATGAAATTTGGAGCAGTAAACATGTAAAACTTTTATTCATTGGGTTTATAGTTTAAAAGTTATGGATTTTTGAAGTTAGTGTGTTATTCTGCCAATTAAGGATATTAGAAAACAAAACAGAAAATGTTTTAGTTGTTGTGTTACAGCCACGGGGTCTAACCCCAGCCACTGACCCGTGGGGTCGTGGCCAGCGTGGCAGCCAACGCGGCGGGTGAGGTGTGAGATGGCGGTGGCGGTCCCTGACGTGTGGGGCCGCGCGCGCGATGGAGGGAGAAAAATGGGAGGCAAAAGTTGCCTCCCACGGGACTCGATCCCGCACCCCTGGGGCTAACGAGCGCGCGTGCTGCCAGTGCGGTCCGGTGCGTTTCTTGTCAGATATGGGAAGTGAAGGGAGTTATCCTTCAGACATCGCATCTAACTGAAAGTTTCTGAATTTTTGGTTGCAGGTACAGCGGGCGGAACTGAACGTCAATGGAGGCCTCGTGGCCGCCGGCGACTGCCACTCGCGGGCGCCTGCGCGCGGGTGGGCGTGCGTGCTGGTGCCTCGGGCGTGTGTGGGCGGATGCTTGCGGCCGGTGCGCGCTGAAGCAGAGAGGAAGAGGGCAACGAGGCTGCTCACCTCGAGCTTCTGTCGACGACTGACGAGGTGCAGCGGCGAGGCAGTTACCGGCGACGGCGCGGCCGCCTCGGGGCTTCCTAGCAGACGGCGAGGGGACGAGGATCCTCCGGGGACCGCCCCGGTTCCGTTCCCATCGCCAGCCGCTCCTCGAGGTGCCCCGATGTCGCCGTGGTGAAGAGGCAGGTGGCAGCTCACGGTGGTGTGGTGATCTTCTCCGATGCGAGGTTCAGAGAGCGAGGGTAGAGAGAAAAACGACGGCGCGGCTAGGGTAGCTAGGTCCTAGGGTTTGCAAGCAGAGGTTAGGGCTAGCTACTTAAGGGGGAGGAAGGCATGGGTACGGCAGCAATCGGGAGAGGCAGAAGATGATCGGAGGGCGATGGATGCGTTCGTACAGAACGTGACGTGGGGAGGAAGATGACAGCGAAAGGAGGGAGTGGGCCAGAAAAAAAGAATGGGCTTGGGGGGTAAGTAGATTGGGGTGGGCTGGATGATGATGGGCTGCTGCCTCCTCTTCTCTCACTTTATTTTTTTCTCCTTTATTATTTTTTTGTAACTTTGCTTTTGGAAGAAAAGTTAGGGTTTTGTTTAACAAAATTTCCAGAACAAAATTAGGTTAGACTAATTAGTTAATTAGGAACCACATTGCATGCTTGGAGTCCAAATTTGAGATTTAAAGATATGTTTGTATTTGTAACCAATTTGGGAGATTTTCATATTAATGAACCATTAAGGAAAAGAAGCATGTTTATAGGGTAGCCCCTATGAATTTTTAAAAAAATTAAAATTATTTGGTTGAATTGATAATGTTTATAAAGTGGTTATGACCCAACTTGGGTGCTGTTTGGAAAACAAACCAAATTGATTGAAATTTGCAATATTCATGAATATTAGGAAAACAAGCAATTTCAATAGGGTTTCCCCTAGGGTTTAGAATGATTTAAGGAATTCAAATTAGTGGTGAATTTCATGGATTCAAATGATTAAAGATTTGGAGGATTGGTTTGAATTTGAAATGATTTAGAGTAATTGCTTGAATTAATTGATTGAAAAATTGGTTTGATTAAAGCAACAAATTGAGAATTGAAAAACAAAGAATAAAAGGGGTGTTTTTATTTGTTATTTTGGTTCCAAAAGTTGTAACAGAGCAAGTATGAAAATAACCATTTGAATTTGTTTGAGTTTGAATTATGGAAGCAAGATAAAACAGATGCAAAACAAATATTAACAATGCAAACAATAATAAAACAATGCAATGAAATGATGACATGATGCATTGCTTGAAATAAAACAAGGAATCAAACATTCTAGGGGTATTTTCATACTTGGGATGTTACAAAACGCCCCCCCTTGAAGGAATCGCGCCCCGAGATTCCTACTGAGAAAAGAAAGGTCCGGAAACTTCTTGGGAATATCCTCTTGAGCTGTGGCACGTGAAACACATCGTGCACATTGGATAGACGTCAGGGAATTTGCAAACCACCGGAACAATATTAGTAGAGGTATAGGTTTGTATGAAGGGTGTATAGCTGGATAGAATTGATTCATTTGGAGAATAGACTATCTGTAATAAGGTTGGAACAGAGTTATTGACATCAATCCAACACCAAGAATGAGATCAATGTCAGAATCAGCAATATGAGAGTAACGAGGAATATGTGGCCTCCCATTAGAATTGGATTGTTCTTACTTATCTTGGAAGTCAACATTTGAGATCCCGGGGAGTGAACAGAGTTTTGATTGCTTAGTGGAACCAGAATTGGGTTGTATGTTGTGGAAAAGATTGTTGACACAAGGGAATGTGATGCTCCGGTATCAAATAACACTTTAGCTGGAATAGAGTTTAGGAGATGAACGGGGAAAACTTTGATTAGACGCCGGTAGAATAACTGAAATGGAAAACAACAACAAGATTTCAACGGACGAAAAGGATGTTGAGAAGAACAGAATATCAACATCGGGGAAAACGAGAACAAAACTCCTGAGGTACTATGGAAAAACCCATCCGGGCTTCTAAAGGATCATTATCTACTGCTTAAGGAATAGAGGATCTGCTTCCGGGGCCTATTTGCCACCGTTCTCAATCATGAGTAGGCAACATGATAAATCATGTCACAACCACCTCCATTCCTATGGTCTAGTAGATATAACCATCCTAGAGAAACCAGAATACGTGAAATCCTAACTTGAAAGTTTAGATGAGAAGGGAAAACAACGTTGCACTTCCTTACCAGAAAAGGGAGGGTGGGTGGGGAAAGAAGAAAAATGGCAGAATTCCTACTCTCACGTTTCATTTTTCCTATATAGCTACAAAATAGTTTCTAGACTCAACTGCGACCAGTAAAAAGGGATCCTACAGGCAGACAGGCTCTGATACCATTTGTCGCACCCTGATTTCTAGGGGATACTCACCGTACGAACTGGATAGCAGATGCTTGGATTATGGGGCATAACTGCTCCCACGTCCCAGCTTCCTGGTAGGCCTGCGCTTATGCGCGACAACACAAGCCCTGCTATTCCATCGTCGATGTAAACTATCCACTAGAGATCAAAGGCACTTCCGTCGACGTACTTCAAACCATACACACATGGTACGTCAACGGCGTTGAACAACTGATATCACAACAGATCTCTACGACACAAAAGATTGAAATAACTTGCAAATGGCTCTCATTAGAGCAGAGATAGCAAATACAATCATTCAGAGGGCACATGCCCCAACAATACATCATTACAATACAGCGGAAGCATTCAACATGTCTGAGTACAGACAAGAACCAAATAGGCCTAAGAGGCCGGAAACAAACAGACGGAGCCCATCCACGAAGTCTCGGATCCTGCCCGGGTCCGCTATCTACCCGTCGGCAGTCTCGTCAAACTTCACGTAGTAGCCACCATGGAGATCCTCGGAATCGTCGTCTGCGTAAACCACAGCCCCAAAGGGGTCAGTACATAAACGTACTGGCAAGCAAGACTCACAGTTCACCAAAGTGTAACCCGTCAACACCAAGCACAGATGCCTTGGGTTCAACGGAAGAAAGGGGATATAAAAGATGCTGCAACTGGCTGCGCTAACCAACTACAGAGATTCTACCACTTCCGGCTATCAGAAAGGAGATAAGATCGAGGATTGTAACCAACTGAAAGATAACTTCAAACAAACCCATCCTGGATCTCGCCCCTTATCCGAAGAAGCGATCCGAGGATAACTCACACAGTTGTAATAATGATGGTTCAAATTATTGTGTCAATAAGACTATTACTAGTCAAATTATTAATCATGGGGTGTAACATGTTTGATCATTATGTTTAAGTTGTCCTGAGTACTTGCTAGCCAGTACTTTCACCAAGTAATCCATAACCGCGGAAAACACGGCTTCTCGAGAAGATTATCCCTGCAGGGTTGCACCAATTTGGCCGTACACTCAAGAATAACCCGCCAGACGGGAATCAAACCCACCAAGCGAGGTACTCTACACAACCAACCATTCTTCGCATCAAGCCCAAAGAACCTTGGGCGCACGGCTAATCAAGCCCAGAAGAAAATGGACCATCATAGCACTCTAAGACCGTGTCCCCCTATATGCCGACTACGAAAGTTCCACCCTGGCCTGGGCTCGCAAAAACATGCATGCGGCAAATGGAAAACACGAACTAAATGAGGCGATTTGGACGAGATGCGAATCAGGTCAAGTTGAGGGGGGCGCCCATACTCGCTTCCCAAATGCGGGTAGTGCGCTCATCATGGATCAGTAGACAAGACCCTTTCCCTATTAGGGTCGACACTAGCAGGCTTCAAAACCTCTCATGGGCCTCCTGCCGGTGCCTTATCATCAAATTTATTATTAATAGTAACATTAGCATGATTGATTGATTAAACATCGAGCCCCCAGAACATGATGAAATAGTAACTGAAAGTAACGGGTAACAGACTCGAGCAAAACAACCTAAGCATGCTAGTAAGACACGGGCTCAAACAATGGTTATAGGTGTGGAGGTGAGGCAATATCAGGGTTAAGGGATTCATGTGATAGGTTCGTAACAGAAACAACTAATCATAGGGCTAGCAGAAATAGACAACAGAAGGTATCGGTAGTCAATGTTGAAAGGAACACAGTGGTTCATGTGAGTGATAACTTGCCTGCAAAACCCAGTAGCCTGGTACTGAGCTAAATCCTTAGAAGGGGTGTCGTAAGGATCGTTGGTCTCAACGTCGCCGTTTATCCGATAAGAAGCAAACAGACAATGCAGAAAAGGTAGACAATCAATACATGGCATAGGTGCACAAACATGGGATGATGCATGTCATGTTAATAGATGCATCAAAGTAACCTACTTGACAAGTAACACAATTTAATTGGATCCATATGCAATGTGAATTGCATATGGATGCAAATGGTTTAGGTTGAAGCAATGATCTACATTTGATTAACAAGTGTAAGTAGTTAAACATGATGCATGCATGATGATAACAAGGAGTAAACAAGTTAGATGCAATTGGAAAAGGAGTAAAACAAGTGTGGGATTTTTATTTGTTATGTTAGGAATTTTGGTTCCTTATTGATGTCACACAAGTAATTGTTGTTTTCAACAAGTTAAAGTGTTCAAAACAAATAACAAAGTTGATATTTGAAAAGGTTATCAAATTTTAGTTGGTTTACATGTTTCACATTTTGAAATTGGACTTTGGATTAATTAATTATGAATTAAACAATAATAAACAATTTTTAATTAAAATAAACAAGTTTTAAATTGTTTAGGCAATTTAAATTGTTCAAACTAGAAAACAAATTTTATATTTGCAAAGGTGAGATGAAATGGTATGGAAAACATATTTTATTTGCATTATTTGGAAATAGTATGAATTAGTTATGAATTATTGCAAATTACATTTGAATTATCCAAATTTGAATTTTTAAAAGTATTTTGAAAACTCAAAACAGAATACAAATTGATTATTTGGAAAGGTTATGAAATTTGGAGCAGTAAACATGTAAAACTTTTATTCATTGGGTTTATAGTTTAAAAGTTATGGATTTTTGAAGTTAGTGTGTTATTCTGCCAATTAAGGATATTAGAAAACAAAACAGAAAATGTTTTAGTTGTTGTGTTACAGCCACGGGGTCTAACCCCAGCCACTGACCCGTGGGGTCGTGGCCAGCGTGGCAGCCAACGCGGCGGGTGAGGTGTGAGATGGCGGTGGCGGTCCCTGACGTGTGGGGCCGCGCGCGCGATGGAGGGAGAAAAATGGGAGGCAAAAGTTGCCTCCCACGGGACTCGATCCCGCACCCCTGGGGCTAACGAGCGCGCGTGCTGCCAGTGCGGTCCGGTGCGTTTCTTGTCAGATATGGGAAGTGAAGGGAGTTATCCTTCAGACATCGCATCTAACTGAAAGTTTCTGAATTTTTGGTTGCAGGTACAGCGGGCGGAACTGAACGTCAATGGAGGCCTCGTGGCCGCCGGCGACTGCCACTCGCGGGCGCCTGCGCGCGGGTGGGCGTGCGTGCTGGTGCCTCGGGCGTGTGTGGGCGGATGCTTGCGGCCGGTGCGCGCTGAAGCAGAGAGGAAGAGGGCAACAAGGCTGCTCACCTCGAGCTTCTGTCGACGACTGACGAGGTGCAGCGGCGAGGCAGTTACCGGCGACGGCGCGGCCGCCTCGGGGCTTCCTAGCAGACGGCGAGGGGACGAGGATCCTCCGAGGACCGCCCCGGTTCCGTTCCCATCGCCAGCCGCTCCTCGAGGTGCCCCGATGTCGCCGTGGTGAAGAGGCAGGTGGCAGCTCACGGTGGTGTGGTGATCTTCTCCGATGCGAGGTTCAGAGAGCGAGGGTAGAGAGAAAAACGACGGCGCGGCTAGGGTAGCTAGGTCCTAGGGTTTGCAAGCAGAGGTTAGGGCTAGCTACTTAAGGGGGAGGAAGGCATGGGTACGTCAGCAATCGGGAGAGGCAGAAGATGATCGGAGGGCGATGGATGCGTTCGTACAGAACGTGACGTGGGGAGGAAGATGACAGCGAAAGGAGGGAGTGGGCCAGAAAAAAAGAATGGGCTTGGGGGGTAAGTAGATTGGGGTGGGCTGGATGATGATGGGCTGCTGCCTCCTCTTCTCTCACTTTATTTTTTTCTCCTTTATTATTTTTTTGTAACTTTGCTTTTGGAAGAAAAGTTAGGGTTTTGTTTAACAAAATTTCCAGAACAAAATTAGGTTAGACTAATTAGTTAATTAGGAACCACATTGCATGCTTGGAGTCCAAATTTGAGATTTAAAGATATGTTTGTATTTGTAACCAATTTGGGAGATTTTCATATTAATGAACCATTAAGGAAAAGAAGCATGTTTATAGGGTAGCCCCTATGAATTTTTAAAAAAATTAAAATTATTTGGTTGAATTGATAATGTTTATAAAGTGGTTATGACCCAACTTGGGTGCTGTTTGGAAAACAAACCAAATTGATTGAAATTTGCAATATTCATGAATATTAGGAAAACAAGCAATTTCAATAGGGTTTCCCCTAGGGTTTAGAATGATTTAAGGAATTCAAATTAGTGGTGAATTTCATGGATTCAAATGATTAAAGATTTGGAGGATTGGTTTGAATTTGAAATGATTTAGAGTAATTGCTTGAATTAATTGATTTAAAAATTGGTTTGATTAAAGCAACAAATTGAGAATTGAAAAACAAAGAATAAAAGGGGTGTTTTTATTTGTTATTTTGGTTCCAAAAGTTGTAACAGAGCAAGTATGAAAATAACCATTTGAATTTGTTTGAGTTTGAATTATGGAAGCAAGATAAAACAGATGCAAAACAAATATTAACAATGCAAACAATAATAAAACAATGCAATGAAATGATGACATGATGCATTGCTTGAAATAAAACAAGGAATCAAACATTCTAGGGGTATTTTCATACTTGGGATGTTACAGTTTTCCAGCTTGTATTGGTTGTTTTCCAGTTGTTCCCTCTTGTTTTCCAGCAGATACTTGTTGTTTTCCAACAGATACTTGTTGTGTCAATGTAGCAATAGAGTTTTGTATAGTTGTAACTTGTGTCTGATTTTTGGTAGCCAACTTAGCAATATCATCCACTTTAGTATCTACTTTCTGCATCACCACATAAATTTCATCACAAGCATCCCCAAATTGTTTCTTCAAATGTTCACTAAGTGCTTCATACTCATTCCACTTCACCACCTCATCATGGGGCTTCTTTTGCGGCACACAAGTATCACTAGAAAGATCCATGATTAATATGTTGGTGAAAAATAAAAAACAAGTTTAGGTGGGTGTTTTCTCTCAAGTCACTCAAAACAAAAAATAAAGGTGTATCTTACCGTTCCAAAGTAAATAGAGAATACTCACCAACCTAGTAGTAGCAACTTGTGTACTGATGTGAAGAAGAGAATAACCAGGGATTTGCGCTATCACAAGACAAAAACAGGGTATATGATGGAGCTTGGATGGGATACCTAACAACACAAAAATTACAAATCCTATTTGATGTTCAATGTAATACAAAAATTCACAGGAAACAAATGGGTTCGTAGCATAGAAATCAAAAAAAAATCCTACCGAAGGACACTCGAAGGGCCAAGATCTAATCTAGGAGATGAAAGCCGCGGGGAGAAAGAATCTTAAGTATAACATACCCTCAAAGACACTAAGCGTTACAATATTGAATCTCGTTGGTGATGTAGTCGTAGTAACGTCGATCTCAAGATCGTGAAGATGTGCGTTACAATCCGACAACGCCTCCGTGCTCGGTCACACATACGGCTTGATGACGACCTCCGTTCCCTAAATCTAGCGGGGCAGTGGAAGTATAGGGCCGCCTGGAACTCCAGCAACATGACAGCGTGGTGTGGTGGAGAAACTCCGCGGTCAGGGCTTTGCCAAGCGGATGACCATGAAATGGATCAGTGGGTGGAGGGAGACGAGATGACACAAGTGTGTGTGGAGGAGGCAGCTCTCACCCTCCTTTTATAGGGGAGGGGAGGCAACCCAAGGGGGGTGCGTCCAACCCATGGTGCCCCCACCTCTTCCCCTCTTCATGTGAGTGGACACTCCACTCACACCCACTCATCTCTCTCTTAATTCTCAACTAATAATTCCAAGGGTTTTTATTTATTAAATAAAGAATTTTTTTATTTCTTTAATTTAATATTTGTTAATTCCATTAACAAACATTTGCACATAACTCCTCAAATCAGTTGTTAATTCTATTAACAACCATTCAACAGAAAACCACTTGAACTATTTCAAATTTACCCGAAACAATTTCGGCGATGTCCAATATTCAGTATCCTTTCAAATGTGTCATCAAACTTTAAGTGTGTCACTCTACAGTTTCTGAATAATATAGACATTATCGTGACACCTCTCCGATCAATAATCAATAGTGCGATCTAGAGATTCGTGATGGCTCCTATATATTCAACGATGAATCTTGTGATCATGTAAACCATCAACGTTGTAATCTACTTCCCTTTGACTCGTGATATTTTACTTGTTCGAGATACGATCATAGGTATCAACCATACCTTGTTCGATCTCGTTACCGACAAGTACCCTTTTACTCGTTCCGTGATATGACATCATTGTGACCTAGTCACGTGCTTGCAAGCGGTGTGTTTGTCATATCACAGAGAGTGCCCAAAGTATATATCTCCGTCATTTTGGATGGACAAATCACACTCCTGATCCATGAGCCTCAACTAACACTTTCTGAATACCTAACGTCACCTTTATAGTCACTCTGTTACGGTGTGACGTTTGATGTCATTAAAGCACCCTTCTGGTATTAGTGATTGACATGGTCTCATGGTCTAAGGAATAAGGTCACTTTGTATAAAGATATAACAATATAAACAAAATGACTTGATCGTATTGTTATACTTAATTTGTTTCTATGTTCATCACATTATTCTCCCAATGACATGACCTAGTTATTAACAACATCCAATTTTCATGATCAAGACACCTTGATCATCCGTTAACCAACGAGCTATTTAAACAAGAGGCGTTACTAGGAACTATTTTTGTTTATTAAACACACATGTATCAATGTTTCCGGTTAATACAATTCTAGCATGAGAAATAAACATTCATCATAAACAAGGAATAAAATAATAACCACTTTATTATTGCCTCTCGGGCATATTCCCTGTAGTCTCCCACTTGCACTAGGGAAATAATCCATATTACATTGTAATGACCCTAACACCCATGGAGTTCTGGTGTTGATCATGTTTTGCCCTTGAGAGAGCTTTAGCCAATGGATTTTCCACATTCAGATCCATGTGTACTTCACAAATCTTCACATCTCCAACCTTGACATGCTCACGGATGGAGTGAAAACGGCGCTTGATATGTTTGGAATTCTTGTGAGACCTTGGTTCTTCAGCATTGGATATGGCACCATTGTTGTCACAATAGATGACCATAGGATCCAAGGCACTTAGAACCACATCTAGTTCGGATATGAACTCCTTCATCCAAACTGCTTCATGTGCTGCCTTTGAGGCACAACATATTCCGCTTCTGTTGATGATCCCACTACCACGGATTGCTTGGAACTCCTCCAGTTTACTGCTCCTCCATGCATAACAAATACGTACCTGGATTGTGACTTAGAGTCATCCAGATCGGTGGCAAAGCTAGCATCGACATAACATCTTGCGACAAGATCTTCTTCACTTCCATACACGAGAAACATATCCTTAGTTCTTCTCAATTACTTAAAGATATTCTTGACCGCCGTCTAGTGTTCCAAACCTGGATTGGATTGGTACCTTCTAGTCAAACTAATAGCATGTGCCACATATGGTCTTGTACATAGCATAGCATACATGATAGAACCTATGGCTCAGGCATAGGGAATCTTATTCGTTGCCTCTCTATCTTCTGCTGTAGCTAGACTTTGAGTCTTACTCAATGTCTTGCCTTCCAACATTGGCAAGAACCCCTTCTTACTTTCGTCCATTCGGAACTTCTTCAAAGTCTTGTCAAGGTATGTACTTTGTGGAAGTCCAATTAAGCGTCTTGATCTATCCCTATAGATTTTGATGCCTAATATATAAGATGCTTCACCAAGATCAAATAACTTTTTACACTTTTCAAAAGTTTTATATCATTTCCAATAAGCAATATGTCATCCACATATAGTACTAGAAATGATGCCGAGCTCCCACTCACTTTCTTGTAGATACAATCTTCTCCATAAGTTGGACAAATCCAAACTCTTCGATCACCTTATCAAAACGGAGGTTCCAACTCCTGGATGCTTGCTTTAGTCCATAAATGGAACGTTGAAGTTTGCACACCTTATCAGCATAATTAGGATCAACAAAACCTTTGGTTTGCATCATATACAACTCTTCCTCAATGTCACCATTAAGGAATGTTGTTTTGGCATCCATCTGCCAGAGTTCCTAATCGAAAAATGCAGCAACTGATAACATAATCCTAACCAACTTAAGCATCGCTACTAGTGAGAAAGTCTCATCCTAGTCAACTCCTTGAATTTGTCAAAAAGACAAGTCAAGATTTATAGACGGTCACATTACCATCAACGTCAAATTTATTTTTAAATATCCATTTGTTCTCAACGGCCTTGCGGTCATTAGGTAAGTGCGCCAAAGTCCAAACTTGGTTTTCGTACATGGATCCCATTTTGGATTTCATGGCTTCTAGCCATTTGTTGGAATCTGGGCTCATCATCACTTCATCATACGTCGCAGGGTCATCATTTCAATCTACCATGAAATTCAAGACGGGATTGCCACGCATTTTAGGAGTTGTACGTTCCCTAGCTGACCTGCTAGGTACGGTAGTTTCCTCTTCCGGAGTTTCATGATCTTGATCATTAGTTCCCTATTCAAGTGGAGGAGTCAGCTCTAGAAAAACTTTCGGTGTTGCGCTACTCGCCATTCCAAGAAGAGAAGGTTTAGTAACCTCGTTGAGTTCTACCTTCCTACTACTCACACATTTCGGGAGAAACTCCTTCTCCAGAAAGGATCCATTCTTGGCAACAAAAACCTTGCCTTCAGATCTGTGATAGAAGGTGTACCCAATTTTTTCTTTAGGGTATCCTATGAAGATGCATTTTTTCTGCTTTGGGTTCGAGTTTATCAGGTTGAAGCTTCTTCACATAAACATCGCATCCCCAAACTTTTAGAAATGACAACTTAAGTTTGTTTTCAAACCATAATTCATACGGTATCGTCTCAGCGGATTTAGATGGTGCCCTATTTAAAGTGAATGCAGGTGTCTCTAGTGCGTGACCCCAAAATGATAGTGGCAAATCTGTAAAAGACAGCATAAATCAGACCATATCTAATAAAGTACGATTATGACGTTCGGAAACACCATTACGTTGTGGTGTTCTGGCAGGTGTGATTGGTGAAACTATTCCATATTTTTTCATATGCATGCCAAACTCGTAACTTAAATATTCACCTCCATGATCAGATGTAGAAATTTGATCTTTCTGTTAGGATGGTTTTCAACTTCACTCTGATATTCTTTGAACTTTTCAAACGTTTCATACTTATGTTTCATTAAGTAAATATATCCATGTCTACTTAAATCATCTGTGAAAGCGATGAAATAACGAATCCACTGTGCGTTGACACACTCATTGGACAACACACATGAGTATGTATGATTTCCAATAAATCTGTTGCCCGTTCCATAGTACTGGAAAACGGGGTTCTAGTCATCTTGCCCATAAGGCATGGTTCACATGTCTCAAATGTATCAAAATAAAGTGATTCTAAGAGTTCATCAGAATGGAGCTTCTTCATGCATTTAACACCAATATGACCTAAGTGGCAATGCCACATGTAAGTAGCAATATCATTATTTAACTTAATTCTTTTAGATTCACATTATGAATATATGTATCAATACTATCAAGGTTCAAAAGAAATAAACCATTCTTCACAGGTGCGTGACCATAAAAGATATTATTCATATAAATGAACAACAACTGTTCTCAGACTTAAACGAATGACCACTTTGCGTTAAACAAGATCCAGAAATGATATTCATGCTTAACGCATGCACCAAATAACAATTATTCAGGTTTATAACTAATTCATATGGTAAATAGAGAGGTAGCATCCCGACGGCGATCACATCAACTCTTGATCCATTGCCGACGCGCATTTTCACCTCATCCCTTGCTAGTTGTCGCTTATTCTGCAGTTCCTGTTTCGAGTTACATATGTGAGCAACCGAACCAGTATCAAATACTCAAGTGTTACTATGAGTACTAGTAAGGTACACATCAATAACATGTATATCACATATACCTTTGTTCACTTTGTCGGCCTTCTTATGTACCAGATATTTAGGGCAGTTTCACTTCCAGTGTCCAGTACCCTTGCAATAAAAGCACTCATTCTCAGGCTTAGGTCCATTCCTGGTTTTCTTCTTAATTGTGGCAACAATCTTTCCACCCTTATTGAAGTTAACATTTGGATTGCCTTTCTTGCCCTTCTTGAAATTAGTGGTCTTATTGATCATCAACACTTGATATTCTTTCTTGATCTCCACTTCAGCAGTCTTAAGCATTGAGAGAAGCTTTGGGAGAGTCTTTTTCATGCCTTGCATATTATAGTTCAACACAAAGTACTTGTAACTAGGTGGCAGAGATTGGAGAACACGATGTATCCCTAGCTCATTGGGGACCATAACTCTCAAAGCTATGAGCTTATCAGCATACCCAGACATTCTGAGTACATGCTCGCTAACGGAGTTGTTCTCTTCCATCATGAAGCTAAAGAAGTCTTCTGAAACGTCGTAACTCTCTACAGCAGCATGGGTATTCATAATCGAATTCAATTATCCCATTGTATCAAAAGAATTGTTGTTCTTGAAACGTTTTCGCAGCTCTAGCTCTAATCCATACAGGATGTCGCAATGAACTATACACTGGTATTCTTGTTGAGTCAGAAAAACATTTTTGTTTTCATCAGAAGCATCAGCAGAGAGCTGGTCACCCAACGATGCATCAAGCACATAGAGCTTCTTGCAAGCAGTGAGGAGAATCATCGGGTTAAGTGCCTAGTTGGTAAAATTGCTTCCATTGTTCGCTAGTTTTTCTTTCTCCATGAACATATTGAAATAGAAGGTAGGTGGTGCCATGATCTACAACATATTTGCAAAGACTATTTAGACTAACTTTATGATAAATTAAGTTCAAGTTAATTCTAAAATTACCCCATGAACTAACACTCAAAAGCAACATCACTCTAGTCATTTTAGTGATTACACGAACCAAATTCACTAAATCGAAAACGATCATCACGTGAGACGGTGTAGCTTCAAAGGCGAATATCGATAATATCATCCATATGACTCATACTTTACCTTTCGGTTACATGTTTCGTTGCCATGTATGTACATGCTAGGTTTGCCAAGTAGAACCATAGTAGTGCGTGTCTTCCGAGGCCATGTCTGTACATGCTAGGCTCGTCATCACCCGTTGTATGCGAACATTGAGTCTATCACACCCGATCATCACGTGGTGTATCGAAACGACAAACTTTTTAACGGTGCATACTAAAGAAGAACACATTATTATCTTGATATTAAGTGAGAGGGATCATTTTATAATCCTACCGTTGTTATCTAAGCAAAATAAGATGCATAAAAGGATTACCATCACATGCATGAATAATGTGATATGATATGATCCTTCTTACACTTGATTTCCATCTTGTGCATCATGGTATGATCTCCATCATTCCACCGGCGTGGTATCAAGGTCCGTGACACCTCCATATTTATTGTCCATCAAAATTACAACAT
This sequence comes from Alopecurus myosuroides, assembly GCA_028641055.1. NCBI lineage: Eukaryota > Viridiplantae > Streptophyta > Magnoliopsida > Poales > Poaceae > Alopecurus > Alopecurus myosuroides. The sequence goes on from CM054059.1 coordinate 373,036,840, forward strand.
ATCATATGTATATGATATACAACACACAAGTCATAAATAATAAGACAACCATATGGCTCCTGCCGGTATGTCAATAATGTACAAAATAGATCATTTCATACATCAAAGTTGTAACATTGACCATATCAAATCACATGCCCTGCAAAAAAAAGTTACATGTCTCTAATTTATTTTTACATATTTTACGTGTCTTAGGGCTTTCGAAGATAGAAATAGAACCGTACATACCTACGAACATGAACCATAACGTTGATAAATAAATTATTAACAACCTGTTGTAGATTAGATCTTAACTATAGTAGGATATTTTTGACACCCTCTTAGCCACTTATCATCATGGGAAACCTCTCGCGTACAAGTTCACATAAAGTTAGTCCACGGCCGCTTCATCCCACTACGCCACTAAGATAAAAAATACTCAAGGAGGCAATAACATGATCATCAACGCCCACATACACCTAAGTGTTCTACCCATACAAAACATCTATGCATAGATCCGGATCTGATACCACTAATGGGTTCGTAGCATAGAAAACAGAAAAAAATCCCTACACGAAGGACACCCGAAGGGCCAAGATCTAATCTACAAGATGATAGTAACGTGGAGAAAGAGTCCTAAAATTAAATACCCTCGAAGACACTAAGTGTTACAAGATCAAATCTCGTTGGTGATACACTCGTACTCACGTCGATCTCAAGATGGTGAAGATGTGTGTTGCAATCCGGCAATGCCTCCGTGATCGGTCACACATACGGCTTGATGATGACCTCCGTTCAGTCGATCTAGCGGGGGCAGCAGAAGCAGAGGATCCCCTGGAACTCCAGCAACACGACGACGTGGTGTGGTGGAGGAAGTCCGCGTCAGGGATTTTCCAAGCGAATGACCATGAAATGGACCATCGGGTGGAGGAAGAGGACATGACACAAGTGTGTGTGGAGGAGGGAGCTCTCACCCTCCTTTTATGGGAGAGGGGGGCAGCCCAAGGGGTGGTGCGGCCAACCCATGGTGCCCCCACCTCGTCCCCTCTTCATGTGAGTGGATACTTCACTCACACCCACTCATCTCTCTCTTAATTCTCCACTAATAATTCCACGGGTTTTCTCTATTAAATAAAGAAAACATTTTCATTTCTTTAATTTAATATTTGTTAATTCCATTAAAAAACATTTGGACATAACTCCTTGAATCATGCTATTAACAACCATTCGACAGAAAACCCCTTGAACTATTTAAAATTACCCGAAACAATTTCAGTGATGTCCAATACTTTCTCCAATATTCCGTATCCTCTCAAATGTGTCGTCAAACTTTAAGTGTGTCACCCTACGGTTCGTGAATAATATAGACATGACCGAGACACCTCTTCGATCAAGAATCAAAAGTGGGATCTGAAGATCCGTGATGACTTCTATATATTTAGGAATTATTACTCATGTGCCCCTGATTCCTTAGTTCTGCTCACTTTTCCCCACGCTTGAAAGTTTTACTCACTTTTCCCCATCTCCTTAGGTGAAACTCTCACGAATGCTCACACCCGACGTTGCTGTGTCTTCCGTTAATTCTGACTAGTGAGGCCATGTGGGACTGTGTCGCTCGTTGGACCTGACAAGTGGGACAAGTGCGGCTGCGTTTCTATGGCACTGTTTGTGTAGAACGGGCCGAGTTTGTTGATAATTAAATTCAGCCTGCTAGCATACCCACGCACGCGGTTAGCGTTTTATGCATGCTATCATTTCAGCGTGCTATGCATGCGCCCGACGTTGGCATTGATGAGCGCAGCGTTTACTAGATTGCATGCACGACTTAAAAGGCTGCAATTCAGCCGCCACCTAGCCATGCACGGTTGCGATTCAGTGGCAATGTTGCCATGCACACCATGCACGCAGCCACCTAGCCACGCACGCGGGTGTGATTCGTTCGCCACTTAGCCACGACGCCTGCAGCTTGATTCAGTCGCACGCTCGATTAATTTGCCGCATTGTTTCACGCGTCGAGGCACGCATCAGGGCATGGCCGGACTGAATGATGTGAAAACAGAAAAAAAAAGTACAACCGCGACGCCTCGATGCAGTTGAAAAAATGCCGGTTCCATCTACCCCCTCGTCTCCCTTGGCTACTTAAACCGCGTCTCGTAACCTTCTCCTCCACACTTCAATCTCCGCCTCCTCCCCATTCTATTCTCTCCAACCAGAGCCAAAGCACAACCGACGCCTCGACGTACGTGAAGATGCAGTTCAACGCGGCCACATTCCACTTCCCGCCCACCGTGCCGGAGGTCCCCTACCCCCCCGGCAGGGTCGTTGAGACCTCACTATGCGTCTGGGCGTTCTCACGCTGGAGGGACGATACGGTGTTGGTCGTGGTTTCCTCCACGCGGGCTTTAACCACCTCCCGGCAGGGTCGCCAGTCATGTTCCGTCTGGAGAAACAGCGCGCCCACTCCAATGCTCCGGTGGTAGGCCTCGTCGCCTACTTCACAAATAGGTTTGATGCGTACTAACTGCTCGCATCCACACCACATGCACACCCTCCCCTACTATCTCGGCGATGACGGCCTCGAGGAGGAGTGAAGACGACGACGGTGAATTCCAGACGGTGTTGGTGTTGCGCGCCTGTAGTGTTGCCGGCCCTAGCTAGTGTACCGTTCTATGTATCGTACTATGTATATCATGTGTTCCCCGTACTATGTAGGGATCTAAGAATCCCATATCTAAGTTATTTATCGTTGCCCGTGTGTGATGTGTTCTTTTTTCTCTATATTCATATTATTTCCAAGTGGTGTGCCCCAAGTTTAGGCACGACTAGGAGCACGTACAATGCAGCCGAGTAGTAGTTTCCAGTCCGAGTATGAGGCGCTAAGATCTTTTCTTTCCTATGCATGTCTACAAGAGGCTAGCGTTGTACATGGCGAACCAAATCTATAAACTACTCCCTCCGTTCTAAAATAGATGACTTCCATTTGTCCATACATGCACGTATGTAGATACTAAAACATGTCTAGATACATACATGTATGGACAAATGGAAGTCATCTATTTTGGAACAGATGGAGTAGTAGTTACACTAGTTTGTGAAAAAGAAAAGAACCCAAACTAAAAACGTAAGCAAAACAAACTTTGTACTTTACTATCACCTCCAGCAAATAGAATAGGGTGGGAAATTAATCCTCAAATAAATGAAATCTGTTTGAATCGTTGAAAAAAAAAATCTGAGCATCGCGTGTTTGTGGGCTCAAGGAAAAAAGAATGCCCAATGTAAGCCATCCAACAGAGCCAAACAAATTTTTTTGGAGGATTTTTCCTAGCACTCGGTGTAACCATAGTGAAGCTAAACTGAACTGAAGAAAGTGTTCCTCTGAAGAAGAGATGATCTCGAGGTATTTGTGATGCGCAATTAGTGCTAACTGTCATCTGGTCAACTAAAAAACTAGGTAACAAACAAACTGAGATGATCTCGAGAGATACGCATTGAAATCCATCGCATTAAGGTTTCATGACATGGACTTAATAGACAGTTAACAGTACACAACATCTCTAACGAGGGTTGACCAGCAGGTAAACAAATCCTACATCAATAATGCAAAAATAATCGCCTAAAGCTATCATATTTGCTTGCTTCATCACTTGAATCATCTTGTTCAAGTTCTTGTTCATCTTCTTCAATTCACCCTTCAGATCTGCATCCCCCACTGTTGGAGCATCCTTCAACTCTGTATTCCCCATGTTCTTCACGGATGGAGGCAGATTGAGCTCGAGGGTTGGAGCCCCCTTTAAATAAATCAAGCCCTCCCTTTGAAGCCTCTCCACATACTCATCCATCCACTCAAAATGATTGCATTTTTTTCACGATCTGAAAACGAAATAAGGAAGCATAAATCCCAACTCCGTGGATGCAAGAACCCAGATCTGGAAACGAAGAATTCAGAGATAAAGGATGCAAGAGGAACCAAGATCTACCTGCCCCTCCATCCTGCTTTCGCATCTGACGAACTCGCGCCCAAAGTTGCCATTTTCTCCTCCTTCAAAGTCCACTACTTCAGTGGCGTGGTGCGTGGGCAGTCCGGACACCGCTGCATCGGCACTAAACCATACGTAGGCCACGAGGGGCGGGAGGATGAAGTGGAGGTCGACATCTCGCCGGAGAGGAAGAAGAACTGCTCTGTCGCCGTGATCCAAAGGGGAGGCGAGCATGGGCTGTTGTGTGACGGTGTCGATGGGTGGAGGAGGGCACAGGCTGTTGTGTGACTGTGTTGATGTGTCAGTGGAATACAACGGCGCGACCAATCAGGATGTAGAACCAGCCTCCTGCGGATCGCCCTCCCTTCTAGAAGACTGAAATCTGATCTCAACCATCGACACCATCCAACGGCGCGTGGGTCTGTCCCCAGAATTCCTTCTAGAAGGTAAGATCTTACGGCTGGAATTGACGATAGGTTATGAGCGGATGGCTGACGTTCGGCGCTAGGGTTTTGGGGTTACGAGGTTATCGGGGTTTTAGGGTTATTAGGGTATGACAGAAGTTCAAATGACCATAACCAATTCAAAAAAAAATCAGGAAAATGAAAACGAAGCGTAGTCTGTCAGATTATAATATATAGTTACAAGAAAAAAAATATAAACATGCTATAGGGACATTTTCAAGAAAAATCATCTTCACAAGCGAGCCATCAAAATCAGGTTCAAACGATCATAACTAATTAAAAAAAAATCGGAGAGGGTTTTGAAAAATATAAACCGAGTTTTCATGGATGACCTGTTCAGGGTTCGATGGATAGGGTTTTGGTTTTGAAAAAATTCAAATAAATAAAAAAAAATCACCAAATCTTCCTTTTGGAGTGAATAAGACGGTTATGAACTTAATTTTACATTTTCATATCTCAAACGTGTGTTTTGGTAGTTTTCAATTGAAAGCATTTTTTCAAAAAAATAAATAAATAATATGAAAATTAATTCAATAAATAGTGAGACTTTGATTGGACACTATTTAGATGGAATAGGTGTCACCTATAAATATTGGCTCATTTAGAGAAGGTCGAAAAAAAACTTGATTACAAATGGGTCTGTTTACCCTATATTCAGAGCTTATTTGTAGCACGTTTCTCCTTCGGATTGATCATCTTCAAATATTGCAGTTCAAATGTTGGTGAAATTTCAACTTTAGCTCAAACAAGTACTAAAGAGGAACAAACTTGAAATTTTTGTACAATCTCAACTTTGGCTCAAATTATAATTTTGTTCCAAATTCAAATATTGCTTCAAATTCAACCTTTGTTTCAAATATGCATTCTGCCTCACATATGATACCAAAACACAAACAATATTATTAATACTTATAAGTTATCACCAGATCTCAAGTTGAGAACACAAATACCTAACTACAAATCCATCAAATTCAAATTCATAGTTCAAATTCAAATCTTCAACCCGTTCCTTGTGTGAGAAGATGGCTTCACCGTCTCGCTCCGGCTTTCCCTAGCTGGAGTACTCTTTGGAATCATCTTTTTCCTTCTAATCTTCCCTTAGGGTTGTGGCCGTGGAGGTGGTGACGGAGTAATTCCACTCGGCGAGCAATCGACGACAAGTAATCCTTAAAGGAACAACTGGTACAATTACTCTGTCCTCTTCTTCTCTTATAGCTTCAAAACCATCAAGAGCCATGGATTCAAATTCTAAGCCATCTGATGATGACTGAACTTCATTTTCTTAGGCTCTATTCTCTTCTTCTCTTATAGCTTCCTCTCTACACCTTTTGTTCCCTCTGCCTCCATTTATCCTAGTGCCGAGAAATAAAATTATAAGACATATGGAGAAAAGAGAACAAAATGCATAAAAAAGGGAATGCACACACATACCAAGGTGTTAATTCAATGAGGAGTGCATCTTCAGACTCAATTGCTGCTGCATGGTCCCCTCCATCTTCAATCTCCATTACTGATGCATTCTCCTCTACATTTGTTGTTGTCCATCGGTCCTCTTCTCCAAATGATGCATCCACGGAATTGGAACGAAGCCTAGCAATGTGCCCCAGATTTCCACATTTTTTGCACGCCCTCTTTTTTGGTACACGACCCTATTCATCTGCTCTGTACCTGTTTTTTCTTGGTCTTCTTGGTGGTCTAGTCAGTAAAGGAGAGTGGAGTTTGAACCCTGGATCTACTATGTTCCATTGTTCTTTTCCCATGAGTGCAGGCACATTGTGAGAATAAGCATCCTTAAATTTAGCAACAGAGAAATACTCAGAGGCAATACTGATCAACTTCACCATCTTCACCCCCAATCACAGTCATCGGATGTAGAGAATCTATGCATGGCTTCCCACGAATCTGGCATTGCCTACAACTGTATTCCCTAGTGGCTAGGTTCACTGGGTACCTTCATTCCTATTTTTACTGTTAGTGTATGCTACCACAGCCTCGTATGTCGATGATCGAATGCATCTCATCTTCAGTCCTCTTGCCTTGTGATGCAATGCCTTAATCAGTGATGGGAGTATAACATGGCCAACATATTGTGTTTCAGCAATTCTTTTGCGAAGAGCCATCTTTATCATGATCATATGCCTCATCTTGTCAAATGCTTGCCAACCCAAATAACCCTTCACTGACTTGAACTTTGCATTGAAGTATTCTGCAAGATTATTGGTCACATAGTCTACTTTGCATATGGTGTTGAATTTGCTTCTTGACCACACATTTCCATGATGTGCATCCATATACTCCTTCACCTCTGGATGCTTCTGAGCATTCAACACTCTCAAATGGTGCTCATGCTTCCTTTTGCTGCATGTGTATGATGCTGGCCATAAGTTCTCATAAAAAACTTTTCCTTTGAACTTCTTTTTAAAATTTTGCGCTAGGTGTCGCATACATTCCCTGTGCTCCACTCGAGGGAATACAATTTCTACTGCACTCTCTAGACCTTTGCAAGCATCTGTATGTATAGCTGAACCTGGGGGTGTGCCTATAATGTTGGGCAACTGCTGCAGAAACCAGATCCAACTTTCCTCAGACTCTGCCTCCAAAATACCAAATGCAACTCGGAATAGCCAGTTGTGTCCATCAACTGCAGAAGCTGCTACTAGTGTCCTCTCCATCTTCCAGACAAATGGGTAGCATCTACAGTCAAATAAGGCCTCCATCCATCAAGAAACTCCTGTCAGCAAGCCTTGAAACATACAAAAGCCCTTCTGAAGCACTCATTCTCAAATGACTTACCTTTTATTTTGAATGGAACTGTATGCTTGTCAATTTCTATGACACTACCTGGACTAGCCATCTCCACTTCAGCTTTGAAGGTGTAAAGCAACTGAAAACTTTCATTCCATTGACCATTAATCCTGTAAAGAGTCATTTATTTAGCATTGAAAATCCTTATGTAAGGAATTAAAATCTTATACTTCTCAAAAAGCTTCGCTTGAAGTGTTGTGGGACCAAGACCAGGTTTTACCCTTATCCACCCATCGAGTTTTTGCTAGTTTGGATTTTTGCTTCCCCCTCCCCCTCCGGGTGGACATGTGTGCTTGTGTGGGTTTTTCTTTATCTGAAACAAAATAAAGGGTAAAAAAATAAGGGATAAGAAACATTACTCAATGATCTGAAATAAAATAATCAATTAACTTGGAGTACCTGAATCAGCTTGCTCTTTAGCATACCGGATGCATGCAACCTCCACATGCACCTATCATATGGACAATAAATTGTGAACCTTCTTGGATCACTCCTTTTAATCTTATAGGTATTGTAGCATCCCAACTTTTAATAAAGATGGAATACCTGTGTTATTGTGCCAGTCCCTGGATCAATTGCTAGCACCACAGTACAAAATGAAATATCATGCAAATGCATCAAATTCTATTACATCGCATGATCCAGTCTTTACAAAATAGTAATACAACTTGCATAGTCTTAGAAGATTAGCAGAAAACAAATATATACAGCGGAAGACATAGTACAACATTGAGCCCATCTTCTTCATGTGCCACAGGCAAAACATGTTGGCGATAGTCTCGAGATCCTAAACGAAATCCTCACTCATCTTCAGAAACATCTGCAATATGGAATATGCAGCCACAAGGGAGTCAATACAATTTAATGTATTGGCAAGTAACACTATGGTGGATATAAATGGCAAGACTAATACTATATGCATATTTGGCTAAGTGGGGTTTTGGCTAAGTTTGCATAAAGCCAGTTTTCTCCTATCTTTTATCATAAAACAATTTCATCTATAAAAGGTATCACTGATAGAAACCAATGAACCTTAACTAAAAATTAAGGAATACCACTGATAGACATCAGGATAAACTCCTATCCATGTTCACCCATCAAAATTTTATTATGAAATTGGCATGATGAGATTCTTCCGTCATTCCTTGTCCAGCTGCTCAAATTGTCCATGACCGGGGACACGGCTAAGATCTTAGTTTGTTGACTCTGCAGAGTTTGTGCACTCTCACCTTTAGACTCAAATCAGCCCAAACATCCTATACACCCTGAGTGCATTAAGGAAAGGAGAAGATTGAGACGAGATCTTTCAGAAGAAATTGCACCACCGTCAGGCTTGACCCGTTCCAACCTATACCCCCTACATCTGCTGGTCAAGCACTGGTGAGTTCATTCAATTTAGTTGATCAAGACAGAGCCCATATGACTAAAGGCTGCACGGGAAGCTACTAAACTTAGAAGGACATATTAATCTCTTTGTTCCTGGGTGGCCATCCTCAAGTGACAATCTCAAGTGGAATAACCCTTAGAAAAGGGCCTTGAGGCAACACTCAACATAAACCAATCTTACCACTTCCACCCAGGTGATTCATTAAACTTAGTAGTTTTATCCTTAACATCCAGATAAAACATTTGAAGAGCATAGCAATTCCACTAAGTTCAATGTCTTCTATACTAGAAGGATATAGAAGGATGGCTACACACTACTTGGGATATTAGCATAGCATAATATAACTTAGTAAAATTTCCTATCATGCATACTACTCAAAACTCTATAATGCATATAAAAATAATAGGTAGTTGATGGTGTGTTACTTGCCTTGTTGAAGTTCGTGAAGAAATCACACTCTCTTCACAAAAGATCATTGCTCTTCGTACAATCTATACATTGAAAACACAATAACATAATAAACAAACATTCTAGCAATCATACAAACAATTGAAGAAACATACAAGGTAGCAACCATAGCAAAAGGGTTTATGGTTATCTCTTATGGCCAAAGATGGTTAAAGCTGGAGTTTGGAAAGATTCATGCTATGTTGGATTCATAAGTAAGTTCCTAGAAAACACTTGGGTTGGACTAGGTTGGTTTTGAAGAGATCAAACTTTATAAATACCATACTTGTCGAGGAAGTTCCAAGAGTTCACCAAGGTGATCTCACTATCTCAACTAAGGCATGATCAACTAGTGGTTCACTAAGATGGATTTTTGGTCCAACTTACAAGGAAATTGTTCAAGATTGTCCAAAAGGTTTAGTTACTCATATCTATGGTTCAAGGTTACCAAAAGGAACAAAAACTATATTGAAATTATTTATGGAATTAATTCTATGTCAAAAATACTCGATTATACCACTTAATTCTAAATTCCATTTTAACTTGTTCAAAAATTATTTTGGAACAAAGATATGAAATTACAGATCCTAAGGTTTCCAAATATATTTTATTTACAATTTTTGGATTTGTGGAATTTGAATTATGCCAAAATTCATCAAACAAGCATATTTAAATTTGATCCCATGTAAGTTTGTCAAAATTGAATTTGAACAGTTCTAAAAGATTCTACAGATCCAGGGGATTTCAAAAAGTCCAAGTTTGCTAAATTTGGGCTTATGGTTAAAAAGATATGATGGTTCAAAATTCTAGGGGCTAATCTGCAAAATTACAATTCTATTTTCTATTCGGAAAAAAATAACAGAGAACAGCTGGGCTCGGATTTGGCTATCTACCGCGCGGTGCGATGGATAGGAAGTGGGATTGGGCCTGCTACGCGCTGCACCGAGCGACAGATAAAGGCTTAACGCGCGAGCTGACTGGGCAGCCACGTGGCGCAATACAATTCGTCGATACCTCTTCAGTTAAATGATCTAATCTGATCCCTCTGTGGTAGATCTAACGGACATGGGCGAAAGGGGAGCTCACCTCGCCGGTGGGGCCCCCAAAAATGGCGTGCGCGGCGGCGCGCTGCACGGTGGTGGACGCCGACGATGTTTCCGTGGCGATCCGGGAACGGGGAGGGGTCCAGGAGCCGCGCCGCGTCACAGTGGACTTGATGGGGACCTCGGGGAGGTGCGGAGGGCTCTGTGGCGATGGCGAGGAGCAGCTGCGAGTGCACGGGCTCCGGCGAGCGCGAGGGGGAGGATGGCGCCGGTGTTCTGCTGTGCCTACAACCAAAATAAAATTCTTAGGAGGGTCGTGGGGACAAGGGGAACAACCGAGGTCAAAAAGGGGCGGTGCTGACCCGTTGGTATGGCCGGAAACGGCGACGAACAGTGATGGTTCAAAGAGAACTCCGGCGACAGATTCCGACACTTTGGTGGTGTTAAACGATGGGGAATTAGGGGGAAATGAAGAGGAGGGGGTGGGGATTTAAGGGTAGCAAACGGGGCACTGAATTATGGCCTGAAACGCTCGAATTCATGGAGATTGAATTCGGCCAAAAACGGGAGAAACAGAAACGGCTGTGGCTTGATGACGATGACGTCATCATGACGTCATCTTTCCCTTTTTCTTTTTATTTCTGTTTATTTAATTAAATCACAACTTCTGTTTTAATTATCCAAATGACATGAAATAAATTTCTAAATTCTAGAAATTTCAAATACTTTCTAACAGTACCATTTTTTTTAAAATCAATTCAACATATTTTATTTTTGAATTTTGGGAATTTGAAATAATTTCTTAATAGTTATTTAATGTGATTTTTAATTTAAAAATTTATAAAACATAGTTATTGGTCAATTAAAATTTTAGTGACATTCTAAATGTTGAAAACATATTTTTGAAAGTCATTTCATCTTGTTTTCAAAATTTATATTTTGAAAATATAAATAAAACACTAATAGTACTTTAAGGCCATTTTAAAATTTAGAAAATAATAAATTGATGTTATTGTCTAAATATAATTTCAGAGACATTTTACATGTCATAATGTTGTTTTCAAATCCCTCTTTCATGTTATTTTCAAGCAATGCATTTTATTTTCCCACCTTCATGTTTAAAAACTTGGAATAACAACTAAAAGTTACTATTAAAATATTTTATTCTCATCAAATATTTTTGAGAATTAGAACTTTATTAAGGGTTATAAATCTTTGATTTTTGTTGCCATAAAACATCTTTAAAGTAATATTGGAGTTGTAAATATTTTAGGTGAAGGTTTGTTAATAAAAAAAGATATTCCCTTTATATAAAGAAACTTATTTTTGAATAAGGTTTTAGGGTTTAAGGAACATTGGCATAATGTATTATTAATTTGAATTTTCATTGAGTTATGTATTGTTTTACTTTTCATTTCTTGCATCTCATTGGTTTTTGGTGACTTGCATAACATGAAAACAAAAAGTTTCAATTTTTAGTGAGTTTTGGACTTCCCAAAAATCAGGGATGTTACATACTACCACCCTTAAAAGAAATCTCGTCCCGAGATTTGGGAAGGCTAGAAAGAAAGATTAGGTTTGGGTAACTAGGTTCTAGAACAACTGGGTGGGCTACCACCCTTAAAAGAAACTTTTGTGGGTAGTCTATTTTCATTAGATTGGAGTGTAGATTGATTTGAATAGAAATTTCCTTCATGGTAGAGTTATAGACCAACATAAGCCTGTTGAACTACCTTTGACACTGAGGGGTCACTCCTTGGGTCAAACAAAAGTCTTTAGGTTCCTCTCAGCTTGGTCTTTTGATGTTCTTGGAAAATCCTCCATCTTGTTATTGTCATCCTTGAAAACAAACACCATGCTATTTCTAACGAAACTCTCATGGCAGGCAAAAATCTTCCATTTGTTTGATAGCTCCAAGGTTGGCTTGATCCTCACCGAAAATAGTACGTTTTTTCAGTAATACTAAGATAGGGTCATTATTGTATTCTACCATTCTATGGTTCGGGTTTAACATCGTCGTCTCTCTAATAGGTATGTCACTCAGATTTAACATTCCTCATAGCAAAAGTAAATAATGTGAGTAGTCACCATGGGTGCCAATCCATGTTGCACTCAATCATTACCTTGTACTTGGATTGATGGATCTTGTTTAATAACACTAGGTCACCTCACTTGTCCAATAGAAAGTTTCAAATCTGTAAGACAAACTTGAGCTAACTATCATTTCTCAACTAGTGGGTTGCGTAAAACTCCTATGTAACACAAGCTGGATAATTGTGTTTCTTCATTATTTCTTCTCTTGGTGCAGTTGGCTCTGAAATCTTCATAGCTCATGCAACTTGGGGTTCACTTGTCTTTCTTCACTTGTTGATTTGCTTGCTGCTCCTTATGATGTAGTTGGCATTGATCATGGATGTGATTGTTCCTTCACATAAAAGAACAATTTGAGGGTAACCTTCCTTAAATAGGATGGCTTGTGTCTTGGTAGGATACTGGTTGTGGCATTCTAGGGTGAAAGGGTTGTTTTTTCACTTCATATGGTAGCTCACTATGGTTGGTGGTATGGGTTTTGGTTTGTCTTAGCATGGATGAGTAGAGATTAGAAAGAGACTAAAGAAAATCCTACCCCAACACAGCAAATCAAGGAAACTCATCTTGCAAACAACACATAACAAACATATATCAACACAATCATCACCCAAAACAATATGGTTTTAGAAAACAGACTAATATTGTCATACCACACTCATTGGTATGATCAATACACTAACACGTTAACGATGTTGTAACCAAGTAACTAGATTGGTGGTCTCATCTATATCTTCTTGAGCTTTTCTTCATATTATTCTCTGCATGTCTTCAGGTGTTCTTGATTGTCGGGAAGTCTATGTTTTTCTTCAAATTCTTCAATAATCTTGAGTGTAGGTCTTCATGTGGTGAAAATACTCCTTGCACTTCTTGGTATGGTCATCAACAATCTTGCCTTGATGGTATTCAAGAAGTAGGTCATCTAGAAAATTTTGAAGGTGAATAGTAGATGAGAGGATATGAGAAGAAATAAGATGGTTGTTTTGTTTCTAGAAAGTTTGAACATAGCAAATTTTCAATTCTAGGGTGATCAATGGTTATTAACAACTTGTTGTAATTTGGATATTCACTATAGTGAGAAGGACGTGCACCCGCAAGCCAATCAGGGAACGGTCTCGTGTCCGTGGACACGTAAAGTTGTCTGAGCCGCTTCATCTCACTATGCCGCTAGGATCCAGAATACTCTAAGGAGATAATAACATGATCAAAAATGGCTTCCAAACCTAAGGGTCTCGAATCCTACAGGCAACACAATGCTCTGATACCATTTTGTAGCATCCCAAATTTTAATAAAGATGGAATACCTGTGTTATTGTGCTAGTCCCTGGATCAATTGCTAGCACCACAGTACAAAATGAAATATCATGCAAATGCATCAAATTCTATTACATCGCATGATCCAGTCTTTACAAAATAGTAATACAACTTGCATAATCTTAGAAGACTAGCAGAAAACAAAGATATACAGCGGAAGACATAGTACAACATTGAGCCCATCTTCTTCATGTGCCATAGGGAAAACATGTTGGCAATAGTCTCGAGATCCTAAACGAAATCCTCACTCGTCTTCAGAAACATCTGCAATATGGAATATGCAGCCACAAGGGAGTCAATACAATTTAATGTATTGGCAAGTAACACTATGGTGGATATAAATGGCAAGACTAATACTATATGCTTATTTGGCTGAGTGGAGTTTTGGCTAAGTTTGCATAAAGCCAGTTTTCTCCTATCTTTTATCATAAAACAATTTCATCTATAAAAGGTATCACTGATAGAAACCAATGAACCTTAACTAAAAATTAAGGAATACCACTGATAGACATCAGCATAAACTCCTATCCATGTTCACCCATCAAAATTTTATTATGAAGTTGGCATGATGAGATTCTTCCGTCATTCCTTGTCCAGCTGCTCAAATTGTCCATGACCGGGGACACGGCTAAGATCTTAGTTTGTTAACTCTGCAGAGTTTGTGCACTTTCACCTTTAGACTCAAATCAGCCCAAACATCCTATACACCCTGAGTGCATTAAGGAAAGGAGAAGATTGAGACGAGATCTTTCAGAAGAAATTCCACCACCGTCAGGCTTGATCCGTTCCAACCTTTACCCCCTACATCTGCTGGTCAAGCACTGGTGAGTTCATTCAATTTAGTTGATCAAGACAGAGCCCATATGACTAAAGGCTGCACGGGAAGCTACTAAACTTAGAAGGACATATTAATCTCTTTGTTCCTGGGTGGCCATCCTCAAGTGACAATCTCAAGTGGAATAACCCTTAGAAAAGGGCCCTGAGGCAACACTCAACATAAGCCATTCTTACCACTTCCACCCAGGTGATTCATTAAACTTAGTAGTTTTATCCTTAACATCCAAATAAAACATTTGAAGAGCATAGCAATTCCACTAAGTTCAATGTCTTCTATACTAGAAGGATATAGAAGGATGGCTACACACTACTTGGGATATTAGCATAGCATAATATAACTTAGTAAAATTTCCTATCATGCATACTACTCAAAACTCTATAATGCATATAAAAATAATAGGTAGTTGATGGTGTGTTACTTGCCTTGTTGAAGTTCGTGAAGAAATCACACTCTCTTCACAAAAGATCATTGCTCTTTGTACAATCTATACATTGAAAACACAATAACATAATAAACAAACATTCTAGCAATCATACAAACAACTGAAGAAACATACAAGGTAGCAACCATAGCAAAAGGGTTTATGGTTATCTCTTATGGCCAAAGATGGTTAAAGCTGGAGTTTGGAAAGATTCATGCTATGTTGGATTCATAAGTAAGTTCCTAGAAAACACTTGGGTTGGACTAGGTTGGTTTTGAAGAGATCAAACTTTATTAATACCATACTTGTCGAGGAAGTTCCAAGAGTTCACCAAGGTGATCTCACTATCTCAACTAAGGTAACACATAACAAAGTGTATCACTTAGTTGTTTTCACCAAAACATTTGAGTGATCTAAGTTAGTCCTTCCATTTTGGTTTAGACTAGGTCTAGGTTCAACTAACTTCATAACAAAGGATATAACAAGTTAAAGTCTTGGTCTTTTCCATTTGGGTCAAGGGTTGGACAAAAACAACTTGTTATACTTCATCTTGTATGGGTTTCTCCAAGTCCTCCCATGTTTGTCTTCTTGAAGATCATCTTCATGCTTCATGTGTAGTCTTGTTCCTTGGATGGATTCTGACGAAGGCATGGATACTGGACCCCGTGGGTAAGGACACTCCATCTCAGGCCCAAGGTTAAGGCCCAAGAAGAGGAGCCCTTGGAGTATTCTAGAAGGCCCACGTGAAGCCCACCCGCACTAACTTGCGGGTTAAGTTTGGAAACATGTAACCGACTTAGGGTTAGAATTCGAGTCCTCTCCGGGTAGGGTTTGAGACCTGGCCACCTATATAAGGCCAGGAGAGCCACCAGGAGAGGACCAGGCAACACCGCAACACCAAAACCTTGAGCTTGAGATCATACTCTCGACTCGAGCCATCACCATTGTAACCGATCTATTCGACTAATACAGATCGACAGAGGCAGGAGTAAGGGTTTTACCTCTACGAGGGCCCCGAACCTGGGTAAATCTCGCCCCCTGTCTAGCCGACGATTCTACCAGCGCTAATGAGTTTTCCTAGTCGAAACCCGATAGGGTCACCTAAGGGATTTGTAGAGTCAGAGATTCGACAATTGGCGCCGACTGTGGGGACGACGGGCGCTGGATCACCGGCATCTTCGGCTTCATCGACAACCCACTCCCATTGGAAACCATCGACTACGGCTCCGAACAATCCTATACGGATCGGATCTATCGTGGTCACACCTCACTCGCCGGAATCGCGCCCGGTATTCGAGGATCTGGAGAAGAGCGTCACCTTGATGTTCGGGAGCCTGAAATTCGTGACCAACAGGGACGGGATCCTCCACTTCTCGGATGAATCAGAAACTGAATCTGGAGCTGTCGACTCGCGCCGTCATCTGGAGAAAAGCGGCGAGTCCATCCGCTTCAACGCCAACGACTACCATACCCTCTCGACAGAGGAACCATCAAGAATTCAAAGGAACTTTCGATCTACGCCTAGGACGCACGAGCCTCGACTGGCTCATGTCTGCATGGCAGGATCAGAACAAGCCTCGGAAACGGAACATAGCGCGGCAGAGCACAACATAATCGGCGTCTCATGGGAATCTTGGAACCGAGCGAAGGAGGATATGCGAACGAGCAAGCCACCCGCAGCCGGGGCTTCACACGAAGACATGGTTGCCTACCACTATCACCTAGTGAGAGCAGCCACGACCATCAAAGACGCTCGGATAGATCTGGCCCGCCGAAGAAGAGCGGCGGATGAGTCGAGCCAAAGACGAGTCGGGCTGTCCATAACACCCTCGGTCGGAACCCGACCCGCGAGGAAGGGGAACGTATCTACATACAGGAACAATGAGTACCTAGCCGGGACCAGCAGATCGATCACTCCTTCTCTCATGCGAGTCGATGACGACGGCAATGTCTACCCGCAAACTCCCGCTGCCGCGGTTCTAGCCGCAGCAACTTACATGCAGATGAATCAACCGATGGAAAGTGACCCTCGAGCGGAGCAGTATAAACAAGTACGCAAGGGACTAGGACTGGCAGCCGCAAGGCTCGCCGCCTATGATCGAAAGAAAGCCGCAGAGCAGCTGGAGAAGGAACAGGAGAAGGAGAAAGAGAAGGATAGGGAAGCATCCCGCAAACATAGGAGCACTTCGCCAAGAAGGGATAGATCGCCACGTCGTGGCCGAGGAAAAGAAGCACGGCGCCGTGATGACAGTCGAAGCAGCAGCGAAGGCAGTCCAAAAGACAAAAGCTCGCGGCATCACAGCAGCCGCTCGCGAAAGCGAAGCAAGGAGCCAAGGAAGGACACCGACCGCGATCGGCCAGGACATGACGCGCGATCGGACATCGCACAAAATAAGGTAGATAAGGCAAGGGCTTCGCGATATCGCGGGCGCTCTTCATCCAGCTCCTCGGATGATGAAACCTGCGGTGCGCTCTGATTTGCCCGCAGCATCCGCGAAGCACCTTTACCCAGAAGATTCAAGCTCAGCACGGAAGTGACAAAGTACGACGGCTCACTCGAGCCTTCTCAATGGCTAAGCGATTACCTCACGGCAGTAAAATGCCAACGTGGGAACAAGAATACAGCTATGCAATATCTCAATTTGCATCTCGTTGGCGCGGCCCGCAGCTGGCTGGAAAGAAGACCAAGATCTTGTTACGCATCATGGGATGACTTACACCGCGACTTTTGCAAAAAATTCCAGTCGACTTACAAGAGGCCGGCCACCATTGAAGAATTGCGAGCATGCAAGCAGAAAAGCGGTGAGTCTACCCGCGAATATATCCAGCGGTGGACCACGCTCAGAAACACTGCGGGAACCATCTCGGAAGAAGTGGCGATTGAGGCCTTTGCGAAAGGCGCCCGAAGAACTGCTTTCAGAGAAGAGCTCGGCAGGGCTGCACCCAAAACTATTGGGGAGCTAATGATCATAGCCGAAAAATGGGCTAACAGAGAAGACGCAGTGCGCAACGAGAGAGCATCATCACCTGCGCACGATGAAGACCGCCATGGCCGAAGGAAAAGGAGGAAATATTATGATCACGAGGATCGAGAGGAGCTGGTAGCGGCAGAATTCACACGAAGCCGCGACTCCGGTCGCCGTGGGAACCGTGAGTGGAGACCAAAAGCTGAAGAAAAATCTCCCGAGGAAGACCTCGATGGATACTGCTCGCTACATCTATTTACAGATAAGCGCACGGGCAAAACTAAGGCAACACACCTTCTTAAGGATTGCCGAAAGTTTATTGATATCTCGGAAGCCCTCGCAAGAAAAAGAAACGCAGCCACTCAAAATTACCCACCGCTTCCAGGAGGAGGCCACCAAGGATTCCAGCCGCCACAACCCCTACCTCCACCAGCAAATACAAACATGGCATTAGCTGCGCTACCCGCACCACCTGCACAAAACTCCGGGGCCAATGCGTACCCGAATCCAGCAGGGCAACTCGCGATGATACAGAAGGTATGTCCATCCCGCAGAGCTCAAAAGACTAACACAAGGCAGTTGTGCATGGCTGTGCAGACTCCGCCAACAAAGCCCGAGTACTTGAAGATGGCGGATCAACCGATCACATTTTCGATGAAAGATCACCCGCCACGAGTCCATCGACCAGGACACGCCGCCCTCATCATTCAAGCACAGATTGGCAACTACGACTTGGCCCGCGTATTCATGGATGGTGGCAGTGGCATCAACATTATTTACGCGGATACACTCCGTCGGATGAACAGGAATCTGGACGGCCTCGCGGAATCGGAGACATCCTTTCACGAGATAGTTCCGGGAAAGGCAATCCGTCCACTCGGCACAATCAACTTAGAAGTTGTGCTGGGCACCAAAAGCAACTACAGAAGAGAATTCCTCGACTGGCCTTCACAGTACCACGCCATTCTTGGTCGAACAGCGTTCGCCAGATTCATGGCAGTACCACATTACGCCTACCTGAAGCTCAAGTTACCTGGAGAATATGGTGTGATCACAATCGATGGAGACTTCAGAAATCCAACAAGTGCGACATTGAATTCAACGAGATCGCAAAATCTTTCGGGATGCAAGAAGAACTTCAAGAGCTGGCAAAAACCACGGATCACTCCGTGATGCCCCTCACGAAGAAAAACGCACCGGAGCTGGAGTTCAGCGCCAACAGTGATACCCGAAAGCATCAAGTGCACCCGACAGATTCTACAAAGACAGCGATGGTCTCAACCACCCTCTCGCAAGCACAGGAAAGCACGCTCGTTAAACTCCTCCGTGAGTACTGGGAAATTTTCGCCTAGCAGCCCTCAGATATGCCAGGAATACCCAGGGAGTTTGCCGAGCACTCACTCGAATTCTTTCCAGATGCCAAACCTATCAAACAGACTACTCGACGATTTTCAGAACCCAAGCAGAAGGCGCACGGAGAAGAAGTAAACAGGTTGCTAGCAGCAAATTTCATCAGGGAGATCAAAATATCCACTTGGTTAGCAAATCCAGTGCTGGTCCCCAAGAAAAACACGGACATCCTTCGAGTATGCATCGACTACACGTCGTTAAATAAGCACTGCCCCAAGGATAACTTCCCCCTCCCGCGAATCGACCAGATCGTAGATTCTACGGCAGGCTGTGAACGCCTCTCTTTCCTGGACGCCTATTCAGGCTACAATCAGATCCGGATGAAACGGGAGGACGAAGAAAAGACCGCATTTATCACGCCACACGGCGTATATTGCTACACGACAATGCCCTTCGGGCTCAAGAACGCAGGCGCAACATACCAGCGCTGCATGCAAAAATGCCTCGCCAAGCTCATTGGCAAGAACGTACAAGTGTACGTTGACGACATCGTCATCAAGACTCGAGTTGAGGACACACTCCTCGAAGACATTAGAGAAACATTCGACGCCCTCAACACATACAGGATCAAGCTCAACCCGACGAAATGCGTCTTCGGCGTCCCAGCAGGAAAACTTCTCGGGTACCTGGTATTCGCCAGAGGCATCGAAGCCAACCTAGAGAAAATACAAGCAATCTTGACTATGAAGGAGCCAACCAATATACGCGGAGTCCAGCAGATCGCAGGGCGACTAGCCGCTCTGAGCAGGTTCACCGCCCGATTGGGAGAACAAGCGCTACCCTTCTACAAGCTGTTGAAGAAGACGGACAAATTCGAGTGGACACCAGAAGCTAAACAAGCGTTCGCAGACTTGAAGCGGTCATTGCAAAGTAGGCGCGTCCTTGCAACGCCGCAAGAAAGGGAGCCACTCTACTTATACCTAGCCGCCACAAACCAGGTCATCAGCACAGCAATCGTAGTCAAACGACCTGAGGAGGGCAAGGCATACAGAGTCCAACGACCAATCTATTACATCAGTGAAGTGCTTTCGCCATGCAAGCAACGATATCCTCATTACCAGAAGCTTACGTATGGAGTTGTTCTTACATCCCGAAAGCTCAAGCACTCTTTCCAGGAGCACGCCATCACAGTGGTTAATGATGCGTCACTCGGGACAATCATGAACAACCCTATGGCATCCGGAAGAATAGCCAAATGGAACATCGAGCTGGGCGCTTGGGACATCACGTACGCAGGACGCAACGCAATCAAGTCCCAAGTACTCGTGGAATTCTTAAGCGAACGGACAGAGTTACAAACGCCCGGACGGCCTGAGTACACGAGCAACTGGATAATGTACTTTGACGGATCCAAAAGAAACGAAGGAGCAGGAGCTGGAATCGTCCTCATATCGCCTAGGGGAGATAAGCTGCAATACGTCCTACGATTGGACTTCCCACTCGATGATCCAGCATCGAACAACGATGCAGAATATGAAGCCCTGTTGCACGGGATGAAGATGGCAGTCGCTTGCAGAGCTACTCGACTAATGATCTACGGCGACTCCAATCTCATCGTGCAGCAAACAATGAAGGAATGTGATGCAATTGCTGAAAACATGATCGCATATCGCGACATGTACAACCTACTCGAAGGGAGCTTCAAGGGATGCGAGCTGAAACACATTGCGAGATCCAGCAACGAAGAAGCAGATAGACTGGCAAACATGGGTTCCACAAACACACCCATACCGCCAGGAATATATTTCGAACGAATGATCAAGCGCTCTGTCAAAATCAAAAAAGCTGCAGGAGCACCCGCAGCACCAGAAACAGAGGTCAGCCCGCAAGTTGCCATCATCGAGTTTATTCATAACATTTCACGACAGGTTTTTCTAGTCGAGCCAGTCTGGACGCAGAAGTACCTCGACTACCTGTCCTCTAGACAGCTCCCGGCCGATCCTCGCGAGGCTCGACAGATAATCAGGCGCAGTAAATCCTTTCGGGTAATCAACGGAGAATTATACAAGCAAAGCATCTCGGGTATACTTCAGCGCTGCATCGCACCCGAGGATGGCAAAGAATTACTCCAGGACATCCACCAAGGCGACTGTGGGCATCACGCTAGTTGGAAAACAATAATGGGAAAAGCCTTCCGAGCAGGATTCTATTGGCTCACGGCAGCCAAGGACGCAAAGGAGCTAGTCGAACGATGCAACGCTTGCCAGCGATTCGCACCAAGACCACATGGAACTGCTACGGAACTGCATATGATACCCATCGCCTGGCCTTTTGCACAATGGGGGCTAGACATGGTAGGACCGCTACGCAAGTCCACGCCGGGTGGATATACACACTTGCTGGTCGCAGTCGACAAGTTCACCAAATGGATCGAGGCCATGCCAGTAACTTCGGCTAGCGCCCAATGCGCCGTCAAGTTCCTCGATTCCATCGTATGCAGATTTGGGGTACCACACGATATCATTACAGATAATGGCACAAACTTCACGGCAAAAGAAACACAGCAGTTCTGCGAGGAAAAGGGCATCAACTTCAAGTTTGCTTCAGTTGCCCACCCGCAAACGAACGGACAAGTCGAAAGATCTAACAGCTTAGTTTCAGCTGGCATCAAGAAACGTCTACTTGATCGTCTCCAACCAGCAGCAGGACATTGGTCCGAAGAGCTACCCTCCGTACTATGGAGCCTCCGCACAACTCCAAATCAATCCACAAACTACACGCCATTTTTCATGGTATACGGAGCAGAAGCGGTCCTTCCCGAGGATGTTCGGTTCAGCGCACCAAGAATCGTGGCTTACAGCGAAGAAACCTCAAACAAAGCACTCGCGGAAGATATGGATGCACTCGATGAGATGCGCGATATAGCGCTCGCAAGATCCGCAGTATATCAACAATCACTGCGAAACTATCATAGTCGCCGCATACGCCACAGAGCATTCGCGGTTGGAGATCTAGTGCTGCGACTCAAGCAGAAGGAAGGACACAAGCTCGAGCCACCATGGGAAGGACCCTTCATCATACACGAAGTCATCCCAGGTGGAGCCTACAGGCTGAAGAATCCATCGACTGGAGGAATCTATTCCAACCCTTGGAATATCCCACACCTCCGCAAATTTTATCCCTAGATTTACCTGTTCTCACAACAAATAAGGCTATACTAGCCACTCCTGTAGCCCGATTACATGACTTCTCAGTCATAGCAATAAAATACATGGTTTCTCAACCATATTTACTCGAAGATTATTTATTCTTACATGCTAAATAGTTACAGGTACACACCCCATAAACACACGGGGGCTACGCCTACAACTAAGCATCACAAGAAAATTTATACACACGAGTTTACACACCTTACAACAGTTTTTACAAAATATACAACATCACAGAATGTCCACATTCAACAATCAATCATGGCGATAAGCATTCTCAGTCGCCAACACTCTATCTACCTCCTCAGAGGTTAGTCGAATGATTTTCTCCGCTGCAGGACGAACAGCATCGTAGTACGGAGAAATATCATCGATTGGACCATCTGGAAGCCTAGCTACAGAGTTAAAATTTATCTCAGGATGCCATATCCGGACAAAGGAGAGAGCCACCACCGCGCCGCAAGTCATCTTATTGCGCACACACTCGCGAATTTCTCCCTCTTGCCCGAAGAGCCCGAGGAGATAGCTCCAGTCTTCAGGACCCCTTTCCAGCGGATAGAATGCAGCGTTCATCGCGATCAAGACCTCGTGAAAAGAACTCACGAGAACTTTTACCTGGGAGATACGGAACTTCAAAGTAGCCAACACAAAGCCTCGGCTGCGATCAGACCAAAAATTATTCGCATGAGGCCTTGAGCTGCCAGCTTCTTGAAGAATGTGGTTTTCTACCCACTGTTTTTCCTCGCTATCATCCGGTTTAACAACTTAAGAACAAATATGCGTGATTAGGCAAGGAAACAAGACAAAAAAGACATGGGGGCTGTATTACTTACACAGCAGGTCCCTAGCAAGGGAAGCCAACTCGTCCATAACAAACTGCTCGCGTTTAGTCGCCAGTTTTTGCTTGGACTTCGCCACATACACTACCCCGCGCAACGCTTTCAGCCTGCGCTCACCATCAGCTACACGATCACGGAGACCCGCCAAAGTCCCCACAGCAGCAACAAGCGGATTAGTTGGAGCAGCAGGTCCACTTGAAGGTTCTGCGGCCACCCCGCATACCTGAAAACCACAAAGAAGATTAAAGGAATAAGGTGCCCTACTCGAGATATATTTACCACCTATTCAACAGGTGCTCGGGGGATACTCCCATCGGAAGAAGACAAAAAATTGCAAGAAGCATTTTCAGAAGAACACCTCGATTAAATACAGTGAAAATACGGGAATACATCCCAAGGTTCATTACAATCAAGCTGATAAAGCACAAAAAATACAGGCCTAAGAAGCTACAGTGGTGCTCCCACTCGCGACAGTCGTCCCTCCCTTAAGTCGAGCAAACAGCTCAGACAGCTTCCGAGCAAGGATGGCGGCTGGCTCGCCAAAACGAGAGAGTCGTACCTTTTTGCCCGTGGAGGGGTCGACTGGGAGATCCGAATAAGCCTCCTCCAAGCCGCTAAATCCATGCGCCAGCGCGAACTGGATGGCCGTCTTCGCCCCAGACTCCGACTGAGCAACCGCGTAGGCATCCAGGAGATTGCTCTCCGAGAAGATCTTCAGCAGGTCACCTAGCGCGGATGGAGAGGAAGCATTGATGAGAAGGCGACCATGCAGCTGCGTCAACACTTGAGTGGTGTTGCCAACCAAGGAGCAAATTCCTTCGGCATGCCTCCTGAGCTGGGCGAGGGAATCCGTCAGCGCGTCCACCCGCTGGATTCCTGGAAGCTCCAGAGGAACACCCAGAAGACCTACAAAGAAGAAGAGCGTCAAGAATCAAGACAGCAGAAGACAAATTATAAACCAAAAATAACTCACCCGCAAAACGCCCGGCAAGGGGACGGATAAAGTCGACAAGATCAGCATCCGCCTTGGTGTTGGCCGTCTCCAACTTCTTCAAAGCCTCTTGGGCGGAAGCAAGCTTCCCTTCAAGGTCAGTCGAAGACATGTGGGAGGATTCCAGATGATGTAGCCTCCGGTGCAGCCTCCGCCCAAAACCCCTTTGGGTGGTTGAGAGCGGAGCCACCACCGGACCCCCACCGGAGCCTCCGCTCGGTCCACCGGTACCTCCGGTGGAAACCACCGGAGCCTCCGCTCCTGCGCGGCCTTTGAGCCACTTTCGGACCTTGACCCATGTACCTTATCCACCCACCTACCCCCTTGGCACTAGACTATATATAGTCCTCCCCATTCTAGATCTAGGGTTAGAGTTAAATTTAGAACATTTGGAGCTCATCTCTCTTGTATCCCTCTTTGAGGAACTACTCCTATGATGTGTATCTAGGACCGTATCAAGATCTCTCCAAGGAGCTACTCTTTCACCTTGTGATTCTAGTAGTGCTTGCCAACCTTCCCCTTTGGGCTTCTGTTGGATCGGTGGACCGACCGGTGAGAGGAATCGGTTTCAATTAGCGTGTTGTTGACTTGGGTTTGCGATCCCTCGTAGGCTTCACGAGTTATCTCCTCCCTTTTGTGTTTCCACGCGTTTGTCCTCGATTTCCCCTCGATTCCCCCTCTCGTGTTCATCGTGTTCATCGCGTTCTTCGTGCGTTCTTCATTCGTTCTTGTCGATTCGTGAAGATCGGGCCAACTTAGAGGTCAACACCTTCATCATATGGTATCCAGAGCTAGATTGACACGAATCCGACACCCCACCCCCTCCCCTACCACCAATTTTTCTTCTATCCACCATAAATTCGAAAATTTGACCAAAAATAGCCGAAAGGGATTTCGACCGATCTCTTGATTCGTTGAGTTTTTCGTGGTTTTGTTTCATAGATTTGTTGCCAAAGACCATTCCCCACCTTTCCATTCAGCCATTTTTCTCGAATTTGTCCAAAATAAAATCTTAATTTGGGAGAAATTTAGAATTTGAGCAAAAATTTCAGAAAAATCCTGCTCTTTGATTCTTGGACAGATTTTGTATCTTGTTTTTCTTTATCGTCATTGCTCCGATTTGAGTGAAGCAAGTTCCTACGCGTCGCCATCGACATCGCCTACGCATCTACATCATCGGATCCACACGACATCGACATCCACCGGCCGCAAGTCCGAGATCATCCACCGCATAGGTATAACTTGTTTCCGCTTGAACTAACCCATTCCTTTGTGTACCTTACCTACTTGGACTAGTTCTTTTACACCGCTTGGCATCGCATTTGTGGCACCGAGAGTGCGAGTTTTGCGATTGTGAGAGACTAGCTACGAGCAGGCATTGGCATTTGGGAATCATCTCCGCATCATCATCATCAAAAAGCGAAAAATCAAAAAAAAAGAGGAGAAAGAGAAAGAAGCAAAAAGAGCCAAAAGAAGCAAAGATCGATGCCAATTGCTAACATTTGTAGGAACGCATAGCTTCGTGTCGCAAGAGAGAAGAGAATGACCGGTTGCCACATTGTGAATCTTGTTGCCTCTACTTAATTGCGGTTTGAGCTAGCGTCCTCCTTGCGTTGGTGTGGCATTGAGCTTAGTCCTCGATAGGTACATTTCGTCTCCGCTCGTCCATTGGCCACACTAACCCCATTTATCACTTGTGTGTGTGTATTTTTCGTTTCCACCATAGCATTTTCCTCCACTAGGTTTGGTTTTCGTGCTAACTTTTCTTTGATTCTTCTCCATGTTTTACAACATACTTTTCTTTGGATTTGTCGTTTTCCTCGCCACATTTCTAACCCATTGCCATCCACCTATAAGCCATGTGTGTTTTGGAGCGTGTTTTTGGGATCTTTCGAACTCAAGTCACTTCATTCTTTTTGTTATCGGTTTCTCTTGGCTTGGTCCACTAGTTTCCAACATTTGCTAAAAGGTGAGGTTTGAACTCTTAGGTCCTCACACTCCATATATATACACTTGTGCTTGTGGCTAACCATGTATAGCGAGAGCGAAGAATTTGGAGGCCATGATGACCATGATGAGTCCATGATGGACCACTACGACTACAACGAGCATGACATGGTGGATCACCACCACCACTACGACCACGACGTCGAGATCAACACTGACTACTCCTCCCCAAGCATCATCGACATGGAGGAGCACCACAGCCACCACGCCAACTTCGACTCCATGAGCTACAACGACATGAACCACTACTACAACAATGACACCGCAAGCTTGGATGACGACAACATATTCTCGAGCATGGCGGAGTTCTACACCGACAATGACTCCGACATGGACGAGCTCACCTACAAGCATTTCCTCTCCAAGCTTCGGGGACCAATACATCACATGTCCGATGGTTCATGCTCACCACCAAGGAACTTGAAGGAGAATGCCAAGGCCAACACAAGACAATTTCCTTCAACCTCAAGATGGCGCAACGATAAGAAATCCGACAAGTTGGCAACGTCAAGATTGTCTCCTTCAACATCAAGACGGCGCCACAAAAAGGACATCATCGAGGCCCCACCAAGCAAGAAGGCCAAGAAGCCAAGTCATCCGAATGACTTTCGGAGTCATCCCACACATGACGTGCGGGAACGCCGCAAGCTTCGTCATCGACAAGCTTCAAGCTCTCATCACCACGCTCATCACCAAGACCGTCGCCATGATCACCCTCGCCATATGGAAGAGAGTGGTACACCCACCTCACCGCATCTTCCACCACAAGTTCCGCAACGACATTGTTTTGAGCATCGCTCGCCATCACCACTACGTCGACCTCGACACCGACAAGGCCGTGGTGACCCTCTTCAAGATCACCCTCTACGACCGGATATTCTTCATCACCCACGTTCTCCAAGCTCGACTCATGACATTGGTCTAAATGGCTTCATGGATGGTGCTCGCCCACATTCAAGGCTTCCAAGGCAAAATGTGTGTCACCACCACAATGACCACCAAGACCAAGGCCATTATCAAGAAGGTGATCCCGACATGGCTTCTAGTGAATGCCTCCCTCAACTCCACCACAATGACCACCGGCGCCATCCTCTCCATCATGATCGTCATCGCCAAACCAACGAGGATGACCCACATGAGCTTCCACCGCCTATCTTTGATGAAGACCCAAATGAGAGAACTTCTCAACATCAAGCGAGTGCGAATGCTCCCTATGGCTTGTCTTTCCCCATCTTCGAGGAAGACCCCATTGAGCACCACCCTCATCAATGTAACATCCAAAGTATGAAAAATAGCCATTAGAATGTTTGCTCTCTGTTATTTTATGTTTTGCATCATGGCATCATGTTGATTGCATTTGTTTTGTTTGTTTTCCATTTGTTATTCTCTGTTTTGCTTTGTTTTCCAACTGTTTTCATTTGTTTTCCTTTGCTTTCTATTTGAATTTCAAACCAAAATCCAAACCTTTTGTTTCATCCTTGTGATGTTACAATTTCCAAAATGATATTTCAAATCAAAACAATCAATTGTTTCCATTAAAGTGTGATTTCAAAACTGTTGTTTTGTTTCTATCAAAAATGCATCCAATAACAAAACAATTTCAGATTCAAATAATTCTCCAAACAACAACCCTTTTGAACTTTATGAAAATTGCAAAAACCAATCAAACTTTTGTTTCAAATAAACTTGAAGGTTCAACTATTCAAATTATTGCTTCCAATAGTTCAACTAATAGCAATTCACCTAAATTCAATCCATTTACCAAACCTCAAATAATTTGAATTATTTTTGTAAAACAAAAGTTGCACATGTTGTTGTTACCCTAAATAACTCACCCAAATTTTCTCCTAATTTTTCTAACATCAAAACCCTAGCTTTTCCTCCTATTTCAATTCAGCAAAAAATAATAATTAGAACCAAAAAGAATAAAACACAGCAGGGAGAGAGAGGACCCAGCCCAAAAAAAATTCCCCACCAGCCCACCTCTTTCTCTTGGCCCAATACCCCCTCGGGGTCATCTTCTTCTCTGTACGGCTGTTCATCCGGAGCACCACGTCGACATGGGAGAGCACGAACGGCCACCACTCCTCCCCCCTCCCTATAACCTAAGCCCTAACCCTAGGGTTCCCTATGCCCTTCCCTCCTCCCTCCTTCTTCCCTCTCATCGCCTCCAATCTCTCCCACCTTCTTCTCTCTGCCCCAAATTCCCTGTTTTTCACTGAACCTGAACCCACCGAAATTGGCTCCTTTTCCTCCGGCGATCGCCGGCCAGCGATCCCCCCTCCGGCCGCGGTGAGGGCGGGAATGGAAAGCCCCCACCGCGGGCTCCCTTCTCCCCCCCTCGGCTTGGACCGGGACTGCCCGGATGCGCCGCCACCATCGCCTCAAGTCGCCGGTCGCAACCTCCTGCTCCACCCCTGCGCCAGCCTTCCTGCCTCGACCGACCGCCTCCTTCTGCTCGAGGTGAGCAGCAACCAATCGCTTCCCCTCCTTCCATCTCGCCTCCCTCCTCCTCTCTACTCGCAGCAGCCCCCACGGCGCCCCCTCCGGCGAGCAGGTCGTTGCCGTCACTAGCCCTTTTTCCCTGTCGAGATACAGATGCAGTACCTGATCGGGTTCAGTTACAATTCGGAAAACAGCACGCACCACAGCTTAACCCCCACCGCATCCCCTTTCTACCATCAAACAGCGCACATCCCAACTGGTTAGCACGCCTTGCTCACAGCAGGAGGTGGGGGGTTCGAGTCCCCCCTCTCCCAAATAAACCAAACATTTTTGTTTCTTTTTGTTTGGTCACAGAACCTTCCAGGAATCACAACCAAGCCCCTGTATCTTTAATTCTAGCCCCTGTAATATTTTTTTCAAGTCCCTAATGAATTAAAAATGGCAGATTTGCACCAAATCTTGTAAAATGCCTAGTTAATTCATCTTAACTCCAATTTTAACTTTTTAAATATGTTTTCTGTCCCAAATTAAATGTTCTATCCAAATATAAAATTTGTTTACTGTTTTGAATATTTTAAATTGGTGAAATATTTAAAAACTTGCTTAATTCACTTAAACTTGCAAAATTCATAACTTGAGCATAAAAATTCCAAATTCCACAAACTAAATATGTTTTCTAATCAACTTTTCATGTACTTTCCAAATATAAATTCTGTTTGCTGTTTTGAATAATTTAAATTGCTGAAAACAACTGTTTCTTGTTTATTGCATTTAAAATTGCCAAAATAATAACTTGCTCATTTTAAATCCAATTTCAACAAATAAAATATGTTTTCCATGCAAAATTAAACCACCTTTTCAAATATAAAATTTGTTTCATGTTTTGAATAATTAAAATTGGTTAAATGATTTAAATCTTGTTTAAATCATTTAAAATTGTTAAATTCATAACTTGATCAAATTAAATTCTTTTGGGACATATAAAATATGTTTTCAAACCATAAAAGTATAAACTTTTCAAATATGAATTTGGTTTAATGTTTTGAACAAATAAAACTTCAAATAAGTTCATGTTTGAATTAAATTCATTTAATTCTTGCTTAAACTTGTTTAATTCATAAATAATTTATTTGAAATCCTTTTTCAACAAGTGAAACATGTAATCCACCCAAAATTGTGTGTTCTTATCAAATATAAACTTTGTTATCTATTTTGAACAAATAAAATTGGTGAAAACAACAAATGCTTGTGTGACACCTTTAAGAAACCAAAATTTCTTAACTTAATAAATGAATTTCCAAACTTGGTAAACCTTATTTCCAATTGATTCAATTGTTGTTATTTTGTTGTTTTATTCATCCATGCATCATGCTAATTCACTCACACAAGTTGATTAGTTGTAGAACAATTG
Source organism: Alopecurus myosuroides (assembly GCA_028641055.1). NCBI lineage: Eukaryota > Viridiplantae > Streptophyta > Magnoliopsida > Poales > Poaceae > Alopecurus > Alopecurus myosuroides. The sequence goes on from CM054059.1 coordinate 373,066,821, forward strand.
ATTCAACCATAATTCATGGGCTTTTCATATGCAATCCAATTGCATGTGGGTCCATTTAATCATGTTATGTTATCTTGTCAACTAGTTTATTTTGATGCATCAATTAAATGGTCATGCATCATTCCATGTTTGTGCACTATGCCATGTTATTGATTGTTTGTTCTCTACGTTGTTTGTTTGCTTCTTCTCGGATAAACGACGACGTTGAGACCGACGATACTTACAACACCCCTTCTAAGGAGTTAGCTCAGTACCAGGCTACTGGGTTTGCAGGCAAGTATTCACTCACATGAACCATTGTGTTCCTTTCAACCTTGGTTACCGATACTTCCCGTTGTCTATTCTGCTAGCCCTATGATTAGGTTCTTCTGTTAAGAACCTATCACATGTATCCTTTAACCCTGATATTGCCTCACCTCCATACCTACAACCATTGCTTGTTGCCCGTGTCTTACTAGCATGCTTAGGTTGTTTTGCTCGAGTCTGTTACCCGTTACTTCTGTTACTACTCTATTATGTTCTGGGGGCTCGATGTTTAATCAATCCACCATGCTAATGTTATTATTAATAATAATTTGATGATAAGGCACCGGCAGGAGGCCCTGTGTGGTTTTGAGGCCTGCTAGTTTCGACCCTAATAGGAAAAGGGTCTTGTCTACTGATCCATGATGAGCGCACTAACCGCATGTGGGAAGCGAGTATGGGCGCCCCCCTCAATTTGATTCGATTCGCATCTCGTCCAAATCGCCTCATTTAGTTCGTGTTTTCCATTTGCCGCATGCATGTTTTTGCGAGCCCAGGCCAGGGTGGAACTTTTGTAGTCGGCATATAGGGGGACACGGTCTTAGAGTGCTATGAGGGTCCCTTTTCTTCGGGGCTTGATTAGCCGTGCGCCCAAGGTTCTTTGGGCCTGATGCGAAGAAGAGTTGAGTTGTGTAGAGTACCTCGCTTGGTGGGTTTGATTCCCGTCTGGCGGGATATTCTTGCGTGTACGGCCAAATTGGTGCACCCCTGCAGGGAAAATCTTCTCGAGAAGCCGTGTTTTCGCGGTTATGGTCTACTTGGTGAAAGTACTGGCTAACAAGTACTCAGGACAACTTAAACCTAATGATTAACAACCTGACACCCAATGATTAACAACTTGACTAGTAATAGGCTTACTGACACAATAATCTGAACCATCATTAATTCAACTGTGTGAGTTATCCTCGGATTGCTTCTTTGGATAAGGGGCGAGATCCAGGATGGGTTTGTTTGAGGTTAGTTGATAGGTTGGTTACGATACACGATCTTATCTCCTTTCTGGTAGCCGGCAGTTGTAGTATGCTCTGTAGTTGGTTAGAGCAGCCAGTTGCAGCCTCTTTTATATCCCCTCTCTTCCGTTGAACCCAAAGCATCCGTGCTTGGTGTTGACGGGTTACACTTTGGTGAACTGTGAGTCTTGCTTGCCAGTACGTTTATGTACTGACCCCTTTGGGGCTGTGGTTTCCGCAGACTACGTTTCCGAGGATCTACACGGTGGCTACTACGTGGAGTATGACGAGACTGCTGACGAGTAGATAGCGGACCCGGGCAGGATCCGAGACTTCGTGGATGGGCTCCGTCTGTTCGTTTCCGCCCTCTTAGGCCTATTTGGTTCTTGTCTGTACTCAGACATTTTGGATGCTTCCGCTGTGATGTAATGATGTATTGTTGGGACATGTGTCCTCAGAATGATTGTATTTGCTATCTCTGCTCTAATGAGAGCTAGTTGCAACTTATTTCAATCTTTTGTGTCGTAGAGATCTGTTGTGATATCAGTTGTTCAACGCCGTTGACGTACCATGTGTGTATGGTTTGAAGTACGTCAACGGAAGTGTCCTGATTTCTATGGGATAGTTTACATCGACGGTGGATAGTAGAGTTTGGTTGTCGCACATAAGTGCTGGCCTACTCGTAAGAGGATGCGGGAGCAGATAAGCCCCGTAATCCAAGCATCTACTATTCAGTTCGGCCCGATGAGTATCCCCTAGAAGTCCGGGTGCGACAAATGGTATCAGAGCCTGTCTGCCTGTAGGATCCCTTTTTACTGGTCGCAGTTGAGTCTAGAAACTATTTTGTAGCTATATAGGAAAAATGAAACGTGAGAGTAGGAATTCTGTTCTTTTTCTTCTTTCCCCACCCACCCTCCCTTTTCTGGTAAGGAAGTGCAACGTTGTTTTCCCTTCTCATCTCAACTTTCAAGTTAGGATTTCACGAATCCTGGTTTCTCTAGGATGGTTATATCTACTAGTCCATAGGAATGGAGGTGGTTGTGACATGATTTATCATGTTGCCTACTCATGATTGAGAATGGAGGCGTGTAAGCCCCGGAAGCAAATCCTCTATTCCTTAAGCAGTAGATATTGATCCTTTAGAAGCCCGGATGGGTTTCCGTAGTACCTCAGGAGTTTTGTTCTCATTTTCCCGGTGTTGCTTCAATATCCTGTTCTTCTCAACATCCTTTTCGTCCGTTGAAATCTTGTTGTTGTTTTCCACTTCAATTCTTCTACCGGCGTCTAATCAAAACTTCCCAAATATCAAGTCTATCTGGCCAGAAAGGTTGTTGTTGTTTAGAAAACTACCAGGCTATGAGAGCTGGCATTCCTATCACCTGGGGTTGTTTCGGGGAAGCATTCCTGAATCACCACATTCCAGATAGTCTATCCTCCAAATCAATCAAATTCTATCCAGCTATACACCCTCGATACAAAACCTATCCCTTTACTTGAAAATGTTCCGGTGGTTTGCAAATTCCCTGACGTCTTTCCAGAAGAGTTGCCAGAAATGCATATCGTCTTGAAATTCCAGAAAAACTATCCAAGGTGCACGATGTATTTCACGTGTCACAGCTCAAGAGGATCTTTGCAAGAAGTATCCGGACCTTTTCTTTTCTCAGTAGGAATCTCGGGGCGCGATTCCTTCAAGGGGGGGGGGCGTTTTGTAACATCCCAAGTATGAAAAATAGCCATTAGAATGTTTGCTCTCTGTTATTTTATGTTTTGCATCATGGCATCATGTTGATTGCATTTGTTTTGTTTGTTTTCCATTTGTTATTCTCTGTTTTGCTTTGTTTTCCAACTGTTTTCATTTGTTTTCCTTTGCTTTCTATTTGAATTTCAAACCAAAATTCAAACCTTTTGTTTCATCCTTGTGATGTTACAATTTCCAAAATGATATTTCAACTCAAAACAATCAATTGTTTCCATTAAAGTGTGATTTCAAAACTGTTGTTTTGTTTCTATCAAAAATGCATCCAATAACAAAACAATTTTAGATTCAAATAATTCTCCAAACAACAACCCTTTTGAACTTTATGAAAATTGCAAAAACCAATCAAACTTTTGTTTCAAATAAACTTGAAGGTTCAACTATTCAAATTATTGCTTCCAATAGTTCAACTAATAGCAATTCACCTAAATTCAATCCATTTACCAAACCTCAAATAATTTGAATTAGTTTTGTAAAACAAAAGTTGCACATGTTGTTGTTACCCTAAATAACTCACCCAAATTTTCTCCTAATTTTTCTAACATCAAAACCCTAGCTTTTCCTCCTATTTCAATTCAGCAAAAAAAAAATTAGAACCAAAAAGAATAAAACACAGCAGGGAGAGAGAGGACCCAGCCCACAAATTTTTCCCCACCAGCCCACCTCTTTCTCTTGGCCCAATACCCCCCTCGGGGTCATCTTCTTCTTTGTACGGTTGTTCATCCGGAGCACCACGTCGACATGGCAGAGCACGAACGGCCACCACTCCTCCCCCCTCCCTATAACCTAAGCCCTAACCCTAGGGTTCCCTATGCCCTTCCCTCCTCCCTCCTTCTTCCCTCTCACCGCCTCCAATCTCTCCCACCTTCTTCTCTCTGCCCCAAATTCCCTGTTTTTCACTGAACCTGAACCCACCGAAATTGGCTCCTTTTCCTCCGGCGATCGCCGGCCAGCGAGCCCCCCTCCGGCCGCGGTGAGGGCGGGAATGGAAAGCCCCCACCGCGGGCTCCCTTCTCCCCCCCTCGGCTTGGACCGGGACTGCCCGGATGCGCCGCCACCATCGCCTCAAGTCGCCGGTCGCAACCTCCTGCTCCACCCCTGCGCCAGCCTTCCTGCCTCGACCGACCGCCTCCTTCTGCTCGAGGTGAGCAGCAACCGATCGCTTCCCCTCCTTCCATCTCGCCTCCCTCCTCCTCTCTACTCGCAGCAGCCCCCCCACGGCGCCCCCTCCGGCGAGCAGGTCGTTGCCGTCGCTAGCCCTTTTTCCCTGTCGAGATACAGATGCAGTACCTGATCGGGTTCAGTTACAATTCGGAAAACAGCACGCACCACAGCTTAACCCCCACCGCATCCCCTTTCTACCAACAAACAGCGCACAGCCCAACTGGTTAGCACGCCTTGCTCACAGCAGGAGGTGGGGGGTTCGAGTCCCCCCTCTCCCAAATAAACCAAACATTTTTGTTTCTTTTTGTTTGGTCACAGAAACTTCCAGGAATCACAACCAAGCCCCTGTATCTTTAATTCTAGCCCCTGTAATATTTTTTTCAAGTCCCTAATGAATTAAAAATGGCAGATTTGCACCAAATCTTGTAAAATGCCTAGTTAATTCATCTTAACTCCAATTTTAACTTTTTATATATGTTTTCTGTCCCAAATTAAATGTTCTATCCAAATATAAAATTTGTTTACTGTTTTGAATATTTTAAATTGGTGAAATATTTAAAAACTTGCTTAATTCACTTAAACTTGCAAAATTCATAACTTGAGCATAAAAATTCCAAATTCCACAAACTAAATATGTTTTCCAATCAACTTTTCATGTACTTTCCAAATATACATTTTGTTTGCTGTTTTGAATAATTTAAATTGCTGAAAACAACTGTTTCTTGTTTATTGCATTTAAAATTGCCAAAATAATAACTTGCTCATTTTAAATCCAATTTCAACAAATAAAATATGTTTTCCATGCAAAATTAAACCACCTTTTCACATGTATCCTTTAACCCTGATATTGCCTCACCTCCATACCTACAACCATTGCTTGTTGCCCGTGTCTTACTAGCATGCTTAGGTTGTTTTGCTCGAGTCTGTTACCCGTTACTTCTGTTACTACTCTATTATGTTCTGGGGGCTCGATGTTTAATCAATCAATCATGCTAATGTTATTATTAATAATAATTTGATGATAAGGCACCGGCAGGAGGCCCTGTGTGGTTTTGAGGCCTGCTAGTGTCGACCCTAATAGGAAAAGGGTCTTGTCTACTGATCCATGATGAGCGCACTAACCGCATGTGGGAAGCGAGTATGGGCGCCCCCCTCAATTTGATTCGATTCGCATCTCGTCCAAATCGCCTCATTTAGTTCGTGTTTTTCATTTGCCGCATTCATGTTTTTGCGAGCCCAGGCCAGGGTGGAACTTTTGTAGTCGGCATATAGGGGGACACGGTCTGAGAGTGCTATGAGGGTCCCTTTTCTTCGGGGCTTGATTAGCCGTGCGCCCAAGGTTCTTTGGGCCTGATGCGAAGAAGAGTTGAATTGTGTAGAGTACCTCGCTTGGTGGGTTTGATTCCCGTCTGGCGGGATATTCTTGCGTGTACGGCCAAATTGGTGCACCCCTGCAGGGAAAATCTTCTCGAGAAGCCGTGTTTTCCGCGGTTATGGTCTACTTGGTGAAAGTACTGGCTAACAAGTACTTAGGACAACTTAAACCTAATGATTAACAACCTGACACCCAATGATTAACAACTTGACTAGTAATAGGCTTACTGACACAATAATCTGAACCATCATTAATTCAACTGTGTGAGTTATCCTCGGATTGCTTCTTTGGATAAGGGGCGAGATCCAGGATGGGTTTGTTTCAGTTGCAGCCTCTTTTATATCCCCTCTCTTCCGTTGAACCCAAAGAATCCGTGCTTGGTGTTGACGGGTTACACTTTGGTGAACTGTGAGTCTTGCTTGCCAGTACGTTTATGTACTGGCCCCTTTGGGGCTGTTGTTTCCGCAGACTACGTTTCCGAGGATCTACACGGTGGCTACTACGTGGAGTATGACGAGACTGCTGACGAGTAGATAGCGGACCCGGGCAGGATCCGAGACTTCGTGGATGGGCTCCGTCTGTTCGTTTCCGGCCTCTTAGGACTATTTGGTTCTTGTCTGTACTCAGACATTTTGGATGCTTCCGCTGTGATGTAATGATGTATTGTTGGGACATGTGTCCTCGGAATGATTGTATTTGCTATCTATGCTCTAATGAGAGCTAGTTGCAACTTATTTCAAGCTTTTGTGTCGTAGAGATCTGTTGTGATATCAGTTGTTCAACGCCGTTGACGTACCATGTGTGTATGGTTTGAAGTACGTCAATGGAAGTGTCCTGATTTCTATGGGATAGTTTACATCGACGGTGGATAGTAGAGTTTGGTTGTCACACATAAGTGCTGGCCTACTCGTAAGAGGATGCGGGAGCAGATAAGCCCCGTAATCCAAGCATCTACTATTCAGTTCGGCCCGATGAGTATCCCCTAGAAGTCCGGGTGCGACAATCAACAACCAAGTGGGCATGCTACAAATGATCTCTCACTTCCTCTCTTTGATGAAGACCCCTATGAGCGCCCACTTCGACCACCACTAGGCACGGATGCTACTCATGATCTCTCATTTCCCATGTTTGATGAGGAACCTCTTGAGCGACCACTTAAACAACAAGCAAGTGAAGATGACCTCTCACTTCCTATTTTTGATGAGGACCCACATGAGCGACCTCGTCAACATCAAGGAAATGGAGATGCTATCCATGATTCTTCTCCTCCCATATGGGATGAAGCGCCACATCATCTAGGCCATGAAGACAACGACTTGAGCGCCGTTTGCCTCAATGTTACAAGGTGCAAGGACCATGAGCGTCATCATCCCTATGAGGAATGGGAGCCTCCACCTCATCTTCACCAAGATTGTGCTTTCTATTCGCACCCCGCCTTCGACAAGGAGAAAGAACATCCTCGCCATGGACACTATGATACCACTACTTCATCGAGGCAAGAGGCAAGAGATACTTCACCACCAACACCCAACCTCAACTTACATGAGCGACATTCCATGAGGAATGACAATGACCTTAATGATCAAGAGCATGAGCTTCCATCATCGCCACAAGCACAACAACAACATCAAGAGTGCGAAGCTTTTCCTCCCATGACACAAGATCGACATCACCATGCGTATGAGGATACCACTCTACCACTCTATGATGAAGACGTTGATGCATATGACATTGTCAAAGAGGCTTATCCCTTGCCATCATCTCTAAGGCATTCTTCTTCTTCGTCTCCAATGACACAAGTGACAACTCCGACCATCGACAAGAGAGCTCCCAATGCTATCAACGAGATGATCATAGTTGCCAACCCAAATGGTGACCATGCCTACATGAGTGAAGGCCAATACTATGCCTTGCACCAACTAGCTCTCAATTCCTTGGACATGACCAATGACGAAAGCGTCAATTGCAATGAGGCCGCGAACTCATCGCGAGTGTTGACACGAGTTCTTCAAGACTATCCTCAAGATAGGGACCAACGATGCAACCTCCCTAGAGCCGGCATCAATGTCCCATCTATCATTGATGGAGGTAACGACGAATTGGGTGACACACTTCCCTTGACTTCAAAGCATCTCATGCCAACCTCCACAAGGCCACTCTCAAGCCACCATTCTAGCCAAGGATATATTCATCATCATCATTATCGACCATTTGAGGATGCTACAAGGCATGGCTTACACTACCACATCACGGAGACGTTGGAGCCTTCTTCGACACGAGCCATGACCCTACCTCCTCCTTCAAGGAAGCCACCCTTTCCACACTTGGAGATCAATCCACGAGATGGGATGCTCGAGTCCTCCTCGCCACATGCTATGACACTACCGACTCCAAGCAATGCAACGACTTCGACAAACCCGCACACCTCTTGTGCCAAGACTTTGGAGCCTTCTAGTGTCCCCTCTCAAGCTTCTAGTGAGATGAGTGGTGAGAGAGAGATCCAACATCACGAGAGTGAGAGCCACAATCCCATAATGAGTGGAAAAAGCATGAGTGTTCGTAGAGGACTCGCCTTGATAGCCACCAAAAATAAGATGAGAGTTGAGAGAAAAACCCCATGTGTGCTTCTCGACACTAACGGCTTACCAACTTTCTCTCCATCTTTGTTGTCTATTTTGCAGAGATTTGGTGACCCTATCAAGCATCCTCGCCCTCATGGACTTCTCCACATACAAGGCTCTCCACATCGCATCAACATCGACAACAGCTTCAAGAGTTGGAAGGAGCAATTTCCTCTCATCATGATCCACATGGAGATTGACAAGAGCTTCTACGACAAAGCATTCTCCATCCACACTCCTCAAGTCAAGATCTACACGGCGCGTCACAAGCACTTCGACATCACCGCCTTCTACGCCTACATACCACATGTCACGATGTGCATGGAGTTCGACAAGCGCATCCACGACAACGACTTCTACGCCTACAACCCTCATATCAAGATGTACTTGGAGTTCCACATGCGCATCCCCAACAACGACTTCTCCATCTACATCCCCTACGTCAAGATGTACTTGGAGTTCGACAAGCGCGTCAACGACAATGACTCCCACGACTACATACCAATTGTCAAGATGCACTTGGAGTTCGACAAGCGCGTCAACGACAATGACCACCACGACTACACATCAACCGCCACGAGGTACATGGACTTCGACACGAGCATCAACAACAACCAATGTGTCAAGTTCATCTACACTCTACCGCTCCCGCAAGCTCATCCTCATCCACCCATTGAGGATTATGTCAAGATCGTCATCACCTTTGGACCACACCCTCCACGAGCATACCTTGGTATGATCTTCGATAAGAGGCTCAACTTCAACGACTACACCGCCTCGCCAGATCTTCCTCACCCATCCAAGGGGGGCCATTTCATGATCTTCATCACCTTTGGACCGCCCCCACTACGAGCCTACCGTCACATGAACTTCGACAAGCGGCTCAACTTCAACGACCTCTTCGTCGTCAACATTCCTTTTCCTGCTCACCAATGGATGGAACGAGAGTCGAGGACGACTCTTTTTCAAGGGGGGGAGATGATGTAGCCCACCGTATTCAACCAAGCACAACATCGATACACGACAAGGTGAACTCGCTCCTCTCGCTCAACACTTTCGGTGACTTGGCGGATGGTGCGCTACCTCATGGTTCAACCCTTTGTGGGCTCAGGTTCGAACCCACCACGGGTGCCCAAGAAGACGCGGAAGGTGAACGAGGAGGACCAGCGCAAGGAGGCGAAGGCATGAAGCCCCAGGCGGCGGAACCTCCGGTGCATCCATCGGAGCCTCCGCTCCGCGCCAGCCACCGGAACCTCTGGTGCAGTCTCCGCCCAAAACCCCTTCGGGTGGATGAGAGCGGAGCCACCACCGGAGCCAGCTACGGAGTCCGGGCGGAGCCTCCGGTGTTCCCACCGGAGCCTCCGCCCCACGCTCGCCACTGGAGCCTCCGGTGCAGCCTCCGCCCAAAACCCCTTCGGGTGGTTGAGAGCGGAGCCACCACCGGACCCCCACCGGAGCCTCCGCTCCTGCGCGGCCTTTGAGCCACTTTCGGACCTTGACCCATGTACCTTATCCTCCCACCTACCACCTTGGCACTAGACTATATATAGTCCTCCCCATTCTAGATCTAGGGTTAGAGTTGAATTTAGAACATTTGGAGCTCAGCTCTCTTGTATCCCTCTTTGAGGAACTACTCCTATGATGTGTATCTAGGACCGTATCAAGATCCCTCCAAGGAGCTACTCTTTCACCTTGTGATTCTAGTAGTGCTTGCCAACCTTCCCCTTTGGGCTTCTGTTGGATCGGTGGACCGACCGGTGAGAGGAATCGGTTTCAATTAGCGTGTTGTTGACTTGGGTTTGCGATCCCTCGTAGGCTTCACGAGTTATCTCCTCCCTTTTGTGTTTCCACGCGTTTGCCCTTGATTTCCCCTCGATTCCCCCACTCGTGTTCATCGTGTTCATCGCGTTCTTCGTGCGTTCTTCGTTCGTTCTTGTCGATTCGTGAAGATCGGGCCAACTTAGAGGTCAACACCTTCATCACCAGATCTTGGCGAACAGCCGCCAGCTCAGCCTCTAGAGCTATTGCCCGAGTAGAAGCATCGTCTTTCTCGGTCTTCGAAAACTCAAGTTGAGTTGCACGACAATATCTATCAGAATCGAAGAACTAATGGAAAAGGTGCAAACAGAAAAAGAAAGGGGGCTGAGCTTACTTCGAAGAAGCTCGTTTTCAGAAGTGAGTCGACTACGCTCCGCTCGAAGGAACGAACAGTCAGATTCGGCAAGAACAACACGGCGCCCAATCGCCGCAAGGGAGTCAACGAGCGACTGCAAAAAAATCAGAGATAGAAGAATTAGAAGAGAAGAATTGGAGCCTGTACCGATTACAATCAATCGACTACAGCCTCGGGGGCTACTCCCATCGGGAGCACTGCCGTGCACCCGATAAAATCAAGAAGAAGGAAAAGACAGTTTTTTGAGCCTGTAGCCGATCACATGTGATCAACTACAGCCTCGGGGGCTACTCCCATCGGTAGCACTGTCGTGCACCCGATAAACAAATTAAAAACAAGTAACAGAATTTACCTGGCCCTTGGCACGGGAGAGGGGATCTGCGGAGCTACCCGACACCTCCTTTGAAGCTGAAGCCCCGGCAGCTAAACTAGGAGTTTCATGTTCCATAGTCGCCGCCTTGGGGGCTACGCTGGGAGAATTCTGGACGGTGCCTGCAGTGGGAGCCTCATCCGCAACTCCCGCCTTACTCTTCCTTTCGGGAGGAAGAGAAGAGGCGTACCTGTGAGGACTAATGTTTTGCAGGCTGCGACAAAAGACAAAGCGTCAACACACATACAAAGGAAAAACGTTCGACTAAGAACGAGGAGAAAAACTTACTCATCGTCTTCATCCTCATCCAGCATATCCGCATTCCAGGCGGTCTGGATAACTGGGAATGAGGAGGAAGGGGCGCGTGTTTGCAGAGGAGTGGCGTTGATGGGCTCCTTCCCGGGCGACTCTTCCAAGGAGTTGTCCTTAGAAGTGGCCTCATCACCTTCTACCCGACGGCGTTTATAACGATCGCCACCCGAGTCTCCTGCGTCATCCGAAGAATCTTGGTCGGAGCTCGAAGAAGCGTCGGCGACACTGGTGTCGGCTGGGGCATCCAAGTTACTCGCCAATAACTCTGAGGCTTCCGCCCTAGATACAGGAGGGTAGCAGGTGGCCATTGACAAACTCTATGGAAGAAGACAGAAGAACGCAAAGGAAAATTCAATCAACTGAAATTCAGAACAAGCAAGGAAATAAAGAGAATAAACGAAGAGAAGAAGAATAAACTCACCGCGGCTGGCGGAGGCTTCGACGCGTCAAAGGCCGCGACTGTGCACTCGGGGAATTTCTCTCCCACCTTCAGGCTACTGATAGCCGCGATCTTCTTCTCGAACTCGACGTTCGAAAGCTCCTCGCGACTCACTCGGCTAGGATCCTCAGAGCCTTGATACTCCCACATCGTGGAAGGCCTGAGCTGCAAAGGTTGGATCCTGCGCTTCAGAAAAGTACTCGCCAGGTGCAGCCCATTGAGTACAACTCCAGCAGCTTGATCACGGAGGGCTGTCACTCTTGCGAGTAGCGGCGCGATGACCTGGGTTTCTTCGGCTGACAACTTGTGCGACCAGGACTTCCGTCTCTTCAGAACAGCGAACGGGTGGAATTGTACGATCCCACCCGAGCTGTTGTCGATGACGTAGAACCATTTTTTCCTCCAGCCCTGCGCGGAGTCGATGAAGTACATGCTGAAGTAGCTGGTCTCCGATCTCGCTTGGATCCCAAAGCCACCCGTACGTAGCGGCTCGCCGGGCTCGGAGTCTACCCGCAACTTCTCGCGGAAGATCCGGACTTTGAAGAGGGCCTTCCAGAGCGCCCAATGTGGGCGAATGCCAAGGAAGCATTCGCAGAACACGATGAAGCACGATATGTGCTGCACCGCGTTCGGAGGAAGATCGTGAAGCTGTATGCCATAGACATACAGCAACCCGATAAGAAACGGATGGAGGGGAAAGGAAAGACCACGAGACACGTGGTCCGCGAAGACCACGCGCTCGTTTGCTTGCGGATTGGGTACCTCTTCCTTCTTTCCGAGGCGCACCCGCTTCTCGGACTCCGCCGGCAGCAGCCCCTCCCGCTGCATCTCCTTGATGCTCTTCGCGGTGGTGTTGGGCGAGCGCCAGTCGCCCGAGCGCGGCGCAGTTTGCACGGAAGCTTCCCCAGATGTGGAAATGGCAGCGCCACGTCTTTTGCCTCCAGCCATGACTGACAGCACGAGCTCGAGCGCGAGGAAGAAGACGAGCGCGAGGAAGAAGATGGATTTGAGACGGAGGCTGGGAAAGTTTTACCGCAGCGCAAACACCCGTACTTATACACGGAGCGAATCAATCCTGGCCACTCGATGCACCACGTGTCGCTCATCGCTGCCACCACGTGTGAAGATGAAACGAAGAGGCGGTGAACGCTGTTTCCTACCACGATCTCAACAGAAGATCGTGCACATTTACTGCACGGTTTGCGTAAAAACCGGGAACGACGTCTCGTTTCCCTGTCAAAAAGCTGACCATGTGGGCCAACCCATCTGCTCGCACACCGTCACGTCCCATCGGGAGGAGGAAAGTGCGCCATGACGTCATAGCGTGCATCATCAAGACAAAGAAAGTTCCGAATGGAAAGTTCAAACGCGAAAATAACTTCGTATGAACAAAGCTCCTTCGAATAGAAACAACCTTTTCATGAGCGGATCATGAAGGCAAGACTCCTTTACAACAGGAAAAAATACCCTGCACACGAAAACTCTTTCGTATGGGCACGATCTCCCAAACATGAAAATTCTTTCATACGGGCATAAAACTCCTAAACACAAAAACTCTTTCGTATGGATATAAGAACTACTCGCTCAAAAATTACACGAGTAGGCAGAACCTACCTTTTCTCACTCGCATGATATTTTCACATCATAAAAACCTGGATTGTTCAGCCGACTAGGCACATCCGGATGCCATATTCTTCGAATATGAAGGTAAGACCCGAAAGATCTCTCTTGAGGGCCTGGAATCGCACTCGAAGCTGCGTCCTCCGGCATGATTCCGTGTCAACAACACGAAGAAAAATCCTAGCGGGCGCGCCGGGTACCCCCATAGGTTAAGTTCGACTCGATAAGACCACAACGGCCCAGTCGCAACAATCACCTTATCGGGTTCGAGTCGGAGAATCTGTGTAGGCCAGAAATGTTTTTGCCCTAGTCGCAATTAATTGGCCCTGATCTCTCGGGAGAGCCAAGCTACTGCGCCGCATCCTTCTGCGATAAAAAGCCATAAAAACAGGCACTTGCTTTGCTTGATACTCGAGTATGAAAACTTATTATACAGAGTACACGCCCTCTAAACAGGAAAACAACCAAGCTGGTTATCCGCAGGAAAGAAAGACCAAGATTTGACCGTCTACTCGACTAGAAAAAACCCACTCGAGCAAACGCTCGGGGGCTACTGACGAAGGCATGGATCCTGGACCCCGCGGGTAAGGACACCCCATCTCAGGCCCAAGGTTAAGGCCCCAGAAGAGGAGCCCTTGGAGTATTCTAGAAGGCCCACGTGAAGCCCATCCGCACTAACTTGCGGGTTAAGTTTGGAAACATGTAACCGGCTTAGGGTTAGAATTCGAGTCCTCTCCGGGTAGGGTTTGAGACCTGGCCACCTATATAAGGCCAGGAGAGCCACCAGGAGAGGACTAGGCAACACCGCAACACCAAAACCTTGAGCTTGAGATCATACTCTCGACTCGATCCATCACCATTGTAACCGATCTATTCGACTAATACAGATCGACAGAGGCAGGAGTAAGGGTTTTACCTCTACGAGGGCCCCGAACCTGGGTAAATCTCGCCCCCTGTCTAGCCGACGATTCTACCAGCGCTCATGAGTTTTCCTAGTCAAAACCCGATAGGGTCACCTAAGGGATTTGTAGAGTCAGAGATTCGACAGATTCTTCTCTTGGTCTTGATAAATTCTTCATGGATTTCACTTCACTAATTGGTTTGGGTATGGGATGGGCACAAATACCACTAAGTCAAGAGAAATAAAATAGGAAGAAAGACAGAAAGAGAGAGGGAGATGTTTTCTTCTGGATTTCTTCACACTTGTACTTCCTTGAGTTTCTTCTAGTGGTGGAGTCTTTTCTTCAAAATTTCTTCATTGATCCTCCTTGTAGCTCTTCATGTTGCCACCAAGTTGAAAGTGAAGAGCCTTCTATTGCTTGAGTCTTGTTTTCCATTTGCTAACTTGATGGATTCTTGAAGCAAGAATAGGGGGATGGAGGAGTAGATAGAAAACTATAGTACTATTGTCTGAGGTTCACTACTTGGTCTCTTATATGGTTTACATACTAGGGACTTGGTCTTGGATTCAAAATGGCCACAGCAAACAATGGTAGAAAGAATAGAAACAAAATCTAAGGCATGATCAACTAGTGGTTCACTAAGATGGATTTTTGGTCCAACTTACAAGGAAATGGTTCAAGATTGTCCAAAAGGTTTAGGTACTCATATCTCTGGTTCAAGGTTACCAAAAGGAACAAAAATGCAAAAGGAACTATATTGAAATTATTTATGGAATTAATTCTATGTAAAAAATACTCAATTATACCACTTAATTCTAAATTCCATTTTAACTTGTTCAAAAATTATTTTGGAACAAAGATATGAAATTACAGATCCTAAGGTTTACAAATATATTTTATTTACAATTTTTGGATTTGTAGAATTTAAATTATGCCAAAATTCATCAAACAAGCATATTTAAATTTGATCCCATGTAAGTTTGTCAAAATTGAATTTGAACAGTTCTAAAAGATTCTACAGATCCAGGGGATTTCAAAAAGTCCAAGTTTGCTAAATTTGGGCTTATGGTTAAAAATATATGATGGTTCAAAGTTCTAGGGGCTAATCTGCAAAATTACAATTATATTTTCTATTCGGAAAAAAATAACAGAGAACAGCTGGGCTCGGATTTGGTTATCTACCGCGCGGTGCGATGGATAGGAAGTGGGATTGGGCCTGCTACGCGCTGCACCGAGCGACAGATAAAGGCTTAACGCGCGAGCTGACTGGGCAGCCACGTGGCGCCATACAATTCGCCGATACCTCTTCAGTTAAATGATCTAATCTGAGCCCTCTGTGGTAGATCTAACGGACATGGGCGAAAGGGGAGCTCACCTCGCCGGTGGGGCCGCCAAAAATCGCGTGCGCGGCGGCGCGCTGCACGGTGGTGGACGCCGACGATGTTTCCGTGGCGATCCGGGAACGGGGAGGGGTCCAGGAGCCGCGCCGCGGCACAGTGGACTTGATGGGGACCTCGGGGAGGTGCGGAGGGCTCTGTGGCGACGGCGAGGAGCAGCTGCGAGCGCACGGGGGAGGATGGCGCCGGTGTTCTGCTGTGCCTACAACCAAAATAAAATTCTTAGGAGGGTCGTGGGGACAAGGGGAACAACCGAGGTCCAAAAGGGGCGGTGCTGACCCGTTGGTATGGCCGGAAACGGCGACGAACAGTGATGGTTCAAAGAGAACTCCGGCGACAGATTCCGACACTTTGGTGGTGTTAAACGATGGGGAATTAGGGGGGAAATGAAGAGGAGGGGGTGGGGATTTAAGGGTAGCAAACAGGGCACAGAATTATGGCCTGAAACGCTCGAATTCATGGAGATTGAATTCGGCCAAAAACGGGAGAAACAGAAACGGCTGTGGCTTGATGACGATGACGTCATCATGACGTCATCTTTCCCTTTTTCTTTTTATTTCTGTTTATTTAATTAAATCATAACTTCTGTTTTAATTATCCAAATGACATGAAATAAATTTCTAAATTCTTGAAATTTCAAATACTTTCTAACAGTACCATTTTTTTAAAACAATTCAACATATTTTATTTTTGAATTTTGGGAATTTGAAATAATTTCTTAATAGTTATTTAATGTGATTTTTAATTTAAAAATTTATAAAACATAGTTATTGGTCAATTAAAATTTTAGTGACATTCTAAATGTTGAAAACATATTTTTGAAAGTCATTTCATCTTGTTTTCAAAATTTATATTTTGAAAATATAAATAAAACACTAATAGTACTTTAAGGCCATTTTAAAATTTAGAAAATAATAAATTGATGTTATTGTCTAAATATAATTTCAGAGACATTTTACATGTCATAATGTTGTTTTCAAATCCCTCTTTCATGTTATTTTCAAGCAATGCATTTTATTTTCCCACCTTCATGTTTAAAAACTTGGAATAACAACTAAAAGTTACTATTAAAATATTTTATTCTCATCAAATATTTTTGAGAATTAGAACTTTATTAAGGGTTATAAATCTTTGATTTTTGTTGCCATAAAACATCTTTAAAGTAATATTGGAGTTGTAAATATTTTAGGTGAAGGTTTGTTAATAAAAAAAGATATTCCCTTTATGTAAAGAAACTTATTTTTGAATAAGGTTTTAGGGTTTAAGGAACATTGGCATAATGTATTATTAATTTCAATTTTCATTGAGTTATGTATTGTTTTCCTTTTTATTTCTTGCATCTCATTGGTTTTTGGTGACTTGCATAACATGAAAACAAAAAGTTTCAATTTTTAGTGAGTTTTGGACTTTCCAAAAATCAGGGATGTTACAGGTATTTTCAGTAAGAATGCAATATGTAGTTACTACATTCCGACGGCCCACCATCGATTGGAATATGGTGCCTTCAGTAAGCTCAGGATTCTCCCCGTTCCACTCAATTTTTGGCACGTCGTCACCATCGTATTCATCCAAAATTAAGCTGTCATTGTTCTCCGCATCCTCTTCATCGTCAGTGTCATCAAACCTAACTCGGCTCATGTGCTTGCATGCAGTGTCGATGTGATATCACCGAGAGGGCCCAGAGTATATCTCTCCGTCATTTTGGATATACAAATCTCACTCTTGATCCATGAGCCTTAAGTAACCCTTTCCGAATACTAACACCACCTTTATAGTTACCCTGTTACGGTGTGACATTTGATGTCATCGAAGCACTCTTCCGGTATTAGTGATTGACATGGTCTCATGGTCTAAGGAATAAGGTCACTTCGTATGAAAGATATAACAATATAAACTAAATGAATTGATCGTATTGTTATACTTAATTTGGATCTATGTTCATCACATCATTCTCCAATGACATGATCTCGTTATTAACAACATCCAATATTCATGATCAGGAAACCTTGATCATCAGTTAATAAACTAGCTAGTTAAACGAGAGGTGTTACTAGAAACTATTGTTTATTTATTAAACACACATGTATCAACATTTTCGGTTAATACAATTCTAGCATGAGAAATAACATTCATCATAAATAAGGAATAAGACAATAACAACTTTATTATTGCCTCTCGGGCATATTCCCTTCAGAAACACACACACACTTGGACTAATGTGGCAAGCAACTATATGGAAAAGCTTGTTGCAAAGCACTAGAAAGACACTAGCAAATAGCTCAATAAAACGGGCACAAGATTGCTCAATTATAGTGTCTAAGTATAGCAAAGTATATGTCTCAAGCTCCACTAAGAAGTAATCTAGTAATTCAGCCTCTTTTTGATTTTTATGTTTTTCTCTTTTTTTATATCATTTCTCTTCTATATTTTTTTGTACTTTTGAATGGCCAATGTATCAACTAGGAGCAATAACAAGGAAAACAGAAATAGAACACAAAGATATGATCAAAATGAGCAGCCTGTTGAGCAACAAAAATACTAGTCTTATGGGTAAGTTCCTAGAATTTTCTATAGAACAGATGTGGCTCCGTCTCACAAACATCACACAAGAAAAACCTAGAGAAATGTGAAGGAAAAACAAAATAAAAAATACTAAAAAGGAGCTAAGAAATCACGGCAGAAAACTGCTGAAAACGCTGTCGGCGCGGCAGAAAAACAACACGTTTCGGCCCTCACGACAACACTTGCGCGTGGCAGGAAATTGGCCGAAACGGTGTCGGGCAGAGAAGCTCAACGCGCGCGTGGGGATTGATATTTGGACCAACATGCGCGGCTGAGAAATCAATAAAAACGGTGCCGCATCAGGACTCCGATTCCTAGTAGGAACAGGCAATCACATGGGAGTGTTTTGCTCGTTTCTGTGTTGCGGCAGACAAGGACTTGGAATCCGAGTATGGCTAGGGCACGGCAGCAAATTAGGTGGTTTTTGTGTCTGCTACGGTAGGAAATCCGAGGGAACTAACAAGAACACAACCTCGTCAGAGAATTGGAGATTTTTGTGTCGCGACAGAGTACTAGAAGAACTCAGATTGGGTACAAATAACAACTCTAATAGGCAGTCTTTTGGGGATTTTCTGATATGAACTCAAAAAGAAAATAAGACACAACTCGAAATAGAAGAACTAGAAACCCTAAACTGATCTAAGGCTATGGCAAAACTAACCTAACAATTTTGTGTGTGGCTTTTTCTGGATAGGTAGAAAACAACTAAACTAAGGGATGAATTTTGCTCACCGAGTAAAACTGGAAATCTAATACCAAGATGACATGGGGTGGCCCGATCTTCTCGTTGAACACTTGATAATTTGTGGTAGATAACTCGTGCCTCACTGAAATCTCTCCGACTAATCCCCGTTGCCAATGCGACAGATTTCAACCACTTGGATATTCTCAGCTACACACGCTTGCACAACGTAGCCACTGACTACGAGATGATCATGTATCTTCTTATTCCCAATGGAACGGTAGATAACACGCAGAATTTGCAGAGGAAATACTTCAAGATGAATGCTTACAAGCAAGTTCAATCTAGAGTCTAGGGTTCTTAATTTTATCGTAGTCTAACCTAGCTGATCCACAATTCCTAGGTATATATGAGGGAGGGGTGCGGCCAAAACAACAAGGCGCACCACCTCATTGTCTGACTCGGTTTTGGACTCTCTTTGGACTCGACCAGGGATACAAACCAAACCATATGGGTTCGGCCTAAAGGACTCGCAAGTCTAGGTCCTAATTAAAATTAGGACCCACACTTGGAACAACAACAGTGTGTTGGGCGCCATCTTCCTCTCTCTCTCTCTCTCTCTCTATGTGTGATTCCTCCCTCTCCTCCCTCAATCACATGTTGTTTTCCACCTGTTTTCTGCTGTTTTCCAGAAGCCCCTTCTTGTTTTCCATCTTGTAGATGTTGTTTTCCCCAAGTGCTTCCTTGTTTTCGAGCTTGTATTGGTTGTTTTCCAGCTGTCCCCTCTTGTTTTCCAGAAGGTACTTGTTATTTTCTAGCAGATACTTGTTGTTTTACAGCATGTCTTGAGGTCCTACTCCACCAATATTTGTGTTATCAATAAACCTGATCATACATAAATACATAGATTTAGGAAGTATAAAATTCTTCACAAACATTATAGTCTATTAAGAGTGGGTTCACTTGTTGTTCTAATAATTTAGTTCTTGATCTTGTCATTGGTCTAAGTCTCACTTCATTATCCTTTTCTTGAATAGCAACATCATCATGTGCAGAAAATGGTAGAGAGCTAGGGATGCCCTCATCACGATGATACCAAAATTTGGGTGGTCGCGGGAACCCTCATCCACAACCACAACGAGGATGCACTTCCAAGACACAGAGGATCGATGTCGGGTCATGCTCTGACCTTGGACCGAGATAGAGTAGGCGGTCATGAAAAAATTACAAGGATTATTTTCATCCCACCAATCCAACATTCTCCAAGTCAAAATTTTGGTCCCGCTTTCGGATAACAAAACATGTGTTCATGCGTCTTCTAGAAGAAGTGAGGGAGGATGCCACTGGTAAGCTTGGCTGCTCTTCTTACCAGAAATGAATTGCAGCTGTATGAATGCTTGCATATGGTAGGTGATCTCATTGATGAGTATTTGCACATCAGCGAGTCCACTTATCTAGACTCGATGTACAAATTTTACAAAACAATGGTTCGCATGTTTGGCCCTAACCAAGCCACTGCCTATGAGTCGCCGACTCATTCTTTAACAGGCACGCGGTCAGATATCACTTCCCCTCCCACTGTTTGAGAGCTTAGCATGGTTCCACGTTCTATTTCACTACCCAGTGGGAGTTATTTTCACCTTCCTCTCACGGTACTACTTCGTTGTCGGTCACCTAGGAGCATTTATCCTTGGAAGGTGGTCCTTGCTGATTCACACAGGATTCCACGTGCCCCATGCTGTTCGGGTCGGAGTGTAAGCTAATGATTCTCTTGGCTACTAGACTTTAGCCATCTAGGGTGTGAATATTTGAGAGAACCAAATCTTGTCGGCACTGCTCGGCTACTATCGATCTACAATTAAAGAAGCATTCATGGATTGCTCAGATGCATAGATTGCATGCATGCACTGAGAGTGGAAAAACTGTTCATTTGCTTGGTAGGGACAATATAAGGGACATGTTGGAGAGTACGCAGCCATAGTTGAAGTTGTGTCATCTTAAGATCTATGTATTTGGCGCTCTTTATTTGCCATGGTAGGTTCCACATGCCCCATATGATATGAACGTGCTTCAACATTCTCCGATTTTCTCTAGGCTTGCCGAGTTAAGTTCTCTAGTGGTCAACGACCACTTCCAGGTCTACATTTGTGAATACAATCAACAATCTTGAAGAAGATAAAAATGGTCGGTTCTTTCAACAACAAGAGGCTAGTAGAAAGAATGTGGAGCAAGCATTTGGTATGCTCAAATCTCATTGGACTCTTGTTCGACACCCTGCTTGAACATGGAGCATATGTGGACTCATCTAGAAAATCAGTAGTCATCTTCTCTCCATTTTATTTTGTTTTATTTCATTGTGAGAACTATGTTGTTTATCTCGTTTTCAACTATTTATGAACTATACTGATTCGTAAAAGAAGAAAAATTTAGAGAAGGACAAAAATAACCCAGACCCAGACAAAAATGGGGGCGACCGTTGGTGCACCCCACCTTAAAGGAACATGGGGCTATTTCCGCGGACCTCACCAAACGAACTAAAACGAACATATTTCCTTTATGGTTTGGGAACCGTTGGATACGTTGGATATGCCCTAAAGATATGTTGATCCTGTTGACCTCGATCACAAACGCATTGCTTCCGAGTGGCCAAATGCCCAAATCTCTACAGGCGCGTTTGGTAGCCTGCATTAGCTTGGGCCAGGCCTGTGGGGTGCCAGGACGGACCGCTGTTTGGTTCCATGCAGGCCAAAATTTGCATCGCACGGTAATTAAAGCACCGTCGGGCCAGGCCCGCTAGGCAGTTTCCGTGGAGCGAGGCTCGTTCTCATCTCAGCGATGCAAAATCGGCCCCTCCGTGCGCTGAGCTCGTGCAAGCTCGGAGATGGCGGGAGCTCTCGCGCTGCCGCAAAATGGGAGGCGGGAGAAATTCGGTCACCTCCCGCCGAAACCCCCCACCTATTTCACCCTCTCTATTCTCACCGCTCCACCCGGCCCGCCATTTCCATCCGTAGACCTCCTCTCTCTTCACCGACCAGGTAAGCGGCGACGGCGAACTACCCTACTCCGGCCGGCGGCTAGGGAGGACGCGGCGGCGACAAATATTCATCGTCCACGACTCACTTCGTTCGAAGCAAGCACCACCGATGGGTGTAAGTGCTCAAACCCTAGGCTTAATCTGGTGCCCAATAGATCTATGATGCTAGGATTGTGTAGATCTGTTGAACCTTGTGTGCTTCATGCTTCTGATTCCTGGATCTGCATAGGTAGCCATCCTAGTTTGTGCTTGCTTGTTGTAGATCATAGTTGAGCTCTCCATTTTGCTTCATCTTTGGTTCCGATCATCTTCAATTATCATTTTGCTACATCGTTGTGCACATGTCGTGGTCTTCTTTCCACCTTATCGTTTGCGTGCTCGATGTAGGAGACGTACCACGACGAGTTTAGTATGTCCTTGGTTCTGGTGGGGGACTCGCAGATCCCTTCCTATGTGGATGACTCCCAGCCTTTGTCTGACACACCGATGACCGATTCCTCGCCAAACCTCGTTGTTCATCACTTCCCGAACAACGATGTTGCTGCGGCGAACGCAAGGACTCCGAAGGTCAAGGGAACTATGAAATGGCTTGCACACATGTCCAACTTCGTCCTGAGGCACATGTCCACTCTAGTTAAGTCTGGGATCAGGATAGACAAAGGGTTCAAGGAGGTGCATTTGACTGGTTGCCCGAAGACGCTCTTTGAGCATTGTGGAGCAAAGGTGACCTCCACCCAGGTGTAAACTCGCCTGAGGAAGTAGAGGCTCCCCTGGATCCGATTTGTGAAGCTTTGTGACCTCAGTGGGGCGCAATGGTGTGAGGGAACTCACACCATCATTCTGGAACAAGTCCACTACGTTGGCCACATCTCGGTTAGCACACTGCCCCTTCAACCTTTTCCTTCAGCTAACCATGATCATGTAGACACGTCTAACTAACAATCCATCCACTTTTAGGCGCACCCTAAAGATGTCGAGTTCCTGAACAAGCCCACCGAGAACTTCATGCACATGCAGGTCATCTTCTCCTTCGGCTTGGCCACCGGCAAGTTCGCCATGGGCTCAAGTGATCCTCTCGGCGTGCCCCTCCCGGAGGATGCCGACACACAAGATTCGGAGCCGGTTATCCTTGATGGCCCTCCAGAGAACAGTGCGAGGGACACGGACACTGCCACGACCACGGCCACGACGTCAAGAGAAAGAGGGGAGCACTTGGGGACGACGAGATCCAGGCATTCGCCAGCATGACCGAGGCTGTGAAGGATGTCGCCTCTTCCATCCGCGAGACCAAGCAAGTGGACATGCACCCTGATCTCTACTCGGCTGTGATGGACCGAATTGGGTTCACTGACGAGAACCTCATGGTGGCTCTCGGTCACCTCGTCGACCACAGGGCTCAGGGGGTGAACTTCGTCGACATGTCGGGGGTGCACAGAACCCTATGGGTCAGGGCCTTCCTTGCGAGGTGCCACATGGACTGAGCCGGTGTCGTGGTCCTCGAGGTGGCAGCAGCAGCAACATGTCGACGACGATGAACTGATCACGATGTGATGATGTATATTTTGGTTTAGCTAGGGCTTAAAAACTTCTCTTTATGGTCTGTATATTTTGGTGAGGTGGTATATACTAACCTCTCAGATGATGGAGGAGTTGCCAGGAACAAGTGATCGACTTCTCCAACAACAGCTAGCAAGGATTCGAGACATTGGAGGAGGCACGACTGAACTACTACAACTTCTTGAACACCATTGACGAGCGAGCTCATGAGGTGGGAGCTGATGAGGCGGTAGCCGGATCCGATGAGGTGATCGATCATGCTCTGGTAGCACCAGCACCAACTGGGATGCATGGTAGTAGGATAAAAGACTTCATCATCGTCGTGCTGGTGGTGGTGATTGTGAAGCTCATGTTCTTCTAGATAGTCTATGATCATGGAGGCGGGTAATCTCACCATATTCGAACCTAGGTTACCTTAGCGCGGCTCTTGCATTGTGCCAAACATGGTGCAGCCGTGTGAACTAAGGACCAAAGCATGGTATTCAAACAAAGTCCGCTTCAATTCTCAACTCATGCCACCAACTCCGGGGCAGACTACCTAACAACATGCACAATACGGCCATGCCCCCGACCTGCCCCAGCCGGCCTCAAAACTGATGTAGGCTACCAAACGCACAGAGTGAGCAGCAATGTGCATCATGCCTGTTCTGTTATAACCCTGAACAGGTTAAGTCGGTGATTCTGTTGACTGGTCACGGAGGAAGAAAACATTGTGTCGATCAAATTAGAGCATAGTATCAGTGTAAATTATTTATTGAGCGTGTATCAGATTTGCTTGCTTGTTTCCTCCTCAGAAACGGTACGATTCTCTAGAGATTTCAGAGTAAATCTGTTGAATGACTATTAAGCGAGGATCATATATGGCATCATCCAGTTACATGTGTAACTTATGAAATCTGAGTTGCAACTGAGTGTCATCCATGTGCAATTTTGAAAAAAATATGAGTTACGAGTCATGTATAACTAACAATCCGCACAAATCACGATGTAAATTTAATGGGATTCGACTTGAGTGAGCTCTAACTTAAATCTCAATCGAGCGAGAAATAGCAAAACCGATCATATATTCAAATGGCTTGCTGTCTGTAGTGGTTTCTGGCAAGAAAAATGCGGAAGGGAGAGGCAGGATTGCAAAGATAAAGAAATACTCTGGATTATACATTTCGCGTCCCTGAACTGGAATCTTGTGTATCTCGCGACGGGCGATTGAGTACAGACAGACACATCACTTTTGTGCTATGAGAATTATACAGACACAGACGAACAAGAGAGGAGAAAAAGAGGCCAAGAATTTATATATAAGAGCGGCAGCTCAGCCCAGGTAACGAGGAGGAGGAATCAACCGGAGAGGGCGTCGGCGCCGGCGACGATCTCGAGGATCTCTCCGGTGATCTTGGCCTGGCGCCGGCGATTGTAGACCATGGAAAGGTTTTTCCGGAGATCGATGGCGTTGTCAGTGGCGCTGCTCATGGCGCTCATCCTGGCGGCGAGCTCGCTGGCGAGCGACTCCTGGAGGGCACGCAGGATCTGGCTGTTGAGGTACAGCGGGAGGAGCGCGTCGAGGATCTGGACGGGGTCCTGCTCGAACTGGACGACGGGGGAGAAGGGCTGCATCTCGATCTTGATCTTCTCGCGCTCGACGGTGAGCTTGCCTTCCTTGGTGGTGAGCTTGAAGAGCTCGTCCTCGCTGGCGTCTACGCAGATGCCGTTGACGTCGCAGATCTCGCCCTTGGGGGACATGGGCAGCAGCGTCTGGATGATGGGGTCTGAGCGGACGAGGGAGACGAACTTGGAGTAGACGAGCTCCACCTTGTCGACCTCCTCGGCGACGAAGAGGGAGTAGATGAGGTCGCAGATGGCCTGCGAGTCCTTGACGGTGGGCACGCCGGCCAGCTCGAGGAAGCGCTCGGTGGGGATGTATTCGCGGCGCTGGAAGTAGGCGTTGCCCTTCTTGCCGACGCTGATGACAGTGTAGTCGACGCCGAGCTGCCTGAGGTCCGCCATGCGGGACTCGGCCTTCTTGAGCACGTTGTTGTTGAAGGCGCCGCAGAGGCCGCGCTCGCCGGTGAGGACGACGATGGCGACGCGCTTGACGGAGCGCTGGCGGGTGAGGGGCAGGTCGATGTCCTCCGTCTGGATCTCCTGGTTCATGTTGTAGAGCACCTCCACCAGGGCCTCCGAGAAGGGGCGGGACGAGACCACGGCCTCCTGCGCGCGACGCACCTTGGCGGCGGCCACCAGCTTCATCGCCTCCGTGATCTTCTGCGTGTTCCGGACAGAGTCGATGCGGTTGCGGAGGTCGCGGAGTGAGCAACGCACTACCAGGCTGCTGCTGCTGCTACCGCCGGTCGAGGTGCGGCGGCGGGTGGAGGTGCTGGCGAGCGCGGAGGAGGACCACGCGGTGGAGAGGTGGGAGCACGACATGGCTGGCTGGCGCCTGGGGCGTCACCGGCGGCCGCAGAGGTGGAGGCAGAGGGGAACGGAGTGGAGGGAGGGAAAGATTTTGGATTGGGTTTGGGTGGAGAAGTGAGCAGGTGGGGTTTTCAAGCCGGGGTGAGTGGTCGAGGGGTAGTCACCGCGAGATTGCCACGGATCATGTGGCGCGCCCTGGCCGTCTGCCTACTTGCCTTTGCGGCTTTGCCTAGCCTCGCCATTTTCCATTTCTCGTCTCGACAGAATAATAAACCACTTATCAAAGCAACAAGAAAAAGGAGAACTACTCTTTGCAAGAGGTCATGAATGGATACTGGGATTGTACCGAGGATATACTACAGTAGATATTTAGTCCAGGACTCCAGGTGAATCAAAATAACTTTTTTGTAAAATTCCATTGCTCAAAACAAGCCAGGTGCCACATACCGAATGAATCCGGTCACACAAGCATAGGCTTGATGAAATGAAAAATATTTAGTCCAGGACTCCAGGTGAATCAAAATAACATTTTTGTAAAATTCCATTGCTCGAAACAAGCCAGGTGCCACATACCGAATGAATCCGGTCACACAAGCATAGGCTTGATGAAA
The DNA here is from genome assembly GCA_028641055.1 of Alopecurus myosuroides. Classification (NCBI taxonomy): domain Eukaryota; kingdom Viridiplantae; phylum Streptophyta; class Magnoliopsida; order Poales; family Poaceae; genus Alopecurus; species Alopecurus myosuroides. The sequence continues at coordinate 373,093,061 of CM054059.1, forward strand.
TGAAAACAAACTAGATGCCACATACTGAACCACCATAGCAAGCCCCTCATAATCACTCAGCAGGTTGAGGCTCTTGGTTGGATTGTTTGTACACACTGAAGTCGCCGAAATCCCTTCTGCCACTGCACAGAAAAGGCTAAGTAAATATCCCGATATAAATAAATCTGCAGAAAAAGAGCATCCGGATTCGCAGAGACAAAAAAAAAAATCTACGGTCACTAGTAGCAGATAGCTAGGGCGGCCATTCTAAGCACACTAAATATCAGGTATTACACAATTTACAGATCAAGCGGCCAAAGGTGATCTTTTACCTGTGGTTTATATTCCAACCAGAAGGTAAATAACGTGGGTGGACAGCTTCTACGAAAACATGCCTCCATCGTTGGGAAAACTGACGAACAGCATCCTCCCCACCGCTGGCCAACAAAAGCTCCACAACTTGTTTACCGTGATGCCCGTGTCCCAGCAGCGATATCTTCTTCTCAGCATTCTTGGAAATAGCTCGGTTGGAACTGTCGTTGCTCGTTTGATCCTCATCCAGATGGCCGTTTGCGCGATTACCATTGCTTGATCGCTGCACGCCATCTGTCCCAAGCGTCTCCGTGTTAGGGTCAGAAGTGGAATCATCCATACTGACTAACAAACTTGCACTCCCTTGGCTCACACTTAAATCTTCTGCCTGATTATCACACCCAATCCCATCAGTGTCTTGTTGACCGTCTTCTGAAACTTGCTCAGGTAAAGCATGGCTATTTTCCGAATCATATCCCGTGTCTTCTAAGATGGTCATGTTGTCGCTCTTCCTTATAATGTTTTGAGTCTGAGCTCTAAAAGATTGGGGATACCCTTTTTTCTTTTCAAGCCTCCTTAGCTCATAGGGGCTCATACCGACAAGTAATGCCATCTCCAGGTCTTCAGGAGTCACGTCCCTACCACCATAGTATGACTTCACAATCTGCAACGAAATGAATGTATCAGTGACACAAATCTACTGCTAAGAACAAGCAAATGTTTAATCAGGAAAGAATATTGGCAGGAAACTGGAAGTGGCGCATAACTGCATATAGACGAAACCAGAAATACTAGTAGGATGGCGTGTCACCTGCATTAGCTCTTCACGTCTCTTCAAAGGCATATTGGATCCATGCCGTAGAAGGGCCATTGCAGCAGTCCTCAGCAGCAAAGGAGATACGCCCGTTCCACTCAATTTATCTTCAGACACTGATGCATCCGTTATCAAACTTGTATCACCCGAGTTTACTATCTTTTGCACAAAAAGGGGTATCCCAAATTCTTGTGCCAGACGCCTCTTGTACTTCTCAGCAGCTGAATGAGCGATTTCATGGCAATCCACACATAGAAGTACAATATCATGTGAACGATGGCTCTTCAGATGCTCCGGAAAATGCATCCTGTAGCAAGATGGTATTATTCTATATCTGATATAGTGGCTCTTTTCTCCACATCCGACACAAATATTTTTCTTGCTCTGGATATAAAATTCATTATCTTCATCCTCAGGGCGGCCCTTAGGTTCAAACAAAAGCATGATTCCTGGAGGATTATCTTCTACTAATTTAGCCAAATCCCGTTGAATATACCTGGGATATAAGAACCGATCAGTTTGACAAAATAACGACGATGTTGGTGTTACATACTTATAACCACTTGTAGCATCTAAGAGACAAACCATTCCAACTTTTTGCGGTCACAGTAGCAAAGTAGTCTTCCGTCACTAGCATAGATCCTGCAATTGTGATAAACCGGTGACTTACAAGAAAACTTTTTAATGAATGATTCCCTGGAAGCCTTTTTGTTATGTGGTGCTGTTGACAACTTTTCTCCAGTTGATGCAAAAGCAAATATATTTGTTTGCTTCAAACTGAGCTGTGCTACAAGGTTATAATTATAGACTGACAGTCGACATAATCCACTTGGTTCTTTGTACTTTCCAAGCAAACTTGTAAATAAGTTATCCATGCTGACTGTGGTGTCCTCAATCAAATAGCAGAGTTCTTCAATATGAGCACCAACAATAGGGGATGGTGACATCAAGGAAGGATTCACAGATGAAGCACTTAGCTCAGTTTCTGCTATGATAGCACAGATCTCCGTTGGACCTTTTGGAACACTAACAGCAAGGGCAGCTATAGCTTGGTCTGATAGGATATACCGTAAACTTTCATCATGCATGCGAGCCTGGAATGGGGTCCCAAAGGCATTTGAAGGAATCAGAACAAGTCAGAAGGCCCAGAACCACAATAATGCAGATTGCAGTGCTATTAAGATAGTATACTTTGAATAAGAAGAAAGGAACTCAACAAATCACGAGTTGCTATGCAAAAATATGTTAATATAGCCTATGGATGAGCCGTCTAATACTTCTAATATCATGTGGGGCCACGCAAAAATATGTTAATATAACCCTATGGATGAGCCATCTTAATACTTCTAATATCACGTGGGGCCACACCTATGCACGCCGCCACAACGATCCCTCAGGTTTGCCGGCTTAGAATTGAAGGCAGGTGTGGTTATCTTCTCCTTAAGTTCATTGATTTGCTTTGGTTTGTTCTAAGTTAGTCACTTTCCGTGCTGTTAGGTAGAGATTTTCTTGTATCTAACCCCCCTGTATGGAAGAGGTTAGAATCGTTCAAGCAATCAATGTACAATAGAAGGAAGATCAGGTTCCAACTTGTAACTTGCAACTAGGTGCAACGACTGAAAAGGCATACTGAAACAGAAATGTCAAAAACAATCCAAAGGGAAATAAGAGTATGCTGGCTGACCATTAAATCCCTCCATGCGCAAATTTTCCGAACAAGATCCTACATAAGATTTAATTGTTTAGAACTTAAATAAATCACTAGTGAACAGCCTGACCAGATGCATAAAAAAAAGCACCTTCACTTCACTAGACTTCTTGGAGTCAAGTCCATGAGTTTGTAAATTTCGTGAGAGGATAGATGCTGCAGAGGAAGCTCCTGGAGGGCACTCAATTTCCTTTGTATATAGTTGAATGCACACCATGTTTGACCGACGGCTAGCCTCCAAGAAAAAATTGATTTTACCATCGGGGGAATCTGAAACATAATCGATATTCCAACCGATCAAGTTTACTAAAATGCACAGCAGGGAATACTAATATGATATTCTGTGATAGGTGTAGGGTAAAACCATAAAACAAATTTTTGCAGTTGAGCAATAGGCCATCATCAGATCATTTGCACAAAATTTCCTTTTCATGATCCCAAAATTTCCTTTTCATGATCCCTTAGTATTGGTTCCATTTCTTAACAATAGACAGGGAATGACTCAAATACATATTTAAGATCACGGACTCACATTTTCTTGATGTTAGTTGCATTCTTAATCATAGATCAGCAATGTGTAGAATACATATTAAAGATCACCAAATCTCCTTTTCTTGGTCCCATTAATGTTAGTTTCATTTCTTAACAACAGATCAAGAATGTCCAGACACATATTTAAGACAACGATTAATTTGTTTACAAGGCAAAAGCTCCTGCTGAGGTCATCAAAGAAGCTTTCGAGGTACTTCTCAGAAAAAATTAAATTAAATAAGCCTCCAGTTTTTACAAATCTAGAGAGTTGTAGCTAACAGGTGGGCTAATTTGTAAGTTCTCACAGATACACATTGCAATACTGTGCGCAAATGCAATAGTTATGGAATATTCGTCCATTTGTGTTCTGTACCCAAAAACATATGTCCAGTTTTCTTGTCCTTTTTGTACAGCAAACAAAAAAGTACATACAACTATACTCTTCTGACATATGTACATCTCAGACCTCCTTTCAAAATATACAAATGCTACATTCATTTTTTTTTCAATCTGCATGCTCCTGGTCTGGGAGCTCAAAATCCACAATTCTCGAAATCTTTGTAGGTTGTTGAAATGGAAATAGGGACATAGCACTTCGAAGTTAGAACATATTACATACCACTTGCTTTTGAATGGAGCTCTGATGCCATACAATTTGCAATGTTCAACAGATAGTGAGCGTCAGAACGGGCATACTCAATCATTTCTGCTGTCAGCGGGCGTATTCTCCAATCTTCACGCTGAAATGAAAAGGAATAGCAGCAATTATGAAAGCAACTTCGACAATGCCTAACAAACTGAGACTTTGCAAGCACAGGTAAAGGGTCGGTGAGAACAAGCAGAAGCCACGTGTGTATCATTTTCTTTTGGATGTCACGTATTCAGTACCAAATTGAATGCTTATGCAAATTGCAACACTTCTGAAAATATTAGCTGTAACGAAACCTTGGATGAGGCTGATTAAATGGAACACAAGCTCAAAATCGTTAATAAAACTAAAATGTAGTTTCTTCTAAAAAAAAATTAACGCAATAAAAAACTAAAGAAGCATATGCTAAAAGGCTATGGCATCCATCTCAGGGCCAGGTTGTCAAGGCCAGTGATTAGGATCTCATGTCAGAGCAGAGAAGGTATCATGAATAATTACACATGAGGACAGTTAATACTTTTTTTTTGAGAAATGACAGTTAATACTTTTAACAGCTGATAGAACATAATTACATTAATGAATTGGGAAAAAAAACTACCGCTGCACTGGATTTCATTCTAGTATCATGAACAATAACATATAAAGCAAATCTTTATCTTTAGAATGCAGCGTGTTGGAACCCGAGCTCTAGTGAGCTTGGTGTTTTCAAAGAACCAAAAAGGGTACTTAGAAGTTTCAAAAATTCAGATTTTTGCACATATACATAAAGATGATTTATTAACCTGTAAAATTCTGTTATAAAATATGTTGTATTTTAGGGATACACAAAAATGTGGCTCTAAATAGGCATTAAAAACAAGATTCCGTCTTCACATTTGTCTATTTTGTGCAGAACACACCTCAAAAGATTTTTCGATAAAAATTCTATGTGTATTTGTATATTCTTTTCAGAATTTCTTGAGATGTAAAAATGAATTTCTAGAATTTATTAAAAATCAGATTAACTGTAGCGTGAGCTCCATTTGAAGTTTTCGTTATCTTTACTCTCATAAAGATCTGAGTTGGTGGCAGTCCTTTCACTCCCATACATATGACGATCTTTTGATTAGTTGATTGTATATTTTGAGATAATTTATCATTCTGCACAAAGTTGGGGACTATGATGAGACCATTGTTTAGATAACTCATGCATAAAAAGATTGCATAGCAACGCACATGCAATTAGCTAGTTTAATATGCAGTCAGTGTTTTTTCGGGCTTATGAGCTCACACTAAAGTGAAATATATCACTTGCTATTGGGCAATTATATAAGATATGATAAACCCAACAGAAATAGTTTACAACAGTTAGCAAATGATTCTCCGTAAACCTTAGTTGCACCTTTGGTAGGCCTTGACTTCTACAGCATTTGAAACCTTACAAGGAAATATCAAGGCTTTGTGGTTTGGTTTGATATGTATACACCATAGATAGTGCACAAATTTTCTCAATACCGAAAAGAAGTATGCATGGAAGTGGAAGAGGGACATGATATCTAAACAGCTACACAAGGATCAGTAAGTAACTAAGTATGCTAATTGTCACTTATTTGACTGGCCTTAGCAAGCTTGCTATTTCAGCCAAACATGAAAGATTACTTGCCTGCATTGTCTTGTCCGTGGTCACTCCACAATATAATTCTAGCAAATATGCTAATGATTTCTGTGGCTTTGATAGAACTTCACATGCCTGAAAATATATTAATTTTTAGCAGGCAATTCAGAAAAGCTCATACACATGTGTAGCATAACAAGAAACAATGTGAGAGCGAAAAGTAAGAAAAAAATGGCATCTGCGACAATATTAGTGACGAAAAGCAGGAACAAAGGTACCAAGAAATAAAGTCGCTCAAGTACCAAAATATTTATGGACACACACTATAATTCTAAGGGAAATAGTGTTATAAACTAAAACTTTTGTTTCTGAACTGTAATTCTAAGGGAAATTATGGAACACAGGCTGCATAAGTATCTGCAGAATCATTCTAAATCTCCCAGGAATAGAAGAACTTACTTTGGCAGTATCAAACATATTTACGACATAAATATGAAAATCTCTTTGAAGCCAGAGAACATCATTGTCAGCTCCATGGAAGATCTGAAGCACAAGGCAGAGCATAAATGATGAATTTTTAGAAACGAAAGAATTGTGGATCTTCTGTTGAGGCAAGCATACATCAATATTTCAAGGAAAGCTTAAATATATTGAAGAGGGGAAATACAAAGAAATAACGAAACCACAAGAGAGTTATTATGAGAAGTTGGGGATACGAGAGCCAGGATCACATGTGTGCACATCCATGTGCTTGTTAGTGTTGACTGAAACTGTTAAGTCTGACAGTATAACTTTTTTTCCTTCAAAATATGTCATGCAGCAGATTGTTGTGCCTTTGTGCTTACGCTTCTTGACATAAACAAAGATGCCTTATCTAAGAAGCTCTGTTCCTGGGTGGTAAAGCCAAACAGCGCTCAAAAGTCAGAAGCATGTGTTCCCAGCTAAAAAAATCATTGGAAAATTCCAAATTGTTGTGGCATGTGCACACAAAAGACTTATAGCAACCAAAGATGCTTCTCAATCTCCCTATTCTTGTCTTCTTCAGGAAAACTACAAATCAGCACATTTTCTAGCGAAAACTTGAAGATACGTAGTTCATTCCAATATCTACAACCAAGTTTTTTTTTTACTTTAGTTTTCTAAACCTACCTTTTGAAATCTGAAAATAAAAGGAGCACATGAGCCTGGATGCAATAAATCCACATCCTGATTACGGGGCCTTAAACTACGGAAGCTTTAAACTTCAGCTTAGGCTAAGGTTATATGGGGACCCTTGAGATAACCATTTACACAGTGTGAGTCATGAGCTATGGTGAACAATCATTCAGAGAAATAATATAGTTCTATTTATGGAAAATGGCTAAGGTTGCTAACCAAAAGAATCAAGCAGGCTTTTCTAGATATATTCTATTGCAGGCTTACTGCTAAGTCTGGCTCATAAAATGTGATACAGGATGAAATAACTTGTTTCTTTTACCTGTCCTAAATGCACTGTGCTAAAAGTGGCACACCATAGGCGGCGTGGCACCTAGTCACTGACTTGTACTGTTCTAGAGCTTCCAAGGCCCGTTTGTTACTGAAATGCATATCATTTAAGTACTGCTTTTAAGTAACTGTCCTTAATTCTAGAATCGAAAAGAACTGGTTGCCTAATAACATCATATATAGAAGATACACCACCTTGCAGATGGATGGACTGGCGAAAACTGGGCGCAGAATACCCATCGCATCATGTAGCGCAATTGTGTCTACCAAATAGTCTTCCTTCTGGGTAGAGATCTACAGGATGAAGTTTATATGTTACAACTTTAATAAACCAATAAGCAGCAAATCATCAAGAATGCATATTTTGGCAATTACCTGCACAAGTGCAGTATATCCTAGGAATGACCGAAAGCTATGTTGCTCTGTATCAACAGCAAAAGCTTTTTCCTCACTCAGCAATCTAGCTAGATTCTCCAATTGAGCTTCTGTACTGACCCAATTGTATGAGGTGCTCATTTCTGAGCATTGGCTGCTCGGTGTGAAATTACAAAAGGTCGAATACTTTGTGGGGTTGTCCAGTAAGGAAGTAATTTCCTCCTCAAATGGGTGCATCTTCTGTGTTGATTCTGTGACAAAGGCAAAAGGCACAATCAGGTTATGGTCAAAGCAACAACAAATTTGGTTAAAGCGAACATTTTAAAGCTTATTAAAAATAATATGCAATCATCTTCTTAACTTGGCAGTTGCATTATCTAGGTGTCAATAGCAGCTAAAGCTCCTGAAGTAGTAAGCGCTAAAGATTCAAATGAATTGTGTAGAGGGGATTTCCTGACGATGAGAGTAATCAGTTGTTTCAGATGTTTACTGTGACTAATACGACTGTGCGTACAATCTTATACATACAGGACAAATACAGCTCGTAGTGCTCTGATACGGCACACATCACTGCCTCCATTAGCTAAGTACTACTGGTGGGCAAATGGAAGCATGCGGTGAACCAGCATTGTGAAGTGTTTTATTCTGGCGACAAGGCAGCAGGTCCACAGAGTTCCAATTCGAAGGAATTTGACGACCCGACCCAACCCAACACCTTAAGTTTGCACTTCTGCAAGCCATGACTAGTAGCGCAGTAATTCCTATGAAGTGTTCGATGAAATTCCTCACAGAACTTATACTACAGCCCCGTCTTAACCTCTTCAGCTGGCCATGGCATGGCATGGGAGAGCTTCGCAACGAAGCAATCCTACACACCAGGTCCTCAAAACAAATTTGCCATGCAAAGGAGCGCAATGACGAGATCAAAATGAGCGGGATCAGGAGCGGCGCACCTTGCGGCTGCGGCTGGGCCTCGCCGCGGTGGCCGTCGACAGCGGGGTCGGCACTCTGGCGACGCAGGTGCTTGAAGGTTGAGTAGGAGTTATCCGCGAGCACGCGCTTGAACCGGCCCTGCGGCTTCTCCTCCTCCTCGCAGGCGCGGCGCGCGCGGCGGGAGCGCCGCTCCTCGACGCGGCGAGGCGAGGCGGGAGCCTGGCCTCGGCGACGCCTGCGATGGAGCAGCGCCGCCGCCGCCGCGAGGACCGCGAAGCACGTGGCGGCGGCCGCCGCAAAGGCGGCGCGCGACTTGAGGTTGACGGTGGACATCTCGCGGGAGTGACGGACGGACAGAGCTTGCTCGGTTTGGAGTTTTGGACCTTGACCGTTCAGAGTTATCAAATCAGAGCAGAAAAACCCCTCACCCTCCGCACCCGAGCGCTCCCTCCCTCCTGCCTTCTCACTCTCACACCCGCCGTCGACGACTCCTCCCACCGAGACAACAACGCCCAACCCCTTTACCCCTCTGTCTCCCCCTGCCCAGATCTGCGCCCCTCCTCCCGAGGTCACCGGCTCCTCCCTCTCGATCCCGTCTCGGTCCGGCGATCTCCGCCGAGGAGGGCGGACAAGATGATCGGCGTGGGGAAGGCAAAGCAGTATGCGAATGTACTCGACAAGCCCCTCAGCCGTGGAAGACAGGAGGTACGCGTCTTCCTCACATGAAAATCCCTTCAGATCTGCACTCACACGCCCTCGGTGCATGCTAATTGTCTAGGTATTTGTTGGCCTATGGGCTCTGAGCCAGGTCGTGTAGGTAACTGAGGGGCAGGTTCGCGGGTTAGGGGAGTAGTTGTGAGTATTGTTCAACTCTTGGTCACTTAGTTCGAGCAGCAGGACTGTTTTTGGTGCATCTCGACTGTAAATTAGTGTTGTTTAACTTTTATTATGCAGCAGTATACACTTCGGCAATGTCACGTATTAAGTTTTGAGAATGAATGCATAGCAGTATACACTTCGGCAATGTCACGTATTAAGTTTTGAGAATGAATGCATGGTGGTAGTGGTAGCTTCCATTTGGAAGCATGGAGGCACTATGACCGGAACCCAAAATTATATTCATCTGTTTCTTCAAGAACGGCAGAAAAGTTGCTATACACCTTAGTGATACTTCCAAGTATATGTTCTAGAGCTAAATATATTGCTTCTATTCTATTTCTACCCTGATTGCAGTATTCAAATGTACGTATTACTTTCTAAATGTGAGATATACTGGCACGCCAATTCTTTTCATTGGTAGTTTCCTTTCTGAAATTGACAGCGGCTACTTTGTATTTGATACACATTTTGTATCATACATACAAGTTTATTATAGTATAGTCATCACATTAGTACTACATGAAAAATACATCAAATCATTTCTCCACTCCCATTAGTTTCTGAAGTACATTAAAGCGAACATAAACTGTGGTTGATACCCTGTAGGAAGACAACTGCGACTGTTACATTAGTTGAAGGGGTTACATAAGTGGCTGTGTTGTAGAGGGTCCAATCCACACATTCATGGGGAAATAGGGGTCAATTGGATTATTTTTTTCTAGATTAAGAAATGGTAGTAACAGAGTGAACTGAAGCATACTTAATGAAGTTTGATGAACTGATGGAGATATTAGGAGTCATGAGCAAAAGGATAAGTAAATGTGTTAGATTGAAAGAAATGTCAATAGTTATATACCATAGGTATGTGGAATTAAATAGAAGACGGTCAAAACCACCAATGATGGGATGACCCGGTACAGCAACCTCGCATCCAATTCCTAATTTGGATCAAATATTTTTTATATAATAGTGGAAGATGCAATTGCATAAAATTCCATTTCATTCTTCTTTAACCATTATAGCAATCTCCAGATGATTGTCATATTATAATTGGAAGTGAGGGGGTGCTTGCTTATTGTTTGGTAAAACATTTGGTAGTTATTGTCTTCTTGAAAAATGTTTAGCAATATATGTTGTAAATAAAAAGTACATAAGATGGTGTATCTGCAGATTAGTCAACTTGTTTCAAGTTTGTAACTTGTGCCAATATTGATTTTCTTGTTTTGTTACTACACATACTTAATAAATGGTCTTTGTATTTCATAGGTCAGTTTGAGTGCATTTGCATTCTTGTTCTCGGAGGTGGTTCAGTACAACCAGACACAAGTTGACAACATTGCTGAGCTGGAACGAAGGTAGTCTCTATTTCTTATTCGTCATCTGTTCATATTGTTGATAAACCCGCATTCTAGTTAATTGTATCCACAGTAACTAGTTCTTTGCTATCATATGGCTTTACATTTTATCTTGACTCTATTGGTACCTGGTGGCTCGTACAACCTTTTTAGTCGGTGACATGATACTCTTTGATATCCGGATCACATAAAATTGTAGGTGCAATGTGTTTGCCAGTTACTGCATGTAATATCTTAAATCATCTGGAATTTCATAGTGTAAACAACTATTAACTACTTGTTCACATGTTGATATGACGCAACTGTAACATTTGGTTGGTCAGGTTTCTGCAACCTTATTCGCACATCTCTCTAATGTTTCAGTTTATCTACTTGTTGTGAACTAAATCTTGGTTACCTTACCATATAACACACTATCTCTTTGGATAATGGAGACGCAATATTTTTGTGCTATATCGTGCGAGGAAATTTGACAATGTTTCTCATCAAAAATACATTGCTCCATTAATACTCCGTTAGGCTTGGCATAACATCTGTTTCTCTTGTTGTATGGTTTATACGCAGGCTTGAGGATGCTGGTTATGCTGTTGGTGCAAGAGTTCTTGAACTGCTGTGTCACAGGGAGAAGGTTTGTTGCATAGTTTTTTTTTTTCCTTAGTCCATGATTTCACTGGTCCAGAATGTGGTTCTGTAGTAGATTATTTGTCTTTTGATTCATATGCTTTAACCCACTGAACAGGTGAACGGCAGAACAGTTAAAGCTTGCTGGCTTGATTTTTGCGAGTGGCTGCCATAGTCATCCCATTTTGCTTGCATAGCTTATGTTGGATAACAAACTTGCTGTTTGTAACTCATGTCTTTTCTTTAAAGAGAAAGTCATAGCATGATATATGTAGCATAACATGTCAACATCTAACATGTCAAAATTGATTTAATAGAACTATGGTTATAACTGGAAACTGGATAGTCCAAATATGTAGTTAGACAAAATGGATAGTGCAGATCTGATTGACGCTTTTACAGTGTTAGTTTTGATATATTATCTGATAGTGTGGACCGTGAACCAAAATAAGTGGATAGTGTTGTCAGCATAAATTGTAATTTGGACAAAAAGTTCCAACCATAATTGTAAATGAATTTTCTGAACTAATAACAACTTGTCATCTCATCATTTCTTATGGACTTCGTGAACATGAGTATCCATAGGCTATCATTTCTCTAAGGGTTCCAGGTGCTCTCCAAATTTACACCATTAACCTCCTTGTTATTGATTATTGTATATATGCTTTCTGATTTTTTATCCTGTTGAGATAGCCATGTTAGTAATAATAATAATCAATCCAGGGGAATAGACGAGAGACTCGATTGCTGGGGATTCTATCATTCATTCACAGTACTGTTTGGAAAGTATTGTTCGGAAAGGTAATCTGTTCTGCATTTCAATCTTCTTTTATTCCTACTCAATTCCACAATGTTGCAGTGAGTACCATAATTGTAGGGGTTCTCGTAAAGAGTGCACTTACCATTTTATATTCCCTTTGTGCATTCTTTGCTGTGCCGTCAAAAAATTGTGACCTTGTTTATTGGTGACCTGAGTATCGTACCTGATAAAAAGGTTTGCCTAGCTGTCTGGGCGTTTGATATTTTCTACCTGACGGCCTTACCAAGCACATCTGAAATGTTATTTGGTTTTCTGCGATTATGACTTGCACTTTGTAAAAACGAAATAAAATTACGTTTAGATAATTGCTCTTTTTGTTTAAGTATAAACTCTCATGTGCTGAAACAAAATGCAGAACTGGACTAATATCAAACTGAAGGCTTGAAATTACAGAAATAGAAATACTTCTCCAATGGTATCTCTTTGCTAAATGGACCTGTTTGCCCTGTTTTCAATTTGCTTGCTAATTCCAAAGCAGAGTCAAATTGCATAGAAGATTCCACATGTTTCATGTTCGTGCTGGTATAATAACATGATTTATCGATTTGTACCATTAGCTTACTAATGCCTGAGTTGAGGAATCAGTCTGGTCCAACTTTCATGTTTGCGCTAATTTAACACTGGAGATAAATTTCCCTGTCTGAAATTCTGGGATCTAATGGGCATCTTCTCTTTGCACTGACTGACACAGATTTGACTAACAAACTTAGCACAGCTATCAGCATCACATCTCTGGCATACAACTGGTGCTCTTTTGCACTGATTACGGCTCACAAGAGCATCACACAAGTTTACACATAACCATTACTGTTCACAAGTTTACACATAACCATTACTGTTCACAAGTTTCAAAATAACATAAGAAACCTTCTGTTAATACATTCCAGAATAACATAACCAACATGGCATTAGTAATTTTGTTGAAACAGCATGGAGTCAAAAGGACAGTTGTCATTTTCAATAATAATGTCACAAGCGTGAACACTAAAGAAAAGCTTGGACAGAGAAATTAAGATGAATGGTATTTCATAGTTTTGTGCTGTTTGGGGATGTTAAGGGCGTGTTGGCTTCCCGAAATCCGTCGATTCTGCTTCCTGTAGGTGCGATCTCCTCCATGGCCAGAGCGCAAAACGTTCGGCAGCGCTCCAGTTTGAGCGTGGGCTGCAAGCCCAAATTAGCTCTTCAAGCCTGCTGAGCCCACCTCATTCGACCTCAGCCCAGGGAAAAACCAGTCCGTTTGGCTGTAGGTAGAGCAAACAGAGAGGCCACGGTGGGAATCACTCATGGCGACTGCCCTCGAGCAGAGGCGGATCCAGTGGGGGGCGAGGGGTGGCTTGGCCCCCCCTATGGTTCGGCCCTCCCCAAGTGTATGCAGCGGGGGCCTGTGCGTGTATATGCGTACTAATGTTCCGGCAATTAGCGCAAGGGCTAATCTTAATCTTGCCTATAGTAGCAATTAGACCAGAATACTGCAATAAAATAATGGCCCAAGCCCAAAGGATTAGCAAATGGCCTAAGTCCACAATGCACTTACGTAATAGCCTAGGGCCTTAGAGGAAGCGTAATCTCCTCTATATGTCATCTCCTGATTACTCCGCCTTTGTGCTGCCGCCTCAACGTTTCCAGGATTAAGAATCGCCGCTGCCGCCATGACACCGTGACCACAAGGACTCGAGCGTCTGTGATTAGGGAAGCTGCAAATTAACAACCACTATGGCCTGCCTCTGTACCACGCGCCATGCTTCAATTCTCACTCGTAGCCTGATCGATTGAATGTAAAAGGTATTGTTATATATGTAAACAGTTGCTATGTGTTACTCCCTATGATCCTAATTATATGTCGTCAGCTCAGGTACTGATTTGTACTAGCAACCTACATTTCCCACTGCAATCTTTCCGGACCGGAGGGAGTAGCTAGCTTGACCGAATTCGATAATTGCTACTTCCTCCTTTCCATAATATAACCCTTTTAACGAGTTAAAAGTTTGGTAAAATGTCTTACATTTTGGAACTGAGGGAGTACTTGCTAATTTGATCGGCTTGGTGTAACAACTTACTGATTATTTTCTACTTGTAGATCTGTTTTTCGTAAAGGGGAAGACGCCACTTATTAGTAAATTTTTAAGCCCGTTGATTCGATTTCCAACCAAGATGAAACAAATTACAGAGCAACCGACCCTACATAATGATTCCGATTCTCTCCTAACTATACCTTCTAAGACATATTTATCTTCGCGATGATGTATGAGGTTTATGGTCAATGTTCTGTTCGGCCCCCCCTATGGTTAAATCCTGGATCCGCCCCTGCCCTCGAGTATAACTCGGCTCGCGACGCACAGGGGGCGGCGGAGGGTCTGGACGCCGGACGGATTTCGGGGGTAGCGCCCGGAGTCGCGGGGCGGCGGCCGGAGTCAAGGGACGGCGTCGGTCTCCAAGGCGGGCGAGTCGAGGAAGCAGTGGGCAGGGCCACGCCGTATGCTCCAGTCCACGGGGGGCGACTGTCGCAGCGGCGGCGAGCCTTTGCCGGAGTCGGGGCGGGGGGTTGGGCGGCTGTGGGTCTGCACCGCAGCGGCTAGGTCACAGGAAAAGGGTGGGGCGACTCGATCTGTTTCGGCCTTTAGGAGCAACTCGCTAGGGAAAAGGACAGCGAACCATTATTTTCTAACTTTGGCGGTGGCATTCTCCGTAAATTACTGCTGCTCTATGATTCACTGATCCACAGATCGCCGAAATTGGTGCTCCGTCCTTCCTACAGAGAAAATGGGCCACTTCGCGAATCGGGCTTCACGGATCTTGGGCGTTCGGCGCTGCTCCAGCTCAGAGCAGTCGGAAGCTGGAAGTCAGAGCGTTGCCGAACACGCCCTAAGTTTCAGCATTTTTTTTAATTTGGAATAGTGTTCTCGTAATTTTCAGTTTCCACTAACTGTATAGTAGGGCCTAATTTGTCTTGATTTATGAATGGTGAAAAACCATCTCCATGAATAGAAACAGCGATAGCAGATGCCCCATATTAATCATCCAGCTATCCAGTGAGGACTAAACTAGTAAAGGTCTAATCCCCAGTCTCCCTTCCTTCAATCCTTCTACACCCCCTCACCCCAGGCAAAATCCCCCTTTCTCGTAAGAGTTGTACCTACTTTCTGCGGACAACCCTTGGTCTTAAAACTTCTACCCTCCATGATACTACCTCCATTTCGGAAAAAAAGGCGTATTTTGATTCGTTTGACCAAAGATTACGCATTTAATATGCGACATATGTGATAAAACTCATAATCATAGTGAAGTACTTTTGAAAAGGAATACAATGCTACTCCCTCCTATCCGATATAAGTGTCGGAGGGAATGAACTTGTGATGCACAATTAGCTAGCTAATTTTGCGACATTTTTTTCAGACCGGAGGGAGTATTAATTATATGTAAAAAAAAATTATATATATATATATAGACTAATTATTGGTCAAAGCATTGGTCAGAGCAAACAAAATACGCGTTCTTTTACGGAACGGAGGTAGTACTGAAGAAGACTTATGGTTATCATGTTTTAAACAATTTCCCGTAGTTGTGTCATAGAAGAACTTATCGAATCCATTTATCATATGTGTTGATAGTAAGTAAGGACATGTGGTTCTATTCTGATCACTTGGCTGAGTGCACTTATCTGATTGCTTATCCCAGCATATGCTTTCTTATTGTTTCCAGGTGGCTGACTCACTTGAGAAAGGAACAGAACATGAAGATGAATACATGATTAGTGAAAAGGAGCTTCTTGTTAACCGGTTTGATGAACTCCTTTGAACTTCATAATGTTCTCCTCCCGCTACAAGTTTCAAACCTGACATCTTTTTGTTTTGTCAGGTTCATTTCAGTGCCGAAAGATATGGGGGCATTCAACTGTGGAGCTTTTGTTGCAGGGATCGTAAGGGTGGGAATTCCAGCTTAAATATCTAACTCAACCATGTCTTCTTACATAAACACGTTGATTGAACCCTTCTTTGAATTTCGTAGGGCGTGTTGGATAATGCTGGCTTTCCTGCGGTAGTTACAGCGCATTTTGTGCCAATTGAAGGCCAGCAGAGGCCCAGGACAACAATCTTGATTAAATTTGCTGAAGAGGTAAAGTAGATTGTACAATTTACTTAACTTTTGCTGCACATTAATGAGAGATAATAGCATAAAACTACCACTTTAGGCGCTTTTGTGCGGAAAACTACCACTTAACGTTTCAATCGCAAAAATCTACCACATTTTTTGAAACCATTCTCAATAAACACTAATCACAAATTGATGGAAAATTGACACTGAATCTGACAATCCGGACCCACATGTCAGAGACACAAATAACTATCACAATAGAATAAATTCAGCAAAAGGAAAATAGAAGGCGGTTGACGTCAGCATGACGTCATAAATGGAGTTGTGGTTCCAGTCGACCACGCCGTCGTCGACAGAGGCAGCCACACCATGTACCGTGCGACCTCTCCCCTGCCGTCGCCGTCACACTCATCCACCGGCGCCAGCACCTCGCCGCGAGCTGGATTTCCTCAATCACCGTCCTGCCTCCTGCTCGTGGCAATCCACCAGCTAGCTCGACGCTGGCGAGCTCCGCGCTGCTTCCCATCTTCCCTCCTGCCGGCCTGGTTTGGCGACGCCCACCATGTGTTCGACGAAAATCCCGCAAGAAGCTCGGCGCCTCTCCGGCGACGACCTGCATCCATCGATCAGAATCCTGCGGGATGGTATCTCTGGCGAGGTGCTCGACCATGGAGGCACGAGAGGAGGGGCAGGGCCACGAGGGAGATCTCCAGCAAGGTGCTCGACCATGGCGGCCTAGGAGGAGGGAAGGGGACACGGGGGAGATCTCCGGCGAGGTGCTCAGCCATGGCGGCCTGGGAGGAGGGGCAGGGCCGCGGGGAGAGCTCTGGCGAGGTGCTCGGCCATGGCGGCCTGGGAGAAGGTGCGGGGCCGCGTGGGAGAGCTCCGGCGATGTGCTCTTCCATGGCGCGGCAGCGAGGACGGGGCTGGGTAGGACCAGGGCTTGGAGTGCGCCGACGATCTGCGGGTGGTGCGACGGTAATGGCGATGGGCGGTGGGGTTGACCAAGGGCTGCTGGCGAAGCTCAATAAATGGCGGAACACGGCGGCCTCTCTCGGGGAAGAAGAGGACCGTTTGACTTATTTTACCAGAAATTTCTTTTTTGATATTTTTATTTCCTTAATTTGGCTGACAAGTAGGTCCCACCATCAGAAAGGCTATCAATTCGTGATCAGATAGGGTTTAGTGTTTATTGCGAACGGCTAGAAAAAATCTGGTAGGTTTTTGCGATTAGAACGTCTTGTGGTAGTTTTCCGCACAAAAGCGCCTAAAGTGGTAGTTTTATGCTATTATCTCCATTAATGAAGAGTATACTCTACTGTATGACTGTCCATCGAGGAAATCAAGAGTGTAGTTGCTATGTTTCCATTGTCTACCCTCACTTAAATTCTTTGGAAGAGGTTAGGTGGTTGCATTCTATCAATTGATAGGAGTATGCATGGTCCTTTTTCATTTAATTTTCCCCAGATTTAGTGTTCCCTTGGTTTCTGCTCACGTGCAGGGAGTATGTACGAAAACCGTGGATGGCGTACTATTAAACATGGCTAGACGTACTATTAAGCATACCTAGTATCATAGTTCGTGATGGCTATGGTACAGAGAACATATAGGCAGCCACAAACTTTTTCCCACGGAGATATAGCCACAATTGTAGATCGTGCGAGAAATTTATTTTAATGCGTATAGTGCACACAAATGTACCCTAGTCATCGCCTTGTGTATTTAAATTAAAATTTTCAGTTAAATGTAATGTCCTACAGAACACCTTTGTTGGACAGCATCATTCATATGATGTCTTGACTAATATTATATTGGATGTAGTTATTTGTACAAGTCGCCAAACTGTAAGTCTGTAGTTTAATATTATTTTCAGATTACCAAACTAAATACTCCCTCTATTCGGTGACTCCAAAACTTCGAGGGCACGCATTCTAAAATAATAACCTCTATTGTGGTGGAGTCTAGATTTTTTAATTTTGGCATTCTATGAGTTGTCTGTTGTCGTGCTTGATACATTAAGGTAACCTTGTTTCTATAAATGTTTATTTTCAGGTTTTACACCGGGAAGCGAGACTTGGCTAAAATTTATGCTATATATGTACACCATACTTTCTTTTTTCTGTTCTGTTTGTAAGATGGATCTATTTGAAATATGTTTTGTTGACCGAGGGCATCTACTTGAGTTATATAACACTAGTACTTTCGACGATATATAACCGGTGGAGGGCGACATTGCCTAGAGTTGTATCATGGGAACTGTCAAAGACTGCTCATATCGACCACGTTGATTGCTACTGTAACATGAATTATTAGTTTCGTTCTACCTTCCACGGAAGGGGTTGTTCTTTGCAAACTCTCAAAATTCTCTATAATTTTTCCGTTCTTGTTTGATATTGTCCATACAGAGCTGCTTCCAGCAGAGTGGCCAGGGAACCTTTCATACTATCCGGTGGAGTACCTCGGCGAAGAATATGTTCGGTGGTTCGAGAGTAGAACAGCGACTTTAGGTGGAGCCCAGAGTGAGCAGGCAGCTGCATACTTACGATTTGGAAAACATGAATACTTATCAAATTGTATATGCTGAAGTGAAACATTAAAAAGAACATCCGCTATGTTCAAATGATCATATTTTTATAGAGAAAATTACAAAAATCTACTACCTCCGATCCATATTAATAGGTGGTAAACTGGATGTATCTAGACATGTTTTATTGCTAGATACATCCACCTCACCACCTATTAATATGGATCGGAGGGAGTACCACAATTGAGGAGGCGGTGACGAGTCAGTACACTTCTTGGAATTTTTTTAAAAAAACTGCTAAAGGCATTTTGACACTCGTTCTGACCGGTGGGGCACACCTGTAAGTGCTGACTAGGCAGCACATGTGGCGTAGGCGCTGATATGGACATGGGACCTACCTAGTCTGTGACATGGGGCCTATTTGTCCGCCCCTTATCTTTTTCCCCTCTATTTTTTCCACTATCTTTTTTTTCTCTATTGAAAACTACCGAGGCCGGGACTCGCTGCCGCCGGAGTTCCTGGGAGCCGCCGGCCATCTCCCCACGAGCGTCGCCGGCCATCTCTCCCACGAGCGCCGCCCCCCCTTGGCTAACAGGAGACGACCGTGCCCTCCCCTCCCCTTCTGCCCCCACCGCGAGATCCACGGGACGCAGACGCCGGCGACATCTACGAGCACGCGCACGGCGCCCACCTCAACCACCATGGCCCTGGAGCCCTTGCGCCCTGCCATTCCTCTACAGGTCAACGTCCAGGTCCAAATCACGCCACCCAGCCTCGCCGACTCCGACAAGGACGCGGCCGGTGCTCGAGGACGGGGACACGACCAGACCCGTCCAGCGCGCCGTCGTGCGGACAGGGGATCCCAACGCCGCCTGCGGCTTCTTCTATCGGCGTCGTGCGGGCAGGTTCGTGCCGGTACGGACAGCTCCAAGGTCCTGCATCTCGTCGTCGAGCTCGACTCCAATGACGCGCTTGCCGCCGACCACAGACGACCTCGACTTTAAAATTTGTAAAAATTTAGCACGCATTTTGTTGGGAAAACACAAGCGAGATGTTGCAATATTTTCAGGATGATTTTTCTAGAAAATGCAACATGTGATTTTTTTTTTGTTGCTACCTTTTTTGTTGTTGAAATTGGCGATGATTTTTGTCGTAACTGAATCGGCGGCAAATAGTTCTGTTGCTTACCAACTTTTTAATTGATGCAGGTACCTTTTTTTGTGTAATAGGTTGTGATTTTTGTTAAAATAGTTGATGATTTTTGTTGCTACCGAATCTTGAGCAACAAGCACCCCACTTTCTAAATTGCAAAACACATGTTTTTTTAAGTAATAGTTTATATTTTTTGTTGAATTTGTTAGCGATTTTTGTTGCAAAGTTATCGATAGCAAAAAAAAACTTGTTTAACCTTTTTTTGCATTACTAGTGAATTTGCGACTATTTGTTGCAATACTTCGAGTTTTTTTTTGTTGCAATACTCGTGAAATTGTTCGAATAATGAGAGAAAATCACCGCAACAGCATTTTTATGCTGTAAAAATGAAAAAAAAACGAGAGCAACACGATATACACTTTCGTTTAAGTGAGAACGACGTGGAGTGCCCATTCCATTCTTAATAGGATTAAAATGGAAAATCACGATAAGTTGATTTCGGTTCACTGGATGGCAATCGTTACGTGAGGGTGGATCAAAGGACGCCTAGCACGTCCCATAAAACAAACAATATGTATTGACACCTTTGTGCACGCAGCCTTGAAACGAAGATAATTGCTTCACCTGAATTTTGTTTCTGAAGGCGTAGTATAGCCTGCCACCTTAAACCGAATGAATATCGAGTATATATCCAGGTATGCTTCTAACTTCACCTCACGCCATAAACGGAATCCCTATCATTAGCGCAACTGTATTTACAAGTTAAGTAGCCTGAGTGAACTTTCTCCTCAATATGGATGTGGTGATTGTTCATAAACTCCTTTAAAATCAGACAGACTTATTATCAGTGCTCCAATCTCCATGTGAAATGGGCGGCACGGCACGGCCCGCGCGTGCCTGCGGGAAGCACGGCCCGTTAGGGCACGGCGCTAATCGTGCCGTGCCGTGCCAGCCCATGGGCTTGCTTTTCCGTTTGGGCACGGCCCGGCGGCACGTATACGGCCCAGCGGGCCACTTTGAGGCACGGCAGCCCGCCCAGGCACGGCACGGTAAGGCACGCGCAGGGGCGCCGGATTTGCGGTTTAGGGGCTAATTAGGGGGTAATTAGCTCATTATAAGTGTAATTTGGCCCATTTTTTAGCTGTTTAGGCATAATTGATCGTTTGAGGGTCATTTTAGTCCGAAAAAATTCAGTTTTTCGCTATAAAGGGGCTGCCCACCCGGCGTGCCAGTCGTGCTCGTGCCGTGCCACGGGCTGGCACGAATACGCCGTGCCGTGCCGGGCCGGCCCGCGTGCCGCGAAATGAAGTCGGGCACGGACACTAGCGGGCCCGTGCCGTGCCTTGGCCCGTTAGCCGTGGGCCGTGCCGTGCTTGGGCCGTGCTTCCGAACCGTGCTTCGGGCCGGCCAAAAAAGCACGGCCCGTTTGGCCACCTATAAGGCGTAGTAACAGTAGAAGCGTAGAACCAGTGAGAGGAGCATCTACGGTACCGTCACGATCTTATTTGACATCTACTGTAAGTTTGAGATCTTACGCGAGCCACAGGATCCCGATCCAAGGGTTGAGCAGCTTTTATGGCGTCTCGCTCATAGCACCTTCGTCTACCTCGCGGTCGCGCTGCCTCAAACCTCCCGTGCTTTCCCACCTTCCCATCTTCCGCCGCCGCCGACAGGGCGGTCTCCCGCGGTCCCTGGATCAGCCCGCGACGGATGCTCCTCCGCCGCGCCGCCGCCGCCGCAGTGCAGCGCTCCTACTGGTTATCCTACTCGCGAGCTATTCTACAGCACGTGGGCCCCACCCGCCCTTGTAGCGCTACCTCCTCTCCACACCGGCGCATCCGCGGCCGTACACCGCAGGTGGCGGACGGTTCCCTCGCGACCACCTCTGCGCCCCGGCCGTTCCCGGACTACTCTCCGCCTCGCCCCGAGTCACCGGCCGACGATGCCCTCGCGCGCCGCCTCGCGGCCGCGCTCCTCGCCTCGCCCAGTCGAGGATCCCTCCCTCCTCTCCCCTTCATTTCCCTCCTCCGCCCGCTGCACCTGCTCCTCGCGCTGCCCCTGCTCGCCTCCCACCCCAACCTCACCAGCCTCCTCGTCCCGCTCCTCCTGCTCTTCCCCTCCCGACCCCACCCCCACCCCCACCTCCTCCAATGCTTTGCCATCGCCGCACATCTCGCCGTCCGCGACCCCGTCACCGCGCGTGCTATCCTCGTACGCGCCCTACGCTTCCCTTCTCCTCATCGGCATTTTGTCGAGCAGTTCATCTTCACATACAAGGCCTTCTCATCGGACCCCGCCTCCTTCGACATCCTCCTCCTGTGCCTCCCCTCCGCCACCCTGCTCCGCCGCCTCCGCCAGTACGGCCTATCCCCATCCACAGAGTCATGTAACGCTGTGCTCTCACGCCTTCCCCTTGACGAAGCAATTGAGTTGTTCCGAGAACTCCCAGACAAGAACGTCCGCTCCTACAGTATACTCCTCAAGGTGCTCTGCAGTGCAGGCCGGCTCAAGGATGCACGTCAACTGTTCGATGAAATGCCGTTACCACCAGATGTTGTCACATACGGCACTATGGTCCATGGGTACTGCATCCATGGTGAGCTGGAGATCGCGGTGAAGCTACTCGATGAAATGGTAGCAAAGGGGTTGGAGTCAAACGCAACAGCATATACAAGTGTCATTGCGATGTTATGCAATAAAGGGCAGGTTTCAGATGCTCTGAGGGTGGTAGAGGATATGGTGGTGCGTGGGGTAGAGTTGGATGCAGTGGTGTTTACAACTGTAATGAGTGGATTCTGTAGCAAGGGTGATTTGGCAGCTGCAAGAAGGTGGTTTGAAGAGATGCATAAGAGAGGGTTGGCAGCCGATGGGGTTACATATACCACACTGATCAATGGTCTTTGTCGGGCAGGGGAGTTGAAAGAGGCAGACAGAGTACTTCAGGAGATGGTGGATAAGGGATTGGATGTGGATGTGGTCACATATACAGTGCTCATTGATGGGTACTGCAAGAGAGGGAACATGGTGGAAGCCTTTCGGGTTCATAATGAAATGGTGAGGAGACGAGTGGCACCAAATCTGGTGACGTATACGGCTCTGTCAGATGGACTGTGCAAGCAGGGTGATGTGCATGCCGCTAATGAGCTATTGCATGAGATGTGCAATAAGGGGCTAGAACTGAACGTTTACACATACAACTCACTGATCAATGGCCTGTGCAAATTTGGCAATCTGGAGCAGGCCATGAGGATCATGACAGACATGGAATCTGCCGGCCTTAAACCAGATGTTTATACGTATACAACTCTTATAGATACGCTCTGCAAGTCAGGAGAGTTTGACAGGGCTCACAGCCTGTTGCGGGAGATGTTAGATAAAGGAATTAAGCCTAGTATAGCGACTTATAATGTTCTAATGAATGGTTTTTGCATGTCAGGTAGGGTAGAAGGAGGGAAAAAGCTGCTCGAGTGGATGCTGGAGAAGAACGTTCACCCAAATGTTGTAACTTATAATTCTCTTATGAAGCAGTACTGCATTGACAAGAACATGAAATCTACCACTGAGGTTTACAAGGGGATGCATTCTCAGGAGGTGGCTCCAAACGAGAACACATACAATATATTGATCAAGGGGCACTGTAAGGCGAGAAATATGAAAGAGGCACTGTATTTCCATAATGAAATGATAGAGAAGGGATTTAAACTCAGCGCAAGTGCATATAGTGCTCTTATAAGATTGCTGAATAAAAAGAAGAAATTTGCTGAGGCGAGAGGGTTATTTGATGAGATGAGAAAGGAGGGTTTGACAGCTGAACCAGATGTATGCGGTTTTTATATTGATCTCAATTTTAATGAGGATAATTTGGAGTCAACCATTGCACTTTGTGATGAGCTGGTGGAAGAAAGTCATGTAAAATCTAAAGCTGGCACAAGCTAAGATTTTGCAAAGGGAGATATGCCTTAAGAACATTATTTTGGCAGGATGGCATCCTAGTTTGTTCAGAATGGACAGTATGCGAGATGAAAACAGATTTAAGGATGCAAGCCGCTGGTCCGCTGGACGAGGCGGACGGTCCGTGTCCACCAGGATCGTGAAATTGCTTCGTTAATCCAGCTGGGTCCATGCATGGCTAATTCACAATCGGCAAAAATACAATTGGGTTCGCTAATACAACTGGGCCCTGGCGGACGTCTGCCTGCATGGCTAAACAAATTCACAAAAGGCATTATCCCTTTATGCCATGCTGAACTAACAGCTGAGGTATAATATTTTTCTTCTTAGTATGGAATGGATCATGGCCACTTAACAACTCAACAATTCCCTTTATTTTCTGTTCACTGGTGATAATATCCTTTATCTACAGCCATCTCGATATTGCGTTACAAGATCTGGAGGTATAGTTGGGATGCACTTTGAGGTGTCTGTGCGAAGAGACATAAATGGCATTTCTTTGAACTTATTGCTTCACTTTTCAGTAAGTATCGTATTGGGTGTTCTTTGTTGTTATTACTATGCCGATACCATCCTGCAAGGTTGATGATCCATCCAAAAATATATATATATGATTCCTGCGGAATAATATAGTCACTTCGAGGAGATAAGCGTTTGCATTGTAAAGTTGTCTCCATGGTAAGCTTTGTGCCTTGCAGGAGAAGCTGTTTCTACCTTCATAAATCTCCGAGAACATGGACAATGATCAGGCAACCAGCGAGTGAATAAATCATCTCGCAGGGGAATGTGCGTGTCTTAAGGCTTAAGCCTATTGGCAAGCAACTGGTGCTGATGCTGCCGTGATGTTAATGTGTACGCATGGAAAGATGGACCAACTAACTGGCAAGAGATGGGAGAAGCCAAGATAATAAGTATCTTATGAGTGCACCTATCAAGGTTGAATGGAATGATGAACCTCTATCGGCATTCATGGATAACTCTTGGGAAGATAACACTGATGACTCATTTGAGCTCTTTGCCCTTCAGATAAGTTCGAAAACTACATGTATTTTTTTTTCACACTGCATCCCTTCATCAAGATTGAAGATGATAGGAGCCAGCCCTGCTTAATGGGGCACCGAGTTCAATCTCCAACATGCCACATTGGGGAAACGACAAAATATGGGATATATGGGAGGCTACTTTAGGTTCTCTGAGTTGTTTAAAGTTGCAGTACATGTTGGTTTAGCTGATAACATTAGTACAGAACTAAATTCAGCCATGTGTGGCCAGTGTGCAGCCACATTGGTGATTGGGCAAGACATAGTGATAGTATCTGCATAAATTGCACAGATCAATGTGTGTTGTGTAATATAGTTCTATGGAGTACTACAGGGAGAGATATAGGCAAAGAGAAAACAAACAGAGCCTCGGGCTCAAGCTACTAAGTAGGTGCGACATTTATGTGCATGTGTGTTCTCTGTGTACTCCCTCTCTGATCCATAGATTTTTCTTTTACATCAAATTGTCTCAAAATGCAGTCTTAGTCATTGTGTTCCTACTATGCCCTTCATTAAATGTCTTGAAGTGTACAGGACGGAGACAGCTCTCTTCAAATTTAGCGATGAGGTTCTGCGTTCGTGCATGTGTGAATGTGTCGTGTGACTCTGGCTAGCAATACCGCTAATCTGACGGGTACCCGTATCAAATGAGGGGAAGTTTGGTTCAGAAAAAACTCACGGGTCTGCTTAGTGGTAAAAAAACCATACCCATCGGGTCTAGCGGAGGCGGGTATGGGGGTGCCAAACCTACACCCGCAAACCCGACTATTACACCTATGCCCACATGTCATTGTCTAGTGGCAAACCCTACACGTCGTTTGTCCTCACCTCCCAACTAATCTCAAATCCCAATCTGTGGTGCAATCCCTCTCCCCTCATGTAGCATGCCGAACGCGTCTCTCCTCTCGACCGCTCCCCTTCCTCTCTCCTGATGTCGCACCTTCTCTTGCGTCGCCGCACGTCCCTGCGCCACCGCTGCTCAATCTCTATGTCTCTTGCGCCGCCGCACCACCCTCATGAACCGCTCGTCTGAGTCCTCACCGTCGTCGCCTAGAGAGGAGACGTCGACACCCTAGAGCCCAGATCCCGTCACTATCTGTGCATCTTGGCGGGTACTCGTTGATGGTGCAGATCTTGCACTCGTTGGGAGACCCCAAGAGGAAGGTATGACAGCAACAAGTTTTCTCTCAGAAATAAACCAAGGTTGAATCGACTAGTAGGAGAAAGAAATCACTTCCGAACGTTGATGCAGCTGAGATGGCAGGGCGCACTACTGGTTCAGAAGCAACGTGGAACCTGCACAACACAATCGAATCACTTTGCCCGAACGAAGCAGTGAGGTTGTCAATCTCACCGGTTTTTCTGAACACAAAGAGGTTAAACGTACCGTGTGGAAAATAATATTTATTTGTAGTAGATGAAAGAGAACAGTGATGGCAGTAGTAAAACAGTAGCAGCAGTATGAAAACATAGATTGCGTTGGTTGTATTATCGGTATAAGGAAAAAGGACCGGGGTCCATAGTTCACTAGAGGTGTCTCTCCCAAGACAAATAGATAGCATGTGTGGTAAACAAATTACAGCTGGGCAATTGACAGATATAAAAGTTGCACCGTAGTGCATATCCATGACATGATGATTACTATGTGATTCATGCAGGCATTATAACAAGATACATAGACCGTCATCCAACTGCATCTATGACTAATAATCCACCCTGAGAATGCCATACGAGCAAACCTTGGGTTTTAACTTGCAAGCAACAGATAATCGCAGTAAGCAAAGTGTGTAATGTAAAGAATGTAAACTTCGTTGTTTTCTCCCTAATAGCAACAACACAGCCTCCATCCGTCACGTTTTTGTCACTCGAGCACAGATGCAAAGGAGGCATGAATACGGATGGCAATGGGGCCCCGAAACCCGCAAACCCGACGGGTACCCGCCTTAAATGGGGAGGGTTTGGTATAATGTTCGACCCGCAAGGTCTAATGGGGCGGGTATGGGGGTGGCAAACCCGTACCCGCATACCCGCAGACCCGCTCTAAGTGCTAATCATATCCCTAGTAATCCTATGCCTAACCACACGTCCACGAGCTATCGACCACAAACCTCACACATCGCATGTACGCGTTGGAATCTGGAGTCCCGGAGACAACACACGTAGACATGTGTCTATTCCCACCAACCTCATCCCAATATTTCATTGTTTTATTCCCCACATGTGTCGGTGTCGTTCCTTAAATGGGTACCTGTTGGGGCCCCGAAACCGGCCGGGTCGTGGGTCTGGTAAAAAATGAGACCCGACAAGTTAAATGGGGCGGGTATGGGGGACGCCGACCCGGCCACGAACCCGGGAGGTGCCATCCGGAGGCATGAACCCATTATCGATCATAAATACTCCCTCTTGGAGTTATTAGCATCTACTTGGCCAGAGCATATACTAACAACGGAGAGCATGCAAGATCATAAATAACATACACATGAAAAGAACATGATAGATTGATAATCATGAGACATAGCATTCAATATTCATCGGATCCCAGCAAACACAACATGTAGCATTACAATAAGATGATCTTGATCATGTAGGTAAGCTCATAAGATCTAAACATGAGGCATAAAGAGGAGAGAACAACCATCTAGCTACTGCTATGGACCTGTAGTCCAAGGATGAACTACTTACGCATCATTCCGGAGGCGGGCATGGTGGTGTAGAGCCCTCCGGTGATGATTCCCCCTCCCGGCAGGGTTGACTCGAGAACCCTCCTGAACTAGGTTTGACGATGACGGCGGCCTCGAGTGTTTTTCGTGGAAAAGCTTCTTTTTTTAGGGTTAACCCTTCGGGGACAATATATGGGCGAGAGGGCAACGTCGGTGGGCGAGCAGGGGGGCACACCACCCCTGGGCGCGGCCAGGGGGCGCGCCCACCCATGGTGTGGGGCCCATGTGGCTCCCCTCCGGGTCTCCTCCGGACTCCGTGTGCGTGACGACTTTCTAAGACTTCCGGACTTCGAATCGTCCAATTCCGAGAATATTTCCAGAAGAACTTTTCTGAAACTAAAAACAGCAGAAAATAAGAACTGGCTCTGTGGCATCTTGTCAATAGGTTAGTCCCAGGAAATCGATAAAAATGGCATAAAGTGTAAAGGAAACCTTTAGCATATGGCATGAAAACAACATAGAACATCAGAAATTATGGATACGTTTATGGCGTACCAACATCCCCAAGTTTAGTTCCTACTCGTCCTCGAGTAGGTAAATGATAACAACAAATAATTTCTTAGGTGACATGCTACCAACATAAACTTGATTATCTAAATTGTAAAAGCATAAGTACGTTGAGATCATAGAACTTAAAACACAGGCATGATAGATATAATTTTAACAATAAAACTTAGCAATCACCTTGCATCATAAAAAGTAACACAAATAAAAGATCATGAATAATAATGCACTTGAAAGTTATACGTTTGTTTCGAGCATAGAGAAAACATAGCAAAGTGATATTTCGCTTGTACTTAAGAGTGGGGCAAAACATAAATGTCAGGACACCTTCAAAGTTCAAGTGGATGACTAGAACAAATAATTTGAGAGCAAATAATAACACATCATGAATCAATTAATAATGTTTTTGGGACAAATGCACATTAAACTCAGAATGACAACTATGCTCTCTCAACTGCGCATAAAGTTAGAAGATGGAGACTCAATATAAAAGTAAAAGAAAGGCCCGTCGCAGAGGGAAGCAGGGATTAACTCATGTGCTAGAGCTTTTTTTTATTAAACAGAGGTATCGAAAACATTTTTTAGAGATGTGTATGCTTATGTCAACGAATGGTAAACAGACAATACAGTACGACACAAGCCAACTAGACTTCACAAGAGCGGCTCCCACTGAAGGACGCAACTGGGGTCAGAAGGTCATCCCTCTTTCTCTTTTATTTACACAATTATGCTTTGACTGATAAATCAGGGGCAAAAATAGTGAAGAGAATTTTATAGTAACCAATTTTGGGGCTGGGCACCCCGCTGTCAGCTCTTCTATCATTTGGATAAGCATATGAAGCCACTAGTCTAGGTGTGTAAAGTCCAATCAACAAGTGAGATAAAGATTCTCTATTTACGTCCTCATGAGCTAAAACAGGGGCACAAAACAGGAATAGTTTTAAAAGTTTTAAAGGTATCACACGAGAAATTTACTTGGAGTGGCGGTTAAATACCACATGTAGATAGGTATGTTGGACACATTTGGCAAACTTTGGTTTTTGGGAGTTGGATGAACGAGTAGAGATCATACTCAGTACAGGTGGAGGCTAGCAAAAGACTGGGAGCGACAAATCAAGAGAGCAATAATGGACATAATCATGCATAGCGACAAAAACATTATTAATCAAAGCATATAGGGTATTACAACTCAAAAAATAAACTATCATAGAGACTATAAGTGACTGGTTTGTAGTCATAAACATGGTGTAAGCATGCGCCAAGTCAACCAAATAAAGCATTCAAAGGAGAACACCACAAATTCATGCTTCAATATGACAAAAACAACTCATGATTATTTCAATGGAACATTAAGCACTCTCAGATATTTGATACAAGTCATGCTACAATAACAACTACCAAGCATAGAATTAAAATAACATCTAGTGTGACATGAAAAAGTCCAGCCACAGTCTATACAAGCTTCTATTTGCACCGTTATAAGCACGAAAACTGCACTATTGCTTTCCAAAACGAAACATTTTATGCTAAACAAAAACTCTCCAAGAGATATAGAAATGTAAAATGAGAGTACTAACATAACTC
Source organism: Alopecurus myosuroides (assembly GCA_028641055.1). NCBI lineage: Eukaryota > Viridiplantae > Streptophyta > Magnoliopsida > Poales > Poaceae > Alopecurus > Alopecurus myosuroides. The sequence continues at coordinate 373,122,683 of CM054059.1, forward strand.
TACTAAAACTAACAGCTCTGAATAAGAGATGCATGAAAAACAAGAGCTTAAACTAGAATTTTGCAGCAGCTAGAAGAAAAACTAAGAATACGAGCATAACGAGTATTCATATGAAAAAGCGGAGCGTGTCTCTCTCCCACACAAAGAATGCTAGGTTCCAACAATATTATTGCAGCAAGGAAAAAAAAGGAAAAAACATACGCTCCAAGTAAAATTCATATGATGTGACCGAATTAAAATATAGTTTCACTAGAAGTGACCTGATAAATTGTTGATGAAGAAGGGGATGCCTTGGGAATCCCCAAGCTTAAACGCTTGAGTCTCCTTATAATTTTCTGGGATGAACAATGGGGGCATCCCCAAGGTTTGGTCTTGCACTCTTCTTGATCACATTATATCACCCTCTTCTCTTGACCCTTGAAAACTTCCTTCACACCACACTCGATGTAATCCGCATTATAGTGTTAGTGCACAATAAAAAATTCACATGTTATGCAAGGACACAAGAATTATTGATACTTTTAAACATTAGCTACAACCACTAATGTTTCATGGAGCAGAGAAATCCACTCGACATAGTAAAAGAGAGAATGCAAGCAAAAAGGTAGAATCTGTCAAAACCAGAACAGTCTCTAAAAACGAATTTTTTTAGGGGAACTTAAGTTGCTCAAATAGAAAAACGTAAAGAACGAAAAATTGCGGAATTAGCTGAGGAATAAGCACAAAAAATTTCAGGTCATTCTGATTTTCCTGTTAATTATACGATTTTTTACGGTGGACAACAGAAATCTATTTCCTGCGTAGAAATCCAAAACCAAATCCAACTTTCGATAAAAACTTTACTTGGCACAAATAATACATGAAAATTGTGACACCTGGGGTGTTACCCTAAGTAGGAAGTTGTTTGTTTTCTTTTGCTTGCATCACATGCATCACATAAGCATTGCATTCTGTTTTCAAAACAACTCAAAATTCAAACCACTTTAAACTTTCACACATGTCCAAATTTTCCAATTCAAAAATTGCCAACTAAGCATCTCAAATTGTTTTCAATAGTTTGAAGTTATTTAAATTGCTTACTCACTAAAAATCCCTTTTTATCAAACACCCTAATGGCAAATTAAATTTCAAATCAATTCCTTCTTAATGGGTAAGATCAAATTGTGGGTTTCAAAACAATCAAATTCTTGCAAACAATTAATTCAATAAGGTCTCATAAATTGTTTGGGGTTATTGAATAAATTGTTTAAATATCAATCTTTATGGAAAACTAATGGAATTTCAAATACCAACTTAAAACTCCAATTAATAATTCAAATTTTTGGAATTAATGTGCACAATTGCTTTTACTCATTATTTTGCAAATTAATAAAATTCAGTCATAAAATAAAAACCCCCAAACCCTATTTGAAATTCAACTATCAATTTAATATCAAATTAATAATTCAAATTGTTGAAAATAAGTAACATACCTTGTTATTTGCTGTTTTGATAATCAATAAAAATAGTTCATAAAAGATTAAACCCCAAACCTTTCTTTTCACCTCTCTCTCTCTTTCATTCCTTACAAAAAAAAGAAGAGAGAAAAGGAAAAAAATCAAAAGGAGAGAGGCAGCCAGCCTTCTCCCTTTTTCCCTCAGCCCACCTAGTGGCCGAGTCCACCCCCCCTCCTTTTGGCCCGATACCCCTTTGGTGGTTGTCGTCTACCTCCTGCTGTCGTCATCGACAGTACGATCAGCTGCACCACCGTGAGATTTCCCCCTCCTCCATCCGATTGCATGCCGTACGAACTCAGGCCCCCATAAAACCCCCTCCTGCAACCCTACCCTCTCCCATCTTCCTGCCGCGCCGCCATCCCTCTCTCCCTCCTCGTCTAGCTGCCCCCCCCCCCCCGCTCCTCTCTGTTTCTGTTCCCCTGAAAGCCACCGAGAGAATCCAGCGCCAACCACCCTCACCGATCGAGCGCCATGGAAGCGGGAGCTCCACCTGAGGGCGGGAATGGAACGTCGACGTTCTCTGCATCGTCTACGCGGGAGTTGTCGAGCCGGAGATGCACTGGACGCCTCCCTCCCGCGTTGTCGACGGCGCCACCGAACTCCACCATCGTCACCACCTGCTGCTTCCGCGACGAGCCACTGTGAGCCATCCCCTTCCCTCCTTCTTCTCCCATCGCACCGCACCTCACACGCCCAGCCACCACAAGATGCACGACTGAGCCATTCACTTCAGCTCGTCGCCGTCCTAGTTCCCGTCGATCTGCAGCTCTTGTGTCTGCCAACTGAATGTTGACAGCTTCAGTTTCGTCAGTTGGCTCAAGGCGTGGCCTTTGTCTGAAAAACAAACACTGCGGTATCTGAACAAAGCAGCAGCGATAGCGCACTGGCCCTGTTCCCTTGCGCGCAGCGAGCAACCGCGGGTTCGAGTCCCGCCCAGGGCAATTTGCCCAACCTTTTTTGGAATTCTTCCGCGCGCAGCCAGGCCCACTGGTCATTGGCACTGCTGCCACCTCCCTGCGCACCCACGCCCACGTGGCCGCCACAGAGGCACGGGCCCGCACGGCAGCGGCTCAGGCCAGGGGGCACTGGGTGTAAAACGCCCCAGGGGCCCCTCTGCAATTCCTTTTTCTTTCTTTAGGTCCCTGTGAATCACAAAACAGTCCCTGAACTTCAAACACACATAGAAATTGCAAATAACCTCCAAATTGAAAATATGAAATATGTTTTTCAGTCCAAATTCAATGTACTTTCTGTTTATCAACCTTGTTTTGCAATTTGGGCAATTGAAATTAATGCTATTTAATAATCCTTAAAAATGACAAATTAAATGGCATAATTAATAACTTTCAAATGGTTGCTCCAAATTAAATACTCAAAACATGTTTTCCACACCAAATTCACTTCTCTACCTGTTTAAGTCAGTTGATTTCTGTTTTGAACATTTCAAATTGTTTCAAAATTCAAATTCAAACAATTCATTTAAAATTTGATTAATTGCATAACTATTTCAAACTTAATTCAAATCACACAAATAAAATATGTTTTCCATGCCATTTTGAACCACCTTTTCAAATATAAATTTTGTTTCATGTTTTGGATAATTAAAATTGCTTGAATAATTTAAACCTTGTTTAAATCATTTAAATTTGCTAAATTCATAACTTGCTCAAATTAAATTATTTTTGAACTTACAAAATATGTTTTCAAACCAGAAAAACATAACCTTTTCAATGATGAATTTGAATTTATGTTTTGAACAAATAAAATTCAAATAATATTCACACTTGAATTAAATTCAATTAAAACTTGTTTAATCTAGTTTAATTCATAATTAAATCATTGTAATTCCTTTTTCAATAATTGAAACATGTAATCCACCTAAAATTTTGTGTTCTAATCAAATATGAACTTTGTTATCTGTTTGGAACAATTTAACTTGATGAAAATAACAAATGCTTGTGTGACACCTTTAAGTAACCAAAATTCCAAAACTTAATAAGTGAATTTCAACTGGGTAAACCTTATTTCCAATTGGTTCTATTGTTGTTATTTTGTTGTTTTCCTCATCCATGCATCATACTAAACCACTTTCACCTCTTGGTTAGTTGTAAAACAATTGTTTCAACCATAATTCATGGGCTTTCCATATGCAATCCAAATTGCCTATGGGTCCATTTAAACCTGTTTATCATGTCCACTAGTTTATTCTGATGCATCCTTAAAATTGTCATGCATCCATATCTTGATCATGCTGGATCTTTTGCCGTAGTAGTAATTGTTGCATCCGGTGTTTGTTCGAGGTTCGTTGCTTCTTCCCGGATAGGACGTTGAGATGATGTGAGCAACGACAAGTTATGTGGATGTACCTCTATTTGCTGGATTCCAGGCAAGTATACTCACTTGCTGCCAAATGGCTGCCTTTCATCACTTGTTACCGATTCTTTCTGTTGTTCTTATTCTAGCCCTATGATTCGATGCTTGTGTCTCGATCCTATTATATGTTACCTTGCAGCCATGATATAGCCTTCCTTCCAATTCCTATTAACTGTTGTTTGTTTACCCCGTTGGCCCTCGTGTCGTAGTGGCATGCTTAGTGTTGTTTGCGCTCAAGTCTTGTTGTCCGTCTTATCACCTGTTTAGCTGATAGTTGGGTTTCAATTCAATCAACAACATGTTAATGTTTTGGGTAATAATAATTTGATGATAAGGCACCGGCAGGAGGCCCGGCGTGGTTTTGAAGCCTGCTAGTGTCGACCCTAATTAGGAAAAGGGTCTTGTCTACTGATCCATGATGAGCGCACTAACCGCATGTGGGAAGCGAGTATGGGCGCCCCCCTCAACTTGATTCGATTCGCATCTCGTCCAAATCGCCACACTTAGTTCGGGCTTTCCATTTGATGCATGCATATGCAGGTGCGAACCCGAGGCCAGGGTGGAACTTTTGTAGTCGGTATTTAGGGCGGCGTGGTCTTCCAGTGCTATGAGGGTCCCCCTTCTCTTCGTGGGGGCTCGATTAGCCGCGCACGCACAGCACGTGGTTCTTTGGGCTTGATGCAAAGAAGAGTTGGGTTGTGTTGAGTAACTCGCTTGGTGGGTTGATCCCCCGTCTGGCGGGTTATTCTTACGTGTACGGCCAAATTGGTGCATCCCTGCAGGGTTAAATCTTCTCGAGAAGCCGCGTTTTCCGCGGTTATGGATGACTTGGTGAAAGTACTGGCTAACAAGTACTCAGAACAACTTACACCTAACTAATGATACTTGACTAGTAATAGTCTTATTGACACAATAACTTGATCCATCATTAATCCAACAGTGTGAGTTATCCTTGGGTTGCTTCCTTAGTAGGGGGTAACATTGGATGGGTATTGTTTGGTGAGTAGTTGTAGTTGGTTCCGATACGCTATCTTATCCCCCTCTTTTAGCCGGAAGTGGTATCGAGTCTCTGTAGTTGGTTAGTGCAGCCCGCTGCCGCTTATTTGCAATAATCCCTTCCTTTCCGTTGGACCCAAAGTATGTGTATCTTGTGATGACTGGCTACGCCGGTATCTTGTGAGTATGGTTTATCCACTTGCCAGTACTTAACCGTACTGACCCACGAATTCTTTTTCGTGGCTGCATATTCAACATTGCAGTCAACAGGTTTGAAGTCTGACGACGTTAGCTTGGGAATCCCTCCGGCTTGGCCTGGGCAGGGATTGGACGCTCTCGGTTATCTTCAGGACTCTTAGTCCAATTTGTATCTTGTCCGTAGTCGGACGCTATGTTGTTTCTTCCGCTGTTATTTGGATCTTTGTATGGTATCAGTTGTATCCTCGACTCGTTTGAGTCATCTTGTATTTATTCTTTCTGTTGTGGTTGTGGATTATTCGTGAACTGTTGTAATGTTATCACAAGTGGCAACCTGGAATCGGTTATTATGTGGATTTTGGCGGAAATGCTGAAATCTGCATAGTGCCCGATCTCGGGGCGTCACAAAAATAAAGATACAAAGGAGTTGCTACATAAGTATACAACCCCTTGACTCAAAGAAAACAGAGAAAAACAAAGCAAAAATAAAACCATGGGTTATCTCCCAAGAAGTGTTTTTCTTTAACGCCTTTTAGCTAGGCCCGGAAAAGTGAAATCAAGTGTTTTCAAGTAAAGAAGCATCCAAATTGTAATTTGTTAGAATAATATAATCAAAAGGAAACTTCATTCTCTTTCTAGGAAAGTGTTCCATACCTTTCTTGAGTGGGAATTGAAATTTAATATTCCCCTCCTTCATATCAATAACAGCACCAACAGTTCTAAGAAAAAGTCTTCCCAAAACAATTGGCCAAGAAGCATTGCATTCAATATTCAAAACAACAAAATCAACGGGGACAAGATTATTATTAACCATGATAAGAACATCATCAAATCTCTCCAAAGATTTCTTTCTAACATTATCAATAAGACGAGCATCCAAATAACAGGGTTCCAAAGGTGGCAAATTAAGAACATCATAGAGTTTCTTGGGCACAACAGAGATACTAGCACCAAGATCACATAGAGCATTGCAATCAAAATCATTCACTTTCATTTTAATAATGAGTTCCCAACCATCATCTAGCCTCCTGGGGATAGAGGTTTCACATCTTAATTCATCCTCCCTAATTTGCACGAGAGCATTTGTAATATGTTTTGTGAAAGCCATATTCATAGCACTAGCATTAGGACAACTAGCAATATTTTGTAGGCACTTAATCACTTCATATATGTTGCAATCATCAAAGTCAAGATCATTTTTATCAAAGGTGATGGGACCATTGTCTCCCATATTTAAAAAAAAATTAGCACTTTTATCAGGAACAGTTTTAGCGGTTTCAGGCAATTTTATACGTTTAACAACAGAAGTGGGAGTATTGCTAACACCAGTTACTTTAGCATTAATAGTAGAAGGTTTACTAGCATGAGAAGTTTCAGCTTTACTATTGGTGGTAATGGTGCAAACATTAGCTACATTATTCTTTCTAGCTATTTCATCTTCTCTTTCTCATTTAGGATGCAATTCAGCTAACATCCTAACAGTGTCATCAATTCGAATTTGAATGGAATTTAGAGTTTTGCTTTATTTAACATCATGAGGAATAACATTTACCTTCAGAAAATCAACATCAAGAGCAAGGTTATCAACTTAAGAAGCAAGAACATCAATTTTGCCAAACTTTTCCTCAACAGATTTATTAAAAGCAGTTTGTGTTAAAACTCTTAAGCATGTTCTAAATATTAGAGGGTACACTTTTATTGTTGTTGTAGGAATTAACATAAGAATTGACATAACCATTATTATTATTAGGAGGATATGGCCTATAATTATTGCTACCAAAATTATTCCTATAAGCATTGTTGTTGAAATTATTATTTTTAATGAGGTTCACATCAACATGCTCTTCTTGAGCAACCAAAGAGGCTAAAGGAACATTGTTTGGATCAATAGGAGCATGGTCATTCACAAGCATAGACATAATAGCATCAATCCTATCACTCAAGGAAGAGGTTTCTTCAACAGAATTTACCTTCTTACCTGTTGTAGCTCTCTTAGTGTGCCATTCAGAATAATTTACCATCATATCATCAAGAAGCTTTGTTGCTTCCCCCAAGGTCATGGACATAAAGGTTCCTCCAGCAGCTGAATCCACAAGGTTTCTTGAAGAAAAATCCAGTCCTGCATAGAAGGTTTGGATGATCATCCAAGTAGTCAGTCCATGAGTGGGACAATTCTTTACCAAAGATTTCATTCTTTCCCAAGATTTAGAAACATGCTCATTATCAAGTTGCTTAAAATTCATAATGCTACTTATTAAAGATATAATCTTAGGAGAAGGATAATATTTTCCAATGAAAGCATCTTTACATTTAGTCCACGAATCAATATTATTTCTAGGCAAAGATAGCAACCATTCTTTCGCTCTTCCTCTCAAAGAAAAAGGAAACAATTTTAGTTTAATAATATCTCCTTCTACATATTTATATTTTTTTGAATCTCACACAGTTCAGCAAAATTATTAAGATGGGCAGCAGCATCATCAGTACTAACACCATAAAATTGCTCTCTCATAACAAGATTTAAAAGTGCAGGCTTAATCTCGTAAAAATCAGCAGTAGGAGCAGGTGGAGAAATAGGTGTGCTAAAGAAATCATTGCTGTTTGTGCTAGTGAAGTCAGACAACTTAGTGTTCTCAGGACTACTCATTTTAGCAAGATTAAAAAGACAACTAGAATAAGAACTAAATTTTATGTGTTTTCGATAAAGAGAAGCAAACAAGACAAAATAAAATAAACTAAGAAAAACAAAAACAAAGTAAAGATATTGGAAGTGAGAGACTCCCCTTGCAGAAATCCTCTTTCTCTCCGGCAACGGCGCCAGAAAATATGCTTGATGGTGCAGATCTTACAGTCGTTGGGAGACCCCAAGAGGAAGGTATGAAGAGCACAACAGCAAGTTTTTCCTCATAAAGAAACAAAGGTTGAATCGACCAATAGGAGAAAGAAATCACTTCCGAAGGTTGATGTAGCTGAGATGGCAGGGCGCCCTACCGGTTCAGAAGCAACATGGAACCTACACAACACAATCGAATCACTTTTCCCCAACGAAGAAGTGACGTAGTCAATCTCACCGGTTTTGTTGAACACAAAGAGGTTAAACATACCGTGTGTAAAATAATATTTCTTTGCAGTAGATGAAAGAGAATAGTGATGCCAGTATTAAAATAGTAGCAGAAGTATGAAAAGAGAGATTGTAGTGGTTGTATTATCAGTATGAGGAAAAAGGACCGGGGTCCACAGTTCACTGGAGGTGTCTCTCCCAAGACAAATAGATAGCATGTGTGGTAAACAAATTACAGCTGGGCAATTGACAGATATAAAAGTTGCATCGTATTGCATATGCATGACATGATGATTGCTATGTGATTCATGCGGTCATCACAACAAGATACATAGACCGTCATCCAACTACATCTATAACTAATAATCCACCCTGAGAATGTCATCCGAGAAAACCTTGGGTATTAAGTTGCAAGCAACAGATAATCGTAGTAAGAAAAGTGTGTAATGTAAAGAATGTAAACATCGTTGTTTTCTCCCTAATGGCAACAACACATCCTCCATCTGTCACGTTTCTGTCACTCGAGCACAGATGCAAAGGAGGCATAAACCCACTATCGAGCATAAATACTCCCTCTTGGAGTTACTAGCATCTACTTGGCTAGAGCATCTACTAACAACGGATAGCATGCGAGATCATAAATAACATACCCATGAAAAGAACATGATAGATTGATAATCATGAGACATAGCATTCAATATTCATCGGATCCCAGCAAACACAACATGTATTATTACAATAAGATGATCTTGATCATGTAGGACAGCTCACAAGATCTAAACATGAGGCATAAAGAGGAGAGAACAACCATCTAGCTACTGTTATGGACCCGTAGTCCAAGGATGAACTACTCACGCATCATTTCAGAGGTAGGAATGATGGTGTAGAGCCCTCTGGTGATGATTCCCCCTCCCGGCAGGGTGCCGGGGAGAGCTCCAGAACCCTCCCGAACTAGGGTTGACGATGACGGAAGCCTCGGGTGTTTTTCGTGAAAAAGGCTTCTTTTTTAGATTTAAACCTTCGGGGACAATATATGGGCAAGAGGGCAACATAGGTGGGCGATCAGGGGGCACACCACCCCTCGGCGCGGCCAGGGGGCGCGCCCACCCATGGTGTGGGCCCCCTGTGGCTCCCCTCTGGGTCTATTCCGGACTCTGTGTGCGTGACGACTTTCTAAGACTTCTGGGCTTTGAATCGTCCAATTCCGAGAATATCTCCAGAAGAACTTTTCTGAAACTAAAAATAGCAGAAAACATGAACTGGCTCTATGGCATCTTGTCAATAGGTTAGTCCCAGGAAATCGATAAAATGGCATAAAGTGTAAAGGAAACATTTAGCATATGGCATTAAAACAACATGGAACATCAAAAATTATAGATACGTTTATGACTTACCACCCGTCGGGTCTCACAAACCCGGCGGTCGCAGGTTTGGGGCGGGAGGAGGGCCGGGTGCGTGTATGGGGCCAAACCTGGCCCCGAACCCGGAGGGTTCCATCCGTGTGTGTGAATACAGTGGGTATGTTCCTGGAACATCCATCGAACTAGGTTAACATACGTTTTTTCGCGTGATTGGTAGCCTGCATACTTTTTGGCCTCTCTAGAACTAGGCTCATCAAGCTTGCTGCTATAGAACCATCCAAAATCATGTTGTGTACGCCATTTGGTCGAATGAATTGTATTGCTAGGATAGTTGTCTAGGTAGATTTTGGTTACATGTGGTCTAATAGAAATGGATACAACAATGAAGTGTGTTATGTTTGGTTCATATATCCCATGTTTATTTACTTTTTGAGAACATCCCACAATGGGGCTAGAGCATGACGTGAAGCATTGATTCTATGATTAGCAACATTTAAACGATTTTCTGGCCATTTAGGTTCACATGTCGAATCTACGTGGCAAAGATAAACGGAGCAAATCCAGCAAAAAAAACACATGGTTAAACTAAGCAGTTAAAATAGACAAATTGATATGGGACCCACATCTCAAATCTATCTTCCTCCTCTGAATCCCCTCATCTACCAGCCACTGATGAAGTAGGTCATGTGAAGAGGGGGTGACCTCAACAATCTCCATGGTAAGGGACCCGGGGTTTTGTGAAGGAAGAAGGCGCCAGTGGACTACTCGGCTCGACAGGTTGTTGTCTGCCGGATTTTATTCCGATGAGGTGAAAAGTATTGATTACATGGGTGTTGTCCGGAGATTGAATCTGGCGCAGCTCTGAATCTAGGGTTGTCTCCCCTGTTTGTGACCCCCACCCGTGCTATATATAGGTAGCTGGGTCCCGGGGGCCGTACATGAGATGGACTCGATTCTGAGTCGGTTATTACTGTTTCCTATTCTTGCTGCCTAAGTCCTTCCTTATCCTGCTCCTGCGTAGACTTCTTTCATGGGCCTCCGTGCAATTACTCTTGGGGCCTGCTAGGGCACCCCTTACCGGGCCGCACCGGGTACACACATCGTGGAGAATCTCTCGGGTACCCCCACGTCAGTAGCCCCCGAGTGCCTGATGGAGTCAAGGACTCGGTCTAGGGACTCAAATCCGAGGACAGGTTGCTTCGGGTGCTTTTCTGTGAACAATTTCTGAGGAATATGGCTCAATGGGCTCGATCTACTCGACTGGTCGAGGTCGAGTAATATCACTCGAAATAAAACACCATCAGCCTACTCAGGCTTCGAGTCCTTAGGCTCAAACCCAAAAAAAAACTAGGGTAACTCGACTCCCGCTGCTGAAGCTTTACCGAGTCGAATTCCAGTTGTCAATTATTTTTCCCGATGCTTCCGTCAGGATTTCCATGACACCTGTTGGGATGGAAAAGTACCGGGTAGAGCAGCAGTGGTGCAACTTCCAGGCCGTTGGAACTGATCCACGGGTCTTATCTTCATACCATGAGTATGGCATCCAGAGTTCTAACGCAGTTGTGCGATCTGGAAAAGGCAGAGTGCTTTGGAGCGATTCATTCGAGTCAATTTTTCGAGTGATAAAGTGATGGTGCAGGTCTTGCACTCGTTGGGAAACCCCAAGAGGAAGGTATGATGAGCACAACAACAGTTTTCCCTCAGAAAGAAACCAAAGTTGAATCGACCAGTAGGAGGAAGGAGTAACTTCAGAAGGTTGATGCAGCTGAGATGGCAGGGCGCACTACCGGTTCAGCAGCAACGTGGAACCTACACAACACAAACAATCCACTTTGCCCCAACAAAGCAGTGAGGTTGTCAATCTCGCCGATTTTGCTGATAACAAAGAGGTTAAATGTATGGTGTGGAAAATAGTATGAGAACAGTATGAAAACAGGAGCAGCGGTGTGAAAGCAGTGGAAGCAGTGTGTGTATTATCAGAATGAGAAAATGGACCGGGGTCCACAGTTCACTAGAGGTGTCTCTCCATAAAAGATAAATAACATGTGTGATGAACAAATTACAGCTAGCCAATTGACAGAAATGAAGGCTGCACCGTTGTGCATATGCAAAACATAAAGATTACTATGTGATTCATGTGGGCATTACAACAAGATACCTTGACCGTCATCCAATTGCATCTATGACTAATAATCCACCCTCCGAATATCATTCAAACAAACGTTAGGTATTAAGTTGCAAGCAACAGATAATCGCAGTAAGCAAACTGTGTAATGTAAACAATGTAAACTAAGTAAACACCGTTGTTTTCTTCCTAATGGCAACAGCACATCCTCCACCCGTCACGTTTCTGTCACTCGAGCACAGATGCAAAGGAGGCATGAACCCACTATCGAGCATAAATACTCACTCTTGGAGTTACTAGCATCTACTTGGCCACAACATCTACTATTCATGATCTTTTATTTGTGTTACTTCCCATGGTGCAAGGTAATTGCTATGCTTTATTGTTAAAATTTTATTTATCATGCTTGTGTTGAAGTTCTATGATCTCAGATTACATATGCTTTTACATAATTGATGATCAAGTTTATGTTGGTAGCATGTCACCTCAGAAATTATGTGTTTTTATCGTTTACCTACTCGAGGACGAGTAGGAACTAAGCTTGGGGATGTTGATACGTCATAAACGTATCCTTAATTTCTGATGTTCCATATTGTTTTCATGTCTTTTCCTACATGTTTGCTATACACTTTATGTTATTTTTATCGATTTTCCGGACTAATCTATTGACAAGATGCCACAGAGCCAGTTCCCTGTTTTCTGTTGTTTTTAGTTTCAGAAAAGTTGTTCTATAAATATTCTCGGAATCAGAAAATTCGAAGCCCGTAAGTCTTAGAATTCTCGAAGGTTCCACTGAGTCCCAAAGAGGCCCGGAGGGGCCACAGGGGGGCCACACAATAGGGCGGCGCCCCTGGCCGCGCCTAGGGTGGTGTGGGCCCCTCGAGCGTTCACCGCCATCGCCCTTTTGCCTATATAATCCCTCCCATACGTCAACCCTAAAAATATACCACTTTTTCCCGAGAAACACCCGAGGCTGCCATCATCGTCATCTCGAGATCGGGGGGGGTCTGGAGCTCTCCCCGACACCCTGCTAGGAGGGGATTTTATCATCGGAGGGGTCTACACCACCATGCCCTTCTCCGAAGTGATGCATGAGTAGTTCATCCCTGGACTACGGGTCCATAGCAGTAGCTAGATGGTTGTCTTCTCCACATTGTACCTCATGTTTAGATCTCGTGAGCTTCCCTACATGATTGAGATCATCTTTATGTAATGCTACATGTTGTGTTTGCCGGGATCTGATGAATGTTGAATGCTATGTCTTCTGATTATCAATCTATCATGTTATCTTCATGCATATGTTATTTATGATATTTTATGCTCTCCGTTATTAGTAGATGCTCTAGCCAAGTAGATGCTAGTAACTCCAAGAGGGAGTATTTATGCTCTATAGTGGGTTCCTGCCTTCTTTGCATCTGTGCTCGAGTGACAGAAACGTGACAGATGGAGGATGTGATGTTGCCATTAGGGAGAAAACAACGGTGTTTACTTAGTTTACGTTGTTTACATTGCTTATTGTGATAATCTGTTGCTTGCAACTTAATAGCCAATGTTTGTTCGGATGATATTCGGAGGGTGGATTATTAGTCATAGATGCAGTTGGATGACCGTCTATGTATTTTGTTGTAATGCTCGCATGAGTCACAAAGTAGTCTTTATGTCTTGCATATGTACTACGGTGCAACCTTCATTTCTGTCAATTTCCCAGCTGTAATTTCTTCACCATACATGTTATTTATCTTTCACGGAGAGACACCACTAGTGAACTATGGACCCCGGTCCATTTTCTCATTCTAATAATACACACACTGCTTCCACTGTTTTCACACTGTTGCTCTTGTTTTCATACTGTTTTCCACACCATACATTTAACCTCTTTGTTATCAACAAAACCGATGATATTGACAACCTCACTGCTTCGTTGGGGCAAAGTGAATTGTTTGTGTTGTGTAGGGCCCACGTTGTTGCTGAACCAGTAGTGTGCCCTGCCATCTCAGCTGCATCAACCTTCTGATGTTAGTCCTTCCTCCTATTGGTAGATTCAACCTTGGTTTCTTTCTGAGGGAAAACTGATGTTTTGCTCATCATACCTTCCTCTTGGGTTTCCCAACGAGTGCAAGACCTGCACCATCAAGCTATTTTATGGCGATGTTGCCGGGGAGGAAGAGATTTCTGCAAGGGGAGTCTCTCACTTCCAGTCTCTTTACTTTGTTTTAGTTTTGCTTAGTTTATTTTATTTTGTCTTGTTTGCTTCTCTTTATAAAAAACACACAAAAAATAGTTCTTATTATAGTTGTTATTTTTGTTATCCTGTTTTAATCTTGCTATATCATGATTGCTATGAATGTTTGATGTCTTTGAAACTAGATCTTATTGGTAAGATGGGTTCACGGAAGATCAACAAAAATATTATAAGGAACACCACTTGTCACAAAAAGGGAAACACTTATGGGGTCAAATTAATAAAGTATATATCATCGCTAGAAACTTGTGCTCTACTTATAATATTACTTATTTCTTTAATAAATCTTGTTGCTGTAGGAGGTATAAACACCTCCCTTTTCAATGTGAGTATAATGATTATGTTACCATATCTTCCTATATTAAGGGAAATTCTGAATTATATGATGTCGAACAAATTGAAGAATTTATTGCTTGGAAGGGTGCATTCGAAATTGCCTATTTAGTTGAAAGTATTGATGATGCACCTTATAAATACGATATTTATGATATACTTGAATATTTCTTTGATAATTACAAGGATTGTAATTACTACATAATGGAATATCTTAATAAATGCTCTCAACCTAAGGAAGAGACTACTGCCTTGCAGGGTCCTATGTAAGAAGAAATTGCTGAATCTGGAAGCTCATTGGATGAAAAAGAGGAGGAGGGTGATGGTCAAGAGGAGGAAGAATGGAGCTACCCGTGTCTACCTCCAAATGAGAGTAACTATTTAACTCATAATTGTGATGATCTTATTGATTCTTTTGAAATATCCCTTTTTGATGAAGTTGATACTTGTATACTTGTGACCTTGATACTAATATGAATGAAACTTGTGAGAATGATATTGCTACTGCTATTTATGATAATCCACGCTACTTTGATAAATCCTATGATAATCCTCTGTTTATTCAAACTATTGATATGCATGATAATGAGGAAGTTTGTTTAGAAAATTTATATGATAATGCTCTTGATGATGGTCCTATGTTACTTGATGTTATAAATTATAATGCTACTGAAAATAGGATTGCTATAATGTGTCCTATACCTTTTATGAGTGGTCAATCATCTTGTTTTGCTATTGCTAAAAGTGGGAAGAAAGAGGGGCTGATTTTAAATTTTGATGCCACTATTTTTGAGCTTGATATGAATTGTGTGCTTTTAGACCATGACAAACATGCTTTATGTGATAATTATGTTGTTGAGTTTGTTCATGATGCTACTGAAAATTATTATCATAGGAAAATTTGGTTGTAGGAATTTTCATGTTACTAAAACACCTCTCTTTTTATTGAAAGTTTTGAAGTTGCTCTTGTTCTACCTTCCCATGATTTCTAGTTTTAGCTTCCCAAGAACCCTATGCATAGGAAGTGGGTTATAATTAAATTTTCTTTATACTTGCTTCTTTATGCTCTCTTTTGCTTAATTCATATTTCTTATGTGGGCATCTTCTTTCTTTCTGCCTAGCTGAAAGGCGTTAAAGAAAAGCACTTCTTGGGAGATAACCCATGGTTTTATTTTTTTTCTTTGTTTTTCTCTGTTTTCTTTGAGTCAAGGGGTTGTATACTTATGTAGAAACTCTCTTGTATCTTTATTTTCATGTTTTAGTTGTGCCAAGTAAAGTTTTTGACGAGAGTTTGAGTTGGTTTTGGATTTATGCGCAGGAAACATATTTTTGCTATCCACCGTAAAAAATCGCATAATTCACAGAAAGATCAAAATGACCTGAAATTTTTGTGCTTATTCATCAGCTAATTCCGCAACTTTTTCGTTCTTTAAGTTTTTCGATCTGAGCAACATAAGTGCCCCGAAAAAATTCATCTTTACAGACTATTCTGGTTTTAGCAGATTCTGCCATTTTTCTTGCATTTGCTCTTTTACGATGTCAAGTGGATTTCTTTGCTTCATGAAACATCAGTGGCTGTAGTTAATGTTTAAAAGTATTAATATCACTTGTGCCCATACAGAACCCATGGATTTTTTATTGTTGAACTAACCCTCTAATGTGAATTACTCTTTGAGTATGGAGTGAAGGAAGTTTTCAAGGGTCAAGAGAAGAGGGTGATATATGTGATCAAGAAGAGTACAAGGTCAAAGCTTGGGGATGCCCCCCGTGGTTCATCCCAGAAAATTCTAATAAGACTCAATCATCTAGGTTGGGGATGCCCAAGGCATCCCCTTCTTCATCAACAATTTATCAGGTCACTTCTAGTGAAACTATATTTTTATTCGGTCACATCATATGAAGTTTACTTGGAGCGTCTGTTTGTTTTTATTTTGGTTTCTCTTGTTTTCTTTTGTTTTACTTGCTGCAATAATATACTTGGACCTTATAATTCCTTGTTTGGGAGAGAGACACGCTCCTCTTTTCGTTTGAATACTTGTTATGCTAGTATTCTTAGTTTTTCTTCTAGCTGCTGCAAAATTCCTGTTTAGCTCTTGTTTTCTTTGGATCTCTTATTCAGAGCTGTTAGTTTTAGTAGAGTTGTGTGAGTAATCTCACGTTTTCTTTCTGTATCATTTATATAGTTTTTATTAAAACATACTTTGTATGGTGCTTGTTGGTAAAAGAAACTGCTGCTTGAAGTAGAATTTATAACGGTGCAAGTAGTTGCCGTAGAGACTGTGGCTAGAATTTTTCATATCATGCTAGATGTTATTTTAATTCTAAAACCTAGTGGTTATTTAGTAGCATGATTAGTCTCAAATAGCTGAAGTGTTTAATGTGCCATTGAAAGAATCATGATTTGTTCTTGTCATATTGAAGCATAAATTTGTGGCGTTCTCTTTTGAATGTTTTATTTGGTTGACTTGGCGCATTCTCACACCATGTTTATGACTATGAACCAGTAACTTATAGCCTCTATTATCATTTAGTTTTTGAACTTGTGGTACCACTTATGCTTTGATTAATGATGTTTATGTCGCTATGCATGATTATGGCTCTTATGCTCTCTTGATTTGTCGCTCCCAGTCTTTTGCTAGCCTCCACCTGTATTGAGTATGAGATCTACTCGTGTATCCAACTCCCAAAAACCAAATTTTTCCAATGTGTCCACCATACCTACCTACATGTGGTATTTAACCGCCACTCCAAAGTAAATTGCTCGTGTGTTACCTTTAAAACTTTGAAAATTATCCCTTTTTTGTGCTCCTGTTTTAGCTCATGAGGACGTAAATATAGAATCTTTATCTCACTTTTTGATTGGACTTTCACACCCTGGACTAGTGGATTCATCCGCTTATCCAATTGATAGAAGAGCTTGCAGCGGGGTTCCTAGCCCCAAATTAATAACAACAAATTCTCTTCACTATTTTTGTCCCTGATTTATCAGTCAAAGCATAATTGTGTAAACAAAAGAGAAATAGGGATGACCTTCTACCCAGATGCGTCCTTCTATGGGAGCCTCTCTTGTGAAGTCTAGTTGGATTGTGACGTACTGTATTTTCTGTTTACCATTCGTTGACATAAACATACACCTCTCTATTAAATAGACACTCCTCCATGGTATGTGATTGTTGGCAGGCAGCCGAGGATTCGGTTAGCCATGGTTTGTGTAAGATGGATGGGAGGAGTGTCAAACATTTTATACCTCTGTTTAATAAAATAAAATCTCTAACACATGAGTGATCCATGCTTCCCTCTTCGAAGGGCCTTTCTTTTACTTTTATGTTGAGTCTCCACCTTCTAACTTTATGCACAGTTGAGGGAGCATAGTTGTCATTCTGAGTTTGATGTGAATTTGTCCGAGAAACATTATTAATTGGTTCATGAAGTGTTATTGTTTGTTCTCTAATTATTTATTCTAGTCTTCCTCATGAACTTTGAATGTGTCCTGGCATTTATGTTTTGCCCCACTCTTAAGTACTAGCAAAATATCACTTTGCCATGCTTTCTCTATACTTGAAACAAACGGATAACTTTTGATGCATTGTTATTCATGATCTTTTATTTGTGTTACTTCTCATGATGCAAGGTGATTCATTGTTAAATTTTATTTAGCATGCTTGTGTTGAAGTTCTATGATCTTAGCTTACATATGCTTTTACATTATTGATTATCAAGTTTATGTTGGTAGCATGTCACCTCAGAAATTATGTGTTTTTATCATTTACCTACTCGAGGACGAGTATGAACTAAGCTTGGGGGTGTTGATATGTTATAAACATATCCTTAATTTCTGATGTTCCATGATGTTTTCATGTTGTTTCCTACATGTTTGCTATACACTTTATGTTATTTTTATCGATTTTACGGACTAACCTATTGACAAGATGCCACAGAGCCAACTTCCTGTTTTCTGTTGTTTTTAGTTTCAGAAAAGTTGTTTAGAAATATTCTCGGAATTGGAAAATTCGAAGCCTGAAAGTCTTAGAATTCCCGAAGGATCCACGGAGTCCCGAAGAGGCCCGGAGGGGGCCACGGGAGGGCCACACCATAGGGTGGCGCGCCCCCTTGGTCGCGCCTAGGGGTGGTGTGGGACCCTCGGGCGTCCACCGCCATCGCCCTTTCGCCTACATAATCCCCTCGCTACGTCAAACCTAAAAATATACCACTTTTTTCCGAGAAACACCCGAGGCCGCCGTCATCGTCATCCCGAGATCGAGAGGGTTCTGGAGATCTCCCCGGCACCCTGACGGGAGGGGAATTCATCACCGGAGGCGTATACACCACCATGCCCTCCTCCGAAGTGATGCGTGAGTAGTTCATCCCTGGACTACGGGTCCATAGCAGTAGCTAGATGGTTGTCTTCTCCACTTTGTACCTCATATTTAGATCTCGTGAGTTGCCCTGCATGATCGAGATCATGTTTATGTAATGCTACATGTTGTGTTTGCTCGGATCTGATGAATGTTGAATGCTATGTCTTCTGATTATCAATATATCATAATATCTTCATGCATATGTTATTTATGATCTTGCATGATATTCGTTATTTGTAGATGATCTTGCCAAGTAGATGCTAGTAACTCCAAGAGGGAGTATTTATACTCGATAGTGGGTTCATTCCTCCTTTGCATCTGTGCTCGAGTGACAGAAACGTGACAGATGGAGGATGTGTTGTTGCCATTAGGGAGAAAACAACGGTGTTTACTTAGTTTACATTGTTTACATTACACACTTTGCTTACTGCGATAATCTGTTGCTTGCAACTTAATACCCAACGTTTGTTCGGATGATATTCAGAGGGTGGATTATTAGTCATAGATGAAGTTGGATGACCGTCTATGTATTTTGTTTAATGCCCGTATGAATCACAAAGTAATCTTTATGTCTTGCATATGCACTACGGTGTAGACTTCATTTATGTCAATTGCCCAGTTGTAATTTGTTCACCACACATGTTATTTACTCCCTCCATATCGAAATATAAGATGTTTTAGCATTTCCTAGAAAATTTGTACCTAGACATGTTTTAGTGTAAGATCCATATGAATCTACACACTAAAACATGTCTAGATACATTATATCTACAAAATGCTAAAACATCTTATATTTTGATACGCAGGGTGTATCTTTTATGGAGAGACACCTCTAGTGAACTGTGGACCCCGTTCCATTTTCTCATTCTGATAATACACACACTGCTTCCACTGTTTTCACACTGCTGCTCCTATTTTCATACTGTACTCATAATGTTTTCCACACCATACATTTGACCTCTTTGTTATGAGCAAAAGAGGTGAGATTGGCAACCTCACTTCTTCGTTGGGGCAAAGTGAATTGTTTGTGTTGTGTAGGTTCCACGTTGCTGCTGAACCGGTAGTGTGTCCTGCCATCTCAGCTGCATCAACCTTCTGAAGTTACTCCTTCCTCCTACTGGTCGATTCAACCTTGATTTCTTTCTGAGGGAAAACTTTTGTTGTGCTCATCATACCTTCCTCTTGGGGTTTCCCAACGAGTGCAAGACCTTAAGCATCATAAGCAAAGTGTGTAATGTAAACAATGTAAACTAGGTAAACACCATTGTTTTCTCCCTAATGGCAACAACACATCCTCCATCCATCACGTTTCTGTTACTCGAGCACAGATGCAAAGGAGGCATGAACCCACTATCGAGCATAAATACTCCCACTTGGAGTTACTAGCATCTACTTGGCCAGAGCATCTACTAATAACGGAGAGAATGCAAGATCATAAATAACATATGCATTAAGATAACATGATAAATTGATAACTAGAGGACATAGCATTCAACATTCATCGGATCCCGGCAAACACAACATGTAGCATTACATAAAGATGGTCGCGATCAGGTAGGGCAGCTCACGAGATCTAAACATGAGGTAAAAAGTGGAGAAGACAACCATCTAGCTACTACTATGGACCCGTAGTCTAGGGATGAACTACTCACGCATCACTTTGGAGGAGGGCATGGTGGTGTAGACACCTCCGGTGATGAATTACCCTCCCGGCAGGGTGCCGGGGAGAGCTCCAGAACCCTCCCGATCTCGGGATGACGATGACGGGGGCCTCGGGTGTTTCTTGGGACAAAGTGGTATATTTTTACGGTTTTCGTATTGGGGGGAATAAATAGGCGAAAGGGTGATGGCGATGGACGCCCGAGGTGCCCACACCACCCCAGGCGCGGCCAGGGGGCGCGCCGCCCTATGGTGTGGCCCCCCTTCGGGCCTCTTCGGGACTCCGTGGAACCTTCGAGAATTCTAAGACTTCCCGGCTTCGAATTTTCCAATTCCGAGAATATTTCCATAACAACTTTTCTGAAACTAAAAACAACAGAAAATAGGGAACTGGCTCTATGGCATCTTGTGAATACGTTAGTCCCGGAAATCGATAAAAATGACTTAAAGTGTATAGCAAACATGTAGGAAATAACATGAAAACAACATGGAACATCAGAAATTAAGGATACGTTTATGATGTATCACAAAGGAGGAAACCTCAACTTATGTACTTTCTCAATAAAACTTTTTCTTGTGAAAAGAGCCTTACAGAACTCGAGTGATATTTTTTATCACTCGAGTACTTTTCCGTTCGAGTATCTATGTCAGTAGTGACATACCACTCTGTTTTTGTTGTCAGGGGATTGGATATTTCCTGAGATAAACTTATCATGTCGGAAGATAGCTTGCGCGAGAGGGGTTTGACCACCTTTTGTCCGTTCAACGCGTGGTGATCTAGGGATTGTTGGTAAATGCCTAGATTCCCACGTGTAGTGGGCGGCGTGGAGGCTTAGCGGTTAGCCTCCCGCGCCACGTGTAGATTAGCCCCACAGATCATCAACGGTGTAGGTGATTTTACCCCAATATAAATACCGCGGAGGGGAAAGGTTAATTTTCCCCCTTCTTCTTTCTTGCGCCCACAGTCCTCCTCTCTCTCCAGCAAAGAACACCATTCCTCCATTGTCGTACTTCTCGAGCTCCACCAATTTCCCACGGCCGGAGGCGCCGAAGGGTAGAGGAAGAGAGGTGGAAAGTGGACCAAATTCATTGGAACCACGAAGCTCCTAACCACCGCTGAGCGTGAGGGGTTGCTTTGGGCCAATTCATGGAGGCACCCTGGCTCAGAGACTCGCCCGCCCCGGAGAACGACGAGCGGGTGGCGTTTACTGTCCACATCCTCATGGGAGCTCCTTTCCTCCGCATTCATTCTTCCTCGCTCTGCTAGCGGTGTACGACATGCAGCTGCACGACGTTCCCCCGAACTCAATCCAGCACATCGCATGCTTCATCGTATTGTGCGAGTGCTATCTTGGGATAGCGCCGCACTGGGCGCTCCTCAAGCGCTTCTTCAACATGAAGGCCAAGTCGAGCAGCAGCGACCCGCACAAAGTTGGAGGCTGCAATATCCATGTTAACCCGAAGTCGGGTTATTTCAAGATGGGTTTCATCGACTCTGTTACTGGATGGGGGCTCGATAGTTCTACGCCAAGGACTCGCCCAATGTCAAAGACACCCCTCTAGTCGATCTCGAGAGCCAAGTGGTGCAGAGGAGCTCATGGAAAAACCTGCTGACTAAAGAGGAGAAAGAGCAAACTGAGGGCTTAGTGTCCCAGATTGCCACCCTGAAGGCCAGCAGGCTCACTTGGAGTCACCTTGCTGCAGTATTCCTGAAGCGTTGAGTGCAACCGCTCCAAGCCAGAGCACAGTCCAAGTGGGAGTAATCGAGCGCCGACCCGTCTCATCGTCTGCACGGAGAAGAGCTCTCGGGTAACGAACTCGAGGGTTGTCTGCGACAGATTACTCAGGTCAAGGAGACCGACTGTGTCGACTCAGTTCCTGTCATCCCTCCCGTCTCTTCTACGACTGAGTGCACCGAGGTAAGTTTGTTTTTCACTTCACTTTTCTTTTATCGCACAGTTGCATTTTCTGATTTTTCACTCGCCAACATTCTTCGTTTTGCTTCTTGTTCTCTATGATAGAGTGAATTTTCCTGTTTCTGTTGCTTAATACTGGTTTCGACTTGTTTTCAGAACTTGGATGTTCTCCCTAGCGAACCACCCAAAGAAAGCACTATCCCCTTTATGGAGGGTTTGACTGTGGCTTATGTTGCGGATTTGGACTCGATCCCTTCCGTTGCCACAATTCATTCTTCTCGGGACGTTCATGACTTGGAGGAAGGCCCTGAGGAGACTGCCGAGCAATCGCACGTTCCCTCCAAGCGCACTCGAGAGGAGAGACAACACGAGGAAGCTACCTCGAAGGACTCGAGTTCTTCGAGCGCCACTCAAGGGGATGAGCTGAGGAACCCTATTGATGGTGCAAGATCTTGCACTCGCTGGGAGACCCCAAGAGGAAGGTATAAAGAGCACAACAGCAAGTTTCCCTCAAAAGAAACCAAGGTTGAATCGACCAGTAGGAGAAAGAAATCACTTCTGAAGGTTGAAGACAGCTGATGTTGGTAGGGCCCACTACCGGTTCAGCAGCGACGTGGAATCTACACAACACAATCAAATTACTTTGCCCCAACGAAGCAGTGAGGTTGTCAATCTCACCGATTTTGCTGAAACAAAGGGTTAGACGTATAGTGTGGAAAATAGTACTTGTTTGCAGCAATAAAAAGAGAATAATGATGGCAATGAAGAAAATAGTAATTTCAATAGTAAATCAACGATTGAAGTGGTTGTATTATCAGTGTAAAGAAATGGACCGGGGTCCATAGTTCACTAGAGGTGTCTTTCCAAAACAGATAGATAACATGCTCGGTAAACAAATTATAATTGGGCAATTGACAGATATAAAGGCTGCACCGTAGTGCATATGCATGACATGATGATTACTATGGGATTCATGCGGGCATTACAACAAGATACATAGACTTTATCCAACTGCATCTATGACTAATAATCAACCCTCAGAGTGTCATCCGATCAAACCTTGGTATTAATTTACAAGTAACAAATAATTGCATTAAGCAAAGTGTGTAATGTAAACAATAAAATATCTTTAGACAAAGCATTGTTGTTTTCTCCCTAATGGCAACAACACATCCCACACCGTTACGTTTCTGTCACTCGAGCGTGAGTGAAAGGGAGGCAAGAACCCACTATCGAGCATAAATACTCCCTCTTGGAGTTACAAGCATGTACTTGGACAGAGCATCTACTAGTAACGGAGAGCATGCAAGATCATAAGTAACATAGACATGAAAGAACATGATAGATTGATAATCATTGTACATAGCATTCAATATTCATCGGATCTCAGCAAACACAACATGTAGCATTACAATAAGATGATCTTTATCATGTTAGGAAGCTCATAAGATCTAAACATAAGGCATAAAGAGGTGAGAACAACCATCTAGCTACTGCTATGGACCCGTAGTCCAAGTATGAACTACTCACGCATCACTTCAGAGGCATGCATGGTGATGAAGAGCCCTCCCGTGATGAATTCCCCTCTCGGCAGGGTGTCGGGGAGAGCTCTAGAATCCTCCCAAACTAGGGTTGACGATGACAGCGACTACGGAACTTTTTGGTGGAAAAGGCTCGGGTCTTTAGGGTTAACCCGTGGAGGAGCTTAAATAGGCGAAAGGGCAACGTCGGTGGGTGGCTCGGGGGGCACACCCCCAGCTGGAGCGGCCATGGGGCGCGCCGCCCTATGGTGTGGGTCCTCTAGGGCCTCCCTCCGGGTCTCCTTCGGACTTCGTGTACGTGACAACATTCTAAGACTCTGGGATTTTGTTTCGTCCAATTCCGAGATTATTTCCAGAACAATTTTGCAATAGGTTAGTCCCAGAAAATCCATAAAAATGACATGAAGTGTATAGGAAACATGTAGCATATGGCATGAAAACACCATGGAACATCAGAAATTATAGATACGTTTGAGACATATCAAGCATCCCCAAGCTTAGTTCCTACTCGTCCTCGAGTAGGTAAAACGATAAAAACAAATAATTTCTGAGGTGACATGCTACCAACATAAACTTGATCATCATAGTAATGTAAAGCATGTAAACTAGGATCAAATGAATAAAGGATGTGGTATATAATTGATATCAAATAGAGTAATGTATAAACCATTAGGAAGAACAAAGTAAAACTTTTCAATGAATCAATGCTAAAAGACAATCAACCATGCAAAGTATATTAAAGATGATTTAAGCTTCAAGAACAACAATATAATCATCCTAAGCATCAAACTCTCACAACAACTCCTGTTAGGATCAAGTCAAGTGACAACAATATGCACATCGGAAAATCATTAAACTATTTGTGCACTCAAAACAAGCAAGTATTCTGTATTGGTCCTGGCACCAGGATGTTAGGGCTAAAAGAACATTATGGGGGGTTTGTAAGGTTAATGGAAGAAAGTCTCACATAACTGAAAGTGATCATTAGACAATAGGAAGTCTTATAATCGAAGGTATGCAAGGAGTAGTGATTGCCACACAACGGATGCACATAGAGATATAAGTGTATGAAAGCTCTCCAATGGAACTAGTGGGGGTGCATCCAACTTGCTTGCTCACGAAGACCTAGAGCACTTTTGTGGAGGCTCATCATTGGAATATACAAGCCAAGTTCTATAATGTAAGGATCCCCACATAGTTATGCAAGTCATAAAATAAAAACTCTCTCCAAACTAAAGTATTGGTGCTAAATAAGCACAAGTGTTGAATAAATGATACCAATGGTGCCCCCTCTCTCTTCATTATCTCTCTTTGGCCCTCTTTTTTTGAGGGGGGGGGATTTTCCCCTCTTTTTTTTCTTTATATATATATATATAACCTCATCGGTAGGGGCAACACTCTATTTTACAATGAATCGTCACACTTTTAGTACTCATAACTCAAACTGAAATATCTTTGGTGTATAAAACTGAATGCTCCTGCCAGTGTAGAAGTATGCAAAATAACAATGAAGTGTGTCATCAAGTCACATAATGAAGATAGATGTTGTATGGAAATATATCTCGGAATGGCTATGGAAATGCCATGATAGGTAGGTATGTGGCTGTTTTGAGGAAGATATTTGGGATTATGTGTAGGAGAACAAAGTCCTCCCACGGGTTTTGGATGCACTGGCGAAGTTTGCACCAACTCTAAATGTGAGAATGGGCAATGCATAGTACCGAAGAGGCTACCAAATATGGATTGTGGAAGTGCCCGAAAACCGCAACAACTCACAAGTTAAAAGATTACAACTGGAAATATGATATTACAATGGCATAATGAAAATCGCTCCAAGGGGGTCCGTGGAAGTTTCAAGTCACTGTTGGCTACCCCGACCGTAGGGAGTAACAAAAATCCATTACGATTGTTATTAGCAAAGGAAGTCATATACCATTATACTATCAACTGGTTTATTCGAGTGTGGCACAGTTTCATGCTTTTAGCCCAAGCATTAATTGTTTTTACTTTTGTAAACCATCATATTTAACATTAAGCATATTAATATCTCAAAACAACAGCAAATATTCAAGTGAAACAGTTTAATGATCTACAAGAGTATGAAAGTCTTTTCCAACATACCATCTACCACATGTAGCATTTTCTATTTCCATCAAACACCATTCAATATATATTTCAACACAAACTCTCCAACTAATATATCAATCAAACAATAGAGTAGTATTACTCTAGTAGAACTAACAACTCTGAATAAGAGATGCATAAAAAACAAGAGCTACAAGGATTTGCGGCAGCTAGAAGAAAAACTAACAATACGAGCATGGAAGAAAACGAGTATTCATATGAAAAAGCGGAGAGTGTATCTCTCCCACACAAGAATGCTGGGTTCCAACTATGTTTATTGCAGCAAGGAAAAAAAAAAAAAAATAGACGCTCAAGGTAAAGTGCATATGATGTGACCGAATAAAAATATAGTTCCACTAGAAGTGACCTGATAAGTTGTTCATGAAGAAGGGGATGCCTTGGGCATCCCCAAGCTTAGACGCTTGAGTCTTCTTGGAATTTGCTGGGATGAACCACATGGGCATCCCCAAGCTTTGTCTTTTCACTCTTCTTGATCACATTATATCATCCTCTTCGCTTGACCCTTGAAAACTTCCTTCACAACAAAGTCAAAGTAATTCTCATTAGAGGGTTAGTGCACAATCAAAAATTCACAAGTTCTCCTTGGAGACAAGCATTATTAATACTTTTTAAACATTAGCTATAGCCATTGATGTTTTGTGGAGCAAAGAAATCCACTCCACATAGTAAAAGAGAGAATGCAAGTAAAAAAG
Organism: Alopecurus myosuroides; assembly: GCA_028641055.1. Lineage (NCBI taxonomy): Eukaryota > Viridiplantae > Streptophyta > Magnoliopsida > Poales > Poaceae > Alopecurus > Alopecurus myosuroides. The sequence continues at coordinate 373,149,179 of CM054059.1, forward strand.
GAAGAATCTGTCAAAACCAGAACAGTCTATAAAGACAATTTTGGGGGGGGGGGTACTTTCATTGCTCAAATCGAAAAAACGCAAAGATAGAAAAAGTTTCAGAAATAGATGAGAATTAAGCACAAAAATCTGCAGGACATTTTGATCTTTTTGTGAATTTACACGGATTTAATGTTAGACAGCAGAAATATGTTTCCTACGCAGAAATCCAAATCTAACTTCAACTTTCAGTAGAGACTTTACTTGGCACAACAAATGCGAGAAAATAAAGATACAAAGGAGTTTCTACAGAAGTAAACAACACCTTGACTCAAAAAAAACAGAAGAAAACAATGCAAAAAAAAACATGGGTTATCTCCCAAGAAGTGCTTTTCTTTATCGCCTTTTAGCTAGGCCCGGAAAATTAGAATCAAGTATTTTCAAGTGAAGAAGCATCCAAATCAATAATTTCCTATAAAACACCACTTGTAGCAATTAGTACAAAGGAGTGTTCCAACTAAAATTTCAATTAAATTACACGATTCCAAAGTAGGGGTTCCCAGAAACCTACCACCTTTAAGAGTGTCTAGAACATACCTATACCAGCTAGTAATACCAACATAAAAATTACTAAGAAGGATCAAGGTAGAATATTTCTTAGTACATCTATGATGACCATCACTTATTCTATACCAAGCATCTTTCAAACTTTACCCTCCTTGTTGCTTAAAAGAACGAACCTCAACTTCAGGAATACTCATTTTAGCAAGATTAAAAACAGGATAAAAATAACAACTAGAATAAGAACTGTTTTTTGTGTTTTTTATAAAGAGAAGAAAACAAGACAAACTAAAATAAAATAAGTAAAACAATAACAAAGTAAAAAGGCTTGGAGGTGAGAGAATCCCCTTGAAAAAATCCTCTTCCTCCCGGGCAATGGAGCCAAAGATTTGCTTGATGGTGCAGGAGCTTGCACTCGTTGAGAGACCCCAAGAGGAAGGTATATAAAGCACAGTAGAAAGTTTTCCTCAGAAAGAAACCAAGGTTGAATCGACCAGTAGGAGAAAGAAATCACTTCTGAAGGTTGAAGACAGCTGATGTTGGCAGGGCGCGCTACCAGTTCAGCAACAACGTGGAATCTACACAACACAATCAAATTACTTTGCCCCAACGAAGCAATGAGGTTGTCAATCTCAACGGTTTTGCTAAAACAAAGGATTAGGCGTAGTACTTGTTAGAAGTAATGAAAAGAGAACAATGATGGTAGTGAAGGAAACAGTAATTGCAATAGTAAAACAGTGGTTGTATTATCTGTGTAAAGAAATAGACCGGGGTCCACAGTTCACTAGAGGTGTCTCTCCAAAATGGATAGATAACATGATGGGTAAACAAATTACAGATGGGCAATTGACAAATATAAAGGTTGCACCATAGTGCATATGCATGACATGATGATGACTATGTGAATCATGCGGGCATTACAACAAGATACATAGACTGTTATCCAACTACATCTATGACTAATAATCCACCCTCGGAGTGTCATCCGACCAAACCTTGGGTATTAAGTTGCAAGCAACAGATAATTGCATTAATCAAAGTATGTAATGTAAACAATAAAATTATCCTTTGAAAAAACATTGTTGTTTTCTCCCTAATGGCAACAGTTCATCCCCCACCCATTATGTTTTTGTCACTTGAGCGTGAGTGAAAGGGAGGCATGAAACCACTATCGAGCATAAATACTCCCTCTTGGAGTTACAAGCATCTACTTGGCCAGAGCATCTACTAGTAACGGAGAACATGCAAGATCATAAATAAAATACACATGACATAGCATCAAATATTCATCGGATCCGAGAAAACACAACATGTAGCATTACAATAAGATGATATTTATCATGTTAGGAATATCACAAGATCTAAACATGAGGCATAAAGAGGAGAGAACAACCATCTAGCTACTTCTATGGACCCGTAGTCCAAGGATGAACTACTCACGCATCACTCCGGAGGCAGGCAGGGTGATAAAGAGCCCTTCAGTGATGAATTCCCCTCCCGGCAGGGTGCCGGGGAGAGCTCGAGAACCCTCCCGAACTAGGGTTGACGATGACGGCGGCTACGAAACTTTTTGGTGCAAAAGGCTTGGGTCTTTAGGGTTAACCCATGGAGGGGCCACACCACCAGCTAGCGCGGCCAGGGGGCGCACCGCCCTATGGTGTGGGGCCTCCATGCCCCCCCTACGGGTCTCCTCCGGCTTCCGTGTACGTGACAACTTTCTAAGATATGGGATTTTGTTTCATCCAATTCCGAGAATATTTCCAAAAGAACTTTTCTGAAACCAAAAATAGCAGAAAAGAGGAACTGGCTCTATGGCATCATGTCAATAGGTTAGTCCCCAAAAATCCATAAAAATGGCATAAAGTGTATAGCAAACATGTAGCATATGGCATGAAAACAACATGGAACATCAGAAATTATAGATACGTTTGAGACGTATCACCTATTTCCGCGTCTCCCATCTCTTCAATGCCTCCACCTGCTCCTCAACCAATGTGTGCACCCTCACAAGTTCCCACCGCCAAGAAACCTCGCAGTGTGTTCAACTTGGGGTCTATAAGCATGTAAGTTCTTCTTCCTCTTCTGCTGGATTCCTCAAGACTTGATTTTGACTTAGCCCTTACTTTTTACTTCTTGCATTTTTCTTCAGTAATCCTCCTAGGGCTCCAACTCCTCCTCCTCCTCAAGGAGGGGTGATGGTGCAGATCTTGCACTCGTTGGGAGACCCCAAGAGGAAGGTGTGAAGAGCACAACAACAAGTTTTCCATCAGAAAGAAACCAAGGTTGAATCGCTCAGTAGGAGAAAGAAGCAACTTACGAAGGTTGATGCAGCTGAGGTGGCAGGGCGCACTACCGGTTAAGAAGCAACATGGAACCTACACAACATAATCAGATCACTTTGCCCCCAGCGAAGCAGTGAGGTTGTCAATCTCACCGGTTTTACTGAACACAAAAAGGTTAAACGTACCGTGTGGAAAATAATATTTGTTTGCAGTAGATGAAAGAGAACAATGATGGCAGTAGTAAAATAGTAGCAGAAGTATGAAAACAGAGATTGCAATGGTTGTACTATCAGTATGAGGAAAATGGACCAGGGTCCATAGTTCACTAGTGGTGTCTCTGCATAGAAGATAAATAACATGCGTGCTGAACAAATTACAGCTGAGCAATTTACAGATATAAAGGATGCACCGTAGTGCATATGCATGGCATGATGATTACTATGTGATTCATGCGGGCATTACAACAAGACTCATAGACCGTTATCCAACTGCATCTATGACTAATAATCCACCCTCAGAATGTCATCCGAGCAATCCTTGGGTATTAAGTTGCAAGCAATAGATAATCGAAGTCATAGATTGGGTGTTAACTCTAATTTTTTTGACAAATTCACATAACGTGTGAGATAAATCGAACTTAAAGTATAACCAACGGAAAAAGGACAATTGTTCAGCGACAGTTAAATATCACCACAAGATGTTTCTCGTGATGATTTGTTTCCACGGGAGGGAAGGGTATGGATGATCGAGGGAGAGAAACATTGGAAAAACAATTTCCAAGTTATCCTTGATGTTCTAGATACCGATATCAAGCTTAAATAAGCCCTCAATAGAGGAGAGGAGGAGGAGTGTGTGGATCTGTGGCGTGCCTTCGAGGGCTTCGAGACGATGAGGGGAGTGGAGTAGAGCTGCCGCCAACGGTAGCCTCGGTGGAGAGGGGAGCAGAGGTAGGGAAAGGATGGATAACAAAGCATAGGGACTTTGGTAATTCAATCAATTCCAGTTTATGCTATGTCGATTTTCAAACTTCCTAAATAGATTTGCAAAGGGATAATCTCTGCAATGTCCCAATTCTGGTGGGGAGATGATGATCAGCAGAAACATATTCACTGGTTTGCTTGGTGGAAGATGTGTGTCCCTAAAAAACATGGAGGTATGGGTTTTCGAGACATTGAGTGTTTTAATATGGCTATGTTATCTAAACATGTGTGGAGATTACTATCAGAACCGGATTCCATCTGTGCTCAAGTCCTACGGGCTAAGTATTTTCCTACCGGCGATATCCTTAATTGTGAATTGAAAAAAGGCAGCTCCTACACGTGGCAAAGTATATGGCATGGAATTCAATCTTTTAAGAGAGGACATATCTGGAGGGTTGGTAACGGTGAAAAAATCAATATATGGGATGATTGTTGGATCCCTAGTAGCCACAACAGAAGGATCATGACAAGGCGGGGGAATATCGTTTACACCAAGGTCGATGAGCTTATTGATACCGAAAATAATAAATGGGATGAAGAATTGATTCGGACACTGTTTTGGGAGGTGGATGCTGAAAGAATACTCCACATTCCCCTTGCTATTGGCATGATGGAGGATTTTGTCTCATGGCATTACAATAGGAACGGTACTTTTTCGGTTAAATCATCTTATCACCGGGAGTGGGAGTGGTGCCACGGCCGTAAACTCCGTAGAACTAATCTTATGGGCTCTTCGGCGACTAGCCCTATTTGGCGTGCTATTTGGTCTCTTAAAGTGCCCGCAAAAATCAAGATTCACGTATGGAGATCTATATTGGGGGCTATTCCGCGCCGGGGAGTCCTTGCTAATCGTCATGTCCCTATTTCAAGCCAATGCCCTACGTGTAATTCTGATTGTGAGAGTATTTCTCATGCTTTCTTTAAGTGTAACAGGACCAAAGATGTTTAGAGGAGTTTGGGATTCCATCAGTTGATCGAGGCGGCTATTTCTCTCGAGATCTATGGAACTACGGTAATGGAAACTATGCTACTGGACACGACAATAGAGCCACGGATTGGGGCTCGGAGATGCGACATTTTTGCGGTTGCTACTTGGTATTTATGGTGGGAAAGAAGAAAGGCAACTCACGGTGAGATGATTCAAGTTCCTGCTCGTTCCGCTCAGTCCATTATGGCGCTATCGATGAACTATATGAGAGTGAAGAAAAGGGGCCTTAACCCTATTCCGCGCCACGGTTGGCAAAAACCCCCCGAGGACATGATCAAGCTGAATGTCGATGCCGCTTTCGACTACTCTACAGGTACATGAGGTACGGGTGCTGTGTTACGTGATCACTATGGTACTTTTATTGCAGGGAGTAGACATAGCCTACAATATATCGAAGAGGCAGCAACGGCGGAGGCTATTGGACTCAGGAACGGCCTTCTGCTTGCTGGTGAGGTTGCCTGTAACAAACTATTGGTGGAAGCTGACTGCATGGAGGTGATCGAGATCATGCAGAATGAGGGTAACTCTCTCGGGGTTGCGGCGGCAATCTATGAGAAATGCACTTTCTTATGTCGCAATTTCTCCCGTGTTAGTTGAAAGTGCATTTCGTTTTCCCAGTGTTTTGTGTGTTAGTTAACAATACTAAGTACATTATTTATCGAGGTGTTTAGTGTGCAGGTGTTATACCTAACATCGGCATCGATCACCGAAAAGTCGGTGAAGTTTGGCCTGAGAGTTTTGGGACAGAACTCAACCGGATTATTCATCCTGGACCGGATATTCCGGTTGCTATTGACGGTGCGCGAAATCTGCTAAGGACTGGAAGTTTTGCTCACAGAAGTGAACCGGATTATTTGGTCCGGATTATTCATCCTGGACCGGATATTCCGGTTGCTGGGCAAAACTGCGAAGGACTGGAAGCTTGGAGCTACTGGAGTCAACCGGATTATTTGGTCCAGATTATTCATCCTGGACCGGATATTCCGGTTGCTGCGAAAAATGGCTAAGGACTGGAAGCTTGGAGCTACTGGAGTCAACCGGATTATTTGGTCCGGATTTTTCATCCTGGACCGGATATTCCGGTTGCTGCGAAAAATGGCTAAGGACTGGAAGCTTGGAGCTACTGGAGTCAACCGGATTATTTGTACCGGATTTTTCCGGAACACCCGGATAATCCGGTACAGCTCTGCAGATCTGCGTGGAGCAAGCTGACCGGATATTCCGGTCCAAACTTGGACCGGATATTCCGGTACCCTTTTTCCTGCACAACGACTAGTTGTGAGGAGGGGCTATAAATACCCCTCCTCTTCTTCCCCAAGATCTAGTTCTTCCCCTTAGCATTTTTGAGCATTTAAGAACTCACCAAATCCCTCATAACTCCCAATCCCTCCACCCAATCTTGAAGATCTTTGGAGGATTGAAGGAGAAGGCCCCGATCTACATCTTCACCGAGCCGTTCTTCATTCCCCCTCTCTAGCTTGAGGGATCTTGCCTAGGGTTTCCTCTTGTGGAGAACCTAGGCATCTTGTTTCTTGTTGGTGATTCAAGAAGAGTTGGGAGCCCCCAATTAAGTTGTGGGTGTGTGCCCTAAGTTGTTTGTAAAGGATTTGATCCCCGCCTCAAAGGGGTTCTATAGTGGAAGGTGAACTAGGCCTTTGTGGCGAAGTTCATCGGAGAATAGGGTGAAGCCTTAGTGGCGTTGAGTAGGCCTTTGTGGCGAGCTCACACCCCTCCAACGAGACGTACTCCCCTAAAAAGGAGGAACTCGGAAATACATCGTGTCTCCGTGTGCTTCCATCGGTTACCTCGTTCCTCCCTCTCTTTACTTACTTGTACTTGTTGCATTAATTGCTTGTCTTGTCATATAGGTAAATTCACCACTAGTTGCACTATCTAGAGAATTTACCTTCTTGTCAAGCCTAAACTTTGAGAAAAATTAAAATTGGTCGTAGCACCTATTCACCCCCCCTCCAGGTGCCCATACTTTGCTTTCAATTGGTATCAGAGCCTCGGCTCTTCTATCGGGCTTAACCGCCTAAGAGTTTAAGTATGGGAGATGAGTTGGATGACGCTCCGTCCGATGGAAATGTGTCCATGAATGATCTCAATGCTTTGAGAGAATCATTGACCTCATCCATAGACACTAAATTTGAGGAGTTGCGTCAACTCATGACAACACTCCTCAAAGCCAAAGAACCGGAGGTGGTCGACTCATCCCCTCCGGAAACGGAGGGTGCCAAGAAAGGGGTTGATGGTGAACCACTTAAAACTGCTTCCGCCGAACAATCCGCTAAGAAGGGTGCGAGTGGAAAGGAAGGATATCATGCCGTTGAAGGCCATTATTCTCCCGATCCTCCCATCCCTTTTCCTCATATAATTCCTAGAGGAGATCCACCTAAAATTGATGCATATTCTTTTCGTGAATGGCAATACTACATGGAGACTCACTTGAACTCTTCTTGTATAGATCTTTGGAGAATCACTCGTGATGGATACAAGCCATATGATCCCAAGAATCTCACAAGAAGAGAGGTTGTAGATTGCCAACTCAATTACACCGCTTTATCCATCCTTCATCAAGCCGTGGGCCCCAATCACATGCCGCATCTTCAACACTTCTCCACCGCCAAAGAAACATGGGATGCACTTGTCATCATGTTTGTTGGGAATGAGAGCATGCAAAGAAATCGCTATGACACCTTGACCAATGAGGCCGAAGGATTTTTCATGCGTGATGGAGAAGATCACGTTGACATGTATCGAAGACTCAAATCTCTTTCCACCGCTTTCTCTAATGCGGGTGCAACACATATTGATGATGCTTGGATCAAGAGGAAGTTCATAATTGCCGTGATGCCTTTTGAGGGCACGGATATGAAGAGCATCCAAGGGAGACATGATTTCTCCACCATGACCTCTACCCAAGTCATGCAAGAATTGAGCTCCTACAAAGTGCAAACCAAGAATGCTCTTGACAACCGTGCTAGGGCTATTGGAATGCATCAAGGAGCTTCCGTTGCTTTGAAGGCCAAGGTGTTGTCAAGAGAAGTTGATAATGATGAAGATGGTGAAGAAGCATTGCCTCCATTGAAGGAACAAGAATATGATCCCGTTCTAAAGGATCTAATTGCTCTCACCGTGCAAAAGTTTTGGAACAATCCCCCTAAAGGCAAGAAATTTGTTGAGGAGAAGACCAAGTATCGTTATGGTAATGATGGGGCTCAAAAAGTGAGATCTTGCTTCAATTGCCAAGACAAGTACCATTTCATTGCGGAGTGCCCCTACGAGAATAGAGAGAACCATAGCGGCAAGCTCATCCGCAAGGACAAGTCCAAGGTTGAATACAAGAAACCTCATTTCAAGAAGAAACCTTTCAACAAGAAAACCCCCACCAAGTTTGTGCTCTTGACTCAAGAGGAGTATGATTCCGGGAGTGATGAAGAAGAAGAAACAACAAGTGAAGTGGCCGCTCTAGCTATTGCTTCCACTCCATCTTCGTCATCTCTCTTTGAATCCCCCAATGAAAATCTTCCTCAACGCAATGCCAAGTGCTTCATGGCTAAGGCCACGGAGGTATCATCTTCTCCTAACTCTAAGACCCCTAGTGAACTAGAACATATTGCTAGTCTTAGAGAAGAAGAGGAAAGGGCCTCCTTGGACCGTTTTATGTCTAACATGCAAGGGGAGACCAAGAAGTACTTTGAGCATCTCATGAGGCAATTGGGAGAGGCCCAAGAGGCCCTTGAGAAGAAAGGTGAGGTTGAGAGAAGGGATGCGTATGAAATTGCATCCCTCTCAATGACTCTTGAAGAAGAGCATGATGGTAGAGTTTCTCTAGAGGATGAACTTGAAACTATTGAAACTACCCATAATGAACTTGTCTCTAAAATCATTAAGGAACGTGATCTTGCTATTGCTAAATATAAAAAGGCTAAAAAGGATAAAGTCGAGTTTGGGGTTGGTCATGGTAAACTAACCGAGGAGTTTGAAAAGCTAACCAATGCTCACAAAGCTTTGGAAAGCCAACACTCATCCCTCAAAGAGTTGCATGAACAACTCCAAACTCAACTTACTCAATCTAACCATCCTATCATTTCTACTTCTTCTTGTGATCATGCAAATATTATTGAGGAAAATGCTAGGTTGAAGGATGAGCTAGCAAGGCTCAAGGGCAAAAGCACTCTAGTCGAAAAGGTGGTGCTCGCCACCCCACAAGTGGTTGCCCCAAGCTCAAATGCGGTCATTACTAGACCACAATTGAGTGCTCCAAGGCAACAAGTGGGCAAGCAAGGTCTTGGCTATGTAGCCAAGAAAAGGAACAAGAAGAAGAAGAAGAAGAAGAAGAACAAACATGGTGCTTCGGGTGGTATTGTCATTAGGGACAACACTACTCGTAGCACACCCGCACAAGCAAGCAATGGTGCCTCAAGTAGTAGTGTCATGAGGGACAACACTACTCATAGCACCTCCGCGGGAACTAACAACCCACACCATTTCTTATATGTTGATTATTATGGTGTTGTGCAAGCTAAATATGTTGGTCCAATTGAGGGGTTCATTGACTACACTATATGGGTTCCAAAGACCCTTGTTACTAACATAAAGGGACCCAACTCGGGTCCTAACTCTAGTCAATGATCTCTTGCAGGACTATGCTTCCGGTGGGACTAAATGGATTCTTGATAGTGGATGCACTAATCATATGACCGGAAGCAAAGAACTTGTGACGGAGTTGCGACCAAATGACATCCAAGCAACCGTCACCTATGGGGACTCGTCCAAGTCTAAGGTATCCGGGTTTGGCAAGGTTGTGGTGGCTCCCGATATCACTATCGTGAACGTCATGCTTGTCGAATCCCTTGGTTACAATTTACTTTCCGTCCGCTCTCTTAGTAAGATGGGGTTCTCCGTCTTCTTTGATGGTGATATTGTGGTCCTTTTGAGGAGCAAGACTCTTGACGTCGCTCACGTGGGACATGTTGAAAATGAGTTGTATGTGGTAGACTTTTCTAAGTCAACCAACACTCAAGCAATGTGTCTTTTCGGGAAGGCGGACTTGGGATGGTTATGGCATCGCCGCCTATCCCATGTCAACATGAGAACTTTGCAAAGTCTTCACAAAAGTGTCCTTATTGTTGGACTAAAAGAAAATGTTTCCTTGGCAAAGGATCGCGTTTGTAGGTCGTGTGTTGAAGGGAAGATGCATGACATTGTGCACAAGGCCAAGACTATTATTTCATCAAAGAGGATCTTGGAGCTTCTCCATGTTGATCTCTTTGGTGCCGTGCCCGAGGCAAGTCTTGGCGGCAAGAAGTATTGCTTGGTGATTGTCGATGATTATTCAAGATACTCTTGGGTTTATTTCTTCAAGTGCAAAAGCGAGACCCAACAAACCATCATCGACTTCTCCAACGAAGTGCAACGTCAACACAATGTGCAAATCATGGCTATTAGGAGTGATAATGGATCGGAGTTCAAGAACTATACATTGAATGAATTTCTTAGTGAAGAAGGCATTCGTCACCAATACTCCGCCACTTACACTCCTCAACAAAATGGTGTTGCCGAAAGGAAAAATCGCACTCTCTTGGATATGGCAAGGACCATGTTGGTGGAGTACTCTTCTCCCCAATATTTATGGGCCGAGGCCATATCCACCGCATGCCACTCCTCCAACCGCCTCTACATCCGCAAAGGCTTGAGCAAGACCCCATATGAGATCATCACCGGCAACAAGCCCAACGTATCCTACTTCCGTGTATTCGGTTGTAAGTGCTTTTATTTGATCAAGGGTATTAGGTTGTCGAAATTTCAATCCAAAACTATTGAGGGTATTTTTGTTGGCTACGGTGCCGAATCCCACACTTATAGAGTCTATGACAAAGCCTCACGGATTGTCATAGAATCTTGTAGTGTGGTTTTCGAGGAAAATGACGGCTCCCAAGTGGCGCAATTTCATGTTTCAAATGTAGATGTTGAAATGCCTCAAGAAGCCATAGGAAGGATGGGTGTGGGATTCTTCCGCCCCATCGAGGGATACCTTATGGCGACTCGAGAAGGACTATGCTCTACCCAAGTGGAGCCCTCCTCTACATTAGAAGATCAAGCCAAGGAGCCAACTACTACACCTAACCAAGAACATATTCAAGACCCTCCTCTCGTTGGTCAAGTGACTCCGCAAGTCGTACCCACTCCTCTCACTAATGCGAGTCAAGATCAAGGCCAAGATCAATCATCCTCTTCATCCTCTTCTCAAGTTGAAGCTAGTATTGAAGATATTGTTGATGACGATGTTGATGATCAAGGCCATGATGGTCAAGATGGGGACCCGAATGATCAAGATGATCAAGTGATCCCTCCTCGCAATAATGAGGAGATCGAAGCCCGTCGCATCAAAAGGATAAGAAGAGCTTTGAAGCAAATTGATGCCCAAGATGACAAGGTCTTGGAGGATGTTCAAACTAGAAGATCCACTAGAAGGCAATTGGCTCATTTTTGTGAGCATCAAGCTCATATCTCTATGGTGGAGCCTAAGAAAGTGTATGAAGCTCTTGAGGACTCCGATTGGGTTGAAGCTATGCATGATGATCTCAATAACTTTGAGCGCAACAAAGTTTGGAGATTGGTTGAGAAACCCAAGGATTGCCACAATGTTATTGGCACCAAGTGGATTTTCAAGAACAAGCAAGATGAGAATGGCATTGTCATTAGGAACAAGGCAAGATTGGTCGCTCAAGGTTACACCCAAGTTGAAGGCATTGACTTTGATGAAACCTACGCGCCCGTGGCTCGCCTTGAGTCCATCCGTATCCTCCTTGCTTATGCATCCTCACATAATTTCAAATTGCAACAAATGGATGTGAAAAGTGCTTTCTTGAATGGTCCACTAAAAGAGGAGGTATATGTCAAGCAACCTCCGGGGTTCGAGAATCTCAACTTTCCTAACCACGTTTACAAACTTGACAAGGCTCTCTATGGTCTCAAACAAGCACCTCGTGCTTGGTATGAGCACCTTAGGGAGTTGTTAGATGATCGTGGTTTCGAAGTTGGGAAGATTGACCCCACTCTCTTCACCAAGAGAGTAAAGGGAGAGCTTTTCATATGCCAACTCTATGTGGACGATATCATTTTTGGCTCAACTAACCAAGCTTTCAATAATGAGTTCTCTAAGCTTATGACTGACAGGTTCGAGATGTCTATGATGGGTGAGCTTAAATTCTTCCTTGGCTTTGAGATCAAGCAATTGGCTCGTGGGACTTTCATTTCTCAAGCCAAGTATACCCAAGATATGATCAAGAGGTTTAACTTCCAAGATGCTAAGATCAAGACATCTCCTATGCAAGTCAAGTGTCATCTCTCTCGTAATCCAAAAGGGAGTAAGGATGTGAACCAAAAGCTTTATCGTTCTATGATTGGTTCTTTGCTCTATCTTTGTGCATCTAGGCCCGATATCGTTTTGAGTGTAGGTGTGTGTGCAAGGTATCAAGCGGCTCCTACGGATTGCCATTTAATGGCGGTTCATAGGATCTTTCGTTATTTGGTTCATACCCCAAGATTTGGTTTGTGGTACCCAAAGGGGGCACAATTTTCTCTCAATGGATATACGGATTCCGATTGGGCGGGTGATCAAGATGATAGGAAGTCAACTTCCGGGGCTTGCCAATTTCTTGGTAGGTCCCTTGTAAGTTGGTCCTCGAAGAAGCAAAATTGCATCTCTCTCTCCACCGCCGAGGCCGAGTATGTTGCCGCCGCAAGTGCATGCACTCAATTGTTATGGATGAGGCAAACTCTCAAGGAGTATGGAGTTCATTTGGATAAGGTGCCTCTTTTATGTGACAATGAAAGTGCCATCAAGATTGCTTACAACCCGGTGCAACACACAAGGACGAAGCACATTGAAATTCGCCACCACTTCATCCGTGATCACGTGGCAAGAGGGGATATTGCACTATCTTATGTGCCCACCAAGGACAATCTTGCGGATATTTTCACGAAGCCACTTGATGATGCAAGATTCTTGTTCTTGAGGAATGAGCTAAATGTGATTGATTCAAGGAGCTTGACTTGACTATCTTGCACACACCCCTATAGATGAAACGTATTCGAGCTTAGATGTAGGCATGGACATAGGGGGAGTGTTATCCTAATACATTGGATTCTCCCTCCCCCCATTATGCCCAAAGCAAAATTCATTATGATCTCTCTTTTTCTAATGTTGAATTGTGAGCTTCAATGTCGAGAATTGGCAATGCACCCAAGATACATCTTCGCGGTTGCATACCATGATCTCTTACATGGTGGCCTAGGCCACCAACCTTTTCGTTTTGAAGAGTTGGATCTTAGTTCTGTTTTTCTACTTGTCATTTCATTGCATTTCGTGTGTTTTTCCCTTCTAAGTGGTTCTTCCTAGGAAAATCCCACTCAATTGGTATTTTATTTGGTTGTTTCTTGCTCTTGAGAGGGATAAGTACTAGTTTCAGTTTGTTAATCTATCCTAAGCCTTTCTCTCAAAAAGCCTTTCTTTTCTAAGCACTAGTGTCGTCCTTTGAAAACGAGGAAATTTCGAATCAGGAGGCAGTCGGAATTTCCGATCCAGTTCTGGACCGGAATATCCGGCTGTACCGGAATATCCGGTTCAAGTATGAACCGGAATATCCGGTTCGGCGCACATCATAAAGCCTGGAGCCCGACGGGGAGGGGCAGTTCTTGCCCTTTTCCCATCTGCTCCTCACCACCCCAAAACGCTGCCGCCGTGATTCTTGGCCTCCCGGGCCGTTTCCTCCGCGGGATCTTGGAGCTTTGGCCCGGATCTCGTTCCCCTCGTGATTTGGAACGTTTCTACCCAAGCATTTTTCTCCATGGACTCCGGTAATGTTCAAATCTCTTGAATCTTGGTGCTATAACCCTACCTATCCTTGGATTTGCGTTTTTGTTGGCTATGCTTGGTAGAATTTGTTCCGGAGAGGTCCCCTTGCATGCTAGAAACGATAGATTAGATTCACTTGAGTACCATCTTCGTTGAAATCTGAGATCTAGATTGATTTGGTGCTGTTCCGCAACCTACCGGAATATCCGGTCCACGACTGAACCGGAATATCCGGGTAACCGGAATATCCGGTTCAGTTTTGAACCGGAATATCCGGCTATGTCCAGTATTGTTTTAGGGCAGCCCCAAATTAATCTTTCCCAGATTTCTACCTCGATTGTTTCCTGGAATCTCCTCTATTGTTTTTATGCATGTTTGTTTCCGTTGTTTGACACTAGTGTACTCATCTTGTGCTATTCCTCCACTATCTTGTTTCACAGGTGATGAGGGTGAGAGGCACGTTCCGAAGCGCAAGAAGCAGGTTTCGGTCAGAAACAAGAGGAAGCCTCGGCTCAACTATAAGACCGACATTTCTGTTCAGGACTTCAATGAGCTCAGGAAGGAGGATGTCTATCTTTCTCCGCGTGTTGCAAATATTGATCCTCGGTTCTGGAATCTCGTGCAGTCCTATATCTACGCTGATATCTATTGTGACTACCGCTTTCCTTGCCGTGCTATGCATCCGTTTGACCATGCCGCTCTCAAGGCCAAGGAGGAATTTGCTGATGCAGCTAGTATTGTTGAGCGTTTTGGACTCGTGAAGCTTATGGAGACTCAGTGCAACTACAACACACAGCTTGTGATGCAGTTTATGTCCACTCTAGTGTTCAGCACTCAGGATATTGTGTGCCGCCTCAAGTGGATGTCTGAGTCCACAGCGTGTGAAGCATCTTTCGAGAGGTTTGCCCGTCGTCTTGGATACTCTTACCGCGATCACCCTCCTCTTGGTCGCCGCGTCCATGAGGTTGATAGGCCGAGGAGGGAAGTGGCCATGGCTGAGCTGTATGCCCCTGGTTTCACCGTTGGGGGACTTGAGGGACTTCTTCCACTTTATGACCAGCTGGTTCGCATTTTCAGATCCTTCCTTGTGCCGAGTGGAGGTAACAATGATGCTCTCACCACTCCTTTATGCAACCTTCTGATTCTGGCTAAGGAGTGCATGGAGGAAGAGGACCCGTCTGTCTCCTATACTGTGGATGTGATGGACATCATCTATCACGAGCTTTACTCTGCTATGATTGGTGGCTACACCATTCCCTATGCTCCCTACATCATGATGCTCATCAAGTATGAGATGAGGAAGGAGTACACAGAGTTACCCATGGCTGAGCACAAGGTCAAGAAGCTGTATGTCAAGAGGAAGATGAAGACTGCTGCTGCTTCTCAGAGTGCTCCTTTTGAGGGTGGTTCCTCTATGGGAGGTCCTTCTTCTGGCTCTCAGTCTGTACCCAGGGCACCCGTTTATGATATTAGCACTTTGTGCCACGTCAGGAAGCTCTCCTGGTTTCAGCTCAACGTGCTCTGCATGAAGGTGGATATTCACAAGGAGCAGTACCAGGCGTATCGCAGGGACACTGCCATGGCTAGCTCACAGCGACAGATTCTCCACCACGTGAGTGGTGGCACTGGTGATGTACCTGCTCCTATCGCTGCTCAGTCTTTCTCTGCTTGGTCTGCTGGGGATTTCACTCCTTGGGAGAGCATTGAGGCGGCTCTCCGGTCTACTCAGGATACTGCTTCTGGAGCTCATGATGAGGATGATGAGGAGGAGTCTGATGCTGAGCAGGAGTCTGGAGGCGAGTCGGATGCTTAGACCGTGTCTGGGACGTTAGATTAACTATTTCCCTCCTTTTTGGTGTCTCGATGCCAAAGGGGGGAGAAGTAGCTATTAGACTACGGGATTTGCATGGGTTCGGGCACAAGCATTTGCTTTTATCTTTCTTTGAGAGCTTGTGTCCATTTTAGTATCTTCGTTTGTCGTGTTCGTGAACTTATGTCGTTTATTGTCTCGTTTAAAACTATGTGTGCTATTGTGTGTGAGACTATGTTGGTTATCTGGATATTATCATGGTTTATCTATTAGTGGTATGATGGTTATCTATCGTATATGTTGAGGAGATTATCTTTGGTTGTGCTTGGTTATTCATGGCTATATCATCTTCGCACAAGGTATATACTTCTTTTTACACTCAACATATTGGTGATATTGACTCATTGGCATGGTTGCTACTTGTTGGAAATTTCTCCCTATACATCATTGCATCTATTGGCGTTTGAGGCAAACAAAAGATATGCATAGAGATAGGGGAGATATTTCCATCTTGTTTCAAACATGATTCCTGTCAAGGTTTTATTGCAAATCTTAGTATTGTCATCTAACACCAAAAAGGGGGAGATTGAAAGTGCATTTCGTTTTCCCAGTGTTTTGTGTGTTAGTTAACAATACTAAGTACATTATTTATCGAGGTGTTTAGTGTGCAGGTGTTATACCTAACATCGGCATCGATCACCGAAAAGTCGGTGAAGTTTGGCCTGAGAGTTTTGGGACAGAACTCAACCGGATTATTCATCCTGGACCGGATATTCCGGTTGCTATTGACGGTGCGCGAAATCTGCTAAGGACTGGAAGTTTTGCTCACAGAAGTGAACCGGATTATTTGGTCCGGATTATTCATCCTGGACCGGATATTCCGGTTGCTGGGCAAAACTGCGAAGGACTGGAAGCTTGGAGCTACTGGAGTCAACCGGATTATTTGGTCCGGATTATTCATCCTGGACCGGATATTCCGGTTGCTGCGAAAAATGGCTAAGGACTGGAAGCTTGGAGCTACTAGAGTCAACCGGATTATTTGGTTCGGATTTTTCATCCTGGACCGGATATTCCGGTTGCTGCGAAAAATGGCTAAGGACTGGAAGCTTGGAGCTACTGGAGTCAACCGGATTATTTGTACCGGATTTTTCCGGAACACCCGGATAATCCGATATAGCTCTGCAGATATGCGTGGAGCAAGCTGACCGGATATTCCGGTACCCTTTTTCCTGCACAACGACTAGTTGTGAGGAGGGGCTATAAATACCCCTCCTCTTCTTCCCCAAGATCTAGTTCTTCCCCTTAGCATTTTTGAGCATTTAAGAACTCACCAAATCCCTCATAACTCCCAATCCCTCCATCCAATCTTGAAGATCTTTGGAGGATTGAAGGAGAAGGCCCCGATCTACATCTTCACCGAGCCGTTCTTCATTTCCCCCTCTCTAGCTTGAGGGATCTTGCCTAGGGTTTCCTCTTGTGGAGAACCTAGGCATCTTGTTTCTTGTTGGTGATTCAAGAAGAGTTGGGAGCCCCCAATTAAGTTGTGGGTGTGTGCCCCAAGTTGTTTGTAAAGGATTTGATCCCCGCCTCAAAGGGGTTCTATAGTGGAAGGTGAACTAGGCCTTTGTGGCGAAGTTCATCGGAGAATAGGGTGAAGCCTTAGTGGCGTTGAGTAGGCCTTTGTGGCGAGCTCACACCCCTCCAACGAGACGTACTCCCCTAAAAAGGAGGAACTCGGAAATACATCGTGTCTCCGTGTGCTTTCATCGGTTACCTCGTTCCTCCCTCTCTTTACTTACTTGTACTTGTTGCATTAATTGCGTGTCTTGTCATATAGGTAAATTCACCACTAGTTGCACTATCTAGAGAATTTACCTTCTTGTCAAGCCTAAACTTTGAGAAAAATTAAAATTGGTCGTAGCACCTATTCACCCCCCTCTAGGTGCCCATACTTTGCTTTCATTAGTTTTAAGCATTGCCCTAGAGAAGCCAACGCTGTCGCTCATGAGTTTGCTAGGGGCAGTGGAGAGTTTCATGAGGTGTGGCATTCTGAGCCCCCTGATTGTTTTATCCCTGTAATCGCAAACGATGTAACTCTGGTTTGAGCAGCAAGTTTCTTACGCACTCTTTTCCTTACCAGGGTACCTACGGGGACTGGAAGGTTTTTAATGAGGCGGCTTGCTTGCTATATATAGTAATTTTCAGTTTCAAAAAAAAAAAAACATAGGGACTTTGGTCTGCAGTCTGCGCTATCGGGCGGACGGAAACATGCGCACGCGATAATGGTGCGCGCGCACGAATTAGATTTTGCGTTCGAATAAGGCCCAATTGATGCGCCAGCCCATTCTCCAATCCTCCTGAACAAAAACCTTTCTGCTACAGCCTAAAACTCGGAAAAGCCCAACCCAAACCCTAAAACCTCATCGTAGAAACACTACCCATGGATTTCGCTCGCCGGAAAGCGGCGGCGCTGGCCGCGCTCTCCTCTCCGGCGCCGGACAAGTCCCCGAAGGGTGGCGTAGACGCTCCCATCGCCCCGCTCCTTGACGTGCTCAACTCCCACGCGGACCTCTTCACCACATCCTCCTGCTCCGGCCGCATCTCAATCCTCGCGCAGCCCTCACCGAAGTCCCAACCGAGCGACCCCAAGCCCAAGAAGAAGGCCCGGGGCGGAGGGTGGGTATACATCTCGCACGACCCCGCAGACCCGGATGCAGTCGTGGAGCTCCTGTTCAATGGGACGGGACGCGGAGAGAAGGGTGCAGGGGATGAGCTGGTGTTCAGGTTCGAGCCAATGATCGTGGCGGTGGAGTGCAGAGATGTTTCGGCGGCCGCGTTGCTCGTCGCCGCCGCCATCCATGCTGGGTTCCGGGAGTCAGGTGAGCCGGTTTGCAAGTCTCGGGTTTTAAGTAGAGAGTTCATGTGGCGCGCTTAACTTTCACTTAATATCGATGCCATTTGTAGGTATCACAAGCTTGCAAAGACGTGCAATGGTAGCAATAAGGTCTTCAATTCGCATGGAGGTCCCTCTTGGGCTGACTGATGAACTTGTAGTTTCTGCGGAGTACATCCGGTACCTTGTTAGTATAGCCAACTCTAAAATGGAGGCAAATAAGAAGCGGATGGATGGATTTCTGGATGTTTTGCAGTCTAAGGTATGATTGATTTTGCATTCTAGCAGATATTCTCTCTTCGCTGTACTTTTTATGGCATTATTACTGCTACCTTGTTTGTTGGAGCGTGCATGTTAAGCATATGATATCAGATGACGTATGAACATGTATTTCATGAAAATCAAATTATTTCGGAGTAAGGTGAAGTGTTTTTTCAGTTGTCCTCTTCCCGATAGACTAGCCATGGTATT
Organism: Alopecurus myosuroides; assembly: GCA_028641055.1. Lineage (NCBI taxonomy): Eukaryota > Viridiplantae > Streptophyta > Magnoliopsida > Poales > Poaceae > Alopecurus > Alopecurus myosuroides. The sequence continues at coordinate 373,168,009 of CM054059.1, forward strand.
TTTGTGTCAAGTATACTCAGTTAATGAGCTGTGATGTACTCAACTCGAGAACAAAGACACATGGACGCACTAGAAAAATAAACTCACTATGGGCAACAGTCATGGTATTTTTGTGTCAAGTATACTCAATGAATAAGCTGTGATGTACCCAACTTGAGAACAAAGACACTTGGACGCACTAGAAGAACAAACTCACACTATCACACACAGTTCCGGAAGAAGTTAGGTGCTTGGTTGACACTTTCTACTTTTCTAGCAAGACTATTTTCTTGCCGCTTGTTTGTAGTGTCACCATACCAGTTAAGCTAAATGCAGTTGAAGCTGATGCAATCAGAATATACAGGACAGTGTTTTTGTGCTTTTTAGGTGTTATACTCTGTACTTTATCACGGAAGGCTTGCCATAGAAATATTTTGACTTTTGAGTGTAACAAGTGTTCAGAACTTCAGAGGCTATTACACTGCTGAGTTTCCTCCATAACATATTGTTTCCTTTTGAACTGCCAGGTTATGCCAGGTATATCCGGGTTGCAAGATGATCATATAAAAGAAGACGATCATTGCTTGGGCTCTAAAGTTAAGTTGCCACTCAATCAGAGTGTACAGGCACATGGTGAACTGTTAGTTACAGAAAAGGGAAATGATGGCTATAATTGTGACGCTAGTGACAAAGGTGATGGTGAAATTGGTGAGAATTCAGTAGAAGGATCATATTTTGATAATCGAGACCCTGTACGCAACAACGGTGCCAAGCATGGTTTTGGTAATGGTGAACGGCATGTTCTTATATCTCTCCTTTTCTCCATCTTGTTTGTATTTGTTTTCATAGTCATTTTGATATTTAGTAGAAAATTATTGCAATACATGCTGGGTATGTATGCTCGGCCTGTCAATTTATACACGGTAATCCTGAAAATAATCTTTTGGTAAATATTTGCTTAATCAAGAAAAACATCAGTGCAAGGTTTTGCTTTTGTGTTTTTGCTCGTCAGCTAGTCAACGCTTTTACCTGTCAGCCGTTGTTTCGAAACCATAGTTGTTTTTGTGCACCAAATCAGAAGTATCCTATTACTTTCTAAAAAAAACATAATTACTCTACTACACAAGTCCTTATCCAACAGAGGGCACCAATTCCGTTCCCACTATCTTATTTGACTCGTGATACAACCGCTTTATCACTAAACCTTTTTGTTCCTTCTGTTGTCTACTGTAGATTAATACATGAGGAAAAACTGTCTGCATCATCTGGAAATAATAGCTGCCATCTTTCTGTTATGGAGTTGAAGATTACTGGTGAACCTATTGAGAAGCTCTTCTTATGGGGCCAATCTGCTTGTGTGTTAACTGTCGAAGGAGAGCAGCGGGTCCTAACTTTTGGTGGTTTTGGAGGACCAGGAAGACATTCAAGAAGAAACTACTCCCTCCTTCTTGATCCTAAATATGGTTTGTTGACAGAAATAAACTTTAAAGATTCACCTTCACCACGGATGGGTCATACAATTACTGTAGTAGGCAATCATATCTATGCTATTGGAGGTAGGGCGGGTCCTTCAGAAATTCTTGACGATGTCTGGGTTTTGCGAAGCACTGAGAATAGATGGTCCAGGGTAGAGTGCAGCGGAAATATTTTCCATCCAAGGTACTGTCGAGATGAGATTCGTGATGATATCCATCTTGCCTTTTCCTTTAACATATGAGCTCACGCAATCTAGGATGGTATATGTTTTATGTTAATACTATATATACATTCACTTCATGCAAGTTCTTTGTTCTGTACGCAGGCACCGACATGCTGCTGCTGCTGCAGCTTTGAAAATATATGTGTTTGGTGGACTCTGTAATGAAGATATATATTCTTGTATGAATATATTGGACACAGAAAGCATGCAGTGGAATGTGATTCCTGCTACCAGCGAATGGCCGTGTGCTCGCCATTCACATTCGCTGGTGTCTTATGGGCCAACATTGTTCATGTTTGGGGGCCATGATGGTCAGCGGGCACTGGATGACTTGTATAGTTTTGATATAACAACACTTAGGTGGAACAAAGAAACGACTAGTGGAAGACCTCCATCTCCTAGATTTTCACATTGCATGTTCATCCATAAACACTATCTCGGGATACTTGGTGGTTGCCCTATTAGAGAAAACAATCAGGAGATTGCATTGCTAAACTTAAATCATAGAGTCTGGTTCCATGTCTCTATTCCATCTTTAGGTCAATGCCTCTGTATCCGTAGCTCACCTGTTGTCGCTGATGATGAGCTTGTTGTTATTGGTGGTGGTGCATCTTGCTATGCATTTGGAACAAAATTTAGTCGACCAGTAAAAATTGATCTTCATTTCCTGGATTCGGTATTTGAACTTGCTTACAAGAGAAATGCCATGGTCATACAAAGTTGTGATTCAATATCTACCATGGATTTACAAGAATGTCAGCAAAATGGTACATTTGTAGGACATACTGTGAAGTCAAAAGTTGAAGCTGCCCCTAATGGTTTTGCTGATTCAGATCCTCTAGTTCTCCAATTGGAAAAGAAGTATGCCAAAATAGCGAAGGATATTCTAAAACAGTTTGGATGGTTGGACCTTGCTAGAAAAGTTCGAGTGAGCTACGATAATGCCTATGTTATTTTTCCTGTTAGTAGAACCTTTCATACCCTAATCACTGATCAGTATTCCAAGATGCTAGATGATGATTCATGTACCTCTGAAGGACTATTGGGATGTCCTGGAAAGAAGTTTGTAGTTGATAACATTTCTCTTCATAAAGCATTGGAAATATTGTCATCGTGCCATGGTTCCTTTTTGAAAGATGAACTAATCCTCAGCCGTAAAGCTTCTAAATCTCCTCAAACCATCATGAGAGAACTTGTATCTTCTCTACTGGAAAGAAAAGGAATGTCTTCTCAGTTGTTAGAGCAGCTGCCAACTAGGTCTGTTCTCGATGACCTGTTCACAATAAGAGTACTTATTTTTTGGAGAAAGTAAAAGTATGAGTAGTATAGAAACTATATCTTTTATTCTGGCCTGTTGCCTGCTAAAATTTAATGTTTGATATCTAGGTGGGAAACCCTAGGTGATATCACTATTCTTCCGAAGACTTGTTTTAAGGACCCGCTGTGGGAATCAGTTGGAGAAGAACTTTGGCAACTAGTTGCCAAGTCTCTCGGGGCACAACGTCTTGCTCGACAAGTAAGTTACCTTTATCTTTCAACTCTTAATGGCTGTGTTGTAGCGAAATAGCGTGAATCTGAAACTAAAATAGGTGCCATGCCACATCTATACTTCTTATAAAGCAAAAACCCCATTAACATGCATTAATGATTTTTCTATCTCAACATGCAAGCTATCCACATCATCACTCCTCCTAGCCAATCAATTATCCATGTCATCTCCACTAATATTTATTAATCCCTACATGTAAACTACACATCATCAATTTCTTAAACCACCTAAATATGCTTATTAATAATTTAAAATATATATGTTATGATCAATTGAATTTTGTAGATTCACTTAGAAAATATAATATATCACATCTCCTATAATTTTTTATTACAATGTACAGTAGTTTCTAAAGCAATCCTCGCAGCAACGCGCGGGGTATCTTCTAGTTATAGATAATATCATACCATATTATGCGTATGGTGTGCCCCATGCTTTAAATCATCCTTTCTGATGTAAGGTGCTGCTTATTGAATAACTTGAACCATCAATATGGTTTCCTTTCCAGGTTGATAGCTATTCCTTCTTTTGAGGATGTGATTGACTTAAGTCTTTCTTTTTTTGCAGGGAAAAATCATGCCAAATGGCACAAGAGATAGTACATTAGAACTTCTTGTGGGTGACAATGGATGGGTGACCCATTATGAAAATGGCATCTCTTATTCACTTGATGCAACAAAATGCATGTTTTCTTCTGGTAATCGCTCTGAGAAGCTTCGCATGGGACAGCTTGACTGTAGAGATGAAGTGGTTGTGGACTTGTTTTCTGGAATTGGATACTTTGTGCTCCCATTTCTTGTGAAGTATATTTTCAACGACAACCCTTCGTCAAATTCTTTATCCTAAGTAATTTTCTTGTCCCTTGAAAAAATTATTCCTTATTTCCTTACAGGGCTAATGCCAAGTTGGTTTATGCATGTGAATGGAATCCACATGCGCTGGAGGCTCTTAACCGGAATGTAATGGACAACCATGTAGCAGATCGCTGTGTTATACTTGAAGGAGATAACCGTCTGACGGCACCAAAAGTATGTGGTGAACACAATTCACCTGTTGAGCTAAATACCTGTACTAGGATCGCTGCTTACCATTTTGCTTCCTTGAAATAGGGTGTTGCTGATCGTGTTTGTCTCGGGCTGATCCCCTCCAGTGAATGTAGCTGGGCTACTGCTGTTAGGGCTTTAAGGTAATTTCTGTGCACCATCGACATGGTGTGAACTACTTTGGTAGTTTTACGATGTTGATACCATGCTGTACGCAGACTCAGCTTAGATGTGCAAAAATGCTAGTTCCTTAGATTGGTTTGTCAGTGTATTGGATGCACAGTTAAACATCTCAAGTTCTGATTCTGTTGCTACTTCTACTAGGGTTGACGGAGGCGTACTGCATATACATGGGAATGTCATTGACTCGGATGAGGCACGCTGGTTGGAGAGTGTTGTTAAATCCATCAGTAGCATCGCCACAACTCATGGTACAACCGTGTCCTGTACTTTTCAGCTGTTACCAGGCAAGCACCTCTTATTATTTTGTTGAAATACTAATCTTTTGCCCTTGCACGCCATGGGCTGTCATTGTGTCTCAGGACTATCTTGGAAAGTGTCTCTGGAGCACGTCGAGCGCGTCAAATGGTATGGGCCGCACATTCGACACATGGTAGTTGATGTCAGTTGCCAGCCAAACTGACAGAGCAAAAACAGCTGAAAAAACTTGTATTTTGTGCTTTTGGATTCTGGATTGTAATGAAATGCTGTTCTGTTATATCCTGAGGGAGCTTGCAGCCCTACTGTTATCAAGGCAGAGCAATAGAACCATGACAGATATGTTCCACGGTCCTTTATTACGATGTGTTTCTTGACTCCTGTTCATCAGAGAATAAAACAAAATGCTGCAACCCTATAAGAAGAATAAGCACATTCTGGCTCTTAATAGCATTGTAATATTCACAGTACCGCACGCAGATAGCTCGGTTACCATGGACCAGATATCTGCTTTTTCTTTCCTTTTTCTTTTAAATGTGCAATTGTCTTTGCCAGTATTTGAAATGGGTGGTATGCTAATTTAGTGCTGTCGAGCAGGTCGGCAAGATGGGGCTTGCCTAGTCACATATACAGACAATACAAGATGTAACTATCCACCTTCGGGCGTTTCAGGATAGACTGCTGCCGACTTGAAATCTCCGATGCTGTCTGTCCCCACGACAGACAGACGGGTTCTAATCTAACCCAGTTTTGACCCCCTCTTCCATGGTGATGGCTGTTGGATCTTCTTAATTCCTAGTAGACGCTTCTTAGGCCCAAAGCATTCACGCACAGTCCATCATACACGCTGCACCGGTATATTTTGCAACTGATCATTGTTTTCATGTGCCGGCATATTTTCAACAGTCAAATTATTCAGCAACCAAAACAAGAATGTAAACTTCCCCGTCTTATTTACCTTCTACTACAAGGCCAAAAAAGCTCTTGCAAGTGACTAAACTGAACTCCTTTCCTCCGATTCGGTAATGCAGAAAAAAATTCTCTCTTTTATTGGATGTTCTTGCGAAAATGGAACTTACAGAAGGAAGTACGCCCACAACACTTGAGGAACACCGTGCACAAGCAAAAAGCCACAAGATATACACAATCATCTCAACAACGCAAAAGGGTAAAACTTGTCATCCGTCCAGCTACCACCATCGACCACAGAAAAACAAAAGAACCAACAGCAGTTTTCGCTAACGTACATCGTTTTCTACAAGGAAACAAGACACTACTTGAGCCTTACAGGCTGCTGCTGGATCCCTCCTCTCATCATGGTGCAGAACTCCTCGTAGTTGATCCTCCCGTCCTGGAAATATCAGCACCATCAGGATAAACCAAAGGAACAAACCACGGTGGTGTAGCTACGCTGCTAAGACGCCAACTTACATTATCCGTGTCGACTTCTGATATGATGTCCTTTATGGTGTCCGCGTCACCCATCTCATGCTCAATCAAAGCAGTCTCCAGTTCATCCCTTGTGATGAAGCTGCAATAAAATCGAGGTAATCAATCCTCTGTCAAATCGACCACGGCGCATTATACAACTATCATTCCGTCCAGGTTGAAGAAAGTGTCAGTTTAATATACTGCCCCTTTATAAACCAAAAAAAAAAACTCACCCACTGCTGTCTTTGTCAAAGTACTGGAACGCCTTGAACAGATGCTCATCTCTTTCCAGCTTGTGTCTATGCATTGTGGCTGTTATGAATTCAACGTAGTCGATCGATCCATTGCCGTCCACATCAGCCTGGAATGGATCAGAAGGTAAGTATACAGTGTCAAGAATATCATGGTTGAAAAACATACTGTAATGGTAGTTCAAGAGCGGGTGCGTACTGCATCCATCAACTGCTTTACTTCAGCTTCTGAAAGCTTCGATCCAAGTTTGGCTAATCCTGCTTTGAGTTCTTCATATGTGATTGTCCCACTGTTGTCTGTGTCCATGTTACTAAACATTTGCTTCAGGCCCTTGATCTCTTCCTCGTTAAGATTCGATGCTATAACCTGCACACACATTTTCTTATAAGCACCTGAGAAAAAGGCATTCAGTTATCAGTACGAAGATAATAACCTTCAGAGCCATCTTTTTCAGCTTATTCATTGCTCTGAATTGCTTCATCCTAGAAAGAACAGCACTGTCAATAGGTTTATCTGATGCCTCTCCTTCCCTGAGCCATGGATGTTCTGATCCAGCATACACAAACTGTCAGAATTTGGTGAAAGGAACTTGAAGGGTTAATGTACTGTCAAGAAGCTTACGGAGAACTTGGGCTGAAGTAATTCTTTTCTTTGGATCCTGTGCCAACATCTTTCTCACAAGGTCCTTAGCGCTCTCTGAAATTGATGGCCATGGCTGGCTTTCAAAGTCAATCTCCCCTTGAAGAATAGCATCAAATATTCCCTTCTCAGTTTCTGCAAAGCAAAACAAAAGAGGGACAACATGTTACAGCTTAATTGTATACCTGAATTCAGAATACATCAAGTCTTAAGAGGCAAACTTACCAGCCCAGAATGGAGGAACACCACTGAGAAGAATGTACAGAATAACACCTGCACTCCATACATCTATCTCTTTACCATAATTTCGCCTAAGGACTTCAGGAGCAACATAATAAGCACTTCCGACGATGTCCCTATACATTTTTCCTGATATATTTGAAAGATTGAAAGACAGTTATAACACATGAACAGAAGTTCTTTTGGCATACGATAACCAGACTTCAAACAATAAGAACAGAAAACTGGAGCTTAAAAGATTAATAGTTTGACCCATCAAATTCTCTTTGATTGATCATAGAATCAGTCAAAACGACTTACAGATTAAAAAAGGCTGGTGGTTATGTTTTCAGAGTCAGATGATAAACTACCAATATATGAATTTATAAAGATACCATGGCACCAGTCGTACACGGTATAGGAGATGACATGACAAAAATATATGGAAAAAAGACCAGAGGAACCGTGTTCCTCCACCATCACATCATCACCAGACACCACCAATAAAGTCACTAACCAAATACTATGTCATTATCTGCATTAACATAGGAAGAGCTTCCAGATATCAAAAGGTGAAAAGCTCAGAACATTGAGGTCTGATTTGAACTGAACAGTACATGCCACTCCGACGCAAACTATACTACAAAATTTGCTCAGCTTAGTTTTGGGGAAAGCCAAGAGGCACAACTATATTTGCCACCATACAATACTTGTACCTCTCTAGAAGATATATTCCCAGTTGCTACTAGAGCTGTCCCAACAAGAAAATGCAATTCGCAAGCATATGCAATTCGCAAGCATATGCAGTTTATTTATTTATTTATTTATTTATTGCGGGTAACAGTTTATATATTATTTATGTTACCTTCTTCAATGAAGACCGAGAGCCCAAAATCAGTGGCCTTGAGCACCGCATTCTCGTCCTTGGTGGCAAGCAAGAAGTTCTCTGGCTTCAGATCACGGTGCATCACTCCCATGAAATGGCAAACGTTGACAACATTCACAACTCCTCTGCATATTGTAGCAGCTGCACGCTCCGAGTAGTGCCCCTTGGCAATGATCCGATCAAACAGCTCTCCGCCCGCACAGAGCTCCATCACCACATGCACGCTGCCTTTGTCCTCATATGCTCCACAGAACTCTACTATGTTTGGCTGTCCAGATAGATGCTGCATGATCTGGATCTCCCTGCGAATATCCTCCTTGTCGGCCTTGCTCACGAGCTTGCGCTTGGATATGGACTTGCAAGCATACTGCCTGCCAGTGGTGATCTCAGTGCAGAGGTAGGTCACCCCGAACTGCCCCCTGCCAAGTTCCTTACCAAGGTTGTAGGAAGAGCGCACATCCACGTACTGCTTACCCAGAATCGTGTCTGGCATGGGCTTCGAGGGGGCAACGACAGGTGGGACCACCGGAGCGTTCATCGCCGGCGGTGTGTACCTCACTTCAGCTTGTGGTGGTGGCTGAGCATGGTTGTAGCTAGGAGGTGTCTGCGCTTGTTTTGGCTGGCTAGAATGGCCATAGCCATTGGCTCCTCCTCCTTGGACAGAATCCGGGGTGGTAGCTCTGCTGCAACACTGTCCCATTTGAACTCAGATTCTTCCTTCCAGTTCTGAATTTAAAACAACCCAGTTAGCCGAGCAGACGAAACCAATCAAAAATTCAAGCAAAACAATCAAGAAACGTTTATTATGCTGAATCAAATACGAACTCATCCCCATCCATGAATCCACAAAGTAATAAATCATTCACGAAAAAGGGAAGAAAGCCAAAACTGGATCTAGAAAGCAGAACTGAAACAAAGAATAGCAGAAGGGGAAAAGAAGAAGTTGGTTGACCTCTTTCCCCTCCCAATCCGGTGCAACGAACACAAGAATTGCAGGACAAGGTTGATGGCCGGTCCCTTTGGTGACACCGGAAGCAACAATCAGAGGAGATAAGGATACACGCAAATTGGGCAAGAGACAAAAGAAAGAAGGGGCCAACAGACAGAAAGCAACGTGGCCAACGCGGCACTCAGGGGGAAGGAAGAAAACTACAGCACACAGGATCGTTACCATAAATCTGCAAGAATAACAGTACCAGAAATCTACTGAATCCAAGAACATAAGCACGTCAGGCGACATGAACAGATTGCTCGACAGAAGTAGTAGAGAGCTCGAGAGGAATGAGCTTACATCAAGCTTTTGCACGACTGTCAGATCCAAAGACGGGGCAAGCTTTCATAGCCAGATCAAATTCTTAACCTCCTACCAAAAAGACGGGGATATAATTCCTATTCCTAATCTTTTCATAAGCGGAGAAGATATGAGAGCAAGCACACGAGGAACCAAGAAACGGTGCGGAGACGCGTACCGACAAAGATCCTGAGGTCTGAACCAAGTCCCCGAGCTCTCCGCCGTCGCAGCGCACCGAAGCTGCACAGGAAACCTGCGGCGTCAAAATAACAAATCTTGGAGTAGGAGGGAGGACAGAGCAAGAACAGCTCGGCGCGGCGACCGCGGTAGTGGATTGCAAGTGGTGGCACCGCGATTAGCGTCGCCCCCAATCGTGACAGCGACTAATACGCGAGGACAATCTCGGCAACAAATATAAAGAATTTGGTACTCATCAGAAAAGAAAAAGGCGAAGAAATGTGGGGTGGTGCCGTAGCGTGCTTGCACCCTCGGAATTGTTTTCTACGGCGCTATAGACGCAAGTATCACGAAAACAAGATTACCATTTATTAAGCGCCGAAACTCCAAAGCAAAGCGCTAATTTTGGGCAGAAAATATTATCGCCTGATTAAGCGCTAGAAAACGCGTCCAGCAATGTGTCGGTAAGAAAAATTGTTTGTACCGGTAAAAAAATGTGTTTTTTTTTAACAAGAGATGGGGTCACAAGGACCTCGATGCTGCATTAAAAAGTTACAGGGGGCAGGTACAAAGAAAGCGTCGGCCGTTTTACATCACTCGCCCTGAGAAACCAAAGTTTTGAAGATAAGGCCAACACACAATGCAAAAAAGACCCTAGAACAAAAAGATAAAAAGCGATCAGGTCCTTGGTCTTCACCGCCACCTCTCGCCGGCGATCTCCAGGCGCAGATGCCGAGAATCGAGAGCAGAGGGCTCGAAATCTCTCCAAAACCGGCGCTAAGCCGCTACCGCCGTCGACCATGAAGAAATCGGGGACGCACCACTTGATCTCCTCAAGTCGCTAAGCCTCGGGACAGGGCTGGAGGACCTCCACTCGGGAGGAGAAGCACGGGCCGCCATTCCGGCCGAGGATCACGCAGGCACGCATGGCCTCCGTGTGATTCGCGTAGAGATGCAGCTTGGGTCGCCCTGCAGAAAGAAGAAACAACACACAGCACCACCTCCACTCCTCGCCACCACGGCCTGCCAGAGGAATCGGTACCACTCGCTCTGGTTTCCAGCGCCAGAAACCAGCCCTCGGGCTTATGAGGGAAGGAGGAGTCACAGCGATCCGTCTCCGTCGACTCCGACCACCAAAGCACCAGCAGAGCGAGGATCACCGCCAAAGGTTCGCAAGTGCGGCCCGGGCGCACCGGCGAACTCGTCCACGACGACATATCATCAACGCATGCAGAAGCAACACCAACAACTAGAAAGTAAAACCTAAAACTACCCTGTACATCCCGCGCGTAGCTTCCACCTCGACGCCCGCCGGCGAAGCCGCCGGAGACCGAGAAGGAGCTCGCCGGGTCTTCACTCTCGACTCTCAAGGAGCTGAAGCAAGAAGAAGAGGAAAAGAGAGAGACCCACCCTCCGTTCGGTAAAACATGTGTTAGATGCAGCTAGCTCGATCAGCTCGGTCATGTGATTTTTTCCCTACAAAATTACTTATGTGAAAATTTAATAATGTGTGTACACGGTTGGAGGCTTGGAGCCGGTGTCCAGGGATATTTCAGGTGACTTCTTTTCCATTTTCTATACTGCTTCTAGATACCGTATGTCGAAAACTGAAAAGAAGTGTCTAGTTTCTAGTCCGCTTCCCCACCGAGAAACTCATTTTGTACATCGAACCAGAAACTGCTCGGGAGTAGATTCCGGAGTTTCTCACCTCCCACCCGAATGGGTACTGGAAAGTGGACATTTCGTTCCGAGTTATTTACAGTAGATTGCCATCGCCTGGTCAAACTCCCCTCCGAACCGCTCAACAAGCGGAGGAAAAAAGAAAAAGGAAAATCCCTAAACACAACATGTAGCATTACAATAAGATGATCTTGATCATGTTAGGCAGCTCACAAGATGCACAAAATTGGAGAAGTCAACCATCTAGCTACTGCTATGGACCTGTAGTCCAAGAATGACTACTCACGCATCACTCCGAAGGCAGACATAGTGATAAAGAGCCCTCCGGTGATGATTCCTCTCTCCGGCAGGGTGCTGGAAAGAGATTCAGAACCCTACCAAACTAGGGTTGACAACGGCGGCGGCTACGGAACTTTTCGTGGATGGAGGATCGGGTACTTGGATTTTCCCGAGGAAGGCAATATATAGGCGGAAGGGCGATGTCAGTGGGCGATCAGGGGGCCCACACCACGTGGCCGCGCGACCAAGGGAGGCCGCACCGCCCTATGGTGTGGCTGCCTCCCTGGACCCCTTCGAGTCTTCTTCGGACTCCGTGTACGTGACAGAAAAATAGGGACTTCGCCTTTTGTTTCGTCCAATTCCGAGAATATTTCCGGAACAAATTTTCTGAAATACAAAAATAACAGAAAACAGGAACTGACACCGTGACATCTTGTCAATAGGTTAGTCTCAGAAAATGCATAAAATGCTATGAAGTGTATAGAAAACATGTATCAATTGGCATAATATCAAAATGGAACATTAGAAATTATAGATATGTTGGAGACGTATCAGTCGGCCTTACCGAAGAGACACATTGTTTGAGTGTTGGTTGACTCCGAAAAGTATACCACATACAACTCATTTTTGACATGCCCAGCATAAGAAACATCGAGATACTTGCTCCACATGATTATCACCTTGTTAGGATCAAAGAAGATGGAAAAATCCATCTTACCTAAAGCACAAACTGAAATCAAGGGATTCGACAAACATGACATTCTTGAGGGTGATATTAGGGTCAACAACCACCTTGTCGAAACCCTTTACCTTAGATTTTGAATTATCTCCATACGTGATGGTTGATTGATTTATATTTGGTTTTAACTCCGTCATAAGTTCCTTGCTTCCGGTCATATGACTTGTACACCCACTATCAAGTATCCATTTTGACCCACCGGAAGCATATAGCCCTACAAAAAAATCATTGAATTGAATTAGGACCCGAGGAGGGTCCTCTCATGTTAGAAATAAGGGTCTTTGGAACCCAAATATAGTAATCAATGGAACCTTCAGTGAGACCAACATATTTAGTTTGCACAACACCATAATAATCAACAAATAAGAAATGGTGTGGATTGTTGGTTCCCGCGGAGTTGCCACGAGTAGTGTTGTCCCTAATGACAATACCACTCGCACCAACATTCTTCTTTGCTTCGGCGGGCTTAGCCTTGTTCTTCTTGTTTTTCTTTTTCTTTCTCTTGGCAACATAGCCAAGACCTTGCTTGCCAGTTTGTGGTCTAGGAGCAACCACTTGTGACTTAGAAGGCACAACCTTCTCAACACTAGGGATCTTGCCCTTGATTCTTACTAGCTCTTCCTTTAACCCAGCATTCTCTTCAATAATATATGCATGATCACAAGAAGAAATAGAAGTATTATGCACATTTAATTGATAAGGTTGAGTTTAAAGTTGTTCACAAGTCTTGTTGAGGGTAGAGTGTTCACTCTGCAAGGCCTTGTGAGCCTCGGTGAGCTTCTCTAGCTCCTCAGTTAGATTTTCATGACCAACACCAAACTCAACCTTCTTATTTTTAGCCCTTTTATATTTAGAAATTGCATGGTCATGTCTTTAGTGAGTTTAGACATTAACTCATTATGTGACTCTTAAATAGATTCAAGTTTCTCCTCAAGAGATACTCGAAGCTCATGTTCCTCCTCAAGACCATTTGAGAGAGAACCCTTTTCAATGTAATCTTCCCTCTCGGTTTCACATTTCTTCTCAAGAGCCTCTTGGGCCTCTCCCAATTGACTCATGAGAAGATTAAAGTACCTCTTGGTCTCACCTTTCAAGTTAGTCATAAATAGGTTTAAAGAGGCAATTTCATCTTCAACACTAGGACTAACAAGTTTATTCGTTTCACTTTGAGTCTTAGTGGAGGAAGAAGATGATACCTCGGTGACATTTGCCATGAAGCACTTTGTGGAGGGTTGAGGAAGATTCTCATTTGGGGATTCAAATTGAAGTATATGATGAAGATGCAATGACAATAGCAATAACGGTCACTTCACTTGTGGTTTCTTCTTCTTCATCACCGGAATCATACTCTTCTTGAGTCACAAGCACATATCTTGATGATGGATTATTGTTTAAGGGTTTCTTCTTGAAATGAGGCTTCTTGTTGGGGAGCTTTGACTTATCCTTGAGGACAAGCTTTCCTCCATGGTTTTCCCTATTCTCGAAGGGGCACTCGGCAACAAAGTTATACTTGTCTTGACAATTGAAACAAGCCCTCACTTTTTGAGTCCCTTTTTTCCCATAGCTTGACTTGGTATTCTCGTCAACATATGCCTTGGCCTTGGGAGGGTTCTTCCAAAACTTTTGCACCGCAAGAGCAACATAATCCTTAAGCACGGGATCATATTCTTGATTTTGAGCGGGGAGAAGTTTTCTTCCAAAGCAACCTCTTCTGGTTGATCCACCACCTTGGTCACCGCCTTGGTGTCGCACCCGAACTTCTAGAGGATACACACAGCCCGCTAAACAGTAGATAAATGGCTTACGAGGCCTACCTGCACCCGCATCTCAATATGAGTAGGCCAACACGTAAACGTGTGACAACCATCCTCTACTATTCATCGTCTATGAAACCATCCAATAGAAATCTGAATACTTCCATTGACGTACTTCATAACATACACACATGGTACGTCAACGGAATTTGAACAAGTGATATCACAACAAATCTCTAAGACACAAAGAAATAGAAATAAGTGGCAAACGCTCTCACTAGAGCAGAAATAGCAAATACAGTCATGCAGAGGACACATGTCCCAACAAGTCATCATTACATCACAGCGGAAGCATCCAAAGTGTCTGAGTACAGACAAGATCCAAATAGGCCTAAGAGGCCGAAAATGAAAGAACGGAGCCCATCCACGAAGTCTCGGATCCTGCCTGGGTCCGCTATCTACTCGTCAGCAGCCTCGTCACACTCCACGTAGTAGCCACCATGGGGATCCTCGGAAACGTAGTCTGCAGAACCAGCAGCCCCAAAGGGGTCAGTACGGACGAGTACTGGCAAGCAAGACACACAAGATACCAAAGTGTACCCGACAACACCAAGTACAAATGCTTTGGGTTCAACGGAAGATAGGTGATACAAAGGTGCGGCAGCGGGATGCACTAACCAACTACAGAGACACGCTACAACATCCGGCTAAAAGAAAGGAGATAAGTTAGTGTATCGGAACCAACTACCAACAACCTCAAACAAACCCATCCTGGATCTCGCCCTTATCCAAAGAAGCAATCCGAGGATAACCCACACAGTTTGATTAATGAAGGTTCAAGTTATTGTGTCAATGAGCCTATTACTAGTCAAATTATTATTAATTAGGTGTAAGTTGTCTAATCCTTGTTAGCCAGCCCTATCACCAAGTCATCCATAACCGCGGACAACACGGCTTCTCGAGAAGATTTAACCCTGCAGGGGTGCACCAATTTGGCTGTACACGTAAGAATATCCCGCCAGACGGGGATCAAACCCACCAAGCGAGGCACTCAACACAACCCAACTCTTCTTCGCATCAAGCCCAAATAACCACGTGCTGTGCGTGCGCGGCTAATCGAGCCCACACGAAGAAAAGAGGGACCCTCATAGCACTGGAAGACCACGCCGCCCTAAATGCCGACTACAAAAGTTCCACCCTGGCGCCAAGGGTTCGTACCTGCATATGCATGCATCAAATGGAAAGCCCGAACTAAGTGTGGCGATTTGGACGAGATGCGAATCGAATCAGAGTTGCGGGGGGCGCCCATACACGCTTCCCACATGCGGTTAGCACGCTCAACATGGATCCAGAGGACAAGAACTTTTCCTGAGTTCGACACTAGCAGGCCTCAAAACCATACCCGGCCTCCTGCCGGTGCCTTATCATCAAATTATTATTACCTCAACATTAACAGGTTGTTGTTTAAGTATCGAGCCCCCAGAACATAATAAATATGGTAAAAGAAATAACGTACATCATACTCGAGCACAACAACCCTAAGCATGCTATTAAAGACACATGCAACAGGCAACAGGGTTATAGGTGTGGAGGTGAGGATATATCAGGGTTACAGGATAACATGTGATAGGATCGGAACACAAGCAACAAATCTTAAGGCTAGCAGATTAGACAACGGAAAGTATCGGTATCCAGTGTGGAAAGGACACAATGGTTCAGGTGAGTGAATACTTGCCTGCAAACTCAGTAGCCTGGTACTGGGCTAACTCCTCTGAAGTAGTGTCGTAAACCTCGTCTGTCTCAACGTCGTCGTCTATTCGGGAAGAAGCAAACAAACAACGAAGAGAGACGAACAATCAATAACATGGCATAATGCACAAACATGGGATGATGCATGTCATTTTAATTGGTGCATCAAAATAAACTAGGGACATTAACAACAATTTTAAATGGACCCATATGCAGCTGAAATGCATATGGTAAAACCCATGTGCATAAATTGAGAATTTAATGAACTACAACTAAACATTGGTTAAAGTGGATTAAATGCATGAAAGATGATAGAAACAGTTAGGAAAGGTTATTAGATTCACTTAGGTATTTTAATTGCCAAAATTGGAGTGATAAATATTTAATTATGGTTTTTGGCATTTTAATTGAATAAAAAATCAGAATTGAAATTAGTGCATAATTTAGTTTCTCAAAAAGTTGTTATTATGGCATAATTGGATAGAGCATTTAATTCTGATTGGAAAAGATGTATTACTTTCTGAGGTTGGAATTAAAATGAATTAGTTATGCATTAAACAAGTTTAAACAAGGTTTAAATGAATTTAAATCAAGTATAAAATTATTTGAATTTTATTTGTTCAAAACATTAAATAAAATTCATATTTGAAAAGATTATATTTTTCTGGTTTGAAACATATTTTACAAATTAAATTTGAGTTTAATTTGAATTAGTTATGATTTAAACAATTTTAAATGAATTAAATAAAGTACAGATAATAATATAATTTTTAATTATTCAAAACATTAAACAGATTGCATATTTGAAAATTTTAGGAAATTTTGAATGGAAAACATATTTTATTTACCCAATTTGGATTTTTATTGCAAAAGATATTTGAATTTGAAATCTGGGGGCTATTCTGCAATTATTTGAAAGTTAGAAAGATTTCAGGGGCCTGATTGTGACTGAACAGTGCGTGGAGGGGCTGTGGTGCAAAACAGGAAAAGTACAGGGGCCTCGGTGCAAGGTTTCCAGATCCAGATCTGGATCTGGGGAATTCTCACCGAGGGCGGATCCATCCCCTGCGGCTGACGAGCGGGTCCAGGGCCACGCTGGCGCCAGCGACACGAGGGTGGAGCCCCGTAGCCTCCACGGTCGCTGACGGACGGGCCCCACCTGTCAGCGCGCGGTGGTAAAAAGGTGGGTTTATTCCGCGCGCGGGGATCGAACCGGGGACCTCGGGTGCGCGCGGGGTGGCTCTAGCCACTGGGCTGTGCTGCGAATCGTGACAGAATAGGGGCTCTGGGGGTTTTGAGGTGGTGTTCGTCAGTTAACTGAAAACAGAAAGTTCAGTTAACTGAACTTTGCAGGGGCGGACGGTGGACGCCGGCGGCGAGCGCTGCTGTGGCCTTGCGTGCCCGTGGGTGTGTGCAGGTGCGTGTACGTGCGACCAGGAGGTAAAAGGGAGGAGGAAGGGGGTGCTCACCCCACTGTCGTCGAGGAAGGGAGGCTCGGGGAAGAGACGGGGCGACAGGGCGTCGATGCGGCTTGACCGTGGCGAGGAGCTCATCGACGATGATCTGGTGCCCTTCGTGGCCGTCCTGGGTGGCGTGGAGGTTGACGGAGGTGGCGCGGTCCTGTTCCTGCTCACAACATCTCTCCTCGGCAACTAGACGGCGAGGCAGCGAGCTCCCAAATCCCGGCCATGGAGGTGTTCAGAAAATTCAGAAAAAAATTCAGAAGAAGAACAGGAGAAAAATAGGTGAACCCGAGAGGGAGAAAGGGAGGTGGCGGCGCAGGGAGGAAGAGGGGAGGTTTGGCTAGGGTTTGGGGGCTCTCGGGGGTAGAAAAGGAGGAGGGAAGGGAGCAGGTAGGAGGTGGGAGGTTCGTGCGGTGGCTGGCGTCAGGGGCGTCGTCATTGTACGGAGAAAGGAGACGAGGGAGGCGGGCCGCGCTGCGCGCGCGCTGGCTGGGGCGACTGGGCCGGCCCACTTGGGCTGGCCTGGTTGCTCCCCTTCTCTTTTTTTTTGCTGAAAAGAAAAGAAGAGAAAATAAGGAGAGAAAATAAATAGGTTTTGGGGTCTCAAAAAATTTGGTGATAATTTTTTATAGGTTCCTTATTGCAAAAGCCCAGTTGCACAAACTTTTGTTTTTCAAAATTTTAAATTTTTGTTGCTGTTTGAAATTTAAATGAATTTGCTTGAATTTTTGCAATAATTGAAATATTGAAAATTTAGCAAGTTAATTATATGAAAATTCAAGTTTATGGAAAACAATTGAATGGTTTGATTTGAATGTTTTATTTGAAAAAGTAGTAACAGACCAAGTGTGAAACATAATGGTTTGAAATTTGATTTGAAATTCAAATTCAACACATGAATGCAATATGATGACATGATGCATTTGAAATAAAAACAGGAAACAAACATTCTAAGGTTGTTTTCATACTTGGGATGTTACACTTGGCCTTCAAAGCAACGGAGGTTCGTTTATGCATTCCAATAGCACGAGCACGAGTGTCATGAGAAAGCTTTGTTTGAACTTGGAAGGAGGCCATCTCCTGCATCACCTCGGTTGAGGTCATGAGGTGATAGCTGTGTCTTCCTTGAACGCTCTTCAAGTACAAGATCTCAAATTACATGAGAGCACTCACATACTTCCTCTTGATCCAAGCATAATTCACATAAGTGGCACCAAGACTGCTAAAGGCGGTAGATAGAGTCTTGAGTCTTCGGTACATGTCCTCATGGATCTCACCATCAAGCATATAGAATCCTTCAGCCTCATTGCTCAAGGTATCATACCCATTCTTCTTCATGCTTTCATTTCCCTCAAACATGGTGATGAGAGCACCATGTTTCTTTGGCGGTGGAGTATTGTTGAAAATGAGGCATGTGGTTCAGACCCACGACTTGTTAAATCGTTAACAAGGCGGTGTAGTTGAGTTGACAATCTATTACTTCTCTTATTGTCAAGTTCTTGGGGTCATGAGGCTTGTATCCATCCTGAATGACCCTCCAAATCTCAATACAATAAGAGTTCAAGTGATTTTTCATATAATATTGCCATTGACTAAAGGAATGTGCATCAATTTTAGGAGGTTCACCTCTAGGATTAATATGAGGATGTGGGATAGGGGCGTCGGGAGAGTACCGTCCTTTGACATTGTGGTACTAATCCTTGTCATATTTTCCCTTATAAGTTTTGTTCTTAGATGATGCACTTTTAGGTTCTCCACCCTTATCCCTCCTCCCTTTCCTCCGGAATTTCTTCCGAAGGAGATGAAGTAGAAGTTTCCGGGCCCTTGACTTTCAAGATTTGCAACATTAGATCTCGCAACTCCATCATTTTGACATCAATGGATGAGGTCAAGGAATCTTTAAATTCTTTGAGATCATCCATAGTGACTTTTTCCGAGGGCTCGGAGGGATCACCTCCATTGACCATACTATAACTCTTAGGCAGTTAAGACCAAAAATAAGAGTCGAGGCTCTGATACCAATTGAATGGATAGTATGGGCACCTAAGGGGGGGGGTGAATAGGTGCTATGACCAATTTTATTTTTTCTTCAAATTAAGGCTTGCCACAAAGGTAAATTCTCTAGATATACAACTATGGTGAATTTACCTATATGAAAATCACAACAATATACAAGATACAAACACAAAGTAAAGGAAAGGGATCGAGGTAACCGATAACGGAAGCACGCAGAGACAAAGACATAATCCCGAGTTGCTCCTTTTGAGTGGAGTACGTCTCGTTGAAGGGGTGTGAGTTTTGCCACGAAGGCCTACACAACGTCATAAAGGCCTCACCCTATTCTCCGATGAACCTCGCCAAAAAGGCGTAGTTCACATTCCACTATTGATTCCCTTTGAGGCAGAAATCGAGTCCTTTACAATGAGCTTGATGCACACACCCACAACTGAATTGGGGGCTCCCAAGAATGACCAACAATCAACAAGAGTAGCAATAGGGTCCAGGTTTTCCACAAGGAAACCCTAGACTAGATTCCCTCATGTGAATGAGGGGAAGTGAGGAACGACTTGGCGAAGTAGTAGATCAGGGCCTTCTCCTTCAATCCTCCAAAGATCAACGAGTTTGGGTGGAGGGATTGGGAGAAATCTAGGATTTGGTGAGCTCAATAAATGTGCAATGAATGCCTTGCACGGACTAGAGCTCTTGGAGAAGAAAGAGGGGTATTTATATCCCCTCCATAAATGTGGTCGTTGGAGGATGAAATTGGAGCCGGAAATTCTGATTCAGACTTGAACCGGAAATTCCGGTTAGCCATTCTGCCTCAGATATGGATTTCGAAGGCAGTTGACTTAAACTGAAAATTTTGGTTTCTCCAAAAATTTCCGATACAAAATTTCCGGATCGCTTCTATGCTCAAATAAGTTCCAACCGGAATTTGCGGTTGGTCTGGAAATTTCTGGTTGACTTCTGCGAGCACAAACTTCGAGTCCTTAACCATTTTCCCTCTGAATCTTCCCAACTGGAATATCCGGTTTAACCTAGAAATTTCTGGCTCACTTCTATGGAAAATCTCTAAGAAAAACTTCACAACCGGAATTTCCGGTTGGTCCAGAAATATCCAGTTTAAAATATCCGGCTCACTTCTATGCTGATTTTCTAGAGAAGATATTCGCAACCGGAATTTCTGGTTGCACCACAAATATCCGGTTGCCATCTGTGACAAATATGGTTGATCTAACTTCACTCTTTTTTGGTGTTTGATGTGAACGAGTACTTAAACACCTGCACCACTATAAACACCTTGATAAATAATATCGTTAGTATTGTTAACTAACACTCAAAACCCTAGGGATCAAGAAATGCACTTTATATTAGGGGTGACTCCCAGCCGCAGTTGCGCTCGAAATACTCGGAGGCCGCGCAACAAAAAGTTCAAACAGAAAATTAGTGGTGACTCCGAGCCGCAGTCGCACTCGAAACACTCGGGGGGCTGCGCAGCAAAAAGTTCAAATAGAAAATTAGAGGTGACTCCCAACCGCAGTCGCACTCAAAATACTCGGGGGCTACACAGTAAATAGTCCAAAACAAAATATTAGGGGAAACTCCTAGCCGCATATGCGCTCGAAGTACTCGGGGGTTACGCAACAATCATCTTCAACCAGAAACAAAATTACAGCCTGGACAGCAGCAGCAATCATAGAATTACAGAAACACACATCCCAAAGGATACTCAGGAAATACGGAATACATATGATACCCCACCAAGAAAAAATTGGGATTTCATTCATATACAACACATATAGTTACAATATTCTTTACAGATACAACATCATAAACTAATATCTAAAATTGTGGAGTCTAAGCGCATGAGTGCGACTGTCGCGGGGGTAGCTGCTTTGTAGCGAGCAGTCATGTTAACACGCTAGCGACCACGAGGAGCAAGGGGAACCCCGCCAATATTCATCAGGTTCATGTGCGATTAGTGAGTCCTGGCAACAACTAGTGCAACCTTGGTTCTCTCAACAAGCTGACGACATGCGAGTGTCTTGGCATGATCATAGTTGCTAACCTTCCGCATCAAATTGAAAAGACCTTCAGGTACCTTATTAAGTGGGAAAGGGGCTCCCTAAATGTTGCATAAAGAAGCATGGCAGGAGGCAATTACCCCACCAACCCGTTGAGCCCGAGTCCTCAAAGTCAGGAGCACTCAGAGACTTTTCAGAATCAACCCAGAAAGACGAGGAACTATAAGCAGAAAGTTTTTTGCGCTCCTCTTCAATATACCGAGTTTTTTCGGTAGCATTTTTTTTTGAAAACCTACAGAAGAATTATCTACCCGGATCATATGAAACAAAATTCACTCGGGACAAGCTAACGAGAGAGACACCTGAAACTTACACGCTAAATCTATAGTTATAGTAGACAGTTCAGCTAGGAGAAAATTCTCACAATATGAAGCAACTTGCTCTTTGCCTTTTGAAGCATCAAGTTGGGACCTAAAGGTTTTGAGTTCCTCCTATTTTCTCACTAGTTTGGCACTCAGTAATTGCACCAAGCTCATTGCAGAAGAAGTTGACGGATTTGGAGTCGATGGATTCGCAGAACTAGAGGACGCATGTGCCTACAGGAGAGAGAAAGAGATTCTTAAGACCCAGTCATTATTTCGCTCGAGTGTTCAGCAGCATTCTACCGCTTCACACTCGGGGGCTACTCCCATCAGGAGAAAATATAAAACAGGAAATCGAGTCATGCACGTCAACTAGAAAATAACTTCGACTGAAACAGCCAAGCATATTTCATTCATTAATGGGGGCACAAGGTTCATTACAAGCAAAAGAGTGGATTTACTGCACTCAGGCACCGCTACTACTAAAACTACTCGAAGAAAGAAAAACTAGCTCTCAATGGCTGCCTCTTGAGCATCTTCAGCACGCTGGGTAGCCTAGGCCCGAACTTCAAGCATTTTCAGGAGACTCTTAGCTAACCTAATAGGTTCTTTAGTGAAGGGGTTGCGGTCTACCTCTTGCCATCCTGAGTCCACTGGAGGTCCATTCCGTCCAGGTTCGAAGTCGCCTTGCATACCATGCGCTCGAGTGAGCGTCAGCATCGTCTCTGCTCCAGAAAGTGTCTGCTCTGCTCTCGACTAAATTCAACCAAGACGTTCGTGTTGTGGAACACGCCCATCAAGGCATCCAAAGTGGAGGGCACCTCTTCTTTAGGGAACAGACACTCGTGGAAATACACGAGTACCCCCGGAACTTCTCCAGTGAACCTCTAGCCTTGGTCACTTGCTCCCCCGAGGAAGTAACAACATCTAGGACCGGACCCTCTCGTAATCGAGCAAACGACGAAGGAGGACTATCTAGAGTGGTTGCAACAGCAAAAGGAAATAATTAGCAAAGGTACATGAAATACCAAAAGGAAAGCATAAAGAAAATAAATAGAGTGCAAATACCTGTCAAACCATCCCTCAGGCGTGGAGTCGAGGGACAACGACTTCCTCCAAGTCCGTGAACTGCTTGAGAGCCTCGTTCTCCTTCTACCTGGACTTGTCTGCTTTTCGAATAGCAGCCTCAATCCTCTTCTTGGCAGTCATGGCCTCTAACTGAAGAGTCGCATTCTGTGCCTTGAGTTCTTTCACTCGATTAAGCGCGGAATTCTTCTCCACGGTAGTCGCAATCAGGAGTTCTAAGATAGGCGAGAGAAATTAATTAGAAACACAAGCCAAAGCAGAACGAACGACAATGGTTCACCAGGATAAGATTTACCTTTTGCCTTAGCAAAATTGGCCTGCGTAATGTCCCTCTCCCTCCCAATACCAAGGATGCGAGTGCCCAGGTCCTTCATGCTGTCCAAGAAGGGATGAAAGAAGCATTCGAGTAAAAAGTTAAGATGCATATTTTGAGTCTACACTCGCCTGCAAGCAGCCAAACGCAGACTCGGGGGCTACTCTCATCGGGAGCGCTGTTCGCGCACCCGACGAAATAAGATAAGTAGGAAGAAGATTAAAAAAAGGAAATTAAACTAACGTTGATCTCTAACCTAGAATTCTAGAGCCAAGGTGTTTACGCCTGTCAGGTTGGCCGTCCAAGCTCCTAGACGCGGAGGTGCTGGATCAGCCTCAGGGAGAGCCGAACGCTCCTGAGCACCCTCTTGTATGACTGACTTGCCTCGAGTGCCCCATGAAGAACTCGAGACAGTGGGAGCATGAGTATCATGAGAAGTACCCGAATCATTTCTTCCTCGAGTAAGGGGAGTCGGGACAACACTTGAGCCAGCTCCTCCCTGAGGAGGAGGAGTTGGAGAAGGAGGTGGAGGTGGAGCCCTAGGAGGAGTCGGAGCCCTAGGAGGATTACTGAAGTGAACACAGAAAAGGAAAAAATCAATGGTAAAATTAAAGAGTCAATACTCGAGTAATAAAATAGCAGAAGAGGAAGAAGAAAAACTTACCCGTTGAAAGACCCTAGGCTGAACATACGGAGGGGCTTCTTAGCAGTCGGAGCATGTGAAGGGGCGACCATTGGCTGAGGAGCGAGTGGTGGCCTTGACAAGATGGGAACCACGAGGATTGGGTTCCTCATGTCATCCCCTCGAGTGGAACTCGAAGAGCTTGAGTCCCTCGAGTTAGCTTCACCATGATCGCTCTCTGCTCGAGCACGCTTGGAGGGTACGCGCGACTCCTCGGTGGTTTCTTCTTGGACTTCCTCCAAATCGTCAGCGTCTCGAGAGGAATTGGTTGTAGCGACGGAAGGGATCGAATCCAAATCCACAGTCAAACCCTCCATGAAGGGGACGGTACCCGCTTTGGGTTGTTCGCTAGCGAGAACATCAAAATTCTGAAGGAAAAAGAAGTCATGGAGGAAATCAAGCGGCAGAAGCGGGAAAATTCACTCGGAACAGAAAAAACGAAGAGTAAAGATGAAAAGTACCGGTGGGTAAGACTCAAGAAATGAAACAACGCAAGGAATTAAGTGTAGAAGAAGATAAACTCACCTCGGTGCGCTCAGTTGCGGAAGAAAGTGGGGGGGGGGGACAGCAGGAGTCGAATTGACTGGATCAGTCTCCTTGGCTCAAGTGATTTGGCACAGACAACCTTCGAGTTCATTGCTCAAAAGCTCCTCGCGGCGCAAGCGGTGAGTCGAGTCGGCACAAGAGTATGCCCACATGGGCAACGCTTTGTCCTTGAGTGGCTGCACTCGTCGCCTTAGAAACACCACGGCAAGGTGGGTTCCGGTGAGCCCGCTAGCCTTCAAGGTAGCAATCTGAGATACTAAATCTTCAGTCTGCTCCACTTCTTCCGCAGACAGTTGGTTCTTCCACGAGCTCCTTGGCACTACCGGGCTCTCTAGATTCACGGAAGGAGAGCCCTCAGCATTGGGCGAGTCCTTAGCGTAGAAGCATCAATTCCTCCACCCAATGACGGAGTCGACGAAGACCATCTTGAAATAACCCAACTTCGGGTTAAGCTGAATAATGCAGCCTCCAACTTCGTGCGGGTCACTGCAGTTTGGTTGGGTCTTCACGTTGAAAAAGCGCATGAAAAGTGCCCAGTGCGGCGCCAACCCGACGTAGCACCTGCATAGCACGATGAAGCAGTCTATGTGCTGGACCGAGTTCGGCGGCACGTCATGCAGCTGCACGCCGTTGATGTCTACGCACGCTTCTATTCTTGTAGACAGTTCCGGGACTCCAAGTGCGGAGGTTTGTAGGACATCAACATGTTTCTCTTAAGTGGATCACCCAAGGTTTATCGAACTCAGAGAGGTAGAGGTCAAAGGTATCCCTCTCAAGCAACCGTTTAATTACGATACAAGAAGTCTCTTATGTCCCCAACACACCTAATACAATTGTCAGTTGTATAGTTGCACTAGTTCGGTGAAGAGATAGTGAAATACAAGTAATATGAATGATTATAAGTGACAATAGAAATCTGAAATAAAAATGGCAGCAATCAAACATGTAGCAGATCTGGTTGTAAACAATGTTTCAATGCTTAGAAACAAGGCCTAGGGATCATACTTTCACTAGTGGACACTCTCAACAATAATAACATAATTGAATGCATAAATATCATCTCTTCACTATGCTACTCTGAACCACTCTTCGGTCGGATAACAAGCACCAATCATTGCGTAGGGCTATAAAAGCACTCCTTAGAGTTCACATTTCCCCATCTAGGTAACCCCCACGTTATCACCATGAGACCTATATGGTTCCAGACAAACACCACAATTTCATAGGGTCATCCAACACAAAATATAAATGTCATGCTAAACCACACGATGCACACACTGTCGCCTTTACACCGTGATCAAAGTGTCTACGGAGATCTCATAACAAAACCACTTGAGTAGCATAATAGATGAAGAGTAACATCTACTTATTCAACTAGATTGCAAAGCTCATGATCACATAAAGATCACACCATGGGAGAGAGAGATGAAACACATAACTACCGGTAGAGCCCTCAGCCCCCGGGGGAAAACTACTCCCTCCTCATCATGGGAGACAGCAACAACGATGAAGATGGCGACGGAGTCGATGGAGATGGCTCCGGGGGCACTTCCCCGTCCCGGCAGGGCGCCAAAACAGAGATTTATGTCCCCCAAAACTTGTCGGCGATGGCAGCGGAGCTACTGAACTTTTCATGGATGGAGACTGGATGATTTAGGATTTATACACTGGGGGGGTTATATAGGCGAAAGGGCGATGTCGGTGGCCGCCCGAGGATCCCACACCACCAGCTGGCGCGGCCAGAGGGAACCCACGCCCCCTATGGTGTGGCCACCCTGTGGCCCGCCTCCGGGTCTCCTTTGGACTCCGCTGACGCTCCAGGAATTTTAAGACTCTGGGATTTTGTTTTGTCCAATTCCGGAAATATTTCTAGAACAACTTTTCTGAAATAAAAAACAACAAAAAACAGGAATTGGCTCTGTGGCATCTTGTCAATTCCCAGAAAATCCATAAAAATGACATAAAGTGTATAGGAAACATGTAGAATATGGCATGAAAACAACATGGAACATCAGAAATTATAGATACGTTTGAGACGTATCAAGCATCCCCAAGCTTAGTTCCTACTCGTCCTCGAGTAGGTAAACGACAAAATCAAATAATTTCTGAGGTGACATGCTACCAACATAAACTTGAGCATCATAGTGTAAAGCACGTAAACTAAGATCAAATGAGTAAAGGTTGTGGTTTATAGTTGATATCAAAAGTAATGTATAAACCATTAGGAAAAACAAAGTAAAAAATTTCAACGAATCAATACTAAAATACAATCCACTGTGCAAAGTATATTAAAGATGATTTAAGCTTCAAGAACAACAATACAATCATCCTAAGCATCAAACTCTCACAAAAACTCCTGTTAGGATCAACTCAAGTGACAATAATATGCACGTGGAAAAATCGTCAAACTATTTGGGCACTCAAAACAAGCAAGCGTTCTGTATTGGTTCATGGCACAAGGATGTTATGGCTAAAAGAACATTATGGGGGGTTTGGAAGGTCAATGGAAGAAAGTCTCACACAACTGAAATAATCATTAGACAAGAGGAAGTTTTATAATCGAAGCTATGCAAGGAGTAGTGATTGCCAAACAACGGATGCACATAGAGCTATAAGTGTATGAAAGCTCCCTAATGAAACTAGTGGGGGTGCATCCAACTTGCTTTCTCACGAAAACCTAGAGTAGTTTTGAGGAGGCTCATCATTGGAATACACAAGCAAAGTTCTATAATGTAAGGTCCCCACATAGTTATGCAAGTCACAAAATGAAAAATCTCTCCAAACTGAAATATTGGTGCTAACTAAGCACAAGTGTGGAATAAATGATAGTAATCTTGCCCCCTCTCTATTTATTATCTCTCTTTTGCCCTCTTTCTTCTCTTTTCTTTTTGGGATTTTTCTCTTTTTTTTATATCCTCACTGGTAGAGGCAACACTCTATTTTACAATGAATCATCACACTTTTAGTACTCATAACTGAAACTGAAATATCTCTGATGTATAAAACTAAATGCTCCTGCCAGTGTAGCAGTATGCAAAATAACAATGGAACATGTAACAAGTAACATAATGATGATGGATGGTGTATGGCAATATATCTCGGAATGGCTATGGAAATGCCATGATAGGTAGGTATGGTGGCTGTTTTGAGGAAGATATTTTGGGCTTATGTGTAGGAGAACAAAGTCCTCCCATGGGGTTTGGATGCACTTGCAAAGTTTGCACCAACTCTCAATGTGAGAACGGGCAATGCACAATACCAAAGAAGCTAGCAAATATTATGGTGGAAGTGCCAGAAAACCGCAACTTAGAACTCACAAGTTAAAAGATTACATCTAGAAATTTGACCATACAAGGAATAATGAAAATCACTCCAAGAGGATCTGTGGCAGTGACTGGCTGCCCCGACCGTAGCGCGTAATAAAAAGCCATGACGATTGTTACCCACAGAGGAAGTCATATACCATTACACTATCAACTGTTTTTTCGAGTGTGGCACAGTTTCAAGCTCTTAGACATCCCATTAATTGTTTTTACATTACTAGACCAGCAGGTTTACCACTAAGCATATTAATATCCCAAAACAACAGCAAATAATCAAGTGAAACAGTTTAATGATCTATAAGAGTATGCAAGCCTTTTCCAACATACCATCCAGCACACGTAGCATTTTCTATTTCCATCAAACACCAAACAATATATATCTCAACACAAACTCTCCAACTAATATATCAATGAAACAAGAGAGTACTAATATAACTCTACTAGAACTAACAACTCTGAATAAGAGATGCATGAGAAACATGAGCTAAAAGGATTTGCAGCAACTAGAAGAAAAACTAAGAATACGAGCAGGTATTGATATGGAAAAGCGGAGCGTGTCTCTCTCCCACACAAGAATGCTGGGTTTCAACTATATTTATTGCAACAAGGGAAAAAAAGAAAACAAAACAAAAACAAACAGACGCTCCAAGTAAAGTGCATATGATGTGACCGAATAAAAATATAGTTTCACTAGATGTGACCTGATAAGTTGCTGATGAAGAAGGGGATGCCTTGGGCATCCCCAAGCTTAGACGCTTGAGTCTTCTTAGAATTTGCTGGGATGAACCACGGGGGCATCCCCAAGCTTTGGCTTTGCACTCTTGTTGATCACATTATATCACCCTATTTGCTTGACCCTTGAAAACTTCCTTCACACCAAACTCAATGTAATTCTCATTAGAGGGTCAGTGCACAATCAAAAATTCACATGTTCTCCTTTGACACAATCAGTATTAATAATTTGTAAACATTATTACAACCACTGATGTTTTGTGGAGCAAAGAAATCCACTCAACATAGTAAAAGAGAGAATGCAAGTAAAAAGGCAGAATCCGTCAAAACCAGAACAGTCTGTAAAGACGAATTTTTTGGGGCACTTACGTTGATCAAATAGAAAAACGCAAAGCTAGAATAAGTTTCGGAATTAGCTGAGGAATAAGCACAAACATTTGCAGGTCATTTTGATCTTTCTATGAATTTATACGAATTTAACGATGGACAACAGAAATCTGTTTCCAAATCTAACCTCAACTTTCACTAGAGACTTTACTTGGCACATCAAATGCGAGAAAAAAAATACAAAGGAGTTTCTACAGAAGTAAACAACACCTTGACTCAAAGAAAACAGAGAAAAACAAAGCAAAAATAAAACCATGGGTTATCTCCCAAGAAGTGATTTTATTTAAAGCTTTTTAGCTAGGGATGATAATTTTAGAAGATGCTCACATAAGAAATATGAATTGAATCAAAAGAGAACATCAAGAAGCAAATATAAAACAAATTTAAGTCTAACCCACTTCCTATGAAAAATAATCTCGTAGAAGAACAAGTCAATAAAGCACAAAGTGGCTATCATAGGAAGACAAAATAAGTGCAAATTCAAAACTTTGAACATAAAGAGGGGAAACTTGATATTGTTGAGATGCATAAGACTATGTTTCCCTCTCTCATAATAACTTCCAGTAGCATCATGAATGAAATTAACAATATAACTATCACATAAAACATCCTTATCATGAGCCACATGCATAAAAGAATTAATACTCTCCACATAAGCATAATCATTCTCATTAATAGTAGTAGGAGCAAATTCAACAAAATAGCTATCATTACATCACCATAAACATCAAATAGAGGAGGCATATTGTAATCATAATTAATTTTCTCCTCAATAGTAGGTGGACTGAAAATATCATATTCATCATTGCAATCATCATAAATTGGAGGAATAGTATAATTATAATGAACTTTGTCCTCAACAGTAGGTGGAACTAGAATACCACAATCATTATGATCATCATATATTGGAGGCAAAGTACCATCAAAGTAAAATTGTTCCTCAGTGCTCGGGTACTAAAAAGATCATTTTCATAAAAACTAGCTTCCCCGAGCTTAGACTTTTCCATAGCATTAGCAATAATGGTGTTCAAAGAATTTATACTAATAACATTCCTACTAGCATGCAAATAAAGCTCCATAGGTTTTTAAATTTTCTCTTCAAAAGCATCATGTCCTAATTCAAGATAAAGATTATAAAGCTCTCTTATGTTTTTGTTGTTTTCCATTAAGCCTAACTAGTGAAAATAAAAACAAGAAAATAAAAGATATAATTGCAGAATCTAAAGGAAATAACTTCGAGCACTCACACGGGATGTGAGTAACTTTTACCTTACCTCGCCGGCAACGGTGCCAGAAAAGAGCTTGATGTATACACACACTTCTATTCTTGTAGACAGTGTTGGGCCTCCAAGTGCAGAGGTTTGTAGAACAACAACAAGTTTCCCTTAAGTGGATCATCCAAGGTTTATCAAACTCAGCGAGGTAGAGGTCAAAGGTATCCCTCTCTAGCAACCCTGCAATTACGATACAAGAAGTCTCTTGTGTCCCCAACAGACCTAATACAATTTTCAGTTGTATAGGTGCACTAGTTCGGCGAAGAGATAGTGAAATACAAGTAATATGGATGATTATAAGTGACAATAGCAATCTAAGATAAAAATGGCAGCACACAAACATGTATCAAAACTGGTTGTAAATGGTGTTTCAATGCTTAGAAACAAGGTATAGGGATCATAGTTTCACTCGTGGACACTCTCAACAATAATAACATAATTGAATGCATAAATATCATATCTCCACTATGCTACGCCGAACCACTCTCCGGTTGGATAACAAACACCAATCATTGCGTAGGGCTATAAAAGCACTCCTTAGAGTTCAAATTTCCCCATCTAGGTAACCCCCACGCTATCACCATGATACCTAGATGGTTCCAAACAAACACCACAATTTTATAGGGTCACCCAACACAAAATATAAATATCATGCCACACAGTGCACACATTATCACCTTTACACCGTGATCAAAGTTTTTATGGAGATCTCATAACAAAACCACTTGAGTAGCATAATAGATGAAGAGTAACATCTACTTATTCAACTAGATTACAAAGCTCATGATCACATAAAGATCACACCATGGGAGAGAGAGAGATGAAACACATAGCTACCGGTAGAGCCCTCAGCCCCGGGGGAGAACTACTCCCTCCTCATCATGGGGGATAGCAACGGCGATGAAGATGGCGGTGGAGTCGATGGAGATGGCTCTGGGGCACTTCCCCATCCCGGCAGGGTGCCGGAACAGAGATTTCTGTCCCCCGAAACTTGTCGGCGATGGCAGCGGAGCTACGGAACTTTTCGTGGATGGAGACTGGGTGATTTAGGGTTTATGCATCGGGGGGATTATATAGGCGAAAGGGCGATGTCGGTGGGCGCCCGTGGATCCCACGCCACCAGCTGGCTTTCCTAGGGGGAACCCGCGCCCCCTATGGTGTGTCCACACTGTGCCCCCCTCCAGGTCTCCTTTGGACTCCGTTGACGCTCCGGGAATTCTAAGACTCTGGGATTTTGTTGCATCCAATTCAGAGAATATTTCCAGAACAACTTTTCTGAAACTAAAAACAACAGAAAAGATGAACTAGCTTTGTGGCATCTTGTCAATAGGTTAGTCCTAGAAAATCCATAAAAATGACATAAAGTGTATAGGAAATATGTAGCATATGGCATGAAAACAACATGGAACATCAGAAATTATAGATACGTTTGAGACGTATCAGCCGTACACCGCCATGAAAGCGAGGAAGAATGGGTGAAGGGGGAAAGATACTCCCCTGAAGATGTGGTCGACTAAGGCCACCCGCTCGTTGGCTTCTGAAGCGGGGTGAGCCTCTGAGCCCGGGCACCTCCATGAATTGGCCTGGAGATGCCCTTCATGTTCAGCAGCGGTGAGCAGCTTCACGGTACCGACGGATTTGCTCCATTTTCGCCTTTTCGCCTCTGGCCTTCAGCGCCGACGGCTGCCGAAGCACCTCCGTTCTTGCAAGTGTGCACCATGGTGCAGGAGTGGTGAAGCTCGATGGGCGCAACAATGGCTCTATCGCGAGGAAGAAGAAGGAGATGCGGGCGCGAGGAAGGAGGAGGGGAAAATTAACCCTTCTCCCCTCCACGGTATTTATAGCAGGGTGAATTCATTTCCATCGGTTATGTTCTGCGGGGTTGGACCAGCCCTACAAGTGGCGTGGGAGGCTAACCTCTACGCCTCCACGCCGCCCACTACGCGCAGTAATTTAGGCATTTGCTGACAATCCCTAGATTATCGCACACCGAACAGTCAAAAAGTGGTCAAACCCCACTCGTGCAAGTTATCTTCTAACATGATAAACTCACATCAGGAAATATCTAATCCCCTGTCAGTAAAATAGGGTACATTACTGACACAAACACCCGAACATAAAACTACTCGAGTGATCAGAAAAATCATTCGAGTCCCGCAAAGCCCTTTCGCGATGAAAAGTTTCATTGAGAAAGCACACAAGTTGAGGTTCCCTCCTTTGTCACTCGAAAAACTGACTCGAATGAATCGCGCTCGAAACACTCTACTTTCCCACATCGCATAGCTGTGTTGAAAACTTTGGATGCCATACTCATAGTATGAAGGTAAGACCCGCGGATCAGTTCCAACGGCCT
Source organism: Alopecurus myosuroides (assembly GCA_028641055.1). Lineage (NCBI taxonomy): Eukaryota > Viridiplantae > Streptophyta > Magnoliopsida > Poales > Poaceae > Alopecurus > Alopecurus myosuroides. The sequence goes on from CM054059.1 coordinate 373,200,359, forward strand.
AGGAGTTGCACTGCTGCTGTGTTGCCTAGTAGTTTTCCATGCCAACAGGTGTGATGAAAATCCTGACGAACGCGTTGGGTAAAACGATTGACAACTGTAATTTGACTCGGTTAGGCTTCTGCAACACGAGTCGAGTTACCCCAGGTTTTTTTAGGTTCAAGGCCGAGGACTCGAATTCTTAGTAGGTTAATGGTGTATTCTCTCGAGTGAGATTAATTGACCTTGATCAGTCAAGTAGATCGAACCCATTCGGCCATATCCTCCCGAAACTATTTGTAGGAAAACACTCGAAACAATTTATCCCGAGGGTTGAGTCCCTAGATCGAGTCCTTGACTCCATCAGGCACACGGAGGCTACTGACGTGGGGGTACCCGAAAGACCCTCCACTATGGGCATATACCCGGTGCGGCCCATTAAGGGGTGCCTTGGTGGACTTCACGAGTAAGTACACGAAGGCCCATGAAGGAAATCTATGAGGAGCAGAAGGAAAGACTTAAGCGGTAAGAAGTAAGAAAGGATAGCAACTGACTCAGAGTCGAGTCCACCTCATGTACGGCCCCTGGGACTCTTCTACCTATATGAAGCATGGGAGGGGGTCACTAACGAGACAACAACCCTAGATTCAGAGCTGCGCTAGATCCAATCTGTAAACATCACCCCCTGTAATCGATACTTTTCACCCATCGTAATAAACTCCGGCGGGCAGCAACCCATCAAGTCGAGTAGTCCACCAACGCCTTCTTCCTTCACGAAACCTCGGGTCCCTTACCATGGGGATTGTTGGTGTCACTCTCTCTTCAGTCGGAGTCGCTCGGTGGCTCGTCCTTCGGGGCGCGGCTGGAGCTCTACCCTAGGTCGTCGACGTGCGCTACCGGTGGCGGGATAGGGAGGGCGCCATCCTCGTCATCGCTGTCGGAGAGGATAATGACATCGTCAGCCTGCGGAGCTCACCTTTCGTCGAAGATGCTGCTGCTCCGAGTCCGACGTCGAGTCGGCTCTTCCTCTGGTTCGGGTTTGACGACGGGAGAGGAACGAAATCCACAGACGAGCGTCGGCAGCATCGGAAGGGGGAAGCGGCAGCCCTTCCTCTGCTCAATTGTCACTCGACCTTGGCCAGGACGACAGCGAGTTCGCCCGGGGTTGCTCCACCAGATCCGGTGGCCCTGGGCGTTGTTGCGCCCCGACGTCAGCCCACTGGCGGGGAGCTCTGCCATCTGCTACTCGTGGCGCTCCTCAAAGAACGTTATCCAGAAGACGTCGTTGCCTGGATCCTAGTGCGGCTGGCGACGCACGACCTCCGGTAGGGACGCCCTTATTTCCTCGATCTTGGCGGCCCGCTCGGTGCCGGTGGGCGGCGGAGGCACAGGGACATCGTCTGCGCTAAGACACCATGTCCTCGACGCGCTCATGCCGAGCGGAGCATGGTAGTTTGCCTGGTGTGGCAGCCGGACCTCCCACAGATGGAGTGTGCGGCGGTCAAAGCCATTGGCGTCTGCACCGTCGGCTGGGAACCTGTAGACCAGCGAGAAGGTGTGCGAGAATGGCGAGGGAGAAGTGTGCGGCTCAAGGGCAGGATGGATGGTTTTATATACTGGCGGATGTGCGGGATAGCGGACGCGACGGCGACAACGCCATAACTCCGCCGGGTGGGCCGATTGGACTGCTCGGCCGCGCGTGGCGACTGGACTGACCGGCGTCTTCAATGCGCACGGGAGTCGAGACGACGAGGACAACTGGGTTGTGACTCGCTGATAGGGCGAAGCCGCAAGCGAGGAAAATGGACGCACTTTATTTCCGTGCATTTTTTCCTTCGCCGGCTCCCCGGTTGCACCTGGACGCGCTGGGTTTGGGGTGGCTACGCCGACTCTGCTTTTGGCCCAAACCAGCGCTATCTGGTCTTCTGGGGCGTGGCTGGGCGAAAAATTATGCACGGCAAATAAAAATCATTTTCGGGGCTCTCCGGTGTGTGCATGTGTGTGTGGAGATGCTCTAAGGATGGTACCTCTAGTACCGTATACGTTGATACCAACTTTCAGCTTTTTTGCGCATTGCGCCATTATTTGTCTTTACTTTGTTACATCGGCAATGTTTATCCTAATTATGCAGGAATCGGGTGAAAACTCATGAATTGAATATGCACGATGCGTACTACTAATTTAATAGGGCGCTCTTTGTAAAAAAAATGTGATTTTTTAGACACCAAATTGTTACTTCACCCGAGGATGTACCAAATTGTTACTTCACCGAGGATGTCTAAAAAAACATGTTACTTCACCCGAAACGCAGTTTTTTTTAAGTATGAGTACACTGAAACATAGCTATCCGTGGATACTTGGATTCATACATCCGGTACTCATTTTATTTAGGGCATGCACACTGTTTGTTTATCTTATACAGTTTGGCTGATTCTCAGGCGCCTGATAAATTCTTATGTCTCAGTCGACCATCTGAACCATTCGATCTTCTCTAACATCCGTGCACAAGTTGTGGAAAAAATGAGACTCGAACCGGCATCGTGTGTATGTGGTGAACCTGCTACAACAACATTACCCACAAGATTTTGTTGTCTCCAAAAGTACTTCTATTAGATAAACGTAATAACTGTGCAGCAATTTTGTCTTTAATGTTACGCACAATTATTTTCCTTACGCAATTAAATAAGATTTTTTGTTAAAAACATAAAAATTGGATGGATTTTCATTTCATCATGTCCTTTTTTTTTCCTGTTGTCTTCTTTATCCTTGTCATACTTTCATTTTTTCTATTTATTTTAAATTTAATTTAATAGTTTTATATGTGCAAGTGTGTAATGAATTCGTCGGGAAAACAGCAACTAGTGTTCTATATGTATTTTTTATTCCTTTTTTCCTCGCTATTTACGAATTGCACTTTGTGTGAAGAAGCGTGCAACTAGCAACTGATATTTCGACGGAGTTGTAATTTTTTCAGAAATGTACAACCCCAGGCGATTTTTTATACGAGTTGCGATTTTCCCAAGAAACATTGAATTAGCGATCGGTTTCCGAAACGAATGCACTATTATCAATAAATGTGCAAATACAATTTATTTTTAAAAAACTTGCTAACTACCAACCGTGTTTTGACGGATGACGAAGGGATGGATCCTGGACCTATCGGGTGAGTCTACCCGATCTAAGGCCCAAGACCCAAGCTCCAGGGGAGACGCCGTGGACTGTTCTAGAAGGCCCAATCAAGGCCCACCCGCAAAGCCTTACGGGTTAAGAAAGAAAACCTGTAACCGACTTTAGGTTAGGGTTTGTATCCCCCCGGGAACGGTTTGAGACCTGACTACCTATATAAAGACAGGAGAACCACCGGGAGGGGGACCAAGCAATACCGCACCACCTAAGCCTTGAGATTGAGATCTACTCTCGACTTGAGCACCCCACTGTAACCGATCTATCAAGATAATACAGATCGACAGAAGTAGGAGTAAGGATTTTACCTCTACGAGGGCCCCGAACCTGGGTAGATCTTGCCCCCTGTTAGCCGACGATTGTCACCGGCGCCTATTCGTTCTCTTACTCGAAACACTATCGGTTCACCCGAGGGACTTGTTGAGATGCATATTCGACAGCGGAAGCCACACTTTCTTTAAGAAACGTGTAATCCAAAAGGTTTCCGTTAAAAGTTGCATTTTTTTCAAGAAACGTGCACCCAAATTTTAAAGAGAGTTACAGTTTTTTCTTGAAATATGCAAATCTAACCTATTTTGATACTAGTTATATTTTCTTAACATATGTGAAAGTAGAAACCGGTTTTGTGATAATTATTGCAATTTAATTAAGAAATGTGCAACTCCAACGGGTTTTCCATACGAGGTGCGGGTAACTAGAACAAGTTGTACATTTTCACTCAACTAGGTCGAACTTGCACATTTCTACTCGGATATGTGCAAGTTCGACCTAGTTGCACCTTTTCATTCAGATATGTGTAACTAGGTCCTAGTTGCACATTTCCGCCACAAATGTGCAACCACCTTTCCTATCGGATATATGCAACTAGGTCATAGTTGCACCTTTCCACGCAGAAGTGTGCAATTAGGTCCTAATTGCACATTTCCACCCGAGAATGTGCAACTAGTTTCTAGTTTCACCTTCCTACTGGAAATGTGCAACCACCTTTACAATCGGATATGTGAAACTAGGTCTTAGTTTCACCTTTCAACTCGGAAATATGCAACTAATTCCTAATTACACATTTCCGCCCCAGTAAGTGTAACCAGGTCCTAGTTGCACCTTTGCCGTGGAAATATGCAACCACGTTTGCACTTGAAAATATGCAACTAGGTCCTGCACCTTTCCTAGTTACACCTTATCTAGTTACACATTTTCACTCGAAAATGTGCAACTTGGTCATAATTGCATATTTTCAATCGGATATGTGCAACTAGATATGAGTTGCACATTTTCAATTGGATATGTGGTGCGTAAGTTTTGCCTAGTAGCACCTTTTTCCACTCAGAAAACTAGTTACTAGTTACACCTTTCCACTCACTTTTTATCGGATATGTGTAATTAGATCCTAGTTGCACCTTTCCACTCATATGTGCAATTAGATCCTAGTTGCACCTTTCCGTGTGGAAAGGTACAACTGAGTCCTAGTTGCATCTTTCTAATCGGATATGTTTTGTTCTTTCGTTTGGAAAGTGCAACCAGTTTTCATACGAGTTGCGCTTTTCTCATATTTCTTGTTTTCATATATTTTTTAGCATATTTCTTGCTCTCAAACCACTTGTATTATGTCCCATCGAACACTATCATATATTTAATTTTAATATTTTATATATTTTTCATTGGTAAAATGTAACGAAGCTTGTAGTTGGTAAACTATGCAACATCTCATTCTAGTACTCAACAAATACTTTTTTCAAATACAAATTAAAAAATGTATTATTTAGGGCGTGATGAAGCCCATCAAAGAAAAAGCAATGGGTTTTTAGTTAGCAACAAGATTTATGATTTATAACACATCGATTACGTACCTGTTAGCAACGAGATTTATGATTTATAACACTTAAAATTTTCAATTTTTAAGTGTGTGCAATGTTTTATAAACATACAAGAATTATGGTAAATTGTTGTATTTTAGTCTATATACTAGGATTAAATTTTTGTTGTCATTCTTATAAACAAAAAATAGAACCAGAAGCCTATCCCATGCATTTGTTAGCATGTGAACGTTTTCCCATTATTTTTAGCTAGGCCCAAAATGTCCATGATCTTGAAGCCCACCGGCAACAAAGGCTAAACAGAGCACGGAACAACCAACCTGGCCATCTCGGCTAAGCAAACACGTACGACTGTCTATAAAAAAAGCAGCACATACTAGACATAATGAATGAATAGGAATAGAGAAAAGAGGGATTGGACGGTCGACTGAGATGTAAGAAATTCTCAATCGACCGTGACATAGGCAGACCCTATCTTATATCAATATCATTGTTGAGTTGGAGGGGAGGGAAAAACAGCATGTCTTCTCTTAACTAATAGATTTTGGCAACAATATGTCATCACATATTGAGGGATATCTGACTATTAGAGAAATTATTCTCCCACCGTGAAATTTGCAAGGAAGTAGCGCCAACTTCCCCTAAACAAATTTATTGTGTCCGTAAATTCTTTTGCTTCGTAAAAAAACTAGTAATGGAATCATAGCGTCCCACTTAAGCGTTAGCTTTGTAGACCCCTCAGATCATTTAGAGTTGATTTTCATTTAGAAATTAATTTTTTTTTGTTTGGTTTGGACCTTACGACAATATTTCTATTATAGGCTTGTTGTATCTTTTGAATTCAATGTCGTATTTTTAGACGGGTGAATTTGGATCTATGGTATATTTATCTCTTTTCTTTTTTCCACTTTGTGGTCACCATGATGTACAAAAATTATACATTGTATCCTGCCTTGCCACCACATTCATGTTATCATCGTTGCCTCCAGTTTGTCTTGTCTAATGTCCACCATTCACCGTTGTTTGATTGAGTTTTTACTCCAAACAACTCTGGTTCCGGGTAACCCACACCAAGGACTCTAGTAGCTATAAGAGGTCCTCCACTTGGTTCCTCCATCATTGTTACCCTCATGGTTCCTCCATCATTATCGCCCCCTATTCCTCCATCATCGTTGACCCCCTCCCCGACTCCACCCAGCTAAATCGTTAGCAACTTCGCTTCGTGACACTAGGAACTTCAGTGAGACCTCCTCCTTTGGCTCCACCAGAGTCGCCTTACTCCCATAGCCGGCGCTACTAGAATGTTGTTCACTAACACGATAGGTTCACGTGAGCTATAAAATAAATACTCGATTGCTAAATAGAAAATGCACTTTCAGAATGCTATGTAATAAAAAAAATAGTTTACCTTACAAAACCCTAGAATTACTCCATTGGAATTTTATACTTCTGGTATTACAAAATCCCGTGTTTCCCTTCTATCCTTGCGTTGGTGTTTATGTTGGATGTATGTCCAAAATGCAATAATATTGTACATATGTTTCATAATTATGATTCATGTTACTATTCTACAACTAACGTGGCTCTTGAATATGAGATTTAGAGGAAAACTGACGCTCACATGTAGTGACAAGAACAAGTATTTCATACCCTAATCTTGCCTTTTTAGACTAATTTGTTGTATGTTTGATGACCGCGTTTTCTGGTCATGGACATAGTTTATGTCGGCATCAGTGGATAGCATATTGTTGGAAGAGAACAATATTTATACATCTGTTTCATAATTATGATTTATATTATTATGCTATAACTAATGTGGCTACTGAATATGAGATTCATAGGAAAACTCATGCTCACATGTAGTAACATGAACAAAGTATCAAACCCTAATATTGCCTTTTACAACTAATTCATTGGATGCTTGATGGTTGTGTTTTCCTGGTCAAGGACATTATTTATGTCAGCATCAATGAATACCATATTGTTGAAAGGGAACAATATGGCTGGGTATACCCTGGTAGTTGATATGCTAAGATATTCCATTAAGACATCTTTGTCCTTAGTATCATATCACAACAAATATATATTACAATGTATCATTTGACCATGAGGTTATCAGAGTGATATATTCTGGAGGCTTTACTTTGTTACTATCTAGAGTCACCCCATAAACTGGGTGAACATAACGGTAGCCACTAGGCAATTCCAAAAAGAGTATATTGCTTCGATGTTTTGAGATGTGGGATATCATAATACTGTAACGAGTAAAAGGAAGCTTACCGGTTAACGAGATAGACAAATGTATAGTGAACCAAAGATTGTTTCACGTCAATATCGGAATCCATAGTCTCGGAAGTTCGGTATCGTGAGTAATCGGAAAATTATATACTATCCAACAGGTTCAGCAGTTTATTCATATAGTATGTGGGAATCAATATGGGCATCCATGGCCCCGATATTCATTATTGAAAAGGAAAGAGTTTCCAGTTTCATGTCCAATCACTATCAAACCTGTAGGGGAAACACGCTTAAGTTAGGCATGGTTTATGTGTATATCGGTAGGTCTGGATCAACAAGGAGTAAAATCAGAATGGTGCTTCTGCGTGGTATAATTTTTTTATATATCAGAGAGAATTTATATTGAGAACATTAGATGTCCCAGAGTTATTTTGAGAGAGAAATTGAGGTTGCACGCTTTACGGAGCAAGTACAGGGGGCATGAGATGTCCCGGGATGTCGGAAATATATTTCTGACATTGTTAGATAAGATTGATGATTTTATCTAAAGGGTCTGCAGGGTTTTGGAAGAGTTTCAAAGGAAAACTGAGAAGGGGGAGTGCTGGAGGAGGGAAGGAATGCCCCTCATGGCCGCACCCAATTATGGGGGCTGCCAGGTGGGCCCGAGGTCCCACTCTCGGTGTACCGCCTTCGGGGGTCCCCCGATCGTCGGACGCGTGGGCCCGTTCCATCATCTTGGACGGTCTTGATTGATCGAGTCCTAGTCGACTGCCCCCCCTCAGGAATGCTGCTTGTGCATCCAATACCCTTGAGCCAAATCCATGCCATCTGTGTCCACCATAACTACCTATTATGTGGTATTTCTCCGCCACTCCAAGTAAATTTTTTATGTGCTACCTTTAAAATATTCAAAACTCGTATACTTCCTTTTTGTGTCACTATTTACCAGCTCATGAGGACGCGGGTAGACGGTCTTTATTTCGCTTGTTGATTAGACTTTACACATCTGGACTAGTGGCATATACATCCGCTTATCCAATTCGCTAGAAGAGCTGGCAACTGGGTGCCCAGCCCCAAATTTGGTTACTACAAAATTCTCTTCACTCGTTTTGCCCCTGACTTATCAGTTAAACAAAGTTCATAAGTCTGTAAACAAAAGGGAATATGGATGATCTATTAACCATAGTAGAAATAGCGTCATTCATGGGAGCCGCTCTTGTAAAGTCTAGCTAACTTGTGACTTAATGTATTGTCTACTTGCTGATTCGTTGACCATTAACATACACACCTACCCCCAAAAAATAGACACTCCTCCATGGTATGTGATTGTTGGTAGACACTATTCGGTTAGCCATGGTTTGTGATAGCAAAGGTTGGGAGGAGTGTCAAATATTTTATGCTCTCTCTATATGTTTATAAAAACTTAAAAGCTCTAGCACGTGATTTAATCCCTACTTCCCTCTACGAAGAGTCTTTCTTTTACTTTATTGTTGAGCCTGTTTTCCTACTTCTTTCTATCTCCATAAGCAAACACCAGTGTCAAATTTGGTACAATAGTTGTTATATAATGATATGTTTGACTTATTGCATTATTTTTCCTTGACGATATCCATGAGATATATATGTTAACAAAGTTGATGCCAGTGCTGAAACTAAATCTTCCTATGTGTTGGTCAAACACTTATATTTAGAATCTATTGCTCTGTGAGCTGACTTTTATGCAAATTCTTATACCCTCATTGTCTCCAAAGTACTATTCATGAAAGCTTGCACTTGTATGATTCATTTTGTTTACTCTTTGTTTACTTGTTAGCAAACTATAGACCATTGACTTGAATCACTTAATTTAGTTCATGTGCTTTGCATTAAAATTTGATCAAGATTGTGTTAGTGGCATATCTCCTTAAAAATTATGTTGTTTTATCGTTTACCTACTCGAGTACGAGCAGGAACTAAGCTTGGGGATGCTTGATACGTCTCAAACGTATATATAATTTTTGATGATCTATGCTGTTACCATATCAATTGCCACATGTTTTGTTTACACTTCATAGAATTTTCATGCATTTTATGGGACTAACCTATTAACAAGATGCCACTGTGTCAGTTCCTATTTTTTGCTATTTTTCTCTTTCAGAAAAGCTAGTCGCAAAACATTCTCGGAATTAGACAATAATTGGCGTATGCAAATATTACAATAGAAGACTCCAAAAGCCTAAAGGGGAGGAGCAGACGACCCAGGAGGTGGCCACACCACACTAGGGCGTGGCCCGCCCCTGGCCGGCCGATAGGGTGCGTAGTTGCACTCGTTGGTAAACCCCCATAGAAAGGTTGTGAAGAGTGCAGCGGCAAGTTTTCCCTCAGAATAGAAACTAAGGTTCAGTCGACCAGTAGGAGGACAAGCAACTTATGAAGGTTGATGCAGTTGATGTGGTAGGGCGCACTACCGGTTCAGCAGCGACGTGGAACCTACACAACACAATCAATTCACTTTGCCACAACAAAGCAGCGAGCTTGTCAATCTCACCGGTTTTGCTGATAACAAAGAGGTTAAATGTATGGTGTGGAAGACAGTAGGAGAACAATGTGAAAACAGTTGTAGCAGTGTGAAAACAGTGGAAGCAGTGTGAAAACAGTAATTGCAGTGGTTGTATTATCAGTATGTGAAAATGGACCGGGGTCCACAGTTCACTAGTGGTGTCTCTCCATAAAAGTTAAATAACATGTGTGGTGCACAAATTACAACTGGGAAATTGATAGATATTGAAACATGCATGACATGATGATTACTATGTGCTACCGGTTCAGCAGCGACGTGGAACCTACACAACACAATCAATTCACTTTGCCACAAGGAAGCAGCGAGCTTGTCAATCTCACCGGTTTTGCTGATAACAAAGAGGTTAAATGTATGGTGTGGAAGACAGTAGGAGAACAATGTGAAAACAGTAGTAGCAGTGTGAAAACAGTGTGAAAACAGTAATATCAGTGGTTGTATTATCAATATGTGAAAATGGACCGGGGTCCACAGTTCACTAGTGGTGTCTCTCCATAAAAGTTAGATAACATGTGTGGTGCACAAATTACAACTGGGAAATTGATAGATTACATGCATGACATGATGATTACTATGTGATTCATGCGGGCATTACAACAAGACTCATAGACCGTTATCCAACTGCATCTATGACTAATAATCCACCCTCAGAATGTCATCCGAGCAATCTTTGGGTATTAAGTTGCAAGCAATAGATAGTCGCATTAAGCAAAGTGTGTAATGTAAACAATGTAAACATCGTTGTTTTCTCCCTAATGACAACAACACATCCTCCATCCGCCACGTTTGTCACTCGAGCACAGATGCAAAGGAGACATGAACCCACTATCGAGCATAAATACCCAATGTTGGAGTTACTAGTATCTACTTGGCCAGAGCATCTACTAACAACGGAGAGCATGCAAGATCATAAATAACATACACATGAAGAGAACATGATAGATTCATAATCAAGAGACATATCATTCAATATTTATCGGATCCCAGCAAACACAACATGTAGCATTACAATAAGATGATCTCAATCATGTAGGGCAGCTCACGAGATTTAAACACGAGGCATAAAGAGGAGAGAACAACCATCTAGCTACTGCTATGGACCATAGTCCAAGGATGAGCTACTCACACATCACTCCGAAGGCGGGCATGGTGCTGTAGAGCCCTCCGGTGATGATTTCCCCTCCCGGCAGGGTGCCGGAGAGAACTCCAGAACCCTCCCGAACTCGGGTTGACTATGATGGCGGCCTCGGGTGTTTTTCGTGGAAAAGTGGGATCTTTTTAGGGTTTATGCCTCGGGGGAATACATAGGCGAAAGGGCGATGTCGGTGGGCGGCAAGGGGGCCCACACCACCCCTTGGCGCGGCCAGGGGGCGCGCCTACCTATGGTGTGGCGTCCCCGTGGCCCCCCTCCGGGTCTCTTCGGGACTCCGTGGAATCTTCTGGAATTCTAAGACTTCCGTGTTTCGAATTTTCGAATTCCGAGAATATTTCCAGAATAACTTTTCTGAAACTAAAAACAACATAAAACATCAACTGGCTATGTGGCATCTTATCAATAGGTTAGTCCCAGGAAATCGATAAAAATGACATAAAGTGTAAGGAAAACATATAGCATATGGCATGAAAACAACATGGAACATCAGAAATTAAGGTTTATGGCGTATCAACATCCCCAAGCTTAGTTCCTACTCGTCCTCGAGTAGGTAAACGATAAAAACAAATAATTTCTGAGGTGACATGCTGCCAACATAAACTTGATCATCTAAATTGTAAAATCATAAGTATAGCTGAGATCATAGTACTTTAAACACAATCATGATAGGTATAATTTTAATAATGAAACATAGCAATCACTTTGCATCATGAAAAGTAACACAAATAAAAGAGCATGAATAATAATGCAGTTGAAAGTTATACGTTTGTTTCAAGCATAGAGAAAACAAAGCAAAGTAATATTTCGCTTGTCCTTAAGAGCGGGGCAAAACATAAATGCCAGGACACCTTAAAAGTTCAAGTGGAAGACTAGAACAAATAATTTGAGAGCAAATAATAACACAACATGAATCAATTAATAATGTTTCTGGGACAAATGCACATTAAAATCAAAATGGCAACTATGCTCTCTCAACTGTGCATAAATTTAGAAGATGGAGACTCAACATAAAAGCAAAATAAAGGCCCTTTGCAGAGGGAAGCAGGGATTAACTCATGTGCTAGAGCTTTTTATTTTATTAAACAGAGGTATTAAAAACATTTTTAGAGAGATGTGTATGCTTATGTCAACGAATGGTAAACATAAAATACAGTACATCACAAGCCAACTAGACTTCACAAGAGCGGCTCCCATAGAAGGACGCATCTGGGAAGAAGGTCATCCCTCTTTCTCTTTTGTTTACAAAATTATGCTTTGACTGGTAAATCGGGGGCGAAAATAGTAAAGAGAATTTGTTGTATTAAGTTTGGGGCTGGACACCCCACTGCCAGCTCTTCTATCAATTGGATAAGCGGATGAAGCCACTAGTCCAGAGTGTGAAATTCCAATCAACAAGTGAGATAAATATTCTGTATTCACGTCCTCATGAGCTAAAACAGGAGCAATTTTGAAGGTTTTAAAGGTAACACATGAGCAATTTACTTTGTAGTGGCGGTTAAATACCACATGTAGGTAGGTATGGTGGACACATTTGGCAAACTTTGGTTTTTGGGAGTTGGATGCACGAGTAGAGCTCATACTCAGTACAGGTGGAGGCTAGCAAAAGACTGGGAGGGACAAATCAAGAGATCAATAATGGCCATAATCATGCATAGCGACAAAAACATCGTTAATCAAAGCATAAAGGGTATTACAAGTTCAAAAACTTAATGATCATAGAGGCTATAAGTGACTAGTTTGTAGTCATAAACATGGTGTAAGCATGCGCCAAGTCAACCAAATAAAACATTCAAAGGAGAACACCACAAATTTATGCTTCAATATGACAACAACAACTCATGATTCTTTCAATGGAATATTAAACACTATCAGCTATTCGAGACAAGTCATGCTACAAAAATAACCACTAGGCTTAAAATTAAAATAACATCTAGCATGACATGAAAACGTCTAGCCACAGTCTATACAAGCTTCTATTTGCATCGTTATAAGCACGAAAACTGTACTACTGCTTTCCAACACCAATCATCTAATACTAAATAAAAACTCTCCAAGAGATATAGCAATGAAACAAGATATTACTAACACAGCTCTACTAAAACTAACAACTCTGAATACGAGATGCATGAAAAACATGAGCTAAAAAGGAAATTTGCAGCAACTAGAAGAAAAACTAAGAATACGAGAATAACGAGTATTGAAACGAAAAAGCGGAGCGTGTCTCTCTCCCACACAAAGAATGCAAAAACAGACGCTCCAAGTAAAATTCATATGATGTGACCGAATAAAAATATAGTTTCACTAGAAGTGACCCGATAAATTGTTGATGAAGAATTGGGAATCCCCAAGCTTAGACGCTTGAGTCTTCTTAGAATTTTTTGGGATGAACCACGGGGGCATCCCCAAGTTTTGACCTTGCACTCTTCTTGATCACATTATATCACCCTCTTCTCTTGACCCTTGAAAATTACTTCACACCACACTCAAAGTAATTCGCATTAGGGGATTAGTGCAACAATCAACAATTCATGGGTTCGGCAAGGGCACAAGTTCTATTGATACTTTTAAACATTAGCTACAGCCAGTGATGTTTCGTGAAGCAAAGAAATCCACTTGACATAGTAAAAGAGCAAATACAAGAAAAATGGCAGAATCTGCCAAAACCAGAACAGTCTGTAATGACGATTTTTTTTGGGCACTTAAGTTGCTCAGATAAAAAAACATAAGGAATGAAAAAATTTCTGAATTATCTGAGTAATAAGCACAAAAATTTTCAGGTTATTTTAATCTTTCTGTGATTTATACGATTTTTTACGGTGGACAGTAGAAATCTGTTTTCTGCCCAGAAATACAAAACCAACTCCAACTTTCGCTATAAACTTTACTTGGCACAACTAATACATGAAAATAAAGATACAAAGGAGTTGCTACATAAGTATACAACCCCTTGGCTCAAAGAAATTAGAGAAAAATAAAGCAAAAATAAAACCATGGGTTATCTCCCAAGAAGTGCTTTTCTTTAACGCCTTTTAGCTAGGCCCAGCAAAATGGAATCAAGTGCTTTCAAGAGAAGAAGCATCAAAATCATTGCGAGGCTTACATTTATATTTATCACCCTTATTGTTACTTTTAGGGAACTGATGGTCGGAGCATGGTTTGGAAGTGAAAGTAATGGTACCTTTCCCTACATCAATAGTTGCTCCCAAAAGCTTTAGTAGAGATCTTCCAAGGGTAATCTGGCCTCCTCCTACACATTCAATAACAAGATAATCAGTGGATACCATTCGTCCTAGGAGTTTTGTAAATACTCCCTCAGCTATCCCAATGGGAAATATAGTAGTGTTATTAGTGAGATGTATTTCTTCTCCTCCCTCAGAAAGTCCCCAAAGACTCAAAGATTCATAAATTTCTTTAGGCATAAGACAAAATTCAGACATAATATCACAACGAGCATGAAAAGTTTCACCATTTATAGCAACCTTCACTGTAGGAATCATATTTGAGACTTCAGAGTTTATTGGGACATAATCAAGGTGTTCATGAATCTGATTATAACCTTCTTCTAAACAAGATACACGTGACTCAAGAGTATTCAATCTAGCATAAATGCTTGCAAAGGCTTTATCAGAGATACTAGGTGAGCTATAGGTTGCAATTCTTTTATAGCATTAAAAGCTTGATATCCATCATAATGAAGGAAATCTCCTCCTACCGCAGTATCCAAAGCATATCTATAGCAGAGAACAAGATCAAAGTAAAAAACTACGAAGAAACTGGCTTAGAGTAATTTTAGGTTCAATTTTGCAATAGGAATCAAAAACTCTAGACCAAGCTTCCTTAAAACTCTCATCACTCCCTTGTTTGAAAGTGAAGATCATTTCCTCATGTGAAATGGTAAAAGGAACATGATTACTTATTTTAGGAAGACTAAAAACAGGATAAAAACAACAACTAGAATAAGAACTATTTTTTGTGTGTTTTTGATAAAGAGAAGCAAACAAGACAAAATAAAATAAACTAAGCAAAACTAAAAAAAGTAAAGAGATTGGAAGTGAGAGACTCCCCTTGCAGAAATTCTCTTCCTCCCCGGCAACAGCGCCGTAGTTGCACACGTTGGTAAACCCCAAGAGAAAGGTTGTGAAGAGTGCAGCGACAAGTTTTCCCTCAGAAAAGAAAACCAAGGTTGAATTGACCAGTAGGAGGACACGCAACTTATGAAGGTTGATGCAGTTGATGTGTCAGGGCGCACTACCTGTTCAGCAGCAACGTGGAACCTACACAACACAATCAATTCACTTTGCCCCAACGAAGCAGTGAGGTTGTCAATCTCACCGGTTTTGCTGATAACAAAGAGGTTAAATGTATGGCGTGGAAAACAGTAGGAGAACAATGTGAAAATAGTAGTAGCAGTGTGAAAACAGTGGAAGCAGTGTGAAAATAGTAATTGCAATGGTTGTATTATCAGTATGAGAAAATGGACTGGGGTCCACAGTTCACTAGTGGTGTCTCTCCATAAAAGATAGATAACATGTGTGGTGAACAAATTACAGCTGGCCAATTGATAGATATTGAAACATGCACGACATGATGATTACTATGAGATTCATGCGGGCATTACAACAAGACTCATAGACCATTATCCAACTGCATCTATGACTAATAATCCACCCTCAGAATGTCATCCGAGCAATCTTTGGGTATTAAGTTGCAAGCAACATATAATCGCATTAAGCAAAGTGTGTAATGTAAACATCGTTGTTTTCTCCCTAATGGCAACAACACATCCTCCATCCGTCACGTTTCTATCACTCGAGCACAAATGCAAAGGAGGCATAAACCCACTATCGAGCATAAATACGCCCTCTTGGAGTTACTAGTATCTACATGGACAGAGCATCTACTAATAATGGAGAGCATGCAAGATCATAAATAAGCATGAAGACAACATGATATATTTATAATCAAGAGACATAGCATTCAATATTCATCGGATCCCAACAAACACAACATGTAGCATTACAATAAGATGATCTCGATCATGTAGGGAAGCTCACGAGATCTAAACATGAGGCATAAAGAGGAGAGAACAACCATCTAGCTATTGCTATGGACCCGTAGTCCAAGGATGATCTACTCACGCATCACTCCGGAGGAGGGCATGGTGGTCTAGAGCCCTCCGATGATGATTTCCCCTCCCGGCAGGGTGCCGGGGAGAACTCCAGAACCCTCCCGAACTCGGGTTGACGATGACGGCGGCCTCGGGTGTTTTTCATGTAAATGTGGGATATTTTTAGGGTTTATGCCTCGGGGGGGATAAATAGGAGAAAGGGCGATGTCGGTGGGCGGCCAGGGGGCCCACACCACCCCATGGCGCGGCCGGTGGGGCGCCGCCCCTGTGGCCCCCCTCCGGGTCTCTTCGGGACTCCGTGGAACCTTCGGGAATTCTAAGACTTCTGGGCTTCAAATTTTCCAATTCAGAGAATATTTCAAGAACAACTTTTCTGAAACTAAAAATAGCAGAAAACTGGAACTGGCTCTGTGGCATCTTGTCAATAGGTTAGTCCTAGGAAATCGATAAAAATGACATAAAGTGTAAGGAGAACATATAGCATATGGCATGAAAACAACATGGAACATCAGAAATTAAGGATATGTTTATGACGTATCACCGGCGCCCTCCTATGGCGTGGGCCCCTCGGGTGGCCACGAATGCCTCCATTTTGCCTATTTATTCCTTCTTCCCCGAAAAACCTACATACCCGATCGATATTCCATGAAACATCCATACGCCGCTGCCGTCATCAACCCTAGTTCGGGAGGGTTCTGAATCTGTCGGAGAGGGGAATCATCACCGGAGAGCTCGACACCACCATGCCTGCCTCCGGAGTGATGCGTGAGTAGTTCATACTTGGACTATGGGTCCATAGCAGTAGCTAGGTGGTAGTCTCTCCACTTTGTGCTATCATGTTTAGATCTTGTGAGCTTCCCTACATGATCAAGATCATCGGTATGTAATGTTACATGTTGTGTTTGATGGGATCCGATGAATATTGATACTATGAGAGAGTTTTTTATTTATCCATATGTCCATGTTGTTTATATCTTGTATGCTCTTTGTTGCTAGTAGATGCTTTGGCCAAGTAGATGCTTGTGACTCCAAGCGAGAGTATTTATGGTCGATAGTGGGTTCATGCCTCCAGAAATCAGCATTCGAGTGACTGAAACGTGCACGGTTGTGGATGTTCTATTGCCACTGGGGATAAAATAATGATTCTTAGTCTACGTGTTTTTTGCATTGTTTACATTACACACAATACTTCATGCAATAATCTGTTGTTTGCAACTTAATACTGGAAGTGATGCGGATGCTGAACCGAAGGTGGATTATTTAGGCATAGATGCGCTCGATAGCAAATCTATGTACTTTTTTGTAATGACCTGAAGATTCTCATAGTGAACATCTTGTCATATATTGCATTGTCATGTCCTCATTATTTGCCAATTGCCCAACTATAATTTGTTTACCCAACATGCTAGAAATATTTATGGAGAGACACCACTAGTGAACTGTGGACCCCGGTCCATTTTCCTCATCTTGTTAAACCACCTACTGCAATCATACCGTTCTCTACTGTTTCCTACAATCATCACAATTTTCTGCACCATATGTTTAATCCCTTTGTTTTCAGCAAGACCAGAGAGATTGACAACCTCTCTGTTTCGTTGGGGCAACGTAGTGTGTTTGTTTGTGTGTAGGTTCCACGTCAGTTGCGCTGCTGACAACCTTCTGAAGAACCTTCGTGTCCTCCAGGATTCGATAACCTTAGTTAATTTCAAGGGAAAGCTTGCCGCTATTCTACGTCAAACTCTACGCTTGGAGTAACCTAACGAACAACACATCCCTAAGGCATCAGGAAGTCGGAGGGGGGCCTGGGGATATGAA
This sequence comes from Alopecurus myosuroides, assembly GCA_028641055.1. Lineage (NCBI taxonomy): Eukaryota > Viridiplantae > Streptophyta > Magnoliopsida > Poales > Poaceae > Alopecurus > Alopecurus myosuroides. The sequence continues at coordinate 373,218,223 of CM054059.1, forward strand.
AAGGGAGTGAGAAAAAAAACTAGAGGAAGGGAAGAGAAAAGGTAGAGAAAAAGGAAGAGAGAGGTAGATAGAGAAGAAGAGAAGGATAAAAGATTTGTATTCTCACCCCTGTAACCCTCCCCCGACAGGATAATCCCATATCGGACATGCAGGACGTAGGGTTCCATCTATCAATGGCCTAAACCTGGGTAAAAACTTGTGTTTGTGTGTTGTGCCTTCAGTTCTCCCTCTGCCCCCTTTCCACCACCCGAGAAGAGATGGTGCAGGAGTCTCCCTCACCCACTGCCGAACAAATCTGGGGGCTGGACGTTGGTCACTCCCGGTGTCCGCGTTTCGTCATGCGACATCTGGCGTGCCAGGTAGGGGGCGCACGAGCTTCTGCATCGTCTTCGAGTCACACTGCTTACATGGAGTCCTCACAAGGAAGATCACACCACCAGCCCCCCGCTACCGGTCGTTCCGGTGGGCGTGGCGGGCGAGCACACCCAGATCTAGCCGATTCGGGGGCTGAGGACTTCGATCGCTCGGGGGAGAACGGAGCGCTAGCGGCAATGCGAACCATGTTGCGTAACCCTCCCCCAGCGATAGATGCCAACGTGCCATCTCAGTCGTGGCTTGAGGGGCTCATCACCATGACGGACTATATTTTGTGGTGCCATGGTGCCGCCCAGTGGCCATAGGGCAACCAACCAACACGGGAAGTGGATCCGCCCCGCGGTCTACGCCTCCCGAGAGATCTCAGGCTAACCCCGCTAGGAGCCAGCAAGCAAGAAGGTGTCGCTGGCCACGACGGAGGGGTGGCCCGCGTGGCCCCTCTGAGTTCGGCGACCAAGCATTGACTCTACCTCTTGCTACCCTCGGCGACCTTCGTCTTTCGGTCCGGGGGCATGGGGAATCCCTCCGCTGGTTCGCGGAGCGTTTTCGTCGTGTGGCGTGTCGGGTGCACGGGGCCCAAGAAGACACCATCGTCCTCATATTCATGGACGACACCTGTCAGCCGTTTCTGGAGCGAGAACTGCAGGCCAAGGTCATCCGGCAGACGGAGGACTTCTGCCAGATTGTCGAGTGGCATGCGTTGGAGGAAGACGTGGGCGCACCAACCGGAACTCCGACCGACTCTTCTGAGTTCAAACAGTTCCTCGGCTGCATCTGCGACCGAGAGTACATTGAAGACGGCGACCAGCGCCCTTCTGTTGGGGGCTGGAACGTGCCGATGCCCGAAGCTCAGTGACCAACATCATATTTGAGGGTCCCGCACCTGCCTTCCGGAAGGGAGAAAGGGCGCGGGGGGTGCGCGTAGAAGACCCTTCTGACCGCCAAGGCCTGGTGGACCTATGGTCCCGGGTGGCAGCGGTAGGGCTTGGGGGGCAAACCTGGGGTCGGGGAAGGATCCCTAATCCGCCCCCTCAATGGCATGCTAGCCGGGCGAAGAGGACCAAGACCCACTGTTTCGGCAAAGGGAGGACCTCCAGCACCTGAGACCCCATTTGGCTATTGAAATAGCCTGTTGTGGCCACAGAGGGCAGCCTTGATACCAAAAGGGGAACGGGGAAGTAGCCCACGGGCCACTCCCCCCACCCACGCGAGGCACTTGTAGAATCGTCATCCCCTACCCGCTAGCAATGGCCGACCGGGGAACCAGGTTCGGGAAGTGTGCCCGTCTCTCACGGAATCCCGGCAGATCACACTCAATACCATCCTTGAGACGCGGCCACAAGGCATAGGCAGAGCGGGCCCGTCCCCGTTACACGAGTGCCTTATCAGCACCAACGTCAGTTGGTCAGCGTGCCCGGGTACACCCCGGGCAACACAACGCTGACTGCACCACTAGAGTCAAGGGCAATACGGGTCCACCCCCACAACACAAGTGCCCCCGCAACATGCGTGCATCCTCAGCATATTCGGGCACAAACCGTTATAAATTCCACAGTTGGTTTTGGGGATTGTGCTCCGCAAAAGATTGGACAAATAAAGAAAAATGTTCCCGTTTTTTGTTGGTCTTCAGTTTTTAGCCAGGCAGAATCGTCGGTGCTCCTTGAGGAATTCACCCAGGGATAAGACGCTGCGCGGAGTATGCTTTGCTACCCCTGTTCTGCTGATTCGATTAGTTATTGGTGTAAGGATTTTATGGAGTCTTTTTTCGATAAAGTTTACTTGGATTTTGGTTCAGCGACACAGAGTTTTGGGAACCAGAGGGGCTCAGGGGCTGGGACGGTGAAAGCGCATGGTTCCCCCATATGTGGTTTTGGTAATTAATGACAATCCTTATGGACTAATGTTTGCATTGAGTTATCCTTGTAGATCTTGTCCATAGGAAATAATGGAGTTCATGTGTTGAACTCTATTAGCTTCCTTGATGGCCATTATTGTATTCAATGATTTGTATGAAGAATGGTCATGGTTTGAGTTGAGCTTATTGCTAGTATGTCTTGAAGAAAAGGATTAGGTGATCCATCAATTATCTTAAAGACATCATCATTTGAAGTGAGAAGAAAAGATACAAGGTTGATCAATCTAGTGATCAACACACAAAGCTACAAGAAGTACCAAGTGGGATTGTGTATCTCCTGGTATGGTAAGCATTTGTCAATATAGCTTTGTGAACTAACCCATGATATGTGTGTGTGGCATCTCTATGTGCGGTTAGGTATATTTCCATGGGCATGAACCAAAAGGAAGATTTCATATAGCCCATGGTCTATGTCGTCGTCAAGCGGTGTTCGTCATCTAGCTTGACGTGGAAGCTCAAGTGAAGCATCTAGAAGATATCCTATGCTTGATGCTTGCCACCCTTTTGGAGATTATGGCCTTGTGAAGATTTTCCGAGAAGGGTCTCTCCCATAATGGTGTATGGGGGAGCTAGTCTCTCCCATAATGGTGTATGGGGGAGGAACTTACAAGTCTTCATCAAGCGGAGCTTGTGCTAGCAAACACGATCAAGAAAAGAAGATCCAACTTGAGAGAGTCAAGATCGTCATCATCTAGCTCAAGTGGAATGCTCAAGGCAAAGGTATAATCTTGATAGGTTTTCTATTTTACCGGTCTCGTGTCCTTGGGAGACAGGGTTATAGGATAGATAGTCGTACTATCAAGAGGGGCTTTCAAGTGAGTAACTTGATCGAATCGTTATGGACAGCTCAAACCTTTGCATACTTGGCATATCATCTTTCTTGGATCTCATTTGTACTTTTGTCTCCTTTGGGTTTTAGTGCTTGTCGTGATCTTCATGACAAGCCTTGGTTTCTCGAAAACGGATTTCGTAAGAAAAACTTGTTGTGTTTTCGGTGGTGAAACTATTCCGCTCGTCTTTGAGAATGTTCCCACACCTTCCATGTGTGGTAACTTCTCCATACTTTGAGGTATCAATATTTTGATACTCCTTGCTGTTATCTTTCCAATGCAATTGGATTTACCTAGTTCGGAGTTCATTTGCAAAAGTTATGAGGTTTCTAGTTCATCCTCATTGTTTCAGTAGCCAACCGGATTATTCTAACCGGATTATTCTGGGCAACCGGATATTCCGGTTAGGATAGTTTTGGTCCTTATCCGGGACAGAGATGAGCCGGTTTTAGGTACCATATTATTTATCTCAGACCGGATATTCCGGTTGTGGAGATTTTGCTCGAAAACGGCTAAGGACTGGAGTTAAAACTGACAGAAGTGAACCTGATTATTTGTACCGGATTATTCCGGAGGAGCCGGAATATCCAGTTCAGTTGCCTGCGCGGGACAGAGATGAGCCGTATTATTTGTACCGGATTATTCAAAAGAACTCGGATATTCCGGTTGGACCAAAATATCCTGTCCAACTTCGGACCGGAATATCCTGTTTACTCTGCACACAAAACGACTAGTTTTTGTGGGGACCTATTTAAGGGGATCTTCTTCCCCATTGGTCCCCAAGTGTTCCAAGCACGAAATTTCCTCTCTCCCCCACCATTGTTGACCTTGGATAGCTTGCCCCTCTCCCAGTCCCTCCTATGATTCTTGCATATCTTTTAGGGAGAAGTTAGAGGAGATCTAGATCTACATTTCCACCAATCCATCTTCCTTCTTAGTGAGGGAAACTTAGTAGATCTTGATCTTGGAGTTCTTAGTGTTTCTCCTCCATTGTTCTTCCTCTCTTATTCCCCCATAAGCATTTTTTTCTTTTTTGGAATTTGAGAGTGAAGGATTTGAGAACTTGTGCTCTTTCCATTTGCATCGGTTTGCTCTCTCCACGAGGATTCGTGGAAGTTGAAAGTTTGTGAGCTTGTTACTCTTGCGTCTTGGACCCTAGACGACTTGTGGTGTTCTTGGGAGCCTCCAATTGAGTTGTGGATGTGTGCCCCAAGATTGTGCTGACACCGAGAGCCTCCAATTAAGTTGTGGATGCGTGCCTCGGGTTTGAAGGTTGCCAATAGTGGAAGGTGAACTAGGCCTTGGTGCCGGGGTTCATCGGAGAATAGGGTGAGGCCTTTGTAGCGTTGAGTAGGCCTCTCGTGGCAAGCTCACACCCCTACAACGAGACGTACTCCCCTTGTGGGAGGAACTCGGGAATACATCATCGTCTCTGTGTGCCTCGATTATTTCTATAACCGAGCTTTTTTACTTATGCAATTTACATTGTGATAACCTTTGAGCTTTAAGTTATATATCTTGCTATCACCTTGTTACTTGTCTTGCTTAGCATAAGTTGTTGGTGCACCTAGTTGACCCTAGAATATTTAGGTTGTGTGCTTGTTAATTTAAACACCTAGTTTATTTCCGCATTCAGCAAGCCTTAACCGAATTTTTTTAATCGCCTATTCACCCCCCTCTAGGCGACATCGTTGTCCGTTCAATTGGTATCATAGCCTGGGCTCTCTTATTAGGCTTTACATCCTAGAGAGTACGATGTCGTTTAGGGAAATAGAGCATGATCCCGCTTTTATATTCTATGGTAGAAATTATGATGTTTGGAAAATTCGCATTCTTAATTTTCTCACGGACATGGGTCCAAAGTATGTAAGGAGAATTGTAGATATGGATTTTACTCCTCCAAAGGATTCTCAATATTTATAGGATGAGTATAACTCTTATCTCGATACTCTAGTATCTAATTGTCTCTTGTGCGTTTTGAGTGATGTAGTTTTTGAATCAATCATGCCTTTTCGGAACGCTCATGAGCTATGGACAAAACTTCAAGATATATATGATGTGTCCAACATTATTGAGGATGATTGTTCTCCATCCACTTCCGGCCGTGATGAGTTCACATCTTTCTCCACTCCACCAACATGTGATTTGTCACAAGGTAATGATATGGTGAGTGGTGATTGATGGAGGGATGATAACCCGGTAGCCCAATTCCAAGGTGTAATTCGGCCCAAAGGACGCTGTGCAAGACCCGGCTAAGGATAAAAGAACTTCTAGAAGGCCCAAGATTGTAGGCCTCGTAACCCGGATTGTGGGTTACGATAAGGAAAGTTAGAGTTTCGTACATAGTGTCCGGGTAGGATTCAGGGTGCGCCTTGGAGGGCAAGCCAGGGGGTCGGGTGCTTTATAAATCGGCCCCTAAGTTAGGTTAATTGAGATCTAAGAGTCCTAGCAATATCGCTTGGTATCGAGCATCCAGTGTAACACGAGAGTTGAGTTAATATCTTGAGATCGGAGACTCGGCGACTTGATTGCCGGCTACCAGATCGAGTTCCATCATGTTTTCCTCTGAGCTAAACCCTCTCCCAAACGCCTGTGTCGTCTTGCCCCAAGATCAGTTACCCCCGGTAACGTCTGCCGTGATTATCCCACGACAGTTGGCGCCCACCGTGGGGCCTGCGTCCAAAGGTGTTTACATCACGGGAGAAGCTCGGAAGAATATGGAGAAACTAGTCATCGGCGAGATCTACATCGACCACGAAGGAGAGAAGATGGTGGACGATTCCGGCTAGGGACCAGAGTCGGATCACCTCGAATCCGGATCTATTGTGACAATCGGCCAAATCAGCATCTTCATCGGTATGGTACGTACATATGGTTTTAAAGGACAATATCATGTGCATACTACATGAACTTCTAATAAAGACAAGAAGATACTGAAGCAAGCGGTAAACTCGGTTTCCTCGGCCGTTCCGAGATATCTGAGGTGGTCAGAACAAGATGTAACATGGAGCAGAAGAGATCATCCGGAAAGGATAGAGCACCCGGGAGTTTTAGCATTGGTAGTTGCACCGCAGGTTAATGGTTATGAGTTGAAAAGGGTCCTGATGGACGGTGGAAGTAGTATCAATATCTTATATTGGGAAACTTTTTTACGCATGGATCTCAAGGAGTCTCAGCTACAGAAAAGCTCAACAATTTTTCATGGGATAGTGCCGGGTCACTCAGCATGCCCCGAGGGGAAATCGCGTTGGAAGTAGCTTTTGGAGAATCAAAGGATAATTATCGAGTCGAGTGGCTCACTTTCGAGGTGGTCAAATTGCGCAGTCCTTATCACGCGCTGTTCGGAAGGCCGGCTTATGCTAAATTCATGGCTAGGCCGTGTTATGTATATTTACAGCTAAAAATCCCGGGTCCTAAGCAAACCATCACCATACATGGGAGCCGGGATATAGCAGCTGAGTGCGATGAAGGAGATTCGGTAATGGCCGAGCAGGCTTGCAGAAAGGAGGAACTCAAGTACTATCGGTCTCAAGTAGACCCGGATGACAGGACATCATTGAAAAGGCAGAATACTGAAGACGAAAGAGCAAAATTCAAGGCAGCGCAGGATACCAAGATGATAGCTTTTGTTGAAGGTGATCCCTCTAAGCAATTTACTATAGGATCTAACTTGGACAGCGAGCAGGAGAAAGCACTTGTGGAGTTTATTCGTTCTAACGCGGACGTATTCGCCTGGACGCCTAGCGATATGCCGGGTATCCCCACAGAATTGGCAGAACACAGTTTGCACGTAGACCCTAAGTCCAGGCCTGTGAAGCAGGGCCTGCGGAAGATGAACGAGGAAAGAAGGAAAGCTATAGGAGAAGAAATCGCGCGGCTGCTGACAGCCGACTTCATTATGGAAGTATTTCACCCGGATTGGTTAGCAAATCCGGTTCTCGTGATGAAAAAGACCAATGAGTGGAGGATGTGCATTGATTTTACGAGTCTCAACAAGCATTGCCCAAAGGATCCGTTTGCGTTACCAAGGATAGATCAGATCATAGACGCGGTAGCTGGAAGTGACCTATTATGTTTCCTGGATGCATATTCCGGGTATCATCAGATTAAGCTCAAGAGGGAGGATTGGGAGAAAACATCATTTATAACCCCTTTTGGGGCCTTTTGTTACAAAACTATGACGTTTGGATTGAAGAACGCTGGCGCAACTTATCAGCGGTGTATACAGAAGTGCTTTGAGGATCAAATTGGACGCAACGTCCATGCTTACGTGGATGATGTGGTTATCAAGACCAGGAAGGCAGAAACATTTATCGACGATCTAAAGGAGACATTCAAGAACTTGAGGAGGTATCAGATGAAGCTTAACCCAACAAAGTGTGTATTTGGAGTTCCAGCTGGGAAGTTACTCGACTTTATCGTTTCCGAGAGAGGAATCGAGGCAAACCCAGATAAAATAAAAGCTATCCAGAATCTGAAAAAGCCGGAAAATTTGAAACATGTTCAAAAGCTCACGGGCTGCATAGCAGCCTTGAGCCGATTCATATCCAGACTCGGAGAAAAAGCAATACCCCTGTACCGGCTCTTGAGGAAATCCGATAAATTCGTGTGGGATCAAGAGGCGGATGAGGCGTTCGAGGCATTAAAGAAGCAGTTGTCTGAAGCACCAGTCCTAGCGGCCCCGGGTCCTAAAGAGCCCATGTTGCTGTACGTAGCAGCGGGCCCCCGAGCCGTTAGTGCAGTAGTTGTTGTGGAGCGTAAAGAGGATGGGAAAGGTTACCCGGTCCAGAGACCGGTTTATTACGTCAGCGAGGTATTATCAGAGGCAAAGCAGCGCTATCCGCACTGGCAAAAACTGGTCTTCGGGGTCTTCATGGCCAGCCGGAAACTGAAGCCGTATTTTCAGGAGCACCCCATAACAGTGGTAAGTTCGATACCAATGTCGGATATCATCAGAAACTCAGATGCAACAGGAAGAATAGCCAAGTGGGCGATAGAAATGGGGGATTATCACATCAACTACGAGCCTATGTCAGCAATCAAATCTCAGGCTTTGGTCGATTTCGTTAATGACTGGACACATACAGGCATGACCACCATGGCTCCAAACTCCGACTCTTGGATTATGCACTTCGATGGATCCAAGCAATACGAGGGATCAGGAGCTGGAGTGGTGCTAACATCACCCAAAGGAGACAAATTGAGTTACGTGCTACAGATTCATTTTGATTGTTCCAACAACGTGGCCGAGTATGAGGCCCTATTGCACGGCTTAAAGGTAGCCAAGGAGATGAACATTAAGAGGATACGATGCTTTGGAGATTCGGACCTTGTAGTACAGCAGGTATCAGGAACTTGGGATAGAAATAACGCAACTATGGCAGCATACCGCAGAGAGGTTGACAGGGTCGCAGGATGCTTCTCCGGATATGAGGTGGAGCACATAGACAGAAGAAAGAATGAGGCAGCAGACGCCCTCGCTAGACTCGGCTCGCGCAGAGAGCCGGTTCCACCTAACGTCTTCCTGGATGAATTATGGCGACCATCAGTTAAAACCGAGTCTGAGGAAGAACTGGCGAGTCAAGACCCGGATTTGGAGCTCGTGGCCACCGTACGCGCTGTTCCCGAGTGGACATAACCGTTTTTGGCCTACCTATCACGAGGCGAGTTACCACAGCAGGAGGTGTTAGCAAGGCAAATTTTGAGAAGAGCAAAGGGATATTCTATCATCAATGGGGAGTTATACAAGAGAAGCGCAGCAGGAGTCTTTTTGCGCTGTGTAGCACCAGAAGAAGGACGACAGATTCTTAAGGAAATCCATGAAGGTGATTGTGGGCATCATGCATCCACAAGATCCCTTGTGGCCAAAGCTTATCGACACGGATTTTTCTGGCTCACGGCGCTAGCAGATGCGGAGCGATTAGTGGCAAGGTGTGACGGATGTCAAAGGTACGCTCGCCAAACCCACGTGCCGGCTATGGAATTACGGACAATTCCGTTAACTTGGTCGTTCGCTGTTTGGGGTATGGACATGGTTGGTCCCTTTCACATGTCACCTTGCAAGAAGACACATCTTTTGGTGGCTATTGATAAGTTTACCAAGTGGGTTGAGGTTATGCCAGTCACCAATTGTGAAGCAGTTACAGCAGTCAAGTTCCTAAAAAGAATTATCTATCGGTTTGGGTATCCCCACAGTATAATTACCGACAATGGAACCAACATGTCCCTTGGCGCAATGGAGAAGTTTTGCGGTAACAATGGAATCCGGCTTGACGTAGCATCAGTGGCTCATCCGCAGGCCAATGGACAAGTGGAAAGGGCAAACCAAGAATTACTTCGTGGACTAAAACCACGACTGCGAGTCCCTTGCATTAGGGCTGCGGGTGCATGGGTCGAAGAACTACCTTCCGTGGTCTGGGGTATTAACACTACACCTAACAGATCTACTCAGATGACACCATTCTTTATGGTCTATGGTGCGGAAGCAGTGCTGCCGAGTGATATTATTCATGATTCACCGCGAGTATCAGCTTACGTCGAGGTAGAAAACGAGAAGACCCGGCAGGATGCCGTAGATATGTTATAAGAACACAGGGAACAAGCCCTGGAAAGATCAGCCATATATCAGCAAGATTTACGGAGGTATCATAGCCGGCGCGTGAAAACCCGGGTATTCCAGGAAGGAGACTTGGTTCTACGCCTGGTACAGTCAAACGAAGGAAAACACAAGTTATCACCACCATGGGAAGGGCCGTTTATCATAAGCCGGAATCTGCACAACGGATCGTATTACCTGATAGATGCAAGGGAAGGGTCGGCTACAGTTAATGACACCGCCCATTCCACTTCGTATATGCAGGAAAGAGACAGACCATGGAACGTAGCTCAGCTACGTCCCTACTATACTTAGTATAGACTATATTGGCAAATGGAGTTGCACGATGTAACAGGCGGCAGGTTTCAGACGCACTCTTTTCCTATCCAGGGCACCCTTGGGGACTGGGTGGGTTTTTAGTGAGGCGGCTTGCTGACCCAACATTCTCATATCAAGAAAAGAAGTGGTTATTCTCATGTTCTTTAATCTCAGTACGTTGCATATATATAGGTCTTGGGGGCTGATTGCTTGAATAGCACAGTTGCAAACTCAATGACCCGGCCTTGATGCCTATGAGTTATAAGGGCCGATTACTCGCAAACGAGTACGGCTGCAATCTTATAACCGGACAAAGGAGCCAAACTTTCTTGACTTTTCTTACTTAAGCTCGATGTGACTCGCAATAAAAGTGGCATGATTTGCTCGCTTACGATTACAATCAGCCATGAAGCCCAATGGGACTTGCCTGACCCTGTTTTCGTATAGATGTAGCAACATGGTATCCACGCGAAAGCCGGCTTATAGTACAAGATAGCCAAAAGGGTCATCTAAACCACAAGTTATGCAGAGCACAAAGCTAATAGCCGGAAACTCAACGTTTATCAAGCATAACTTCATTACCTATGTGAAACGGCTCCGGGTCTGGGCTTAGCAAACAACAAACTCGTTCTCTTCGAAAAGACCACATATCCCAGACTCGGAAATTCGGGTCTTGGCGATTCGGGATTTTGGAAAAAGAAAAAGTTGCTTAGTTGCTAAGGCTCAAAAAACCCAAACATCCGAGTCTTGGGGACTTGGGGACTTAGAAGCAAGTCCGCTCGTCAACACCCATGAAACTCGGAAACCGAGTCTCACAAAAAGGATCGTAAAGAAAGTCGGATATCAAGAACAAGTTGACTCAAAAGTGGGTAAATATAAACGATCAGAAGAAGCACAAAGTGTATCAAGAACCTACAGTGCATTACAAACTTCGGTAAATAGTATCAAAGGTGCACAGGCGCACCATCCAAAAAATAGCTGTTTAACAACACATCGGCCGACTAACGCATATGAAGTAGCATCCGGTATCAGTCGGCGTTCTAGGCCGCGGCGTCCATCTTCGCCTTACCCTTGCCATCACTTGGGGTAGCAGCAGCACCCGGATCAGCAGTACCGGCTCGCGCAGGGGGAGGAATGACTGGTGTGGAGGTAGCGGGCGCAGAATCGGCTTCAGCCTTCTTTTTGGCAGCCTCCTCCCTCAACTTAGCAGCTTCCTCCTTCCATCGGGCCAGCATGTCATACGGCTCGGGAAGATCCGACTTAACCGCTTCACCAGCAGCATCATATGCAGGAACGAGGGAATCGACATCTAATGTCACGACCCCGGACCCAGAGATATACATACTGTTATGTGCTCCTAGCCATGGACTCACAAGGGCTTCAGGGTTACCAGCCCCGGCCGCAACAAACAACGACAGGCAGACTGGATTCATCGGCACGTAGTCCGGATCCCCAGTCTACTACTCCTTGTATCCATGCTAGTCATAACCAACTATGCATATCAAAGCGTCCACGAATCGAATGAAACTGAAGGAAACGGGACCAAGGCTATACAGAGATGCTATGTGTCCAGAAAGTGCAACAACAATCGAGGGTTACTGGGGTTACCTCGCCCCAGGCCGATCAAATCGACAGGCGGGCTCGGACATGGATCATCGGCTCCACAACCCCTCGACTGCGACAACTATGCAGGCATAGCCAAAACTGTATAACAATGAGCTCGAAACCAACAACCGATCAAAGCAATACTCTAAACATGAAACTTGTATTAAACATGTGTTACTGGAGTAAAGCTTACAAACAGAGGTCACATGACCCAACATTACATCAGACAACGGAAGGCAAATTATGTTGCTAATCAACAAGAACCAAAAAGGCCTAAGAGGCCGCAACATAAGGCGACGTCCCAGCCCATAGATTCCAGGCTGCTACCTGGGAACCCCAAACTACTCGTCGATGTCCATGTTGAATCACCATCGATGGAGTTCTTCTCCTGAACCAAAATTAAGCAAACCTGAGTACGGGAGGTACTCAACAAGACTTAATTAACCTATTATATATCTGCTATCTTCAGAAAGGTTTTATGAAGGCTGTTTTGCGTAAAGCAATCTTTATTTTCCAAATTGAGGAGGAATAGCACGTCTCATAGAATGTTTTGAAAACAGATGAGGAAACTAGTCAACTACTGTAATCATCATCTTCTTGTATTCCACCAAGTCCTTCTCATTCCCACACTATCTCATGCTACAAGGATCACCCCTCCCGGCATCTCCGGGGAGGCACCCTTCAGTCATGGTTGACAAGTTTTAGTCATTCCGTTGAAGTTATCTATGATCACAGAATCCGTTGTCAAGTCGTCCGTAACCGTGGACACGGCTTCTCGAGGAGATTTATCCCTGAAGGGGGTACACTTTACCCACACGTACCATCCGACTCTTAACGCCACTTGTACGCTCGTCCATGGAGCGCGGCAGAGGGTGGCTGGCCACGACCTTTACCTTGCTCGACCCTATCCATGAGTCAACCCAAACAGGGCCACCCCGTCAACAGGGAGTTGGCCACCTCCTGACGGCACCTGTTCTGTGAGTCGGGAACAAGATCCTAGTACGTCCATCACTTGTCCCGATCACGCCCTAAGTTTTCTCCAAATCGTTTTCTGACTCACACGCAGATGGAAAGATCAAACTACGTGACTCATGGACGTGGCCAAACAAGTTAGTTGGTCGAGCGCGGTCTGTTAGGCCCCGCGTGTGGTTGCACGCTCAGTCTTGGCTTCGAAGGCGAGAACTCGCTCCTAGGGGCATGAACAGGACAAAACGCCACAACCCATTGTGGCCTCACATCCATGCCGTTGTTTAGTCAAGTTATCAAAGGTAATTCAAATCATAACAACATGACATAAATGATTCACGTATTGACCAGATTCATCAACCGGATGGATCAGATCACAACTAGGCACGGCTAAGCAAGACTCACGGACTTTAACGAGGCGCGCACAAACAAACCTATAGCTGCTAGGAGCAGTGGATCAGGATATCTAGGTTATGCATTATATAGGAGAACTCTATCTACTGACATCAAATAGTTTGGAACCGAATGCAAAGTACGAGATTCGAAACACTTTGAAACCATATATGAGCAGATAAGAGGTTATGCTTGCCTTGGTTATAAGAAAACCAGATAAAGGATCTTCGGGGATAAGTGCTTGACTTGTCGGTTAAGATCAAGTATTCGCCATTGGATTGCTGGCCTTCTCTTCGGAGTCACGTTCTACCGAGGGGGAAACAAACACCGAAGGAGAAAAACAACAATCAACACATGGCATCGATGCAATTGCACAATATGTATGCATGAGCAAGTTAATGCACTGAAACAAAGCCCTAGGCATGATCGTTGGGTTGCTAGGGTTCGTATGATAAGTAAACATTTTTAGTGGAAGTAGTCCGAAATAGACCCCGGAGGGGGTTTCGGGCGATTATGAACATGAGTACCATTTTAGTTGCTCAAATGAGGTTGAAAACATCATAAACAGGTTACATATGTCATTTTGAGCAATTTGGTATATAACTTTCAATTTTCTAATTTTATTGAATAAAAACTTATTTTTCTATTTTAAAAGATTAAACAACATTAAAATAATGTCCAAAAATGAAATGTGTCAAACATGTATGAAAGTGACATATTCATGTAGAGTTTATTTTTCTGATCATCTCTATATTTTTCTTATATTTTTCTGACTTATATTTTGGGAGATATTGATTATCCAAGTTTTATTTAAATTCTGAAATATTCAAACAGTAGAGGGGCCCACGTGTCATTAAATTATTTCTGTTCTTTTTCTTTAGAAGAAAAAGTCACTGACGAGGGGGCCCCACGTGATGTCAGCATGACATCACGCAGGCGTCAGCAACTGGCCGGAGCGGCTCTGTACCGCACGCCGGCGGCGACTCGGGGCTTGCCGGGCCACGCGGGAGGGCGCGTTGAAAGCACCTCGATGAGACGAACACTACTGTGGCGTCGCCGCCCTCTAGTGGGTACCGATGGCTCGCCGGCGTGGAGGTTATGCGGCGACCGACGGCGACGCACGGCGGTGAAGACGGAAACAACGATGGGGAGCTCAATGGAAGGCACGGGGAGGGAGCCTAAATCACCTTGAACACGACGGAGAGGACGGAGAGGTGGGAGGAGGTCAGGAACGCCGGCAATGGTCCACGGCGGCGCTCGGCCGGCCGCGAGGAAGACGGCGCGATTCCGTCGATTCCGATCATCCCCGATGCTCATCTCGCTCGTGGAGGACTAAAGGAACACGGCGGAGCTTCTGAAAGTCTCATCTCTGCAGCAGAGGGCGTGTAACGGCGGCGGCGGCGAGTCTCCGGCGTGCTAGGGTTTCGGCGAGGGGAGGAACAGAGGGAAAGAGAGCGAGCTCGAGGGGGGGGGGGTTCTGAGAGGCTCTTCTCGATCCATACGGCACCCAGGTTCCTCATCCTTCCCCTGCCGCGCTGGAAGCAGGAGGTGGCGCGGCGGTTGCCTCCCTGGCCGGCGACAAGGAAGATGACGCCAAAAACAAACTCACGGATAACCCCCTGGAAGATTTGGGGATTTGTAGAGAGGTCCTTTTTGGCCTTAAGACAGAACCAAAAACAAGTTTTGAGGGCCTTTTTGCAAAGGAAAAATTTGGCAAAAATACTTTTTGAAAAGCTCACAAAATTTCCAATAAAACCATAACTTGGTTTGCCAACTTTGAAAATGTTTTTAATTCAAATTTTGGGTGACCACTTTAAGTGGTTTTTGGTCAACTTCTTATTAAATTCAAATTCAAACTTGATTTAAATTTTACATGCATGATATGCCATGAACACAACACCACAACCCTTTTGTTAACAAAATTGGGATGTTACAAATCTACCCCCCTTACAAGAATCTCGTCCCGAGATTCCTGAAGGAGAAGAAAGAAGGAACACCGGTTTTGATCGATCTTCTCGAACCTTACGGTTCTTTTCTTGAAGAGGTTGATCCGTAGCACTTGCGAAGATTCTTCAGCGGCTACACTTTAGGTAAGAGGGAAACTCTTAGGAAATGATTTTCACGAAGATCGAGTATCCCATGGGTAACTCATGACAGGATGTTCATAAATAACTTTTGAGTTAACACACATGAAACACATCAAGATAACGGAGGGAATATAAGATGGTTTGAAGTGTTTGGATGATTGGTCTTGAAAGGATTTAGAATATGAGCTTTGCACCAGACTTTAAATCCCTTTGGAAAAGAAAGGTTGAACAACTTATGACATCGAGGTTCTTCGAACAGAGTACCAAGATGGTGAGGATTGTCTTAGATATCACAATGTAATATCCGTAGACGAGGGAGAACACGAGAAAACACTGTAATCGTGTGTCAGAGAAGATTGATACAGGATCATGTTCACTCTTCAGAGTGGACACGGAAGATAACGGAACACCCCGTCAAAGTTTGTAGAAATCTTTGTCAAAGATCGGGATGTTACTTCACGACAGAATATGAGTAACCACAGAATGTTGGAACACCATAATGAAGGAGTATTCTTGGTCACACCATAAGAATGGATAACCAACGAGGATTGAAACACCAGAAGGAATAGGGAATCTCTTTCCTATTGTGGATTTGATGTAGCAATACGTTTACCACATGGTTAAGATCCCATGGCTGAGGTGACTGACAAATTCACACAATGTGTGAGATGAACAGAACTTCAAGTACAAACAACTTGAGGATGGAAACTGCACAAAGGTGGTTACTATGCACCAAGTGATGTTCTCCTGATGAACTTGCTTCCACTGAAACAAAGGTTTGGAGGATCAACGAAGAGACATTGGAAGAATCAACTTCCAGGTTCTGCTGGATGTTCTAGATACCGACAGCAGGCTCACGACAAGCCTTCTATAGGTCATCAAGTCAAAGTACAACTCCGTTTTGGAAGAACGGGGAGGAAACTTGTTAGAATAAGCCAGACAAGAATTCTCACGGAGAGTGGTTGTTCTTAAGGATTCAAGGGGATATGACATTAGGCCTTCCGGCTAATTGTGTCAACCACCACATCAACCATGCCGGAATCTGAAAAGACCCAATTCAATACCCTTGAGGAAACACCAACCATCATTGTTGCTTGAGATTCAGCTCTGGTTAGTGGATTTATAGCTCAGGCTCGGTATGTTTGATCAAAGAGATTGCACCGGTTACCAACTAGATACATATGCTGGATTCTCAAGACATGGACTACAATGTCACACTCAAGAAGATAAGCGAGATTGTAGAACTCATGTATTAGCAACTTGCAAAAGACGGTTGCACCTACATGAACTACTTACAACGGAACACACCGGAGTCTTTGTTGGGAAGACGGTCACAAAGATAACGAAGTTCTTAGACCTCTTCTCTTTTACAAACAATTGATCAGTGGCTTTGTGTGGATACAAAACAGGTTCAAGAAATGGAGGTAACAACCCACCATCTCAAGAATAGTCCACACGTGCATGACCGACCAGGGATTGTTCCCAAAGGAAACCGGAAAACTCTACTCGGATTCACGGCGACAACTTCACCATAAGCACATGAACAAGAGTAGGTTACCTCAAACATCGAGAGCACAACTTCGTGATAACACAAAGATGGTTCTCAAAAGTTTCCAACCTTAGTGCCAAGTGTTCAACATGAACCTCTTGCAACTTGGAGAAAATAGGAATGTCATCGATGGGCTCGACAACACGCTTATCAAAACACTCCAAGAAGAGGGGTTTCATATGATATATGAACAAGGCAGAACATTGGTCAGACCAAAGGACATGAGGTGTACTCGGGCCAAACACCATGAGTGAAAACACCATCAAGATTATCCTTGAATCTGTACTTGGTCTGACGATAGCCCAAATCAAACCAAGGTTAAAAAGATAGCATGTCCATTAAGGAGATACTATCCTGCTTCAACACAAAGGAAACTAGACATCCCTTAACGAAGGATCCAGTTAGGCGGAGCTCTTGTCTTTCAACTCTCCAAGTTGTTGTTTAAGCTCAACCTACTAGTCCAGGGTGTCTAGCGTAGTTTCTTGGATAAAGGAGGGGTTCGAACTACCCCTCGTTTAGACATCACGGTCAGGTAACAAACCTGGTGATACTTCTAGAAAGACAACCAGAATATCACAACCCACCGGTATGTCTTGGAAATCGAAAGGAGGCATGCTTTTCAAAGCAACCGATAAGATCTTGAGAGCTTTGGTATGAACCTAACTCTCTGATCAATAATGTGCACCGGAATGAACGGATTTGGTAACACGACCGACTTTAGGTAGAGACCGGGTGACCGATAGTGCTAAGAAGGATACAGATGGTTCTTAGATTTTCCAAGCAATGAGAATTGCAAAGAATATCTGATACACATGTTGATGCACATACCGACCGTTCTCAAGCATTCAAGCTTGGAGGAAGGGGGAGTGAGGACGCGTAAGAGTATCACTTCATCAATAAGGTCATGAAACTCAACACAACCTATTGATATATAAGAGTGTGATACTTAAAGGTAGAGCAAAACAGAAGCTAATGAAACTTCTTTAATCTGCGAATTACAAAACTTTGACCTGGTCCTTAAGATGAACGAGGTACTGGAGTTTGTTTCTCCTGACATTCCAAAGTGGAACGTTCTGACGGAAAATAGGAGCAATTGCATTGGAAGAATCCAACACTCATATGTAACTTGGTTTCAAAACAACGGATTGATATTTGAGTGCAACTGGAAGGTAGGAACATGCTCCGGAGAATCCAGAGATCACGTTGATTGCACAGGGTAGTACTCAGTTGTAAAACCCATGCTAAAGGAGAGATATAGCTGAATTAAGAACAAATATGTGAATTTCTGGATGATCACTCTTGTTGTGATCCCTTTTGGTTCCAGTAGAGAGCCTATGGCTATGAGAGTTGGAATTGCCTAGCCATCCTGGGGTAGAACAGATTCCTCAGGATTCAACGAAACAGAACTTGGGTTAAAGGTCAGCATCCTGTACTGATAGCGTGAGCATCACGTGGTTATGAAACCACATGATTCAACCCACCACAATTCAGCACATTCCGGGACCTTCGGTTCAAGTCCAAGATTGAAAACTCAACGAAAGGAGTAACTACTATCTTAGTGCCTTGGAGGACACTACGAATAGCAATCACGAGGTATCTTTCAAAAGACACACATAACTCCGGAAGAATTTGAACGGAGGATGACGGATGCATTCGAGATGGAAAACAGATCTCGAGGTTCACGATTTAGAACTTTGAAACATGTAGAAATGTGGAATCTATACAACTTTGAGAGATTATGAATGGAAGGAAATCTCCCAGTTTAAGAGATGCAACGGAGTAAGGAACACACACGACTCTAGAACTTAACACTAGGTCAACTTGGGTAAAAGAACGTCCTTGCCGAAGAAGGCACCTAGGTTTTGAATGACTGGAAGAGATAGCAAAACCTTTTTAAATCAAAACAGGTAAGGTGACCCAGAGTTAGAGCGATACCAGATACGGAGTAAAAAGAATCCTAAGAAGGTTTTTCACAATCCATTTGGAGTTTCAAATAGTTTTCACAAACACTAGACTCAACATCGACCAAGCAATAAGGTTTTCCTACAGGCAGTCCTGCTCTGATACCAAGACTTGTCACGACCCCGGACCCAGAGATATACATACTGTTATGTGCTCGTAGCCATGGACTCACAAGGGCTTCAGGGTTACCAGCCCCGGCCGCAACAAACAACGGCAGGCAGACTGGATTCATCGGCACGTAGTCCGGATCCCCAGTCTACTACTCCTTGTATCCATGCTAGTCATAACCAACTATGCATATCAAAGCGTCCACGAATCGAATGAAACTGAAGGAAACGGGACCAAGGCTATACAGAGATGCTATGTGTCCAGAAAGTGCAACAACAATCGAGGGTTATTGGGGTTACCTCGCCCCAGGCCGATCAAATCGACAGGCGGGCTCGTACATGGATCATCGGCTCCACAACCCCTCGACTGCGACAACTATGCAGGCATAGCCAAAACTGTATAACAATGAGCTCGAAACCAACAACCGATCAAAGCAATACTCTAAACATGAAACTTGTATTAAACAGGTGTTACTAGAGTAAAGCTTACAAACAGAGGTCACATGACCCAACATTACATCAGACAACGGAAGGCAAATTATGTTGCTAATCAACAAGAACCAAAAAGGCCTAAGAGGCCGCAACATAAGGCGACGTCCCAGCCCATAGATTCCAGGCTGCTACCTGGGAACCCCAAACTACTCGTCGATGTCCATGTTGAATCACCATCGATGGAGTTCTTCTCCTGAACCAAAATTAAGCAAACCTGAGTACGGGAGGTACTCAACAAGACTTAATTAACCTATTATATATCTGCTATCTTCAGAAAGGTTTTATGAAGGCTGTTTTGCGTAAAGCAATCTTTATTTTCCAAATTGAGGAGGAATAGCACGTCTCATAGAATGTTTTGAAAACAGATGAGGAAACTAGTCAACTACTGTAATCATCATCTTCTTGTATTCCACCAAGTCCTTCTCATTCCCACACTATCTCATGCTACAAGGATCACCCCTCCCGGCATCTCCGGGGAGGCAACCTTCAGTCATGGTTGACAAGTTTTAGTCATTCCGTTGAAGTTATCTATGATCACAGAATCCGTTGTCAAGTCGTCCTTAACCGTGGACACGGCTTCTCAAGGAGATTTATCCCTGCAGGGGTGTCGCACCCTGGTTTCTAGGGGATACTCATCGGGCCGAACTGGATAGCAGATGCTTGGATTATGGGGCATATCTGCTCCCACATCCTCGCTTCCGAGTAGGCCAGCACTTATGTGCGACAACACAAGCTCTGCTATTCCATCGTCGATGTAAACTATCCACTAGAGATCAAAGGTACTACCGTCGACGTACTTCATACCAATCACACATGGTACGTCAACAGCGTTAAACGGAATGATACCACAACATATCTCTAAGACACAAAAGATTGAAATAAGGTTGCAAATAGCCTTCACTAAGGCAGAGAATAGCAAATACAATCATCCAGAGGACACATGTCCCAACATAACATCATTACATCAGCGGAAGCAAACAAAGGGTCTGAGTACAGACAAATCCAAATAGGCTTAAGAAGCCGGCAATGAAAAGGAAGACGGAGCCCATCCACGAAGTCTCGGATCCTGCCCGGGTCCGCTATCTACTCGTCAACAGCGTCGTCGTACTCCACGTAGTAGCCTCCATGGGGATCCTCGGAATCGTCGTCTACGTAAACCACAGCCCCAAAGGGGTCAGTACAACAACGTACTGGCAAGCAAGACTCACAGTTCACCAAAGTGTAACCCGTCAACACCAAGCACAGATGCCTTGGGTTCAACGGAAGAAAGGGGTTATAAAAGACGCGGCAACTGGCTGCTCTAACCAACTACAGAGTTACTACCACTTCCGGCTAACAGAAAGAAGATAAGATAGCGTTTCGTAACCAACTACCAGCTAACCACCAAACAAACCCATCCTGGATCTCGCCCCTTATCCAAAGAAGCAATCCGAGGATAACTCACACAGTTGGATTAATGATGGTTCAGGTTATTGTGTCAATAAACCTATTACTAGTCAAGTTATTATAGTTAGGTGTAAGTTGTCTGAGTACTTGTTAGCCAGTACTTTCACCAAGTCGTCACATAACCGCGGACAACACGGCTTCTCGAGAAGATTCATCCCTGCAGGGTGTGCTCCAGTACCCGTACACACTCAAGCCACCAACTAAAACTCAGGTGGACTCGACACGACTCGAACCATCACTACAGCCTGTCCTAGGAGCCACGGAGCTATAAGGTCCCGGCCAGTCCGACCTAACCTAAGCGCAAGGGTGAAAACCACACCCCCCGGCACCACAGGCCTCGCCCTATATGCATCATCATCATAATAATCATCACCAACAGTAACCATGGGAGCGACCCATTCATGCTTACGCGCAAATGGAACACCCGAACTAAGTGTGGCTCTTCGGACAAACTGCGGATCAGGTCAAAGTCGAGGGGGGTTCCATACCACCACCCGGATGCGGTGAGCACGCTCATCATGGATCAGTAGACAAGACCCTTTTCCTAATTAGGGTCGACACTAGCTGGCCTCAAAACCACGCCGGGCCTCCTGCCGGTGCCTTATCAGCAAATTATTATTACCCAAGCATTAACAGGTTGTTGTTTTAAACATCGAGCCCAGAACATAACAGAATATGATAACAGAAAGTAACGGGTAACAGACTCGAGCAGAAACAACCCTAAGCATGCTAGTAAGATACGGGCAACAATCAATGGGGTTATAGGTGTGGATGGCGAGGCAATATCAGGGTTCAGGGTATCATGTGGTAGGTTCGTAACAGAAGCAACGATACATATGGCTAGCAGAAATAGACAACGGAAAGTATCGGTAACCAATGTTGAAAGGAACACAGTGGTTCATGTGAGTGATAACTTGCCTGCAAACCCAGTAGCCTGGTACTGAGCTAGATCCTCAGAAGGGGTGTCGTAAGGATCGTCGGACTCAACGTCGTCGTCTATCCGAGAAGAAGCAAACAAACAACGCAGAGAACAAACAATCAATAACATGGCATAGTGCACAATCATGGGATGATGCATGTCCATTTAATTGATGCATCAAAAATAAACTAGTTGACATGGAACACAATTTAAATGGACCCACATGCAAGTTTGAGTTGCATATGAAAAGCCCATGCATTTAGGTTGAAATAATTGGTTTACAACTAATCAACGGGTGAAAGTGGATTAGCATGATGCATGGATGAGGAAAACAACAAAATAACAACAATAGAACCAGTTGGAAATAAGGTTTACCAATTTTAGAAATTTATTTATTAAGTTAGAAAATGTTGGTTCCTTAAGGGTGTCACATAAACAATTGTTGTTTTCATCAAGTTAAAGTGTTCAAAACAAATAAAAAAATTTATATTTGAAAAGAACACCAAATTTTAGTTGGATTACATGTTTCAAATATTGAAAAAGGAGTTAGGATGGATTTATTATGATTGAAACAATATTAAACAAGTTTTAAATGGATTTAAAACAAGCATGAATTTTATGTTCAAAACATAAATTCAAATTCATATTTGAAAAGTTTATACTTTTCTAGGTTGAAAACATATTTTGCATGTTCAAAAATAATTTAATTTGAGCAAGTTATGATTTTATCAATTTTAAATGATTTAAACAAGGTTTAAATTATTTAGGCAATTTAAATTATTCAAAACATGAAACAAAATTTATATTTGAATTGGTGGTCCAAAATGGTATGGAAAACATATTTTATTTGTATGATTTGGGTTAATAATGAATTAGTTATGGATTTTAGCAAATTGCAATTGAATTATTTGAATTCAAATTTGAATTGCATTGTGAAAATTCAAAACAGAAAACAAATGCTATGGATAGATAGATAATTAAATTTGGTGCAGCATACATATTTTATTTTTATTATTTGGGTTTGTGAATTAAAAGTTATTAGGGTTTCAATTCTAGGGACTATTCTGTAATTAATTGGACTGATATTGAAAATAAAAAGGGGCAGAAAAGAAACTGCACCGCGCAGTGTCCAGCCCCAGCCACTGACAGTGGGGTCAGCGTCACTGCGTGGCACCTAGGTGGCAGTGCTGGGGTGATGTGGCCTACAGGGTCCATGACGTGTGGGCCCCGCGCGGGTCGCGCGCTAGGGAAAAAAGGGGAGGCAATTTTTGCCTCCCGCAGGAATCGAACCTGCGATCTGGGCGAGCGAGCGCAAGGGCTCTGCCAACTGCGCTGGGATCGAATGCTTGTCAGGTACAGGCGCTGGTGGGAGGTTAAGGTGTTATTTCGTCAGGTAAGCCTTTTAACTGAATTTTTCCTTCTTGGCGTGCAGGTTCAGTAACCAGACAACGTACAGGGAGGGGATCGGAGGCACAGCGCCGGCGACCTCTGCTGCTCGCGGTGAGCTGCCGCGGTGGCGCGCGGCGGCGCGGATGCGGCCGGTGTGCGGCCGGGCGGTGGAGAGGGAAGGAGGCGAGGGGTGAGGCGGGCGAGCTCACCTCGATGAGGGACGGAGGGAGGCGGACGTCTGCAGTTCGGTTCTGACGGAGGCGAACTCGCGGACGGCGCCGGAGTTCCGGTGGTCCTCGGGGGAAGCCGAGGCCACGGCGAGGAATAGGGGGTCGGGACGTTTCCGTTCCCGGCCCTAGCGCTGCCGGTGGAGCACCGTGGCGCCGGCGGCGAGCCGGAGAAGGAGGCGTTGGTGGTGACCTTCGGTGGAGTTACAGAGAAAAAGAAAAACCAGAGGGAGGAAGAGAGGAAGAAGGAGAAGTGGCGGCGTTCGAGAGGAAGAAGGAGGAAGAAAAGGTAGGGTACCGAGGAGGGGATCGAGCTAGGTTAAGAGGAGGAGGGTGGAGGTCGGATCGCCGTTGCTGCGCTACTGCTGCCGACGTGGGCGTTGGGGATGGAAGCCGTACACGAGGTGGAAGACAATGAGGGGGGTACCAGGCTTTTGTGGAGGTTGGGCTGGCCCAAAGTGGGCTGGCTGCTCTCTTTCCCCCCTCTCTTTTTATTCTTTTTGTTTATTACTTTTTTTTGCAGCTTTGGAAAAGGAGAAAGAAGAGATGGTTTTAGGGTTAGCAAATTTTTAGGACAAATTTCTATTGTTTTGTTTTTTGTCACAACACCATAAAACAAACTTTGTTTTCCAAAAAAATATTTTATTTAGTTGATGTTTGGTAATTAAATGAATTGAGCAATGTTGGTATAAAAAGAACAAATGCCACTTAAGCCAATTTAAGTTTCTGATTCCAATTTTAGTGGAACAATTTGTTTGTTTATTTTGGTAGTTTTTTATTTGACACATTGTAACATAACAAGTATGAACCACAATTGAATTTTTGTTTTGGAATTCAAATAGAAAACAGATGGAAACAATGAGATCAAATGCAACACAATGCAAACAAAAATCAAATGAATATGATGACATGATGCAAAGCAATAATAAAACAAGAAACAAAACATTCTAGGGGGAGATTTCATACTTGGGATGTTACAAAACGCCCCCCCTTGAAGGAATCGTGCCCCGAGATTCCTACTGAGAAGAGAAAAGGTCCGGATACTTCTTGCGAAGATCCTCTTCGGTCTCCCACGTTGCCTCTTTATCGGAATGATGCGACCATTGCACTTTCAAGAACTTGGTGGTCTTGTTGCGAGTCTTACGCTCGGTCTCATCGAGAATACGAACAGGGTGCTCCTCATAAGATAGATCTTCTTGCAGTTCAATGGAATCATGATCAACTACACGATCTGGATCTTTGAAACACTTCTTGAGCTGTGACACGTGAAATACATCGTGCACCTTGGATAGTTTTTCTGGAAGTTCAAGACGGTAGGCATTTTCCGCACGCCTTGAGAGAATGTTGAACGGACCAATGTATCTCGGTGCTAGCTTTCCTTTGACACCAAAACGATGAGTGCCTGTGAGGGGAGTTACACGGAGATATGCCTTGTCACCAGGTGCATAAATCATATCCCTGTGCTTGCTGTCATAGTAGCTTTTCTGACGAGACTGAGCAATCTTGAGATTGTCACGAATGATTCGAACTTTCTCTTCGGCTTCCTTAACAATGTCAGGGCCTAAGAGTGAACGTTCACCAGCTCCAGACCAATTGATTGGACTCCTGCATCTGCGGCCATAGAGTGCTTCAAACGGTGCCATGCCTAGGCTTGCCTGGAAGCTGTTGTTGTAGGAGAATTCAGCATATGGAAGGCATTCCTCCCATTTCATGCCAAAGGATAGACCACATGCTCTGAGCATATCCTCGAGAATCTGATTGACTCTTTCGACTTGCCCTTGAGACTGAGGATGGTAAGCTGTGCTGAACAGAAGTTTGGTGCCCAATGCTTCTTGAAAGCTTTTCCAGAAATGAGAAGTGAATATGCTTCCACGGTCTGAGCTTATTTCCAATGGAACACCATGAAGAGGAACAATCTTTGTTGTGTAGAGCTCTGCTAACTGGCTAGCTGAGATTGTTTCTTTGACAGCAAAGAACTGAGCTACCTTAGTGAGACGATCAATAACAACGAAGATTGCATCGTTGCCCTTCTTGGACTTTGGAAAACCAGTGACGAAGTCCATTTCAATCATGTCCCACTTCCACTCAGGGATTTTCAGCGGTTGGAGAAGACCGGCTGTTTTCTGATGAACTGCCTTGACACGTTGACAAACGTCGCATTCAGAAACGTATTGAGCAATTTCACGTTTCATGCCAGACCACCAATACAGTGTCTTAAGATCCTGGTACATCTTTGTACTTCCAGGGTGGATGGAGAGAGGAGTTTCATGAGCCTCCTTGAGAATGACATCTTTGAGACTTTGAATTTGAGGAACTGCAATGCGTCCTTCGAAGAACACCGTTCCCTTGTCATCAATTGAGAAGCACTCATACTTCCCATTGCCTGCTTTGATGTTATTTGCGATCTTCTTGATCTCAGCATCACGAAGTTGTTCAGAACGAATCTTGTCCTCGAGAGTTGGACTAGCTGTCAAGTTCGCAAGATAACCTTGAGGAACAAGACCAAGGTTCAGCTTCTGGAATTCTTCATGAAGTGGAGGTTGGCTTTCCATGATCATGAGATTATTGCAATACGACTTTCGACTGAGAGCATCGGCCATAACATTAGCCTTGCCTGGAGTGTAAGAAATGGTAAGATCGAAGTCTTTGATCTTTTCAATCCATCTCCTTTGCCCGAGGTTTAGATCTGGTTGAGTGAAGATGTATTTCAGACTCTTATGATCGGAAAAGATTTCAGTGCGATTACCCAACAAGTATTGCCTCCATTTCTTGAGGGCAAACACAACTGCTGCAAGTTCAAGATCATGAGTGGGATAGTTTTGCTCATGTGGTTTCAACTGACGTGAAGCATAAGCCACAACTTGACGTTCTTGCATAAGAACTGCACCTAGACCTTGGAGGGAAGCATCACAGAATATCTGGAAAGGTTTGGTAGTATCTGGGCCAACCAGAACTGGTGTAGAAGTGAGTTTAGTCTTCAGGAGATTGAAACTTTCATCACATTGTGGAGACCAAACGAACTTCTTGTCCTTCTTTGTGAGATCAGTGAGAGGTTTGGCAATCTTGGAGAAGTTTTGGACGAAACGACGGCAATAGCTAGCCAAACCAAGAAAACTTCTGACTTGCTTCACCGTCTTAGGAGGTTTCCAATCAACAATTGCCTTAACCTTTTCTGGATCAATGGCTATGCCCTTGGCAGAGATGACATGACCAAGATAAGCAACTTATGGAATCCAGAACTCACATTTGGAGAACTTGGCATATAGACGATGCTCGCGAAGTTTCATGAGGGTTAGACGAAGATGTTCTCCATGCTCTTCCTCGGATTTTGAGTAGACCAGAATGTCATCAAGATATACCACAACGAACTTGTCGAGGTATTCATGGAAGACAAAATTCATTAGTCGAGAGAATGTCGCCGGTGCATTGGTGAGACCAAAGGACATGACGGTGTATTCATATAGACCGTAGCGAGTGGTGAAAGCTGTCTTTGGAATATCTTCCTTTCTGATCTTTATTTTATGGTAACCCATCCTCAAGTCCAGCTTGGAGAATATTGAGGCTCCAGCAAGTTGATCAAAAAGATCATCGATACGAGGAATTGGATAGTTGTTTTTGATGGTTTTCTCGTTGAGAGGACGATAGTCAACCACGAGTCTCTTTGTTTGATCCTTCTTCGCAACGAACAGAGTTGGGCATCCCCAAGCCGAGGAGCTAGGTTGAATGTAACCTTTCTCCATGTACATATCGATTTGCTCCTTCAACAACTTCAGTTCAGGAGGAGCTATCTTGTATGGATGCTTAGAGATTGGAGCAGTGCCTGGTTCAAGTTCGATGACGAACTCAACTGCTCTGTCAGGAGGCATTCCTGGCAATTCTTCTGGAAAGACATCAGGGAATTCACAAACCACCGGAATAGTTTCAATAGATGGTAGAGGATTTGCATTGAGAGTGTAGAGTTGAGCAATTGGATTTTCAGCATGGAAGTAGACTATCTGGCTAGAAGGGTGTGCGATTTTGACAGACTTAGCAGGACAATCAATGACTGCTTTGTTGGCTACCAACCAATCCATCCCCAGAATGACATCAATATCTGAAGAGAGGAGAGCTATCATAGATGCCTGGAATGGAAGGTTTCCAATTGTGATCTCGATGTTCTGGCTAATTTTATTGCTTTGCCAACTAGATCCCGGTGATTTCACTAGGAGAGGGATAGACAACTGTTCGAAGTTGATTCCACTGTTGTTTGCAAAGCATTGAGAGATGAAAGAGTGTGAAGCACCAGAATCGAACAAGACTTTAGCACGAAACGAGTTCACAAGAAGTGTGCCCATTACAACGTCTGGAGATTCTTCTGCTCCCTGGGCCTTGACATGGTTCACCTTAACGGTTCTCATGCCAAGGTCGTTGCTGTTGTAGCAACCCAACGGAGGACCACGTATTCTTGTCGGGGTCGACCTGTGGCGAGGTGGAGGTGGAAAGAGGTGCCTTTGCGGACAATTATCGGAATAGTGGCCCGGCTGTCCACACTTGTAGCATGTAACAACAGAACGAGGAGTTGTTGGACCTGGCTGAGATGGAGCACCTCCTGAAGATACCACTGGGGTGGGAGGGCGGGGAAGAATTCCTGCCGGGCTTGGCAAGCAGATGGGCGGTGTTGTAGTGGTATATGGAACCCAAACTCTTCGTTTTTGTGGAGGCATGATAGCTTTCGAGAGATTAGCCTGTTCACGAGAGTGCTTACGAGATTCCTCAACCAACTTGCGCCCATGCTCTTCATTTAGAGCGATGTTGATGAGGTCCTCAAAATTCTTGGCCTTGACGTTGGTGAGAGCATACTTGAGTTCCAGGTTGAGACCCCTGCGGAACTTTGCCATCTTTCTCGCTTCCGTGGAGATTTCATCTCCGGCGTAGCGAGCCAGACGATTGAACTCTCTTTGGTATTCAAGAACGTCCAATTTGCCTTGTGTGAAAGAATAGAATTCCTCACGCATTCTCTCCATGAGCCCATCGGGAATGTGATGGCGCACGAAGGCTTGCTTGAAATCCTCCCATGTGATTGCCACACTAGAACCTCTCATTTCTTGGAAATTCTCCCACCAAGACATAGATTGCCCACAGAGAAGGTAGGTCACGTAAGGAACACGGTCCTCGTCAGCCACATGAGCTACCACAAGAGTACGGTTCATTTCACGGAGCCAGTCATCAGCATCCAATGGCTCGGAGGAGTTATCAAATGTGCGCGGATTGAGCTCAAGGAACTCCCGAATAGACACCCGGGTGTTGCCATTACTCCCAAGGTCTTGGTTCTGCTGCATCTTCTTTATAACTTGTGTCATCTGAGACAGCACTTTCCCCATCTCAGGTGGCAGTGTGGGTTCTTCGTCACCACTTTCCATCCTGAAGAGGATACCAAGATTAACACAGTAACCGGATAACAAAATCCAATATAAGTGCTTAAAAGGATTACTTCAGACGGTAAGTCGACAGCATAGAACAAGGATGGAGGTTAACAACGGATTAACAGATAAGTTGTTACAACGGAAGAGAAGATTTGTGAAGGACGATATCAAAGCAACAACTGGGAAACAGAGACCACAAACACCTGAGGTACTACGGAGAAAACCCATCCGGGCTTCTAAAGGATCAATATCTACTGCTTAAGGAATAGAGGATCTGCTTCCGGGGCTTATTTGCCACCGTTCTCAATCGTGAGTAGGCAACATGATAAATCATGTCACAACCACCTCCATTCTTATGGTCTAGTAGATATAACCATCCTAGAGAAACCAGGATACGTGAAATCCTAACTTGAAAGTTTAGATGAGAAAGAGAAAACAACGTTGCACTTCCTTACCAGAAAAGGGAGGGTGGGTGGGGAAAGAAATAAAATGGCAGAATTCCTACTCTCACGTTTCATTTTTCCTATATAGCTACAAAATAGTTTCTAGACTCAACTGCGACCAGTAAAAGGGATCCTACAGGCAGACAGGCTCTGATACCATTTTGTCGCACCCTGGTTTCTAGGGGATACTCATCGGGCCGAACTGGATAGCAGATGCTTGGATTATGGGGCATATCTGCTCCCACATCCTCGCTTCCGAGTAGGCCAGCACTTATGTGCGACAACACAAGCTCTGCTATTCCATCGTCGATGTAAACTATCCACTAGAGATCAAAGGTACTACCGTCGACGTACTTCATACCAATCACACATGGTACGTCAACAGCGTTAAATGGAATGATACCACAACATATCTCTAAGACACAAAAGATTGAAATAAGGTTGCAAATAGCCTTCACTAAGGCAGAGAATAGCAAATACAATCATCCAGAGGACACATGTCCCAACATAACATCATTACATCAGCGGAAGCAAACAAAGGGTCTGAGTACAGACAAATCCAAATAGGCTTAAGAAGCCGGCAATGAAAAGGAAGACGAAGCCCATCCACGAAGTCTCGGATCCTGCCCGGGTCCGCTATCTACTCGTCAACAGCGTCGTCGTACTCCACGTAGTAGCCTCCATGGGGATCCTCGGAATCGTCGTCTGCGTAAACCACAGCCCCAAAGGGGTCAGTACAACAACGTACTGGCAAGCAAGACTCACAGTTCACCAAAGTGTAACCCGTCAACACCAAGCACAGATGCCTTGGGTTCAACGGAAGAAAGGGGTTATAAAAGACGCGGCAACTGGCTGCTCTAACCAACTACAGAGTTACTACCACTTCCGGCTAACAGAAAGAAGATAAGATAGCGTTTCATAACCAACTACCAGCTAACCACCAAACAAACCCATCCTGGATCTCGCCCCTTATCCAAAGAAGCAATCCGAGGATAACTCACACAGTTGGATTAATGATGGTTCAGGTTATTGTGTCAATAAACCTATTACTAGTCAAGTTATTATAGTTAGGTGTAAGTTGTCTGAGTACTTGTTAGCCAGTACTTTCACCAAGTCGTCACATAACCGCGGACAACACGACTTCTCGAGAAGATTCATCCCTGCAGGGTGTGCTCCAGTACCCGTACACACTCAAGCCACCAACTAAAACTCAGGTGGACTCGACACGACTCGAACCATCACTACAGCCTGTCCTAGGAGCCACGGAGCTATAAGGTCCCGGCCAGTCCGACCTAACCTAAGCGCAAGGGTGAAAACCACACCCCCCGGCACCACAGGCCTCGCCCTATATGCATCATCATCATAATAATCATCACCAACAGTAACCATGGGAGCGACCCATTCATGCTTACGCGCAAATGGAACACCCGAACTAAGTGTGGCTCTTCGGACAAACTGCGGATCAGGTCAAAGTCGAGGGGGGTTCCATACCACCACCCGGATGCGGTGAGCATGCTCATCATGGATCAGTAGACAAGACCCTTTTCCTAATTAGGGTCGACACTAGCAGGCCTCAAAACCACGCCGGGCCTCCTCCGGTGCCTTATCAGCAAATTATTATTACCCAAGCATTAACAGGTTGTTGTTTTAAACATCGAGCCCAGAACATAACAGAATATGATAACAGAAAGTAACGGGTAACAGACTCGAGCAGAAACAACCCTAAGCATGCTAGTAAGATACGGGCAACAATCAATGGGGTTATAGGTGTGGATGGTGAGGCAATATCAGGGTTGAGGGTATCATGTGGTAGGTTCGTAACAGAAGCAACGATACATATGGCTAGCAGAAATAGACAACGGAAAGTATCGGTAACCAATGTTGAAAGGAACACAATGGTTCATGTGAGTGATAACTTGCCTGCAAACCCAGTAGCCTGGTACTGAGCTAGATCCTCAGAAGGGGTGTCGTAAGGATCGTCGGACTCAACGTCGTCGTCTATCCGAGAAGAAGCAAACAAACAACGCAGAGAACAAACAATCAATAACATGGCATAGTGCACAATCATGGGATGATGCATGTCCATTTAATTGATGCATCAAAAATAAACTAGTTGACATGGAACACAATTTAAATGGACCCACATGCAAGTTTGAGTTGCATATGAAAAGCCCATGCATTTAGGTTGAAATAATTGTTTTACAACTAATCAACGGGTGAAAGTGGATTAGCATGATGCATGGATGAGGAAAACAACAAAATAACAACAATAGAACCAGTTGGAAATAAGGTTTACCAATTTTAGAAATTTATTTATTAAGTTAGAAAATGTTGGTTCCTTAAGGGTGTCACATAAACAATTGTTGTTTTCATCAAGTTAAAGTGTTCAAAACAAATAACAAAATTTATATTTGGAAAGAACACCAAATTTTAGTTGGATTACATGTTTCAAATATTGAAAAAGGAGTTAGGATGGATTTATTATGATTGAAACAATATTAAACAAGTTTTAAATGGATTTAAAACAAGCATGAATTTTATTTGTTCAAAACATAAATTCAAATTCATATTTGAAAAGTTTATACTTTTCTAGGTTGAAAACATATTTTGCATGTTCAAAAATAATTTAATTTGAGCAAGTTATGATTTTATCAATTTTAAATGATTTAAACAAGGTTTAAATTATTTAGGAAATTTAAATTATTCAAAACATGAAACAAAATTTATATTTGAATTGGTGGTCCAAAATGGTATGGAAAACATATTTTATTTGTATGATTTGGGTTAATAATGAATTAGTTATGGATTTTAGCAAATTGCAATTGAATTATTTGAATTCAAATTTGAATTGCATTGTGAAAATTCAAAACAGAAAACAAATGCTATAGATAGATAGATAATTAAATTTGGTGCAGCGTACATATTTTATTTTTATTATTTGGGTTTGTGAATTAAAAGTTATTAGGGTTTCAATTCTAGGGACTATTCTGTAATTAATTGGACTGATATTGAAAATAAAAAGGGGCAGAAAAGAAACTGCACCGCGCAGTGTCCAGCCCCAGCCACTGACAGTGGGGTCAGCGTCACTGCGTGGCACCTAGGTGGCAGTGCTGGGGTGATGTGGCCTGCAAGGTCCATGACATGTGGGCCCCGCGCGGGTCGCGCGCTAGGGAAAAAAGGGGAGGCAATTTTTGCCTCCCGCAGGAATCGAACCTGCGATCTGGGCGAGCGAGCGCAAGGGCTCTGCCAACTGCGCTGGGATCAAATGCTTGTCAGGTACAGGCGCTGGTGGGAGGTTAAGGTGTTATTTCGTCAGGTAAGCCTTTTAACTGAATTTTTCCTTCTTGGCGTGCAGGTTCAGTAACCAGACAACGTACAGGGAGGGGATCGGAGGCACAGCGCCGGCGACCTCTGCTGCTCGCGGTGAGCTGCCGCGGTGGCGCGCGGCGGCGCGGATGCGGCCGGGCGGTGGAGAGGGAAAGAGGCGAGGGGTGAGGCGGGCGAGCTCACCTCGATGAGGGACGGAGGGAGGCGGACGTCTGCAGTTCGGTTCTGACGGCGGCGAACTCGCGGACGGCGCCGGAGTTCCGGTGGTCCTCGGGGGAAGCCGAGGCCACGGCGAGGAAGAGGGGGTCGGGACGTTTCCGTTCCCGGCCCTAGCGCTGCCGGTGGAGCACCGTGGCGCCGGCGGCGAGCCGGAGAAGGAGGCGTTGGTGGTGACCTTCGGTGGAGTTACAGAGAAAAAGAAAAACCAGAGGGAGGAAGAGAGGAAGAAGGAGAAGTGGCGGCGTTCGAGAGGAAGAAGGAGGAAGAAAAGGTAGGGTACCGAGGAGGGGATCGAGCTAGGTTAAGAGGAGGTGGGTGGAGGTCGGATCGCCGTTGCTGCGCTACTGCTGCCGACGTGGGCGTTGGGGATGGAAGCCGTACACGAGGTGGAAGACAACGAGGGGGGTACCAGGCTTTCGTGGAGGTTGGGCTGGCCCAAAGTGGGCTGGCTGCTCTCTTTCCCCCCTCTCTTTTTATTCTTTTTGTTTATTACTTTTTTTTTGCAGCTTTGGAAAAGGAGAAAGAAGAGATGGTTTTAGGGTTAGCAAATTTTTAGGACAAATTTCTATTGTTTTTTTTTTGTCACAACACCATAAAACAAACTTTGTTTTCCAAAAAAAATATTTTATTTAGTTGATGTTTGGTAATTAAATGAATTGAGCAATGTTGGTATAAAAAGAACAAATGCCACTTAAGCCAATTTAAGTTTCTGATTCCAATTTTAGTGGAACAATTTGTTTGTTTATTTTGGTAGTTTTTTATTTGACACATTGTAACATAACAAGTATGAACCACAATTGAATTTTTGTTTTGGAATTCAAATAGAAAACAGATGGAAACAATGAGATCAAATGCAACACAATGCAAACAAAAATCAAATGAATATGATGACATGATGCAAAGCAATAATAAAACAAGAAACAAAACATTCTAGGGGGAGATTTCATACTTGGGATGTTACAAGGGGGTACACTTTACCCACACGTACCATCCGACTCTTAACGCCACATGTACGCTCGTCCATGGAGCGCGGCAGAGGGTGGCTGGCCACGACCTTTACCTTGCTCGACCCTATCCATGAGTCAACCCAAACAGGGCCACCCCGTCAACAGGGAGTTGGCCACCTCCCGACGGCACCTGTTCTGTGAGTCGGGAACAAGATCCGAGTACGTCCATCACTTGTCCCGGTCACGCCCAAAGTTTTCTCCAAATCGTTTTCTGACTCACACGCAGATGGAAAGATCAAACTACGTGACTCATGGACGTGGCCAAACAAGTTAGTTGGTCGAGCGCGGTCTGTTAGGCCCCGCGTGTGGTTGCACGCTCAGTCTTGGCTTCGAAGGCGAGAACTCGCTCCTAGGGGCATGAATAGGACAAACGCCACGACCCATTGTGGCCTCACATCCATGCCGTTGTTTAGTCAAGTTATCAAAGGTAATTCAAATCATAACAACATGACATAAATGATTCACGTATTGACCAGATTCATCAACCAGATGGATCAGATCACAACTAGGCATGGCTAAGCAAGACTCACAGACTTTAACGAGGCGCGCACAAACAAACCTATAGCTTCTAGGAGCAGTGGATCAGGATATCTAGGTTATGCATTATATAGGAGAACTCTATCTACTGACATCAAATAGTTTGGAACCGAATGCAAAGTACGAGATTCGAAACACTTTGAAACCATATATGAGCAGATAAGAGGTTATGCTTGCCTTGGTTATAAGAAAACCAGATAAAGGATCTTCGGGGATAAGTGCTTGACTTGTCGGTTAAGATCAAGTATTCGCCATTGGATTGCTGGCCTTCTCTTCGGAATCACGTTCTACCGAGGGGGAAACAAACACCGAAGGAGAAAAACAACAATCAACACATGGCATCGATGCAATTGCACAATATGTATGCATGAGCAAGTTAATGCACTGAAACAAAGCCCTAGGCATGATCGTTGGGTTGCTAGGGTTCGTATGATAAGTAAACATTTTTAGTGGAAGTAGTCCGAAATAGACCCCGGAGGGGGTATCGGGCGATTATGAACATGAGTACCATTTTAGTTGCTCAAATGAGGTTGAAAACATCATAAACAGGTTACATATGTCATTTTGAGCAATTTGGTATATAACTTTTAATTTTCTAATTTTATTGAATAAAAACTTATTTTTCTATTTTAAAAGATTAAACAACATTAAAATAATGTCCAAAAATGAAATGTGTCAAACATGTATGGAAGTGACATATTCATGTAGAGTTTATTTTTCTGATCATCTCTATATTTTTCTTATATTTTTCTGACTTATATTTTGGGAGATATTGATTATCCAAGTTTTATTTAAATTCTGAAATATTCAAACAGTAGAGGGGCCCACGTGTCATTAAATTATTTCTGTTCTTTTTCTTTAGAAGAAAAAGTCACTGACGAGGGGGCCCCACGTGATGTCAGCATGACATCACGCAGGCGTCAGCAACTGGCCGGAGCGGCTCTGTACCGCACGCCGGCGGCGACTCGGGGCTTGCCGGGCCACGCGGGAGGGCGCGTTGAAAGCACCTCGATGAGACGAACACTACTGTGGCGTCGCCGCCCTCTAGTGGGTACCGATGGCTCGCCGGCGTGGAGGTTATGCGGCGGCCGACGGCGACGCACGGCGGTGAAGACGAAAACAACGATGGGGAGCTCAATGGAAGGCACGGGGAGGGAGCCTAGCTCACCTTGAACACGACGGAGAGGACGGAGAGGTGGGAGGAGGTCAGGAACGCCGGCAATGGTCCACGGCGGCGCTCGGACGGCCGCGAGGAAGACGGCGCGATTCCGTCGATTCCGATCATCCCCGATGCTCATCTCGCTCGTGGAGGACTAAAGGAACACGGCGGAGCTTCTGAAAGTCTCATCTCTGCAGCAGAGGGCGTGTAACGGCGGCGGCGGCGAGTCTCCGGCGTGCTAGGGTTTCAGCGAGGGGAGGAACAGAGGGAAAGAGAGCGAGCTCGAGGGGGGGGTTCTGAGAGGCTCTTCTCGATCCATACGGCACCCAGGTTCCTCATCCTTCCCCTGCCGCGCTGGAAGCAGGAGGTGGCGCGGCGGTTGCCTCCCTGGCCGGCGACAAGGAAGATGACGCCAAAAACAAACTCACGGATAACCCCCTGGAAGATTTGGGGATTTGTAGAGAGGTCCTTTTTGGCCTTAAGACAGAACCAAAAACAAGTTTTGAGGGCGTTTTTGCAAAGGAAAAATTTGGGAAAAATAGTTTTTGAAAAGCTCACAAAATTTCCAATAAAACCATAACTTGGTTTGCCAACTTTGAAAATGTTTTTAATTCAAATTTTGGGTGACCACTTTAAGTGGTTTTTGGTCAACTTCTTATTAAATTCAAATTCAAACTTGATTTAAATTTTACATGCATGATATGCCATGAACACAACACCACAACCCTTTTGTTAGCAAAATTGGGATGTTACATCTAAGCCGTCAGCAATCACGCTGGCCGGGTGATGGACCTCCTTCTGGACGGCCTGGAAATCCTTCACGGAGAACTTGGACCCATCAAGCTTGAATTCCGGGAAACCGCCCATAAGCTTGGCTAGCTCGAGCTTAGGGAAGTAAGCCTTGGCAAGCGCAAGCCCCCGGGTTACTCCAACTCGGCAGGACGAGCGTTTCCAGTGCCAAATCCACTTGGGGATAGTGGAGCAAGCGTCTAGCATTCTCTTCAGGTCGCCATGCCCTTTACCCGGCCACCGTATTTCTTGAAGGATCCATTTGGTTCCGGCGCATAGCTGCCGGATAACGCTCTTGATAGTTTTCAGCCTGGCAATATCATCCTCGTCCGGCAACACTTCATCCGGACCTGCAAAAAGAAATGGAAACATGAGTAAGGAAACTCCGGCTATTTATCAGAAGGACAACCCGGATGAAGAATCGTACCAAGCAAAGCACGATACGTATCAGCAATTTGAACAGAAAGGCTCGTTAGGTCATCTTCTGCTGTGTGAGCCCTCCGCCTATACTTCTTCATTATCTTCCCACTCCTCCTGGCTTCAGCCTCGGCCTCCTCACGCAGAGCCACCTCCTTTTCAATGAGCTTGGTGTCCTTTGCCAGTTCCCTCTCAGATTGAGTCACGAAGGACTGCACGGATGCAAGGAAGGATTAGCCGGGTAAAGGGGCAAGTTATCAGTCGCTTATATACCGTAAAGTTCCAAGAAAATTGTGAATCAATTCACTCGGAACTTGGGGACTAGATAAGGACACAAGCAATATTAGTTGGGTTTACCCCGTGTTTGGCTATTAAAGCCTCCAAGATGTTTTCTTCATTAGCCCTTAAAGTGCGCAGGGTTTCGAGCATCTGGGCAAACGTCAGGTCCTCGGGTCGGACACCAGAAGAGCCGGCAGCCTGGTCGCCTGATGGGGGAGCTTTCCCCGCCCTTGGGGTCGAGACCCGGACAGTCTGGGTATCCGGGTTGGGAGAACCCACCCTCGTGTCAGGAACCTCGATCTCCTCGTCCACTGGTTCGGATGACGCGGGAGACCCGGCGGCTTGGTGAAGTGGATCGCCCAAGGGGCCTTGTTCCTGGTTGTTCTCAGTATCACTGCCAGTTGCGGCGTCTATGTTCTCAGTCGGCTTCTCCGCCTCCCGATTATCCATCTCCACATTCTCCGGGTCACTAACTGTGACTTGAGCGCTAAAGAAAGGGAGGAAGAGCAGTTAGCAACAGCAATTGAAAGTTATCAGGTATGAAAGGATGTCGTATAATAAAGACTCACCCGGTATTTACAGCGTAACCAGGCGGGAGTTCGCTGCTGGAAGCAGATGAAGCCGCCAAAGGGACCGATAGTGGGACCCGGAATTGCCCCGCGAGTGGGTGATTGGGAGATGGATGGCGCTGAGGAGATTCGGAGGGGCGAGGAAGAGGAATATCGGCACGGAGGTTTGGCGAGGAGGAGATACCCGGGTTAAGGAGATCGTCCCCTGGTGAACTCCGGGTCACTCTGCGCTTGGCCGGGATAGAATCCGTCAAGTGTGATGAGTTAGATAGTCGTTGGTTAAGTCTGTGCATGTTATCAAAAGAATAGGGTTCGGAAGACATGGTGGAATAGGGAACCTTGCGCACCACTTTTCTAGTTTTCCTCTTGACCCCGACTGTTATTTCTGGATCGGACTCGGTGGCCTCCGGGTCTTCGTCATCATTCTCATCCTCGTCCTCTGGTCCTGCAAGCCGAGTATGTGTCGATGGAAAAGGTTAAAATAAGGAAATTTATGCAAATAAAGATGACGTAAGATTCGGATAATTACCCTCATCAGTGTCAGCCGGTTCGTCTTCCTCCTCCGGGTCTTCGGCAGCAGGAGAAGTTTCAACATTCCAGAAAGGGTTATCAGCCTGAGATAAAAACATGAAGGTGGGAATCAGCAATTGCATCAAGTTGAAGACGTACGAATAAAGTTGCGTATGTCGAGTCTTATCGCTGGGGTCGGGTTTTCCCGGGTAAATGGCGGCAACCCGGTAATGTTCTTGATCACTTCCAGTTTTTCTGTCAAGAAGCCTTTGATGGTTTTGTTGGTGTCGCCGGCTGCAAAGCTCTTGGTGGAATATCGGAGTGCATCCGTGGCATGCCCCGAGTACTCGCACATCAATTTGGTGCGGATAGAATTGGGTTGGATCCGGAAATCAACCCAAGTTTTCACTAGATTGAGCCCAAGAAGGCCTTGGGCGGAGAGGACGGCTATTCTAGCTAGTGAAGGCAGGATTGCTTCCCTGTCCGAGTCAGGGGCGAAAGCATTGAATTTCTCGGAGATATCAAGGAGGCCCTCTGAGTAACCCGGCAACCTCTTTTCGCCGGGTGGGGAGGTGTCCCGGCAATAGAAGTATGAGAGTTGCCAGTGTTTGACGTGTGAATTAAGAGTAAGAGGTGGCATTAGAGAATTCTTGCGGCGCTGGATAGAGACTCCGACGCAAGCAAGAAGTGCTCCGTCGCCGCTTTCGCGGCACGGTTTGCACTGGAAAAGTTCGGTGAAGAGAGCCAAACTTGGCGGGGTGCACAGGTATGCCTCGGACAGAACAATGAAGTGGGTAATATTCAACATAGAGTTAGGCCCTATGTCGAATATCCTGAGGCCATAATGGCTCAGGACCTCACGAAAGAAAGGGTGACCCGGAGGACGGAATCCCCGGGTCACGTGCTCTATAAAATAGATTACCTCATCCTCGGCAGGTGTGGGCCGGGTCTCATCACCCGGCGCCCTCCAATGAATGTCCTTCTGAGAAGGAAGGACCCCCAACTCGGCCAGCTTGTCCAGCTTGGCCTTTGTGACTGTGGATCGCCCCCAATTGGCGGATATGGATTGGGTTGTCTTCGCCTGGGCCGGCTGTTTCCCTTGCCTTTTGGGAGCCATGGGATCAACCTGCAAAACACAAGGCAGAAAGGTGCAAAAAGTAAGACTCGGAAACCATGGGCTATTCGAGTATCTGTGAGTGGTGACAAGAAAGTACGGAAGTTAAGCATTATCCGGGTGTTATTTTAGAAGGCAAGGTTACAAATTATCCGGGTATCAAGCATCATTATACAAACTATGGGGTACTTACGTATTCAAAGGTGTTTGAGGAAGACGGATGATTGCCCATGAATCTACTGCAAGCAAAAGAACCGGAGGAAGAGGATTTTCCGGGTGTCAATGACATGCGCGGAAAATTGGAACGAAATGGATCTAGATTGGAAAACTTGCGGGCGATTCTACGAAGAAATTAATGGTTAATGATGATAGGAGAATGATGTATGGCCGTCAATCAAAGCTATTGGAGGAGTTATCGAGCATCTAAAGCGACCCGACCGAGCATGACAGGAAGAATTGCCCGCGGGTTGACCTAGAACTGATCTAGAATAAATCAAGGGATTGTGAGGTCGAATTGATGGGTACGAGAAACTTACTGAAGGGGATTGGAGTAGCACGCAACGGCGGTGAACGGCGCGGTCTGGATGATCCCTCGCAACTCCCGGCGGTCCGGATGAAGGTATGGCGACGGAGCTCGGCGGCGGCGCAGAGTGGCGCGAGGATGAATGTGGCCGTTGGTGGCTCGGCTCTGGCAAGAGGCGTGAGGTTTTTTCGCAATGGTGTTGCGCAATCGCGAGAGAAGGGGAAAGGAGAAGAGTTGGAATGGATTGTTGGAAGGTTGGGTTGTTTCTCGGGCACCTATTTATAAGGTGCGGGTGGATAAAGATCTAGGCCAATGGGAGGGAGCCGGAAATTTTGGAATAACGGTTGCCTGCGCGGATTTTGCGAGATACACTTTAAGTGCTGAACAAAATATCCGGACGAAAATAGGAAGTAGATCTTCTCCACGACATCAGGGTTAATTATCAAGCAAAGTAAGCCAGATCTTTAACATTCTTATTAAGGTGTTAACCCGGAAAACTAAGCAACGTACTTGGAGGAAAC
Source organism: Alopecurus myosuroides (assembly GCA_028641055.1). NCBI lineage: Eukaryota > Viridiplantae > Streptophyta > Magnoliopsida > Poales > Poaceae > Alopecurus > Alopecurus myosuroides. The sequence goes on from CM054059.1 coordinate 373,258,214, forward strand.
CGGGTTACTATATGGCCACCGTGGAGTTAGGCCTAGCTGTTTATCAAAGCAATTTAACCCGGCCTCCATTAAGTTTGTAAGTTTGATAGTTTTGCAGGGAATAGCGTGCGCTTCAAAGAGGATCTTGTGAAGCCCAAGCTATTCTGGGGACTACTGATGGAGGGATGATAACCCGGTAGCCCAATTCCAAGGTGTAATTCGGCCCAAAGGACGCTGCGCAAGACCCGGCTAAGGATAAAAGAACTTCTAGAAGGCCCAAGATTGTAGGCCTCGTAACCCGGATTGTGGGTTACGATAAGGAAAGTTAGGGTTTCGTACATAGTGTCCGGGTAGGATTCAGGGTGCGCCTTGGAGGGCAAGCCAGGGGGTCGGGTGCTTTATAAATCGGCCCCTAAGTTAGGTTAATTGAGATCTAAGAGTCCTAGCAATATCGCTTGGTATCGAGCATCCAGTGTAACACGAGAGTTGAGTTAATATCTTGAGATCGGAGACTCGGCGACTTGATTGCCGGCTACCAGATCGATTTCCATCATGTTTTCCTCTGAGCTAAACCCTCTCCCAAACGCATGTGTCGTCTTGCCCCAAGATCAGTTACCCCCGGTAACGTCTGCCGTGATTATCCCACGACAGTGATAGAAATTGCATTGTAGATAATGAATTTACTATTGACTACACTTCATCTCTATCTCATTGCAATGTTCTATCTTTGGACTTAATCTCTTCTAGCATCCAAAATTCCTTACATGCTAGTATTGATAGTCCTTGCACATCTTGTAATAGTTATTCAACTAAATCCCATGATGATATGCTTCATATGTCTTGTTTTCATGAAAACAATGCTTCCATTTCTTCTAGTGCTTGTGTGACTAACAATGTAGAGGAACCCCACATTTTGGTGGAACAATACATGGACCTTAATGGTGCTTCAAGTAAATCTTCATCATCGTTATCCATTTTTCATATGTGCCTTATGGCTAAGGATTCAAAGGTATCCCCTCCTTTGGAACCCTCTTCATATATTGATGATGATGATGAAGAAAATGATAATGGTGATTCCATTTATGAGAAAGGTAAAATAGTTCTTCATGCTCTCACAAAGAATAAGATTGCCTCTTCTATTCTCTATGAAATCATGGGTACCCTTGTTGAGCGCGATGAGACTATTAAGGCTATGGATAGTAGCCTTGATAAATGTTATAGCCTCGAACGTGGGTACGTAGATGAAATTGCAGGGTTCGAGGTAGCCCTTGAGGAAGAGCATGAGCTCCGAGTTACTCTTGAGGAGAAACTCGAATCTATTGAGGATCTCTATAATGAACAAATAGCCTATCTCACTAAAGCACGTGACCATACTAATGCTAAATATAAAGTGCTTAAAAGTGAAAAGGTTGAATTTGTTGTTGGCAATGCTAATCTAATTGAGGAAAACTCTAGGTTGAATAATGAGCTTGCCAAGTTGTCTTCTTCTATTTCTAATAATGCTTGTGCTACTAACTCCACATCTTGTGATGCATCTATTTTGAAGGAGAATGTTGAGCTAAGGGCTCAACTTGAGTTGATGACTAACAAGTGTGGGAAGTTGGAACAAAGCCATGAAAAGCTATCTAGCTCTCACGAGGATCTTCTAGCATCACATACTAAGCTAAAGTTAGCTCTTGAGGCTATCACTACAAAGGTAACATCTTGTGAGCCTCATGTGGTTACTAGCACAATATCTTCTAGTAATGATATATTGCCTTGTGCTAGTATTAGTAATTCATCCTCTCATAATGTTTCTACATCTTGTGATGAATTGCTTTCCTTCCCTTGTTTCTCTAACAATGAAGCATCTACTTCCTCTAGCTCTTGTGTTGATTCTAACCATGTAGAGGAAATTAAAGAGCTCAAGGCACAAGTCACTTCTTTGAAGAAAGACTTGGAAAAGAGTCATGTAGGGAGTTCCACCCTTGAAAAGATGTTGAGAGTGTGAAGACTTCCCAATGACAAGAGTGGACTTGGATTCAAATCTAATATCAAGAACAAGTCCATGGTTGACAAGAAGAAGGTCCAAGAACAAGTAAAAGATTCGTCCAAGATTATTTGCTTCAAGTTCAAGATTGAAGGGTGCCATGTTAGATCTTGACCTTTGAAGAAGAATACTATTAGTGAGAAGCAGCTAGGGAAGCGGCCTCTTGTTCAACCTCATGCTCAACCATGAGTTGAACAACGACCACCTCCTAAGAAGACTCAATCCAATGCTCCTCAAGTTGAGGAGCCTATTAAGAAGAAAGAGAAGAGTCGATGTTGCTACCTTTGTCGTGAGAAGGGACACCTTTCTTCTTCATGCACTAATGGTACATTATCCAACCCTATCCTTGTTGATGATGTGTATTCCATTCAGAAGGATAATGTGGGCAATGTGTTTGCCAAGTTTGTTGGTACTCAAAGTGGTGTCAAGAAAAGAACCATTTGGGTTGCCAAACCTATTGTGACTAACCTCTTAGGACCCAACTTGGTTGGGGACAAACAATCTCAAACTTGATCAATATGTGTTGTTGGAGGGCATTGGAGACTTGGCTATCTCATGAAGAATTAAGGGGTTTTCATCAATTTTATTTCCTCAAGCCAAGTCACTTGGATTATATATATATCTCTTACCCAATGTTCCTCCATGCGGTAACTTGTATTTAATTCATATATACATTGAAAGTTACTTGCCCCCTTGCATGTGTTGGTTTTGTTTCTAGCATGTGTTTGTATATTTTGTTCTTGCTACTTACCCATCTTGGTTAAACTAGTATGAGTTTGTGGTTTGCACTCCATGTACTTGTGTGCTTTGTGTTGAGCCTTCATTGCCATTCTTGCTTATTTTAGTTGGCTCTTTGGGAGACTAATGGACTACCCCATTTTGGGGGAGTAATATGCTTTTGCACTTTACTATCCTAATATGTGTGTACATGAGGAATACCACTTAGTGTTGATATATCAATATTATCTAGTCTCTATGTGGTATGTCTTTCTCATGAGAAATTCAATTTCTAAATGTCCATTAACTTTTACTAGTTGGATTTATTTTTTGCCTCTTGTTGATTTCAATGGATTATCACATTATGGGGGAGTAATAAGCTATGTGCATATTACAAGCCTAGAAAATGTGAACATGTGAGGTTTTGCCACCTAGAGTTGATATTATTTGTTATATTGTTCCTATGTGGCATGTTTCTCAAACAAGTTCCATATTGGCTTAAAATATATTTTGTCCCTTTTTGGTATCTTGTTTGTGTGAGAGTTTCTTGGTGATTTTCATATTTGATTTTTTATTTGAAGCCTTCAAGAATCTCTTTCTAAGCATGTTTTTTGTTATTCCTATCTTTTACCACATGCTTATGTTTTGTGAATATGATTGTGAACGAATCTACCACCGAGAAATATCTCCATACATCTCTTGTCTTTGACAAGTTATAATTTGTGGTAAGTTTATTGATCATATTTACTTTGGCCATTGCTCTAAAATTTCCTTGTTTCTTGCCAAGGATTTGTTTGGTTCAAACTCCTTTGTGTCTTCCTTGCTCTACTCAAAATTTGTTTTATGCTTTCTTGAGTTAGGAAAAGCAATGATCCCATTCGTGTGCACTTTCATTCAAACTCATACTTCTTTGTGTTGCATTTCTTGGGAAGCTATCCTACATTGAGTAGAACACAATTCTTTAAATTGGTATTGCATTTTATTGTTTTTCATGAGTTTGACTAGTGTTTTAACAATATATATGGAGAGTAATGATTCCATTGTGTGCATCTTCTATTCAAATACAATATCATAATTAATGCACTATTATTGGAAGAACTATCCTATATGTGTTTGAACACGTTTTGTCTTGAAATTGGTATTTTATCCTAATGACTTGTCTCTTTGGAAGACGAACATTTTTTCGTCTTGGTACTTTGTGTGCCATCATGAAAAATGTAGAGGGTTTGTTTATTCTTTGATGTTCTTTTTGTTATCTTATCTATTTGGTTTCCTAAATCATGTGTTGATTTGGGGTTTTGATATAATTTGGACACTTCGTTTGTTTTTCTCTCTTGTGAGTGCCATCTTTGTTTTAATTGGTATTTTGTCCAATTTGTATCTTGTTTGGTTCTTGAAAGTTTTGTGCATGTATATTTACTATGTGTATCCTTTGACATGCTTACTTTCGTTGATCCAATATATAGGATAAACTCCATCAAATCCTAAATGGCTAAGATGTGCATGAAATTCAAATTCATATTAATATGCACATAGTTATGTGGAGTTCGTCCTATGTATTGTAGTTGTTCTAACTACTTTGGACCCAGAAAGTTTGGGAATCATTTTGTACTTGATTTTTGTTTTTAGGTACAATGGAGATACATTGGTTGCTTGCTCCATTCATGTCGGGGGGTTACCCCCGAGTAGGGTAAAGGCAAGTGGTAAAGGCAACAGTCAGAAGAGAAATTTGGTCGAGTAGCCGCCTACCCGGTACTTGCTACCCGGTCGACTGCTACTCGGTCTTACAAAAAGATGACCAGAAGGAGATATCAAGAAAGTTATATCTGTTCGAGTAGAAGAGTTGGTCCGAGTAAGATTGGCGGGAACCTACTCGGGCCAGAAGTCAAAGGAGCCGTTCTGACACAGGATCCCGCGTATCCCGGGTCCGTACTTGGCACTGTTCACACCACTGTTCATCTGGGGACGGCGTGCCTGACAGCGACAGTGTGTCAGCAGGGCGTCGCAGGATAGGATGGACCTACTCTGTGTTCGCACAGTGATAACAGACTGGTTACTTGGTTTTGCCAAACGACTTTCTGCATCAGGACAAGCTTAGAAGCCAAAGCTGTCAGCGGGAACTCGGAAGAAGGACGGTGTGCACACAATGTCAACACTTGTTTGTATTTGGCTGTATCCGACAGGGCACCGGGTATATAAGGTGCCCAGCCGCCTCCTGCGCGAGGCACGACGATAAGGGACACAACACACGTAGAGATTCCTGACCTAATTCTACCCGGAGAGAGAAGAGTGGATACTCGGTAGCAAGAACATTTGTACTGTGGCTACTCGGTGAGACACCAGAATACATAGAGAAAGGCAGGAGTAGGGGTTTTACCTCCTCACGAGGGCCCTGAACCTGGGTAGATCGTGTTGTTTGCAGTGTTTGATCTTCACCTCACGCGTCTACTCGTCGCGTGATCCCTCCCCGAGCGCCTCCAGCGTCCTTCGTCCCCACATCTTTAGCCATCCTATGGCATCTGCCGTGACACCACCACGACAGTTGGCGCCCACCGTGGGGCAACCAGCGGCGCTGGCTGGAGTTTCCGTTCGGACGGGATCGATTTCTGCTACTGGAGAGCGCGTGGTCTGTGGCCTTGTCCACAGATTCGGCTCCTTCGACTTCGTCACCGACAACGCCGGCGATTTCGGCGGCAAGGCCATGCCGGAGGGCGTGATGGAGGGATAATAACCCGGTAGGACAACTCCAAGGTGTAATCCGGCCCAAAGGACGCTGTGCAAGATCCGGCTAAGGATAAAGAAACTTCTGGAAGGCCCAAGTTTGTAGGCCTCGTAACCCGGATTGTGGGTTACGGTAAAGGAAAGTTAGGGTTTGTGTGCGGTGTCCGGGTAGGATTCAGAGTGCGCCTTGGAGGGCAAGCCAGGGGGGGTCTGGGTGCTTTATAAACCGGCCCCTCGGTCTAGTTTAAAGATCTAAGAACCCTAGCAATATCGTTTGATATCGAGTATCCAGTGTAACACGAGAGTTGAGTTAATATATTGAGATTGGAGACTCGGCGACTTGATTGCCGGCTACCAGATCGAGTTCCATCATGTTTTCCTCTGAGCTAAACCCTCTCCCAAACGCCTGTGTCGTCTTGCCCCAAGATCAGTTACCCCCGGTAACGTCTGCCGTGATTATCCCACGACAGTTGGCGCCCACCGTGGGGCTTCGTCCAAAGGTGTTTACATCACGGGAGAAGCTCGGAAGAACATGGAGAATCTTGTCGTCGGCGAGATCTACATCGACCACGAAGGGGAGAAGATGGTGGACGATTCCGGCTGGGGGCCAGAGTCGGATCACCTTGAATCCGGATCCGTCATGACAATCGGCCGGATCAGCGTCTTCATCGGTATGGTATGTACTTCCGGTTCGATCCCTGACAATTTTGGATCTGATTTTGTGTCAGGGGAGGCCACTTATATCCAATCAGATGAAGAAGAATCAGTTGGAACGACATATCCGACAGAAGAACCCATCGCGAAGTGGGAACAGCCGGAGGAACTGGCATGGACCCCGCGTGACCGGGTCGAAAGAGAGGATGATACCGAGTCCATCCTGGATCTGCTGGAAAACCGGTACGAGGAGAATAACAGCAAAGAGGAACATCATGAATTCGCGCCAAGCATCATACGCCGAGTTGCGGTTTACACGGCTCCCGCGACCAATCTCAACCAAGAGACCGTAGCCGCGGCCGCGGCCGGGTCAGCACAAGCATTAACCCGGCAGCAAGGGCCGGCTAACGGAAACACGGTTTTGGCCCAGGTTGACGGAGAGTCGGCGTCGGTTACCAGTCAAGCGCCAGAAAACGAGCTACACGCGAACACGTTCGGATTCCTAGCAAACCGGACACCAGGAGCGGGTCCTTCCAATCCACAACATCCGGCCTTGTTCGACAACAATCTGATCCTAGATCCGACAGTTCTTGCCACAGTTATCACTCCAGAGAACGCGGCGGAACGTGTTAGGGATTTGGATGTAGCTCGTCGTGCATTGGAGCAGCAGAGGAGGCAAGTAGAAGCAGAAAGACAAGGGATGGCCACACGACAACGCGAGCTGGATGCACTGGAAACCCGGCTCCGAGAGGAAACGACTAGAATACATCAAAGGCACCAAACTAGATTGCCAGCATTGGGAGGAGTCATAAACCCGGCCGCACTATTTATCACGCCTCAGGATCAGCCGATTCCAGCGGCAAATCAAGGAACCGCCCCTCAGCCGACAACCGGAGGAGTACAACCGGTAGACACGCAGGCCGGGTTACCCGCACCACAGACTGGAGTTACTACCGGCAATACTGTACCACCGCCACCACCACCACCACCATCGCGTTTTCGCACACCAGCGGGTCATTACAACAATCCCATGGACAACGTGTACGCGGCAACGCTTGCACTAAATCAAATCCCCGTTAGAGAGTCACCCCACGCAGAGGAGACCCGGCGGGCGATAGATATGCTGCGCACCGCGGTGGCGCAACAGGTTAATTACCCGGATCACAGAAGTGGAATGCATGGGACACCATATGTCAGCCAACAGCAAGGTAACGCTGGAAACATCCAAACAAGTTCGGTACGGCGGAGGGAAGAGCAGCAGCAAATGCCGCCTCCTCCACACATTCAGGCAGTACCAGCAGCATCAGCAGCACAGGCCATCGTGGACAGTTCCAGAGCCAGGAGAGCCGTGGCCGGGTCTGCGGTACATGGGATACCAGCAGTACCGCGTCCAGCTGTACCCCCTGCAGGATCACACGTTTCCCGAGTAAGACCAGCTTCGACCATTCTTGCAGGACCTAAGTGTCTTTCGGATAGCATCAGGGCTGAGCCTTACCCGGAAAAGTTCAAAGAACCAGGTAAAGTAGTAAATTACGAGCCAACCATGGATTCGGAAACATGGTTGAGCAGTTATGAAATGGCCATGTCGATTCGCAATGCTTCCGAGAATCTTCAAGCCAAATTCATGTATCTAATGATGTCAGAGGGAGCAGCAAAGTTATGGTTCGCCAATCTACCGGAAGGATCTATTAAGTCATGGGAAGAATTGAAAACTGCGTTTATCAAGCACTTTCACGGGACGTGTAGAAAGTTATTCACTATTGATGACCTAGAGCGATGTGTTCAGAAGAAGGGAGAATCGGCGCGCAGCTGGGTGCGCCGGGTTATGGAAATTCTTCATTCATCTACGGATATTCAGCCCAAGGATGCGCTGCAAGCTATGGCAAAGACCTGCAAGTACACACCTTTAGTACAAAAGTTAACTCGCATGAAATCTAGTCGGAATGCTTCGGAGGTTACAATGGGAGAATTGATGGATGCATGCAACAAACATGCCGCAACGGACACTACGGAAGAGGAAACTGACGATAAAAAAGCAAAAGCAAACACAAGTAATAACGGAAGAACCGGCAACGGATCAGCGCCGGGTAACAACAGCCAGAACAAGCGCCCGTTTGAAGGAGGCTCCGAGTTTGTCGCCAATACTGAAGCCGGATCTTCTAGACCCAGGGCAGAAGGAAATTTCAATACTAGAAATCACAATGGAGGAAACTATCAAGGGCCACCAAGGCCGAGTAATAATTGGGACATATTCAGAATGGCATGCCCGAAGCACAGCAGGAACGGTAGGCCAGCTAACCACTCCTTGGAGCAGTGCGCCGACCTACAGAGATGGAAGAATGAGGAAGTGAACAGAGCCATGCGAGGTGCAGGTCGGGGAGGAGGACCGGGTCCAGGTGGAAACCCGGGCAACGGCCCACCCCCAGCCGGTAACCCGGCAGCTGGAAATCAAGGTAATAACCAAGGGGAGCAGGAGGTTTCCAGGCCAACCCCAAACAGTTGGGTCAATATCACGTGCATACCACAGGAGGTTCTAACAAGGACAAAAAGATACTGAAGCAAGCGGTCAACTCAGTTTCTTCGGCTGTCCCGAGATACCTGAGATGGTCAGAACAGGACGTAACATGGAGCAGAAGGGATCACCCGGAAAGAATAGAACACCCGGGAGTCTTAGCATTAGTAGTCGCACCGCAGGTCAATGGGTATGAGCTGAAAAAGGTTTTGATGGACGGTGGAAGTATCATCAATATACTGTATTGGGAAACCTTCTTACGCATGGGCCTCAAGGAGTCTCAGCTACAAAAAAGTTCGACAATTTTTCATGGGATAGTGCCGGGTCATTCAGCGTGCCCCGAGGGAAAAATCGCATTGGAGGTAGCTTTTGGGGAATCAAAGGATAACTATCGAGTTGAGTGGCTCACTTTTGAGGTGGTCAAATTGCGCAGTCCTTATCACGCGCTATTCGGAAGGCCGGCTTATGCTAAATTCATGGCTAGGCCGTGTTACGTGTATCTACAGCTAAAAATCCCGGGTCCTAAGCAGACCATTACCATACATGGAAATCGAGATATAGCAGCTGAATGCGATGAAGGAGACGCAGCAATGGCCGAGCAAGCCTGTAGAAAAGAGGAACTCAAGCATTACCGGTCTCAAGTAGACCCGGAGGACATAACCACATCAAAAAGGCCGAGCACTGAAGGCGAAAGAGCAAAGTCCAAGGCAGCACAAGATGCTAAGATGGTGGCTTTCGTCAAGGATGATTCCTCCAAACAATCTGGTATAGGAGAAGAAACTGCACAGCCGCTCACAGCCAGCCGCGTTATGGAAACACCTCACCCGGGTTGGCTAGTAAACCCGGTACTTATCATGAAAAAGTCCAACAAATGGAGAATGTGTATCGGTCATGTCAGCCCGGGACCGGTTCCCAAGAGAACTAAACAATGTAACGGGCAGCAGGTTTCAGACGCGCTCTTTTCCTACCCAGGGTACCTAAGGGGACTGGAAGGTTTTTAATGAGGCGGCCTGCTGATCCAAACTTTCTCGTATCAATAAAGAGATGGTTATCAAGTACTATTTTGTTGCGATCTTTACTTCGGTTACAAGTAAGTAGTATCCATTGCTATCAATACATCAGTATCATTAAGTATGTTGAATATATATAGGTCTCGGGGGCTGATTGCTTGAATAGCACAGCCACAAACCCAAAGACCCGGCCTTGATGCCTATGAGTTATAAGGGCCGATTACTCGCAAACGAGTACGGCTGCAATCTTATAACCGGACAAAGGAGCCAAATATTCTTGACTTTTCTTACTTAAGCTCGATGTGACTCGCACTAAAGTGGCATGATTTGCTCGCTTACGATTACAATCAGCCATGAAGCCCAATGGGACTTGTCTGACCCTGTTTTCGTATAGATGTAACAACATGGTATCCACGCGAAAGCCGGCTTACAGTACAAGATAGTCAAAAGGGTCATCTAAACCACAAGTTATGCAGAGTACAAGGCTAAATAACTGGAAACTCAACGTTTATCAAGCATAACTTCATTATCTATATGAAACAATTCCGGGTTTCGGCTTAGCAACAACAAGTTTGTTCTCTTCGAAAAGACCACACACCACAGACTCGGAAATTCGGGCCTTGGGGACTGTGGGTTTCGAAACAGAGTCAAATTGTTTCGTCGCTAAGCTTGAAAGACCCCAATGTCCGAGTCGTGGGGACTTGGGGACTTAAATAAAAGTCCACCTGTCAAAACTCACGATACTCGGAAATAAAGAGGGGAATAAAAAGAAATGAAAAGAAAGTTGGATATCAAGAATAAGTTCAAAAATAGACAAGTATCAAGTTCATCAAAAGGCCTAGAAAGGCACGAAGTGTATCACAGAATTAAAGTGCGTTACAAATTGCGACACCAGTATCAAGGGTGCACAGGCGCACCGTCAAAAGAGTACTTGTTTTGAATAAAAGCATCAGATGATAGAAGTATTTTGATGGCATTTGCCTATTCAGCTTCCTGAGTAGGGTCCACATCTTTGCCCTTGCCCTTCGGGTCTTGTTCCTGGACTTGTTCTTTAGCTATCCCGGCATCATCACCCGGATTCTTCGCGACAGGACGGACAGGCGGAAGAACAGCTGGTGTAGAGGTGGTTGGCTCTGATCCTAACTCGGCCTCTCTCTTCGCAGTTTCTTCCCTCTTCCTGGCCGAGTCAGCAGCCCATTTCTCCAAAACATCAAAGGGCGGGGGTGCGTCCTCCGTGACGATTTTGCCTTCAGCATCGTACGCGCTCATAATTGTGTTCAGATCCATACTATCGGCCAAAGTGGTGGCCAAATGACGCACTGCGGACTGTATGGCCTTGAAGTCCTTGGGTGAAAACTTGGAGCCATCCGCTTTGAATTCTGGAAACCCGGATATTACCTTTGCCGGGTCAAGCTTCGGAAAATAAGCCTTAGCCAGGGTAAAGGCCCGGGTCATACCAATCCGGCATGCCGAGCGTTTCCAGATTTCAATCCAGGCAGGCACTGTGGAGCAGGCTTGGATAAGATTTTCTTCACCCGGATATACCTCAGTAGGCCACTTCACGGCATCCAGTATAAACTTCGTGCCGGCAAAGAAAGTCCGGAGCACAATCTTTAAAGTTTTAGCCTTTGTAATGGCATCCTCCTCTGGGGCCGCAAGGTTGGCACCTACAGTTGAAACAAAGGAAGAACGTATCAGTAATCCCGGGTATCATGTAATAAAGTAAAGGCATGAAGTCAGTCGGCAGCAAAAACTTACTAAGCAAGATGCGATAGGTATCGGTAACCTGGTCCGATAATTTCTTCAGTGCGGTTTGAGCAGTATTGTACTTCTTCTTGTATTTAGAAACATCCTTCTTCAAGGTTTCCACGTCAGCCTCAAGGGCTTCTCTACGCTTTACCTCGGCAAGAAGAAGTTGTTCGGTCTTGAGCAAAACTTCATCAGACCGGGTCATCTGTGCCTGTAAAGAACAAGGAGCACAAGTATCAGTCGGGTATCATGGCAAGCCGACTATTGCATAAAGTACCAAGCATAACTTCAACAAAGTTATGCTCGGAACTTGGGGACTAAGTGTATACTGCGAGATATCAAGTGTTATTACCTGGTGCTCTTCGGCCATGCGCTCTAGAATGTTGCTCTCTGAGGTCTTCATAGTGAGGAGAGTGCTCATCAGCTGGTCAAAAGTATCATTACCCGTGCTAGAAGATCCGGGGTCTCGGAAACTCGGAGAAGGAGTTTTCTTCTTAGCGGGAGATGGCATCCGGGTCATCCGAATGTTGGAACCTGGTGCTCCTCCCCCCGCACCCAGAGTTGCAGCTTTTTCCTTCTCGCTTGCATGCGAGGCTATCGGATACCCGGCTCCTTGACTGGCCGGGTTCATTGGTGACACTTGCCCTTGGTCGCCAGCTGCGGCTGCTGTATTATCAGTCGGGGTCCCCTTACCCGGGTCATCGGTCTCCATATCCTCTTGGTCGCTAATAATGACCGTGGCCCTATGGATAGTATGAGTGAGCAGTTAGTATACAATCAGGAAAGGGTGATGAAAATGTGATAGAACGTCAGGAAAGGAACTTTACCCGGGATTCACTGCAAAGTCCGAAGGGAATTCGCTGCTGGACCCGGGCGAGACTGAAAAGTATCAAGCGAGATTTCGTAAGGGAATGGTTCAGGAAGATTGTTTCGTCCAAGAAAGGATAAGGTAAATACCAGCGCGCCGAGTCGGAGACAATGAAATACCCGGGTTAAGAGCATCATCACCCGGGTAATTTCGAGTCGCTCTGCGCTTGGTCATGGGCGACTCCTTCAAATATGGCCAGTGGAATAACGTCAAGTTAGCTCATGTATATCATCAAAGGAATACGAATTGAATACAAGGAGGCGATATGAAACCTTAAAGACGGCCCCTCGGGGTTTTCTCTTAGATCCGACTTTGATTGTCGGCTCCACTTCCTCCTCATCACTGGCGGATTCTACCTTGCCGTCAGTTTCTTCTTCTTCGTCCTTGTCCTCTTGCTCTGGAAGTTATCAAGGTCACAGTTGGAAAATGAAGAACGGGACACGACGAACTCAAAGGAACTAAGTGAAGTTCGAAAGGTACCTTCATCCGAGTTAGTGCCATCCTCTTGCTCCTCTGGATTTTCAGAGTTGGGAGGAGTTTCGATCTTCCAAAAGGGATCATCAGCCTGAGAAGAAGGTATAAGAATAAGGGTTATTAGTCATATCGAGTGGAAGGTGTGAAAGCAAAAGTACGAAAACCGAGTCTTTACCTTGGGGGCTGGGTTCTCACGCGTGAAGGGTTCTAACCCGGCTATGTTCCGGATTACCTCCAACTTCTCTGTCAAGAAGCTCTTGATAGTCTTGTTGGTATCTCCGGCTGCAAAGCTGTGGGTGGAGTACCGGAGCGAGTCCGTAGTGTGCCCTGAGTACTCGCACATTAACTTAGTGCGGATGGAGTTGGGTTGGATCCGGAAATCGACCCAAGTTTTCACCAGGTTAAGCCCAATGAGACCTTGGGCCGACAGAACAGAGATTTTGGATAGTAAAGGCCGGATGGCCTCCCTGTCCGAGTCAGGGGCAAAGGCGTTGAAAGTCTCGGAGATATCGAGAAGGCCCTCCGAGTAACCCGGCAGTTTCTTTTGGCCGGGTGGGGAGGTGTCTCGGCAATAGAAGTATGAGAGTTGCCAGTGTTTGACGTGGGAGTTGAGAGTGAGGGGTGGCATCAGAGAATTCTTGCGGCGCTGGATAGAAACCCCGCCGCAAGCGAGAAGTGCCCCATCACCGCTTTCGCGGCACGGTTTGCACTGGAAAAGCTCGACGAAAAGAGCCAAACTTGGCGGAGTGCACAAGTATGATTCGGAGAGAACGATGAAATGGGAGATATTTAACATGGAGTTAGGCCCTATGTCAAAAATGCGAAGGCCATAATGGCTCAGAATGTCACGGAAGAAAGGGTGACCCGGAGGACGGAAGCCCCGGGTCACGTGTTCCAGAAAGCATATTACCTCATCCTTCGCCGGTGTAGGCCGCCCGGCACCCTCCAGTGGATTTCCTTTTGAGGGGGTAAAACCCCTAACTCGGCCAGTTCTTCTCACTTGGCCTTCGTAACCGTGGATCGCGCCCAATTGGCGGATATGGAGTTGGTGGTCTTGGCCTTAGCCGGTGTTTTCCCCTGCTTCTTGGGAGCCATGTGATTGACCTGCAAAGCACGAGGTAGAAGGATACAAGGAATAAGGCTCGGAAGCCATGAGTTGTTTGAGCATTAGGAAGTGATATCGAGACAACATGGAAGTTGCATACTATCCGGGTATCAATCTGCAGAGTAAGGGTCAAACTATCCGGGTATCAAGCATCATAATAAAAGTTATGGAGGCCTATGCACTGAAAGAGCCTTTGAGGGCGATGAATGGTTGCACAGGTACCTATTGCGAATAAAAAGAACCGGAAAAGGGAAGATTTTCCGGGTGACGGAAACAAGGGCGGAAAATTTGGGCGGCCCGAGCCCAGATTGGAGACTCCGTTTCTAGATTCGTGGTAAAATTAACGACTATGGGTGGTAGGAAAATGAAATAAAGTCTATATCCAATTCATTGGATGAGCTAGAATGAATACGAGCAACTTAATTCGGCGTGACCAGGAAAAGGACCGGCGAGTTGACTTAGATCCAATCTGGAGAAAATCAAGAAATTGCGGAGGCTAGTTAATGGATGAGAGAGGCTTACTGGAGGGGATTGCAGTGAAGCTCGACGGAGGCAAATGGCACAAGCATGGTGCCCCTTTGCGGTTCCCGGCGGGCAGGTCGGGGGTCCGGCGGCGGATCTGGGCGGTGGCGCGGAGCGCACCGTGGCGGAGCGTAGCCGACGGCAGATGGGCTCCGGCGATGCACGCGAGGCTTCCGTGGTGGCACTCTGTGAGCTAGAGCACTAAGGAAGAAAGGAAGAAGAATTGGGGGAAATGAGCTGTTGGGGTTAGGGTTACCCCTAAGAGCCAATTTATAATGGTGTGAGTGGATAAGCCCAGTTCAACGGGTGGGAGCCGGAAGTTACGGAGTAACGGCTATCTGTTTAAGTTTTGCGAGATACGCTTTAAATGTTGGACGAGGTATCCGGACAGAAATTGGAAGGAGATATTCTTCATAATATCAAGATCAATTATCGAGTAAAGTACAGGATCTAGACATTTTTATAAGGGCTTAGACCCGAAAAGCTAAGTGTTTGGAGAGAAGCCGGGTTACTATATGGCCACCATGGAGTCGGGCCTAGCTATTTATCAGAGCGCTTTAACCCGGCCTTCATGCATTCGTGCATCTGATGTTTTTGCAGGGAATAGCAGGCGCTTCAAGGAAGGATCCGTGAAGCCCAAGCTATTCTGGGGACTACTGATGGAGGGATAATAACCCGGTAGGCCAACTCCAAGGTGTAACCCGGCCCAAAGGACGCTGTGCAAGATCCGGCTAAGGATAAAGAAACTTCTGGAAGGCCCAAGTTTGTAGGCCTCGTATCCCGGATTGTGGGTTACGGTAAAGGAAAGTTAGGGTTTGTGTGCGGTGTCCGGGTAGGATTCAGAGTGCGCCTTGGAGGGCAAGCCAGGGGGGGGGGGTCTGGGTGCTTTATAAACCGCCCCCTCGGTCTAGTTTAAAGATCTAAGAACCCTAGCAATATCGTTTGATATCGAGTATCCAGTGTAACACGAGAGTTGAGTTAATATATTGAGATCGGAGACTGGGCGACTTGATTGCCGGCTACCAGATCGAGTTCCATCATGTTTTCCTCTGAGCTAAACCCTCTCCCAAACGCCTGTGTCGTCTTGCCCCAAGATCAGTTACCCCCGGTAACGTCTGCCGTGATTATCCCACGACAGGGCGGCTCGGTGATCTCCTTCGGCTCTCACCTCGTCTACATCGCCACTGTTGTCGACCGCGACTATCCTGAGGTGGTGCATGTCGCGGAGGATCCTCCTGCCGTCATCGCTGCACGCGGAAGGCCGTTGAGCCGCTCTGCGCACAGCGTGGAGGTGATGGTGGCTGGCCTGGCTGCAGACGCCGGCACGGGTGCTGCTGGCGCCGCGGTCGTCGTCGAGGATCTTGCTGGCTCAAGCGATGGTGGCAGGACCCACATGCCTTACGAGAAGGACTGCAACCTCCCTCCCTCCACTACTCCGACTATCCCTGCGTCTGCTGCGCGGACGGGCATGCCGCCTCCCACCGACCTTGAGCTCTTGACCATGAAGGCGCAGCTCGACCGGCAGCGCCAAGAGCTGCTCGCCGAGCAGGCGGAGTTGGATAAGGTTAGGCTTGAGTTGAGTCTAGACCAGCTTGAGTACAACAAGGCCCACGGCTTCACGCCAGTCACTAGGAGAGCTAGCAGAGTAGGCGCCACGCGGCGTAACCTAGGTGCCGAGATGGCAACGGTTGTAGAGGCTCCCGCTCAGTCCGCCACCGCAAACACCTCCACTAGGCCTAGGTATAGCACACCCGCCAAGACACTTAGAGCTGCAGAGGCCGTGGCCGCCGAGTTACCTCATCTCGACGGTGACGCGCGCGCTAGGCAGCAGGAGAGGCTCAACGAGTTGGTGTTGGAGGCCGCCAGGCAGAACGAGGAGTTCCGAAAAGCCAACCCGGGTGCCGGAGCTTCTCAGGTGGTGCACTCGCACGCGGCTAGATCTAATGATCAGGCCTCATCTCCGCACCCCAGCCGCGAGAGGAGCCGCAGCGGACGTTCTGGCGGAGATAGGCAAATGCAGGTGTACGACCCGACTGCTGCCGCGAAACAGCTCGCTGTGCCGTAGCAGCCCGGTCAGAAACACAACGCTGCAGGAGCAGGCTCTCAAGCCCATAAAGCTCAAAGCCAGGTCCGAGCTGGAGAGCGCCCAGGACCTTCTCGGCATCCCGCCGCTCAGCCTACCCGGCAGAGGCAGCAGCCGCGCGCAGTGGCGCCAGTCGCCAACCCGGTGGAGCAGCCTGCAGCGGTGCAGGTGGACAGATATGATGACGGCTACTCGGCCATGGAGATGGCTGGCTATGATATTCTGGATCGTGTTGGCGAGCGCGTGTTGGCGCCTGGAGATGCAAGGCACCAGCTGGACCAGATCAGCTTGTCGGCGCGGCTTGAGAACACGGGTCCCCCTGGCCCCGAGTGCTTCGGCCCGCGCATCATGAACGAGCCGTCCGTGAAGAATTTCCAGCTTGCAAGAGGCACCAAGAGTTACAACGGCAGCACCAAGCCGGAGGATTGGCTCAATGACTATGTCACCGCGGTTCATATCGCGAACGACAACCGGAGATGGGCGGTGTGCTACGTCCCGCAGATGCTAGAGGGTCCAGCTCGCACTTGGCTCAACAACTTGCCCAAGAACAGCATCAATTGCTGGCTGGATTTCTCGGACGCCTTCATCAGCAACTTCACAAGCACTTACAAGAGGCCGAATAGGCCACAACAGCTGTCCGCTTGCAGACAGCGAGAAGATGAGACGGACCGCGAGTACCTTACTCGGTGGAGCACATTGAGGAACACCTGTGAAGGTGTGAACGAGGCCCAGGCCATCACTTGGTTTGCGCAGGGTTGCAGACATGGCAGTATGCTGTGGCAAAGGTTGCAGAGGGAGATGCCAAACACTCTGGCGGAGACCATCAAGATTGCGGATCAGTACGCACTCGGTGATCCTACTCAGCCCTTGATGGACTCCTCTGAGCCGAGAAGAAACTTCAACAGCAACAAGCGCAACGAGTTCCGCAACAAACGCTGGGGTGACCGAATAGATACTCGGTATGACCCCGAGGAGGTGAATGCAGTGGCTGTTGGAGCTGGGGGTAGCCAAAGGCAGAAACCTGCTGGAGCCAATGGGCAGAACCAGAACCAGGGCCAAGCCAACAAGAAACCATTCCGTGCTCCTCAGTCGGGTAGCGGCAACTCCGAGCAGCCGAGGAAGTTCGTCTTTGACGACATGAAGGATGGCCCATGCAGCTTTCACACTCAGCACCCCTCAAGGCCAGCTAATCATACTACCCGGCAGTGCGAGTGGTGGGATCTGATCAAGAATGAAGGCTTGCCTCCTCCTCCTCCTCTGCCAGCGGCCAATGCTAATGTGCAGCCTGCTCGCGCACCCGCAGCTCGGCCGCCAGTGTTTCCGAGAAGGGAAAATGTGAACCAAGTGTCTTTAGGAGCCAACCGTCACTTCAACAATGAGGGCTACCGCAACAACAACAACAACTACAACCGCAACAACAACAGAGGCAACAACAACTACCAGGGCAACAACAACAACGGCAACAATGGGGGCGGAGGCTCCAACCAGTACCAAGAGCACCACGAGAGCTACATGATCTTCACCTCTGAGCCAGTCGACAGGCAATCACAGCACAGGCGTGCTATGGAGGTCAATGCAGTGATTCCTGCTGTCCCTCACTACATGTATTGGTGTGACCAAGAGATCAGGTGGTCCCGAGTAGATCATCCCAAGGTGATGCCCAACTCGGGTAGCTACGCCTTGGTGTTGGATCCTACCTTCCTGGGTCCCGAGAAGAATGTGAGGTTCAGCAAGGTGCTAATCGACAACGGCAGCAGCATCAACATCGTGTACAGAGACACACTCGAGAAGCTTGGCCTGGCCGAGAACATGCTACTGCCTAGCAAGACCACCTTCCATGGCATTGTGCCGGGAGTCTCGTGCAACCCGATTGGCCGAGTATGGATAGATGTGCTATTCGGTACAAGGGAGAACTGCCGCACAGAGCGCCTGCAGTTCGAGGTGGTTGATCATAAGAGCCCTTACCATGCTCTACTAGGCAGGCCTGCTCTGAGCAAGTTCATGGCTTCTACACACACTGCATATCTGAAGATGAAGATCCCTGGTCCCAACGGTGTGATTACCATCGCTGGTGATTACAAGAAGTCCATGGAGTGTGCCTCTGCTGGTTCCCAGTTGGCGGAATCAATGGTGATCGCTGCAGAGAAGAAGAAGATGTATGAGGTGGTGGCTATGGCGCAATCCGCGCAGGCTGGTGCGCAAGGCGTGCCGAGTACCCAACACGGGACCGCGATCCAGGCATCTTAGGAAACCAAGAAGGTCCAGGCCGACCCCGAGTTCCCCGATCGCGTAGCCATCATTGGCTCCGGGTTGGCGGAGAAATAGGAAAACGAGCTCATCCACTTCCTCCATGAGAATCGGGATGTATTCGCCTGGTCCAATGAAGATTTGCCAGGAGTCCCGAGGGAGTTGGTTGAGCACTCATTACATGTGCGTCCTGACGCCAAGCCCGTGAAGCAGGCTATGCGCCGCTTCGGAGATGAGAGAAGGAAAGCCATTGGCGACCAAATCACCAAGTTGCTGATAAGCAATTTCATCATGGAGGTGCTGCATCCGGATTGGCTAGCCAACCCGGTCATGGTCGAGAAGAAGAAGGAGGATCCCAATGCCGCTACTGCATGGCGCATGTGTGTCGACTACACCGACTTGAACAAGGCATGCCCCAAGGATCCCTTCCCGCTATCTCGCATCGATCAGGTGATCGATTCCACTGCTGGTTGTGAACTGCTGTCTTTCATAGATGCCTACTCTGGTTTCCACCAGATTGCACTCAATCCTGCTGATCAAATAAATACTGCTTTCATTACCCCGTACGGGGCTTATTGCTATCGTGTCATGTGTTTTGGCTTGAGGAATGCGGGTGCAACCTATCAGAGATGCATGCAGAAATGCTTGCACGATCAGCTCGGCAAGAATGTGCAGGTGTACGTAGATGACATTGTCATCAAAACGAATAAAACACATACTCTGCTTGCCGACCTGGAGGAAACCTTTGCTAACCTACGCAAGTATAAAATGAAGCTGAATCCGAGTAAATGCACCTTTGGTGTCCCGGCTGGCAAGCTACTCGGCTTCCTGGTGTCTAGTCGGGGCATTGAAGCCAATCCTTCAAAGATAAAAGCTATTGAGAGCATGTCTTTGCCGAGATCCCTGAAAGACGTGCAGAAATTCACTGGTTGCTTGGCATCTCTGAGCCGTTTCCTGGGCCGAATGGGCGAGAAGGCCCTGCCTCTATACCAACTGATGAAGAAAAGTGACAAGTTTGTCTGGACTCCGCAAGCGGATGTGGCATTCAACGAGCTGAAGGCAATGCTGGCTAGTGCTCCCATCTTGGCTAGTCCGCTACCCAAGGAGCCAATGCTATTATACATTGCTGCCACTAACCGAGTAGTCAGTGTGGTGATCGTGGTGGAGCGAGAAGAAGAAGGCAAGAGTGTGCAGCGCCCAGTGTACTATCTCAGTGAAGTGCTATCTAGCTCCAAGCAAAACTACCCGCATTACCAGAAGATGACCTACGGCGTGTACCTGGGCGCCAAGAAGCTAAAGCATTACTTCCAAGAGCATCCTATCACGGTTGTGAGCTCTGCGCCCATCTCGGATATCATGGGCAACAAGGAGGCGAGTGGCAGAGTAGCCAAGTGGGCAACCGAGCTGGCCGCGTATGCACCCGCGTATGCGAGAAGAGAAGCTATCAAGTCTCAGATTCTGGCGGAATTTCTGGTGGATTGGGCCGAGGTGCAGTATGAACCTCCTGCTCCAGTTTCTAATTACTGGAAGATGCACTTTGATGGCTCAAAGGTGAAGGAAGGCCTTGGTGCTGGCGTGGTGCTTACATCACCCAAGCGAGATCAACTCAAGTATGTCTGCAGATTCATTTCAAGGCATCCAACAACGTAGCAGAGTACGAGGCAGTGGTGCATGGCTTGCGAGTAGCCAAGGAGGTTGGCGTGCAGCGTATCATATGCTATGGCGATTCAGATCTGGTGGTGCAGCAAGTCTCTGGCACTTGGGATGCTCTAGATGCCAACATGGCATCATATCACTTCCTGGTACAGTCTATGACTGGATTCTTCGAAGGCTGCGAGTTCCAGCACATTCACCGAGCAGAGAACGAAGCGGCAGATGAGCTGTCCAAGTTGGGATCTTCTCGGCAATCCATCCCGGCGGGGGTTGCCTTGGAGCACTTGAGGAAGCCATCCATCAAGCCCTCTCCCAACTCAGAATCCATATTTGTCCCTTCTCTGCCAAGCGAGGAATCTGATCCCATGGAGATTGACTGGGAGAATACTACAGGAAACCCGGGGACTGCTGCTCCCAACTCGGGGACTGCCGTTCTCTACTCGGGGACTGCCACTCCCAACTCGGGGACTGCCGTTCTCTACTCGGGGACTACCGTTCTCTACTCGGGGACTGCCACTCCCTACTCGGGGACTTCCACTCCCTACTCGGGGACTGCCACTCCTTACTCGGGGACTGCCACTCCATACTCGGGGACTGATGTCCTTAACCCGGGGACTGTCGCATTCATTGAGGAAGTCCTTGCCAATCGATCAGGGTCCAGAGAAGTGCTCCCAACCCTAAAGAGAAACCAGAGGTGCCTGTCCCAATGGAAGTGGACGAACCAGTGTTTCCCACACGGGAGACACCGAGTTGGGCCATGCCCATATTATCCTTTCTAAGGGACGGTACTCTGCCAGAAGATGAAGTGGTCGCAAGACAGATTCAGAGAAGATCCAAGGGCTACACTATATTCCGAGATGTGCTGCACAAAAGAAGTGCAACCGGCGTGCTGCAACATTGTGTGGACCCAGAAGAAGGAGGAGAAATTCTGCTGGAGATACACCAACGAGAATGCGGGCACCACGCCTCTTCTCGGGCATTGGTCAAGAAAGATTTTCGGCACGGCTTCTACTGGCTCACAGCTCTGCAGCAAGCTGAAGACATCGTGAGGAAGTGCAACGGCTGCCAGATGTTCGCGAGTAAGATTCACATGCCTGCTTCCGAGCTGAAGACAATTCCTATCACATGGCCGTTTGCCGTATGGTGCCTGGATATGGTTGGCCCCTTCAAGCCGGCTAAAGGCAACATGACACACATCTTGGTCATGGTGGACAAGTTCACCAAGTGGATCGAAGTGAAGCCTATTCGGAAGTGCGATGGGGCCACCGCTGTGAGATTCTTGAAGGATGTGATCCTGAGATATGGCTACCCGCACAGCATCATCACCGACAACGGCACAAATTTCGCAGAGGGGGCAATGGTGCGGTTCTGCAGAGATAAGCACATCCGACTAGATGTTGCGTCTGTTGCGCATCCCGCCTCCAATGGACAAGTGGAAAGAGAAAACAGCATGGTGCTAGCAGGCATAAAGCCAAGGCTGATTGAGCCACTGCTGAAAACACCTGGGTGCTAGCTAGACGAGTTGCCAGCGGTGTTGTGGAGTCTAAGGACTACCCCTGACCGGTCAACCGGCTACACGCCATTCTTCTTGGTATACGGGGCTGAGGCCATGTTGCCAATAGACTTGGAGCATGACTCCCCTCGAGTAACCCTCTACACTGAGGTAGAGGCAATAGAAGCTCGAGAAGACGACGTTGACCTGCTCGAAGAAGCAAGAGAGCTTACTCTGTCACGTTTGGCTATCTACCAGCAAAACCTGCGGCGTTATCATAGCCGAAAAGTGAACCCAAGGGTTTTCCGAGAAGGAGACATGGTCCTTAGGCTTGTGCAGCGCACAGCCGGGATGCACAAACTGTCTCCTCCATGGGAAGGGCCCTTCATTGTGAGCAAAGCGCTGCACAACGATGCATACTACCTTGTAGATGTGCGCCCATCACAGGCGAACAGGGCAGATAAAGCTGGAGAGGAATCTAAGCGTCCCTGGAATGTAGCTCTACTCCGTCGTTTTCATTCATGAGAAAAAATGTGTATGTACTCTCAATTCTACTCCGTAATCTGAAATTGAACTCGGGGACTGCCCTCGTCCAAAATTGCTCTAAGTGTTTCTACTCGGCTTCACTTTTTGCCGATTCGGTTGCTCTACTTCAAAATTCAAAAGTACATTGAGTATTGTGTTTAAACCTACATGCCAACTCTTCGACTCTGCTGCTGTCCGAAACCCGGCTTCATGGCAAGCAAGAGAACAAGCAAAAGGTCAATGGGCACAAGAAAAATTGCTAAGGAAGAAAAGAGTGTAGGAACCGAGTAGGGTGCATTTACTTTTGTTCTCTGTCTTTTCTTTTCGGTTAAGTGGTGGGCTGCGTTACTATGATTGTTTCTAAGCGGCTAAGTATTTGCAGCTTTGCTCTTTAACTCTTGTGACTCGAATACCAAAAAAGCAACAAGTTGCGGGTAGAGCTGAGACGAAAAGAGAGAGTGAATAAGAAATGCAACTCGGGGACTCGCATGATAACGCAACCCGACATCGAGCCAAGGCTGAACAAAATGATTAAGTTGAAAACAACAAGTGTGAATAAAAATGAGTAGCAAAACGGCATAAGTAGTTTGATACATTTGCACCCGGCATCCCGGGGATCTGATAAGTATTTGAGGAATGAGTTGCAGGACAGATTCAGGTCGAGGCGGCGTTCTCAGTGGCGGCCTCGGCTGCTTCATCTTCAATATTGGCCGTGGTAGCGTCCGCTTCAGAGCTGGCGTCAACGGTCTTCGCAGTTTCGTCCTCGTTGCTGGCCTTGGCAGCATCCGCTTCCGAGTTGGCGATATCGGACCTCGTTGCATCTGCGTTCGCCTCGGTGGCTACCCGGTCTGAAGTGGCCGTGGCCACCGAGACGGGCACTGTCGCTGAGGAGGAGCCACCGGCTTGGGCGCGAAGGCTAATCGTGTCGTCGAGGGCAGCTCCTGACGAGGTGCCGAACTCGAGCGCGGAGGTGTCAATCGACATCTTCTCGTTCTCGTCCTCTTCATCGCTACCCGCGACGACCGCGGCCTTCCCCTTCCCGGTCTTGCCACCAGGAGACTCGAAGCAGCTCAGGTCCAGCTCCTCTGTGTCCGTCTCTTCGTCTTCATCCTCCTCCTCGCCTTCGTCCACCTCGGTGTCGGGCTCGGTGAGGCCGTCGATGAAGGTCGCGGTATCAGCGTACTGGGCAACCTCGTGTGCAACCAGCTGGCGGATAGCCACGCAGTCGGGGTTCTTCTCCCACTTGGAGTCCTGGCGCATCTCGCGGACAATCTGCAGATTAAGTTTTTCATACCAGCTGGTGATAAATAGAAGCATCATGTCCGCACCTGCTCGAGCTCCCGATGCGCGCCATTTCTTCAGCTCGGCTTTCACGCGGTGCAGCTTCAAGGCAAGTCCGCAGATTGTCGTTGGTGCAGAGTCATGAGGCCAGAAAAGGTCGTGGATCTGGAAAGCGACGCGCACCAGCTCGGTGCCCACGCCCGCCAGTCGCTGGAACTGCCCTTGCATAATCAGGATGCTTTCCTCGATTTCTGCTCTGGTGTCCAAAGGCTCGCCCTTCTCAGCGCGAGCCGCTCGGACCTTCGCCAGGGCAGGCACGCAAGAAGACTCGAGGTCGGGGAAGACTCCTGCAAGAGCTAACGAGAAGATCAGAAACAATAACAGAGTAGAAATACGAAACGAGTAGCAGAGGAACAAGAGGAAGCAGTGAAGCAAAGAAAAGAGAGCACTTACTGTTCAAGTCATAGCGCAGCCCTTGCAGCTGGTTCTTCCACGTTACCTCGTTGGCTAGGTGCCTCTCTTCAATCAAGCGGAGCCCGGACAGCTGAGCAAAGAGATCAGCATTGCTTTTCTTCAGCACCTCGCACTCCTGCTCGAGGGCTTTCTCCTTGGCCTTGGCTGCTGTTTCGCTCTTTGCCTTCTCGGCGATTATTCTATCCCTTTCGGCAGCAATGTTGATAGCATCCTGGAGCGCAGTGCGCAGCTGGACTTGGAGCTTCTCCATCTCGGTAGCATGTTCTTTCTGCAGCTCGACAGCCTGGCTGGACAACTGCTGCTGCACCTCAGCAGGTTTGAGGCAATCTTGATGTTCCTCGGCAAACTTCTTATGATCTTCTGAGAAGAGCAAAGCACGGTCAGCAGAGTAGCGAAGAAAGAAACACAAAGACAAGCCGAGAAGACGGCAACGTACCTTCTAGTCTTTTGATTGTGGCTTGGCCACTCTCGAAAAAGGCACGGCAGGTTGAGTGCTCCTCCGCCAGGGCCTTTAACTTCCCTGCAGAGTAGAAGTGGTTAGCGTAAAAAGCAAAAGCGGGCATAAACAACAAACGCAAGAACCGCGTAGCTAAAAGCGTACCCTCAACTTCAGAAAGTTTCAATGTGCTGTTCATCACATCCTTCTCAGCTGTCTCGTCGTCTGCGCGCTCTCTTTCCAGGGCCTCAATGCGTCTCTTGGCAATGGCATGGTTCCAGAGTAGCTGACGGTGCAGGCCGGTCCGCTTCAGTAAGCTATTCTGAGAAGCAAAAGGAAGAAGAATCAGGCAAAGTAATAAAGATTCAACCCGAGAAGGCGGCAACTCGGGAGTGTATCCTCCTACTCGGCCAGAATCTCGGGGACTGGGTGATGGATAAGGAAAAGAAGAAGAGAAGAAGAAAAGTGAAACGCAACTCGGGGAGGATGAGTAGAAGCTTACCGCGTAAGATTGCTCAAGGTCCTCTGCGTTCTTGCGGTGGACGAACATCTTGGCGGCAAGCGTGCTGGAATTGGATGAGATAGTCATGGGTTTGTAACCCAAGTATGCCTTGTTCCAATCGACACGCATATGGTCCGAAGAGCAAGTTTCCTCTCCGCGGGGGTTAAGCCAACCTGGTGCTGCTGGCTGAACTTCACCATATAAGGTGGGAAGCTGGGCGGATCTGTGACACTGGATGCGCCAACGGCGTCAGCAGCCGCGCCAGGCTCGCGGATAGCCAGCTGAGTGGACTTGGCAATTGACGTTGGCGGCGGCATCACGACTGCATCTTGACCGGCGCCACGCGCCGGGTTCCTGCGAACAGTGTCTTCTGTCGGGCCTGCTGGCTTCTCGGCAGCCCGCTTCTTCGAAGTCTCCTTCTGGGCAGTTGGCTTCTCGGTGGTCTTCTTCTCGGTGGCCTTTCTGGCCTTCTCCTCGGCGGCCTTCTTCTCTGCAGCTTCCTGAGCGTTCTTCCTGGTAACCGGCTTGGCCGGAGGGCTGGCCGCGGCCTTGGTTTTCTGCACCAAGGAGGAGTCGGGTGCACTGGAGGAAGTACCCTGCTCGGTAGGCGGCGCTAGGGACGCGCTACCCGACGCGGCATCCGGCTGGGCGCTACCCTGCGCGGTGTCTGGTTGCGCATCGCTCAGTGGGTACTGCTCTGTCTTGTCAGCGGTCTCAACCCGCTGCCCGGCAGCGGGGTCTTGCTGTGTGGCATCTGGTTCTTCTACCCGCGGCTGGGCCGCGGGGTCTTCTTGTTCAGCAACCCCTGTTGCTGGCTGCTCTTGTTCTCTTTCCTGCCGCTCAAGGGCGGCGTCGTCGTGCATCTCGCTGTCTTGTTCTAGGTTCTCCTCGGCCCTGGTGGCCGGAGGAGAAGGTGGCATCTCTTGGCGAGCAGTGTCCTGCGCCTCCTGCTCGGCGCGGGGCTGCTGCTCCGGCTCGACATTCTGGGCGTCGGAGTCCTCTTCGTGGGCTGTGGCGGCTTCATTCTCATCGCCGTCAAGGTTGATGAGCTTATCAACGTCAATGGAGGCTTTCTTCTTGGTCTTCGTGGGCGCACGAGCGGCATCCGCATCCAAGGGGGCTCTGAAGAGAAAATTGCATTCAGAAATAAGAAGAGGGCAGAGGAAACTGAGAGGAAACAGCGAAGTAAAAGGATTGAGAATCAATCGAGAAGGAACTTACCCCTTGCGGGTAGGGATCGCTGGTCGTTTCCTCGTCACGACCTTCTTGGTCGTCTTCTCGGTCGGCTTCTTCTTCTTGGCGGGGGGCTCTTGGGAGCCGCTACCCGTGCGCTTGCGGGTAAGAGGAGCGGCAACTGAAAGAGGGTCGACGACCAGGGCTTCCTTGTCCTCGTCCTCATCCTCGTTTTTGTCCTCAGCATCGGCACCATCTGTGAAATAGAAAGGAAGAAAGGCAATTCAGAAGCAGGAAGCAGTTAGTTGGTGCTGCTCGCGATCAGACGGGATAAAATCAGTTACCTTCATCTTCGTCCTCGGACCAGTCACGAAGAGACGCGTCCACGCGATGCTTACTCGTCTGGGCGGCTTCAGGAGGATCAAGCTTGTCCGCGGTCTCGAAGGAGACCTCATCGTCTTCCTCTCGGTCATCTGACCAGTTGCCCTCGAAGCGCTCACTGCTCTCAGCGAGCTGGCGATCAAGGACCTGAAGAATAGAGAAACATCGCAAGTGAGCCGAGTAGCATGAAGGCACTCTACCCGACTAGGCGTGCAAACACCAAGCACATTAAGCCTAAGCGATTCGGCTAAGTGTCCTACTCGGCAAGGCGTGCAAACATCAAGCACATTAAGCCTAAATGTTTCTCCTAAGTGTCCTACTCGGCAAGGCGTGCAAACATCAAGCACATTAAGTCTAAATGTTTCTCCTAAGTGTGCTACCCGACAAGGCGTGCAAACAACAAGCACACTAAGCCTGAGCAGTTCCGCTAAACGCCCTACTCGGCGCAGAGTGCGAATGATAGTCGCAGCAAGGAGAGGAAGCTATCTACTCGGATTGCATATACAAGAAGCAGATTAAGAAGGACATACCCGTGGAATCGGCTTTGTGCGGCTGTAGGGGATGAAGCCATACTGCCAGTTGTCTCGAAGGCCAGTGGTCAGGATGGACCGAGCGTAAGCGGCGACATCTGCGTTGCTGAGCTCGAAAGTAGTCGTCCGAGTACAGTCACGAGGGCCGCCCATGTAGCACATGGGGTGGGAGCGGTGTTGCAGAGGCAGCACGCGGTTACGAATCCAGCAGGCGACTGGATCGTCGCTCTTGAGCCCTTCTCCGATCAGATGGGCGAGTCGCTCCTCCATCTGCATCAAAGTCCTGCTGTTGGATGGCTTGCTCTTCCAATTCTGCCCGGTAGGAGCTCGGTTGCTCCAAGGGGGCAGATTGATGCGGTCCTCGATCTTGGCATCCTTCGTGGCGGGGATGTTCTTCACGTACAAGAAGGACTTCTGCCACTTGCGGACAGAATCCAGGCCCTTGATGCGAGGATGATTGGTGCCCGGGCGCTGCACCATCATGGCGCTGCCGGTCTCGGTTACCCGGCTGCTAGTGTCCGCGCCATCCTTCTTGCCCTGGCTCTGTTGGCGGAAGAAGAAGTACTTCGACCACGTCTCCGTCGTGGGGCGAGCGCCGAGGAAAGCTTCGCACACCACAACATGGTAGGAGAGGAAGACAACCGCGTTGGGAGGAAGATGGTGCATCTGGAGACCATAATGATCCAGGAAAGAACAGAGGAAATTGGATGCAGGAAGGCCGAATCCTCGCGCGAAGTGCGCGAGGAAGACGACGTGCTCTCCCTCCTCTGGAGCCGGAACGATCTCGCCGTTAGACGGCCGGCAGCGAACACCAGGAGGAACCCTCCGGGTGTTCACGAGCCACTGGCAGTCCTCGGCGGTGACGTCGGGACCGGCCCAGCAGGCGCGAGCACTATCGCCGCGAGCCATGGCGGCGAGTAGGAGGTTGGGAGAAGATTGGAAGAAGTTGGTGGAATGGACGAGCCCGCGGCGGCGCAAAGAGTTGCACGGCGGCGGAGAGCTCTGTGACGGCGGAGAATCGAGGAGGCAGAAGGGGAAAGTGAAGCGGAAGGAGAAGAGGAAGTTACCGAGGGGTATTTATACCGCACCCCGGGTTACCGTTACGAATTGGAGTAGTGGGATCGATCGTGGCAATAAATCGTGCGGCGTGGGGTCTGTGGCCGGTTGGAAACGCACACAGCGCGGAACGCGCGCGTAACGGCCGCATTAGATCCCACGACGAGATCGTGGGCGATTACTGCGCGTGATGGGACATTACGAGGCAGTGGGCCCACTCCGTGAAAACTGGGCGCGTGGCCTGTCAGGTCCTAGGCAGCGAGGCGTCGCAGTCCTGGATGCGTGACACGTGCCCAGTTGCAGCACGGAAAGCCGGATTGTGCTCTGCGCTGCAGAGATTCGATTGAAGAAATTTCCTAAGTATTTTTACTCGGTTACGGAGAGGGAAGCTAGCTCTATTCGGAAGAGAGGAAACTCAAGGTACTCTTCAAAGTGCTACTCGGAGGTTTTACTCGGCATATTGAGGTTCAAGGGCAAGGTTACCAAGCTTGGTTTTAAGCTGGCAGGGCCCAGTGAACGAGTTCGTAGGGCTCTACCAGCTTCGGGGACTGCTGTCGGGGGGTTACCCCCGAGTAGGGTAAAGGCAAGTGGTAAAGGCAACAGTCAGAAGAGAAGTTTGGTCGAGTAGCCGCCTACCCGGTACTTGCTACCCGGTCGACTGCTACTCGGTCTTACAAAAAGATGACCAGAAGGAGATATCAAGCAAGTTATATCTGTTCGAGTAGAAGAGTTGGTCCGAGTAAGATTGGCAGGAACCTACTCGGGCCAGAAGTCAAAGGAGCCGTTCTGACACAGGATCCCGCGTATCCCGGGTCCGTACTTGGCACTGTTCACACCACTGTTCATCTGGGGACGGCGTGCCTGACAGCGACAGTGTGTCAGCAGGGCGTCGCAGGATAGGGGGGACCTACTCTGTGTTCGCACAGTGATAACAGACTGGTTACTTGGTTTTGCCCAACGACTTTCTGCATCAGGACAAGCTTAGAAGCCAAAGCTGTCAGCGGGAACTCGGAAGAAGGACGGTGTGCACACAATGTCGACACTTGTTTGTATTTGGCTGTATCCGGCAGGGCACCGGGTATATAAGGTGCCCAGCCGCCTCCTGCGCGAGGCACGACGATAAGGGACACAACACACGTAGAGATTCCTGACCTAATTCTACCCGGAGAGAGAAGAGTGGCTACTCGGTAGCAAGAACATTTGTACTGTGGCTACTCGGTGAGACACCAGAATACATAGAGAAAGGCAGGAGTAGGGGTTTTACCTCCTCACGAGGGCCTTGAACCTGGGTAGATCGTGTTGTTTGCAGTGTTTGATCTTCACCTCACGCGTCTACTCGTCGCGTGATCCCTCCCCGAGCGCCTCCAGCGTCCTTCGTCCCCACATCTTTAGCCATCCTATGGCATCTGCCGTGACACCACCACGACAATTCATAAGGAAGGTGTTCTCACCATGGTATTATAGGAGTCAAGCTACGATGATTATCAAACTCGCATCCTATTCATCACCAGTGCCGTCTCGGTAACAAGTATCTATTCCATGCATACATTTCTAGCTTTCAACCTTGTGTAGGTTGCATCTTGGCATGAGTTCCATTTGTTGCATTTCATTTGGTTCTTCCAAATGTCTTATCAAAAGCATCTTTATTGCAACTATGAGTAAGCCGGGATGATTACATATTAAGGGGATGTTTATATTCATTTTCATGATTCACCAATCCCATGTATATTAATCTAGAAACTTCTACTTGAAGTCTCTCATATGCAATATTGATGAATTCTCAAAAACCATTTGAATCTTTTGTGATATGCGTTACCTTTCTCGAAGCATTCCAACTATCACTTTTGACTTGTGATATTTGTGATGCTTTGATGAGTTTATTGTTTGTTCATCTATATCCCCTTAAGATTAAACTAAGCTTAGTGCTTTGCTTTCAAGAAAAAATCTTATTGGTATATTTATGAACCTCTCTTGGATATCATGTTCTTCAACTTTGTACCTATTTTGTGTGTGCATGTTTCTTTGTGGATATATATCTTTGTGATTGGTGTACACTTAGAAACTTATACACACGATAATAGTTACATTTTTAATTTATATTCTATTTCTTTAGTGACCACATTTTATTGCTTTATATTCCTTGGTGGTTCCTAAAAGGCACAAGCTTTGCTTTTCATTTGGTATTCCTTTTGCATCTTAATAAGCTTGTGGACCTATGTGTTTTATCCTTTGTAGGTTCGTGTGTATGGGAAAGACATGATATGCACTATGTGCCTCACATATTGAAAGACTATGTTGATGATTTTATCATCCTATTAGTCTCCTAAAATTGTTTTCCCTTGTCACACCCAGCTACTTCGGTTGAGTAAGTCTTTATTTGTCGCTTCTTGATCTCAATTGCTCAACTTTTGTTTGTTTGCAAGTTGCTTTGCTTCATTTCCAATCTATTCTCTTGCTCTTGTTTGTGTTCAAAATTATCTAGAAGGGAGTGATGATTCCACGTTGTGCACACTATATAGTAATTCAATTCTAACATTGTGCATGTACCTTGGGGAGTTCCCTCTTGATTTTCTAGAACACTTAGTTGATCTTATCATAATATTGAGTTTGGTCAATCGTTTTTTTTTTTGATCCTTTGGTTGGTTGCTTCTTTGTGAAAGTATCCTTCAATTTGATTTTCTTTGTAAACCTTTGGATCCTCAATATAGTTTGATCTCCCTACATCTATTCCTAGTTGGATATATGCTGTTGTTTTCACTCATATCATGAGGAATGCATACACTATGGGGGAGCTCTTATTTTATTGGCCTTCTAATCTTTTTGCCCATTTCGGAAATGGATGCCAATGGGGGAGGAGTTTAGAGGGTTTAAGGGAATTTGGTTCTATACTTTAGTTTCATTCTTAAGCATTTGCCTTCCAATCTATTGCATCCTTGCTCTTTGTTTTGAATGGTTGCTTAATTCATCATATAAACCCTCGTAAAAAGGGATTGTCATCAATTACCAAAATGGGTGAGATTAAAAGCGCATGGTTCCCCCATATGTGGTTTTCGTAATTAATGACAATCCTTATGGACTAATGTTTACATTGAGTTATCCTTGT
This sequence comes from Alopecurus myosuroides, assembly GCA_028641055.1. Lineage (NCBI taxonomy): Eukaryota > Viridiplantae > Streptophyta > Magnoliopsida > Poales > Poaceae > Alopecurus > Alopecurus myosuroides. Next base: position 373,289,490 of record CM054059.1, read on the forward strand.
AGATCTTGTCCATAGGAAATAATGGATTTCTTGTGTTGAACTCTATTAGCTTCCTTGATGGCCATTGTTATATTCAAGGATTTATATGAAGAATGGTCATGGTTTGAGTTGAGCTTATTGCTAGTATGTCTTGAAGAAAAATATTAGGTGATCCTTCAATTATCTTCAAGACATCATCATTTGAAGTGAGAAGAAAAGATACAAGGTTGATCAATCCAGTGATCAACACACAAAGCTACAAGATGTACCAAGTGGGATTGTGTATCTCATGGTATGGTAAGCATTTGTCAATATATCTTTGTGAACTAACCCATGATATTTGTGTGTGGCATCTCTATGTGTGGTTAGGTATCTTTCCATGGGCATGAACCAATAGGAAGATTTCATATAGCCCATGGTCTATGTCGTCGTCAAGCGGTGTTCGTCAGCTAGCTTGACGTGGAAGCTCAAGTGAAGCATCTAGAAGATATCCTATGCTTGATGCTTGCCTCCCTTTTAGAGATTGTGGCCTTGTGAAGATTTGCCGAGAAGGGTCTCTCCCATAATGGTGTATGGGGGAGTAGTCTCTCCCATAATGGTGTATAGGGGAGCAACTTGCAAGTCTTCATCAAGCGGAGCTTGTGATAGCAAGGGCGATCAAGAAAAGAAGATCCAACTTGAGAGAGTCAAGATCGTCATCATCTAGCTCAAGTGGAATGCTCAAGGCAAAGGTATAATCTTGATAGGTTTTCTATTGAGTTAAATACAGTAGGGGTACCTCAACCTTAACCGAAAGCACAATACGGTACCTGTAGTTAGAAATACGCTTGTTACGGTCATTAAACTTGACTCGTGGTGTGTCGGATATATACCAACTAGGGGTATATCAGATGGTAGTCAAAGTGACGGATTACCAGGGTGGCCCAAGTGGTAATGGGCTAAGGTTCATTGGGCGGCCCAGTAACTCGACGCACAGAAGCCGGATTCTAGAAGGACCCGGATCACGGCCCACGTGATCTGGCTTGGAGGAGAAGACGGATTCCTTACTTTCCAAGTTATAGTTACCGTAGTCTTCTAGGTTTCCTATTCTGTAAGCCCTAATCCGGCTATTATATAAATCCGTACGGGAGATAAGTTTGATAACGAATAACAGAGAAGCTGTAGGTCAACTCGCCGAGAAGTTGATCCTCTGCGAGTAGCTAGATCTAAAACCTCACATTGTAATCCTGTATCCAGGCTTTAGTCCTGATTAGTGAGAAGTGCAGGAGTAGGCACGTCGTATTGTCGCGACGTACCGAACCTGGGTAAATCCTGTGTTCACTGTCCACCACGCGATCCCGTTACCCCACGTCTCTACCGTAGTCTCATGGCACCCCCGTCTATGAAAACTACTACGATGTCTCGACAGTTGGCGCCCACCGTGGGGCAAACAGCGTGAGGCGTGAAGTTCCGATCTGGGATACTTGGCGGAATCGGAAGATCAATCACTGTCGGAAGCCTGGAGTTCAACGACGATGTTGGACGCTTCCTCGATAACGGATCCTACATACCGGCGCAAAACCACCTGGTAAGTGCCTGCGTGTTACCGATCGGATCTGCTAACATCTTTATCGGACTAACTGCAGAAGCAATGGGGTTTTGCGGTGGAAGCAAATATTTCCCACCCGCCCTATACCCAGTCGAGGATGACTATGATACCGGATTCTGCTCAGATCGCCGACAAAAAAGTGACACACACTTTATCGGCATGGTGCAGTCCGAAGTCGCCGAAAACACGGATGACGGAAATCCCGTGCAAGAGGCAGACAAAAACACACCCGTCACAGCAACGGAAGACCCGACACCGTCACACAGGCGGAAGATCCGACATCTGTCAACATGACGATGAACTCGGAAGCTGACTCTGTACTAGCCGCCATTGAGGCGAGATTGGAATTAGAAACCAGATCAGATGATTTTGATTCCGAAGACGAAGACGCGGACGCCTTCGAAAGGAAAGTTAAATCTTTTCAAGAGGGATTCCATGAAGTGCTAATGGCGAAACCGGCTGATACCACGGACGCCGGCAGCCAGGAAAGCCCTAAAACCCCTCCGCCAGAGGAAGAGAGAGAAGACGGAGAAACTTCTGCGATATTTCCTAATGTAAAGGAATTGACAGAAGATGAGCCTGTCAAAAAGCCTCCCTCTTCCAAGAAAAAGCACCGTGCTGCTAAGAAACTGCAATACAAAATCCGGAAGAAAAAATCAGCTGATCTAGTTGATGAAAACCTGGAAGTAGGGGATGCTAGCGGAACAAAGCCAGCGGAGAAGAAAATCAAAGAAATCCTTGCTCCGCCAATGACGGAACAGGAAGAACAACAGCTGTTGCAAACACCAGTGGGAGTAAAAGAACCCCCTGAGATGCTGGAAGCCAGGAGACGAGCCTTCCAACGGCAACAGCAACATCTACTCAGAACTCGCGAACACCTCAAAAAAAACCCAGGATGACATTAAGCTCATGAAGGAAGAAATTGAGGAGTACGAGAGAAAGAATAGATCTGGCATTAAACCTACAAGGTTACCCGGAATCGTAAGACCGGAAGTACTGCCGCCAAAAGAAAGGTTTCACAACCCATCTTGGCAAAAGCAGGTGAACGGCAAAGATGCCAGAGGCGAACCAATATACAAAACCGCAGCAGAAAACGCGGAAGTAGCGTTTGCCATCCTCAACAATGATTTGTACTCTAATGGTGAAAAGCTCCAGGGGGTGTATGCTTTCCTAGGAAAGCATTACAACAACAACAGCGGGCCCAGGAGCGATCAGGAAGACTGCGGGATAACTCCGCCCTATGCAAAACAGCTACTTGCGCCGCTGGAGCACCTGGACCAGAGGAAACTGGAGATTCTGACAATTCAAAGGATAAAAAAGAGGATCCGAGAAAAGACAAGAAAAACCCCGACAATAGGGATGAAGCGTCCCATACCGGATCCCATCCCCCGAAAGGTGGACTCAAACCCCACGATCGGGAAGAAAAATACCGGAATGACGGCAAAACAATGCCACCTCCGAGAAACCCAGCTGAGAAAGCCGGAAGATACGATATACCTCACAGACGCGAGAGATCCCGGACAACTCTTAAGGATAAAGAGAGGCACAGGAGCAGGACTCCGCCTAATCCAAAAGGGCGTGATCATGGAAGAGATAGATACAATCCCGGAAAAGCGCGTCCGCGCAACAATGGAAAAGAAAGGAGTAGATCCCCTTCTGTCCATTCAGCCGGAAGATATTCTGCACACATTGATAGAGCGGAAAAGGATGATCTATACTTTGGCCCTAAGTGTTTCACTGACAGGATCCGAAGGATAACCCTGCATTCTGGCTTCGCCAAAGTTGGTCCAACCTACCAAAAATATACCGGCAGCACAAACCCGGACACCTGGCTGTCAGACTACTATACAGCCGTCCAGATCAACAATGGGACAGACCTGGAAGCCGTCAAGTTTCTTCCCCTAATGTTGCTAGACGGAGCCAGAGATTGGATCAATGGATTACCATCAAGAACTGTCGACAGCTGGGATGATATGGCTAGAGTATTTACTCAGCATTTCCGGGGAACGTACAAACGCCCGAACAGCATCAACCAGCTGAACCGTTGCACCCAATTCGAGGATGAACCATACGTGGATTTCATCTCCAGATGGACGGCAATGAAGAATAGTTGTTCTGGAGTAACTGACGTACAAGCAATGCATGCTTTCGTCAATGGCCTAAAACCCGGACTTGTACCGTTCATGGTTGGTTCCAAGAAGCACAAAGATCTCAGATCTATGCTTACAACCACCAACGAGCACGCTGCAGCCGAAGACGACATCAGAGCAAGAGGAGGCAATATCGAATCACTGATACTTGCCAAGAAAACCCCTCGTTCTGACAAAAAAGGAACTCCAGAAACAACGACAAAACCCAAAGAGGTCAACATAGCCTTTGGAAGTGAAAAAGGGAATAAGTGGAAAGGACGCAGTCCAGATCCAATCAACTACACTCCAGAGGAGTGGGAGAGGATTAAGTCGGAACCTTGTGTCCACCATTCACAATTTGGGAAACCCACCCATACAAACGCGCAATGCCGGCTGAATAAGCACATGAAAGGCAGTGCAGGATCCGGAAATAAGGGGAAGGGTTCCAAAAGGAAACCCACCAAACAAAAGCCGGAAGCTGAAAAAGAAGACAGTGAATCGGACACTGATGAAAAAATCCAGGAGCAACAGCGAAAGGGCGAACCCAAATTTCCGAGAGTTGACGGAGAAGCAATGCTAACATTCCTAGCGACTCCGTCAGCAAAGGTGGCCAAAAGAACACTTCGAGAAATAAACGCGGTTGTTCCGGCAACCCCGAAATTCTTGAAGTACTCAAACACACCAATAAGTTGGGATCAGTCTGATCATCCCGGGAATATCCCTGAACCCGGCACACAAGCTCTTGTTGTAAGCCCTATTGTCCAGAACACTAGGCTAAGAAGAGTGCTGATGGATGGAGGATCCAGCATTAACATAATGTACTTGGATACACTAAAGCATATGAAGATTTCCGAGTCCCAGCTCAATTACAGCAACATACGCTTCCATGGCATTGTTCCTGGCAGACAGGCACGATCCCTAGGAGAAATTTCCCTAGATGTCACCTTCGGAGATAAAGATCACTTCCGGCAGGAAAAAGTGTCCTTCGAAGTAGTGCCGTTCGAAAGCGTGTATCACGCAATACTCGGACGTCCAGCTTTCGCCAAATTCATGGCAATATCCTGTTATATTTATAACAAGCTGAAGATGCCAGGACCCAAAGGAGGGGTAATCACCATAGCTGGTGATTTTAAGCTAGCAAATGAGTTGGAGAAAGAAAACGCCCTTTGCGCTCAGAGAGTCATAGCAAAGGAAGAACTGAAGGAATTAGCCAAGGAGGTATCGCCGACAGAAATGCCGGCAGGAAAAGAAACTCGGAAGCCAACAGACAGCTTCAAGGCGTCTGAGAATACAAGACAGGTAATCCTAGATCCCAAAGATCCGACAAAATTCGTCGTTGTAGGGACTGGGATGACCGACAAATAGGAAGGCGAGCTCATCAAGTTCCTCCGTGAGAACTGGGATATTTTTGCCTGGTGTCCAGCTGACATGCCAGGCGTACCCAGGGAACTTGTTGTGCACCAACTGAAAGTGATTCCAGGATCAAAACCCGTCAAACAAGGTCTCCGTCGATTTGACGGAAGAAGACGGAAGGCTATTGGCAAGGAAATTATCCGACTTTTAGCAGCAGATTTCATCCAGGAAGTAATCCACACTGAATGGTCTGCAAACCCGGTATTAGTACCGAAGAAAGACACTACTGCTCTTAGAATGTGTATAGATTACACAGGCTTGAACAAATTGTGTCCAAAAGATAGGTTTGCGTTACCGCGAATCGATCAAATAATAGATGCCATTGCAGGCTCTGAGCTTTTATGCTTTTTGGATGCATACTCCGGGTACCACCAAATACGCATGAAAAAGGAAGATCAAATTAAGACTTCTTTCATAACCCCGTACGGGACGTACTATTACGTAACCATGCCATTTTGCCTGAAGAACGCAGGTGCAACCTACCAGCGTTGCATGCAACGTTGTCTGCATAGTCAGATTGGAAAAAACATCCATGTTTAAGTGGACGATATTGCTGTCGTAACCAAGGAAAAAGATACACTCCTTGAGGATCTGCGAGAAACTTTTGAAAACTTGCGCACTTACAAGATGAAGTTAAATCCATCTAAGTGTGTATTCGGGGTTCCCTCAGGAAAACTTCTGGGTTTCATCGCTTCTCACAGAGGAATAGAAGTTAACCCGGAAAAGATAAAAGCCATCTTGAACATCTCGAAGCCTACGTGCGTAAAAGATGTCCAAAGATTGACGGGTTCCGCCGCTGCCGTCAGCAGATTTATTAGTCGGCTGGGGGATAAAGCCTTACCACTCTACAAGTTGCTGAAGAAATCCGACAAAGTCAAGTGGATAGCGAAAGCATTGGAATATCTAGCAGTTATGTCTCTTCCGTACTTAGTTCAATTTCTATGTAAACATCTTTTGAGATCATGAAATAAAGTTGTCGGAACTCTGGTATCCATGTTTTTTCAGTACAAAGCATGATTCCACCTTATCTATTTCCCAATGATCTTACAAAATACTCAATGTTAACCCGAATTGTGCCTGCGTACTCGGCGTTAAGAAACTGAATGATTTTTCAGCCTGCTAACGGCTAAAGGAAACTTGAATTGCCAGCGTGCCCAAGTTTCATTTAAAAAATTCCTTGCTTCTCTAAGCATTTTCTGATTGCTTATATGTTGGGTCACTGGAGCTAGTTAGTAAAAATGCCTTTAGTATGATCCATGTTTCCGAGTTTCAACTGATTGGTTATACCCAGTTACTCGACATGACGATTCGTAATGCTATCGAGCCATTTCAAACACTAAGGACAGTTAAAACATATATGCCAGAGAACTTAGAAGACAAAGGAATAGTAAAATCCGAAAACCTTGCAAAGAATTTCATAATTAAGACTGCAAAAGGCGGAGTTTTCATTCATACAAATAGAAACATTACATTTTGAATTACATTGAAAGAATAGTAATGCTCCTATTGTCTACTTTCACTATCCAGGTTCAAGGTAGCCCTTCAAGCATCCGACTCCTCCTCGTTGCTATCATCCTCGGGGATTGGAGGGATCTCCTCTTCTGGATAATTGACGGAGATATTCACCATGGAGGCAATCTGGGTGGCGTGGCCTTTGATTTCATCAAAGATGGTATTTCGCTGAGTATCCGTGTATCCTTGAGGGACACCGGACGCCACGCGCCAAGATTTAGCACCAGGGTAGTGCATACGCATAAGGCCGAGTGCCATGCGCGCACCACCCCGTGCAGCGGAACGTAGGGTGGACTCCCTGGACTCCGCCACCTCCATGATGGCACCCGGAAGTTTTTCAACCTCCGAGAACTCCCCAGTCCTTGCGGGAAGGAACTTATTGACCAGCTGCATTCCAGCAGCTCTGATCGAAGTCCATGTCTTCCCAAAGGCTCGGATTCCTTCAATCCGAGTGCCATCTGGGGTGTCTCCTGTTTTTCCAACAAAACAACCAAAAGGGTTAGGTGGAAAACAGAGAAAGAAAGCAAGACATGGAAAAATGGTAAAAGTATCAGTAACTTACTGATAAGCTTGTCAATCTCGGAGATTTCCTCCAGGCGAAGGTTTAGGGCGTTTTCCAAATCCTGAATGGTGGATTTGTCCTTCTCCGCCTGTTCGGAAGCATTGGAATTAGCAACTCCAAGGGCCAGATTGCTGGCTTCCAAATCTTTTCGAGTCTTCACAAGATCCTTGTGAAGATCCAAATTCTCCTTTCGGAGATTTTCGGCATTGCCGGCATCTTCAGCTAGTTGCTTGGCCTTAGCCAAAGCAGCTGGAAAGCAAGGAAAATTCCGAGTTTAGAAAGCTTCCGGAATAAGTACTTAGACAAAAAGTTGAATCGAAAACTTCAGAGGAAAAATGTTTACCTGCTGTTTCCGACAACGCGAGCTGAGACGATGCCAGCTCCGCCTCTCTCTCCTCAAGAATAGAAAGAAGATTTCTAACTTCTTTATTTTTGATGGAGAGTTTGTTGAAAACTTCCATGTTAATGGCTTCGGCGGTTTGCTGGAACATAGCAAGGAAAAGAATGATTACTAAAAGCATTAAGGCAAAAAATCATACATTTTGTTTAATGCTTGGGGGCTAGAGTTACATACCTGGCTCATTCGTTGCAAACCCGCCAAGTTTTCATTGAACCCTTTTGCGTATTCCGTAAAAAGGGTTCCGGCCGCGCTTAGGCCATCATTGATAATCTTGAATTCCTTGTCAAAGGTGGGGATCTCCTTGTCGAATGTCCGAGAAGATTTTCCCACCTCTGGAGCCGCCCTTTCCCTCGTGTCCGTGTTGTACACAACGGGATGGCTGGGCTCTAGTGGCTTGGTGGTGGGGGCTGCAGCGTGCTCTTCCGCCATCGTGGACGGTGTGTCCGGGGCAATGACAGGAGAAGGTTGACCGCCTCGGCTGGAAACAACTTTGTGTTTCTTCAGCTTCTTCGGCTTTAGGTTGGAGGGAGGCAGGCTAAAAACAAAAAACCCGGAAAAGTTAAAACTCCGAAGATGGAAGAAAAATTTCCATGAAAGAAAAGAACCCGGAAGATCTAACCTGGAAGTGGCGACGGGAATTCCGTCAAGGTCGATAACTTCCTGAGAGGAAGAAATCTTCTTGCGCTTGCGCCCACCTGTAGTGGCAGTACGCAAGGCATCCAGCTCAGCTTCGGAGGCTAACTCCGAGTCTGGAAGTTCAGCAAACTGTTGAAAATGAAAATTAGAGTTAGAAGCAGGAAAATCTGAGAAAGGATGTTAAAACTCCACCCAAATGACGGGAAAAATACCTTGGGAGCCGGATTGTCGGCTGTATACATCGGCCGACTCGCTTCATATTGGTCGCGAGATGCGACCAACTGGTTTGCGCGCCGTCGAAGATCCCTTGGGGACCAATCCTTGATGGATGTCCGCATTGGGTCGTTGGCACCCGTGTAGTCTCACAAGAGGCGGCCACCATGATTGGCCAACGGCTGGATCCGCCTATCTAACCAGCAAAGGACCGTGTCCATGCCAGTTAGAGGTGGATTGGAGGAAGTGAGCTTGGCGATGTGCCGCTCGATCCTTAGAAGATCAGGCGGCAGAACCTGGACGGCTTCCGTTCCCCAATTGTCTTGGGGAACGGCAGCAGTGTTGGAAAAAGGTGGAACCCCGATGGCCTTTTTTGGGAAAGGCACATCGGGATGGTAGAAGAAGGAACCCGTCCAAAATTTGACGGATTCCGATGTTTTGATCTTGGGGAACCAATCTTCCCTAAATCTCCGAAGAGTAAAGGAGATGGTTCCGCAAGTCGGGAGTGCGCCCTCCGAGGAGTTCCGCTTAACCCCGAAACAATACATCCAAAAATCTAACCTAGGTTCTAAGCCTAAGTAACCCTCGAATAAGGCCTGAAACCCAGCCATATAGAGAATGGAGTTGGGTGGCAGGTTATGGGGTTGGATATTGTAGTGGGAGAGGATTTGGAGGAAGAAAGCAGAAGGCGGAAGTCCCATACCTCTTAAGAGATGGGAGGAAAGAAGGACCCTTTCGCCGTCTTTCGGCATCGGCTCGTTCTCGTCCTCAGGGAGCCGCCATTTCCCTTTAAGAATCAGGCCCTCCTTTTCCAGGTTTGGAAGGAGGGCTGGCGGAATGCTGCAGGCAATCCAATTGCCTGCAGTTTCCACCTCTTCATCCGCTCCGGCGGCGGCGGACGCAGCGGCTTCCGCAGCGGCGAGCTCGTCGCCGAGAAGCTGGATCTTCTCCTCCGCCGTCTCGGGAGCAAACGGCGGGGAAGGCGCGAAGCTCGAGCCCGTGACGTTCGCGGCGGCGGAAAGATCCTCTCCGCCCGCCGCAGAGGCCGCGGTCTTTTCCGGCTCGCCGCCGGCGTGCTTTGGGGATCCAAGCTGCGGATCCAAGTCGTTGATGATGTCGTCGATGGTGAGCGCGGCGGAGCGAGTGGGGGACGACGGCGAGGATGCCATTTGGTGGCGGCGCGTTGCGTTTCCGGTGGTGCTCTGAGTGCGTTTCGTGCTCAAGGACTGTTCTTCGCTTGGGGGCTCGTGCGCGGCAATGGCGTGGAGAGTGAGAGTGCGGAAGGGTTTCAGGGAGGACGAAGACGGCTATTTATAGCCGGAAATCCGTCAAGATACGTGTCAACGGCTATTTTGACCGTTGGATGATCAACGCGTGTCACTCGCCGGAAAATCCGGAAATGAAACGACAGGGTAATGATGGCTATCTCCTCGTTTCCCGTGAGAATCTGTCAGAGATACGTTACTGGGTTTCCCGCGTGAAACCCAAACGTCCCTTACGTCAGCATGATTTAGGGCGCTGACGTAGGAAGTTCCTTCTCCGCGAAGGATCGTGAGAGAAAAGCCGGATTTTCGGGATTCCGAGTTTCACGTTACCATCTCTTTCAAAAGAAGAAGAATAAGGAGAATCAAGACTGCTGATTGAGATTTCTCGGACAAAACATACTTGGCGAAAGACGGAGAATCAGAGTTTTAATCCTTCTTGGGGGCTACTGTCGGATATATACCAACTAGGGGTATATCAGATGGTAGTCAAAGTGTCGGATTACCAGGGTGGCCCAAGTGGTAATGGGCTAAGGTTCATTGGGCGGCCCAGTAACTCGACGCACAGAAGCCGGATTCTAGAAGGACCCGGATCACGGCCCACGTGATCTGGCTTGGAGGAGAAGACGAATTCCTTACTTTCCAAGTTATAGTTACCGTAGTCTTCTAGGTTTCCTATTCTGTAAGCCCTAATACGGCTATTATATAAAGCCGGACGGGAGATAAGTTTGATAATGAATAACAGAGAAGCTGTAGGTCAACTCGCCGAGAAGTTGATCCTCTGCGAGTAGCTAGATCTAAAACCTCACATTGTAATCCTGTATCCAGGCTTTAGTCCTGATTAGTGAGAAGTGCAGGAGTAGGCACGTCGTATTGTCGCGACGTACCGAACCTGGGTAAATCCTGTGTTCACTGTCCACCACGCGATCCCGTTACCCCACGTCTCTACCGTAGTCTCATGGCACCCCCGTCTATGAAAACTACTACGATGTCTCGACATGGTGATTATACGGTCACTAGTTAACCGTATGGTCTCCGTATTTTTGTCTACGTGGCACTTTGACCATTCAATTAGTCTACGTGGCAAAATTAAATATGTCCTGGCAGCTTGTGCGCTTTATCTATGCATGTGGCCCTCTTGTCAGCGAAGTGGGAGGGGGAAGAAAAAAAACAGAAAATCATTCGGTAGGCCGGGTGGAGATTCGAACTGGGGACTCCTGCTAACAAGCCATGTGACATAACCACTGTGACTCAACCATATTGTTGATATATAATAATACTACAAGTAATTGATCTATGCAGGGACGGAGATCTGGCAATGGAGGATCTGGCAATGACTCCGGCGAGGACGACCAAGATCGGGAGGCGCTGGGGCTTGCCGGGGTGCTGGAGTGTCTCAACCCTGGATCCGCTCTCTTTACCGGCCTCCTCTCTCTTTACAATGTTTGAGCCCATGGATCTCCGCGGACAGGAGCTTGACCGCTCCAGCGGTCCATCACCGCCGGCCACGCGCGATTTCCGGCGGTCGCGCCTCGTTTTCCCAGTTACGGCCACTCCTCTTTTTCCAGAGTGAACTGCAGATGGAGCAGCGAGCCATGTAGGTAGCATTCGTTAGCCAAATCAGCGCTAAGGCGGCCATCGGAACATGGTGCGCTCGCTTCGGCCGTGCGGTGCCTCGGATGCAGTTGGCTAGATGGTCAGATGGTAGCGATGAGCACGAGGTGGCCGCGACTGATATGGAGGCGATGGCGATGTACGTCATTCGGGAGGCCATGCGGGGGAGCGAGGAGCGCCGCACGCGCTCTGCATGCCCCGGCTCTTCGCGGCACTCTGGTACGCATCATTCACGCGGCGTCGTGCCGGTGCTCATCGAGGTGATCCACTCGGTGGTCATCGTGCATGGCCGCGGACGTCGAAGGCCGCGGCGGCGCGCCGCCATGGAGCTGCTGGCGTTGTTCCGCGCCGGTGAGACGGCCTCAGGTCACCCATGGCAAAGTGCTCGCCGGGCGACGACAACGAAGACCATGCGGACGAGGCGGAGAGGCGGCGAGCTGCTCATGGTGCTCTGTGTTCTTTTACAGTTTTTCTTATTATATTTTAATTTAAAATTAGAGTGGCACGTGAGACCATGTCCAACTCATCATGTTGACTAGTTGACCAGTCAGTCAAGAGTGCCACCGGACAAAAATACAGAGCTATACGATGAACTAGTGACCGTATAATCACCGTCAATCAAGTTTAGTGACCGTATTGAGCATATTCGGGAGGATAGGTACCGTATCGTGCTTTCGATTAAAGTTCAGGTACTCCCAGTGTATTTAACTCTTTTCAATTTTACCGGTCTCGTGTCCTTGGGAGACCGGGTTATAGGATAGATAGTCGTACTATCAAGAGGGGCTCTCAAGTGAGTAACTTGATCGAATCGTTATGGAGAGCTCAAACCTTTGCATACTTGGCATATCATCTTTCTTGGATCTTATTTTGCCTTTTGTCTCCTTTGGGTTTTAGTTCTTGTCGTGATCTTCATGACAAGCCTTGGTTTCTCGAAAACGGATTTCGTAAGAAAAACTTGTTGTGTTTTCGGTGGTGAAAATATTCCGCTCGTCGTTGAGAATATTACCACACCATCCATGTATGGTAACTTCTCCATACTTTGAGGTATCACTATTTGGATACTCCTTGTTGTTATCTTTCCAATGCAATTTGATTTACCTCGTTCGGAGTTCATTTGCAAAAGTTATGAGGTTTCTAGTTCATCCTCATTGTTTCAGTAGCCAACCGGATTATTCTAACCGGATTATTCTGGGCAACCGGATATTCCGGTTAGGATAGTTTTGGTCCTTATTCGGGACAGAGATGAGCCGGATTTTAGGTACCGGATTATTCATCTCAGACCGGATATTCCGGTTGTGGAGATTTTGATCGAAAACAGCTAAGTACTGGAGTTAAAACTGACAGAAGTGAACCGGATTATTTGTACCAGATTATTCCGGAGGAGCCGGAATATCTGGTTCAGTTGCCTACACGGGACAGAGATGAGCTGGATTATTTGTACCGAATTATTCAAAAGCAACCGGATATTCCTGTTGGACCGGAATATCCTGTCCAACTTTGGACCGGAATATCCTGTTTACTCTGCACACAAAACGGCTAGTTTTTGTGGGGACCTATTTAAGGGGGTCTTCTTCCCCATTGGTCCCCAAGTGTTCCAAGACCGAAATTTCCCCTCTCCCCACCATTGTTGACCTTGGATAGCTTGCCCCTCTCCCAATCCCTCCTATGATTCTTGCATTTCTTTGAGGGAGAAGTTAGAGGAGATCTAGATCTACATTTCCACCAATCCATCTTCCTTCTTAGTGAGGGAAACTTAGTAGATCTTGATCTTGGAGTTCTTGGTGTTTCTCCTCCATTGTTCATCCTCTCTTATTCCCCCATAAGCATTTGTTGCTTTGTTGGAATTTGAGAGTGAAGGATTTGAGGACTTGTGCTCTTGCCATTTGCATCGGTTTGGTCTCTCCACGAGGATTCGTGGAAGTGAAAGATTGTGAGCTTGTTACTCTTGGGTCTTGGACCCTAGACGACTTGTGGTGTTCTTGGGAGCCTCCAATTGAGTTGTGGATGTGTGCCCCAAGATTGTGCTGACACCGAGAGCCTCCAATTAAGTTGTGGATGCGTGCCCCGGGTTTGAAGGTTGCCAATAGTGGAAGGTGAACTAGGCCTTTGTGGCGGGGTTCATCGGAGAATAGGGTGAGACCTTTGTGGCGTTGAGTAGGCCTCTCGTGGCGAGCTCACACCCCTCCAATGATACGTACTCCCCTTGTGGGAGGAACTCAGGAATACATCATCGTCTCCGTGTGCCTCGGTTATTTCTATAACCGAGCTTTTTACTTACGCAATTTACATTGTGATAGCCTTCGAACTTGAAGTTATATATCTTGCTATCACCTTGTTACTTGTCTTGCTTAGCATAAGTTGTTGGTGCACCTAGTTGACCCTAGAATATTTAGGTTGTGTGCTTGTTAATTTAAACACCTAGTTTATTTCCGCATTTAGCAAGCCTTAACCGGAAAAGTTTTAATCGCCTATTCACCCCCCCTCTAGGCGACATCGGTGTATGTCCAGACGGGGCGCATCCTTTGGCACGAGATGTCCCGTGGCTTTAGATCGTGACTTCTCGGTCCCCCCCTGAGCACTTCTAGTTTTCCCTCGAATACGGGAGCCCGGGGGCTGTGCAGCCTCCGCTCGAAAGAGCCCGGAGACGTGACAGTCAGGACCTCTCAGTCCAACCCAGGGATCCCGAGAAGAACCACGAGCACGGAGGATCTGCGGGGGCTCTGCTCCCCAGGATTTGCACTGGGCCAGCCAAGGCCGACGGCGGAAGTGATCCTCCAAAGCCAAGCAGGAAGCAAGCATGCAAGAAAAAGAGGTTACCCATGCCACCTTCTATTCATTTCTAGTCAATATTTTTACAAGGTGGACGAAGCTATCAAGACCTAGCCCGGAGTAACAGACTCCTGGGAGGATGAAGGCCCTCGGGGATTGGTGATCAGATCCCACATTCACTACAGAGCGCCGTGGAGGGCCGCGTTCCACTCCCGCGGATCGTTCAGCTCCTCGGAGTTTAACATGTGTTCTTGATGTAGACATATGCAGGAAAGATGAGTATCGTTTTCCCTCCCGGGGGAAACCGAGCAAAGAAAGAAACCACCAACCTCTATGGCCCTATCTAGTAACTACACAAGGCTGGAGGGACCATCGTGGTGCAAACGATACCGGAGCAGCCCCAGCAGGACCGCACTCGTCGGGATGTTCTGTGAGGGATGCGAGTGAGCATGGCGAAACAAGCTGAACTTGGACATCGGGTTCTCCAACCACCAGGAGGGCCAGGGAGCAGCTATTAAGGAGGACCCCACAAGGACTGCCGAATTAGATGAAGCAAGGAAGATGCAGCAAGGACTTACCAAGTGGGTTCGGTCAGAGAAGTCGTAGGCGGCCCTCCCCACCTGCGGGGGGTCATCCATCATCCAGAAGGATACGGAACTCACCCAGCCCGAAAGCTCGTGCTGAGCGAGGGGAAGAGTCGAGATCCGGCGTGGGGTCCCCATTGTGGATCCACTCCCCAATTCCGTGCACCTGCGACTGCAGCGGCTGCACACGCCTTGACTCCCAGGTTACCAAGAGATCCAGACCCATGCACCCTTCTGCCACGAGCTCACCCAGGCGTTTCATCAAGGTGGCGATGGCGTCGGAGTCCCCATGGTTCCGCACATGACAACACTCCCTCGAGGGTGGAAGGCCAGGGAGAAATGGTGGAAGGAAGGACCACCAGAGGAGCGAGGCGCCTCTGGGAGGCAGGTATCATAGTCGCGCGATGCCTTGCCCCAGTCTCTCCCTCGCCTTTATGGACATGAAGGAGGAGGGGTGGGGAATGAGCTTTAAGGATATTTTGTGCGGTGGGTGCTTCGCATGATGTGAAGGCCAATCGTCGCGGGCATGTGGCGAGCACGCCGCGTGCAGTGCTTCGAGCCGACGCAACCGACGAGGTGAAGGGAGTGGGCCAATAACTCGCTACGTTACTGCCTCACGCTCGGGGGCTACTATCGGTGTACCTATTTTGGAGGGTACCCCGATCGTCAGACGTGTGGGCCCATTCCATCATCTTGGACGGTCTTGATTGATCGAGTCCCAGTCAACAGCCCCCTGGGGATGCCCCGGGAGGCGCGGCCGCCCTGTGGCCACCCGTCACAGGAAGAAGGCAGCACGTGGTGCGTCGGTGGGTGATGGCGGTTACATGCGGAGGGCGATCCTTTCGCCTCCACGCGTAACCCTCCACAGAATAATAACTATACGTGTGAACCCCATCGCCCGAAGTCGGAGGGGCGCCTGGGATATAAAAAGGTAGCGAGAGAACAATGAAAGGAAGGGAAGATAAAAGGTAGATCAAAAGGAAGATAGAGGTAGAGAGAGAAGAAGTAGAGAGAGAGTTGTATTTTAATCTCTGTAACCTTCCCTCAACAGGATAATCCCAAATCAGACATACATGATGTAGGGTTCCATCTCTCGATGGCCTGAACCTGTAAAAAGTTGTGTTTTTGTGTTGTGCCTTTAGTTCTCCCTCTACCCCCTTTCCACCACCCGAGAAGAGATGGTTGATGGCTCCCAAGTGCAGGAGATCAATCGTAGTCTTTGATGGGAAGTATTACCCAAATTTGTAGTTCGACTCAGTGGGAACACAAGAATACCGGTGAGACTTTAGCAATTGGGACGTCACTCCCAACCACACCTGTGTATCAACAAACTTGCAGCGAGAGTGGTGAGTGTAATAATGCAGTGAAAGTAAACAAACAGAAAGTAAATGGAGAGCAAGTGTTTTCCCAGTTTTCACCGGAAAAGAGTGAAAGTAAACCAGAGACTAAAACGCAGGCATGAGGTGACACCGGGGTGTTGCACGGATAAGATTGATCATGTAATAATGTTTTGCTAGCAGCGGGGCCTTTCTCTATCTCAGTTTTATGTAGGTGTGTGTTCCGTAAATTATTGTGCGTACTAACCAAGAGAATTTGCACAAAGCCTATTGTCCTACCTGCCCATTTCACCGGGGCCAATTTGGAACTACAAGTAATTAAGGTCTACCCTTTCGAATAGCCCGGACCAACGCATTAACACTCCATGAACACACATAATCCTCAAACTAGAACATATCCCCCTTGTTTTCCCTAGCTGTCACTTTAGGGTTCGCAGGTTCAACATAATAGCAGGTAATACACATTGCAGATAGATACCAAAGTCAAATATATGATGTAGCAATGTAAGTTCAGTACTGAAATCATGCCACTTGGGCCCTAGTAACAAGCATTAAGCCTAGCAATAGTGCATCAACATAAGATATAAGAATTCTCAAGACAAACCCCTAGATCCCGCATACCGGGTAGCAATTACATGATCAATCTCATCCAAAACCCCTCACACCTCACATGCCTACAACAACTACTCACACATGGAGGGGGTGATGGAGCTCATGGTTGATGGAGATGATGGTGGTGATGATGATGGTGACGAAGCCCCTCGAATTCCACCTCCAGGGGTGAAATCCCGGATCAATCTGACTCCGAAATCGAAGATCGTGGTGGCGGCGACGCTCCGTTTCGCGAACAGCCCTCCCCTTCGAAACCCGTCAGTTTCTCGTATATATGGAGGGGTACGTCGAAGACCTAGCCGGAGTGGGCCATCTGGGCCCAAAAGGGGTGACCCCACACGGCCAAGGAATCTGGCCGTGTGTGGGGCCCCCTTTTGGCCCTCGGGTGGCCCCGCGGCCCCATCTGGTGCTCATTCCCCTTCTTTTCCATAAAAAGTTACGTGGTTTTCGTCCCCTGTGAAAAGTCCTGCGAAAATAGACGGAAAGAAGACTTTTGCTAAAAACAGCGTCAGATTCTGCAGATTTATTCAATTATGGGGGGACTCCGGAGAGAAATACGATGCAAAGTGCTTGGAAAAGTAGATGCATTTTGGGTGCATCAACTCCCCCAAGCTTAGCTCGTTGTTTGTCCTCGAACTACTCAAACGCAGTGCAGAAGCGATAAAAACTTTGGCAAGAACTTTGCATTGCATATGCATCATCAATTAATACTAGCAAATACTCAAGACATGATTCCTGTAACAAGTAGCAAAATACTAGCAAGTGTGCATCTACTCAGTGTTGAAGCATATATACTTGTTGCAATAGAAATAACATGAAGTGTTAATACTTGAATGAGTTTGCTCAATTGTAGACATAAACAAAGGCTTGTGCATCGCTGATGATTGAATCATATCAAGATTTTTGAGATCTCTCATTCTTTCATATGTTGACAAGTAAAATCATTGTGCTTACTACCTTTCTCTCAGTTTTGCTAAAGCAGTAATTTTTCATTTTGATTCTTATGCTTGACAAACTACAAGTTGAAAGCCTCATGCCCCTTAAAAGCGAAGTCCCGCACCATGATTACTCAACTCTAGATTCCTAATAAGCCTTGTACAATCATTGTAAGTATTAATGACATCATAGAGAGCAGCAATTGGGGTACCTCTTGCCCCATGACATGGAACCCAGCCCATGTCAAAATGGCAAGACAAACAAATGGAATGGACTCATTATCCTTTTTTATTTCATTCACTATATGCATAGCTTTTATTATAGGATATGTTGCGGAGTCCATTCTAGCTATAAGTAAATTTCCACCATGATATCGCATGGCTTGGGTTAGCGGCCCAATGCGTCTCTCTAATCATATATACTTACTCATCAAGACTTACTATTCCTCTACCTCATTTCGGCATGACAGGCATCCACAGTTAAAAGAACATGATATCAACTTGAATATAGAATTCTTAGTGCAGCGTTGAAAGTTTTCCATGTGATACACATTTAGACTAACCCCCAACCATAAGTTCGTCAAGCATAAGACTCCACTTTTATCATTCATGAAATTTTCTCTTTTAATTCTTTCCTTGGTTGGCAAGTTCAGTAAGCACAATGGGATGCGTAAACCTTTGCTTAAGGCTACAATTATTCAATCCATCAGCCAAGTAATGACACTAACCAATATTTCAGTTGCATCAGAATATATTCTACTAAACCACGGAGAAGATAAACAATGGTTATTATGTCACTAAGTGTTAAGGGAATCATAAGGTGTGCACTTGTTGTTATTAAAAAGCATACATAAGCACGGCAAAGGTGTCATACCTTTCATCCCTTCAAGCACATTATCATATCATTGTTGTTCTCCTCTCCCCACTTGAACTGCTCAATAAAAACTCAAATCTTGCTATAAAAAGTTACTGCATTCAACAATTTGTTTACCTACCTAAACACCTCAAAAGTTTCTCATGTTTTACAGAGGTGAAGGCCATAAAAAGTTGCAGTAGTGATTAAATTTTCAGCTCAAACGGAGTCACAAGTAAAGATTAAAGCATATAACAGTGAACATATTTCAGCAATTCCTACAGCTCCGTATTTATACTAAACTCAAGAAAACAAAAATCTTTTTGTGGTTTTTGATTTTTAGAAACATAATGTAAATAACCAGAAGTAAACTAGCTAACAAATAACAAAACTATTTTTGTGTTTTTCAGATTTAAAGAACATAAAACAACAAATAACATGCAAGTGATATAACACAACGAATGAGGAGGGAGAGAAATACTCCCCCAAGCTTTCCCTTGTTCAGCATGTTACCTTGTTGTGCCAAAATAAAATTCAACAAAAATTAAATTGTATCACTCTAAAACATTGCTAAGGCATCCATAACTAGTCCTCTAATCAATATCATGCATCCATATCAACTAGAAAACTTAAATTCATGGAGTTCTTAGACATAATAGGTGACACCTAGTGCAGCAAAATACTTCATACACAAAGCATGGGAGCAAAAAGTAATTGGATGAGTGAAGGAGTTACATACCAAGGAGTGATTCCATCAAACAGATTTGAAAAATCTGCCTCAAATGTGGAGATCGAGGATTGACGAAGAAACAGAGCACGTGAAAAATGGAGGAGATGAACTGGGGTTGGTTTTCGGTCGAAAGGGAGCAGATGAGCATTGGATGGGCCCCAGCATCCACTTGTGGCCAAAAATGGGGTATCCCACGCGGCCAAGGAATCTGGCCGCGTGGAGGTACCTATTTTGGCCCCTGGTGTCCTGCTAGTGCTCCCCCACTGGCTGCTGGTCCCTTCGGGCAAAAAACTGACTCCCTAATTTTTCTGGAATTTTACGTGAAACTTTTCTACAGAGAATTTCTAAAACTTCATATTCTGTGATTTCTGATTCTAAATTTTTTAATACTATGTCTATGTCTCACAATTTTAAAGCAAATAACATAAAAAAAGGCAATTTAAATGTTTGTGAATCATGCCTTTATCATTTCCACATTAGTAATGAGGTTGATCAGGTCTCATTAGCAACATGTAAAGAATATAGCTCATGATTCTTATTATTACTTATTATAAAACAATAAATCAAGTTACCTCATATTTGATAGGAATGGTCCCAATCATCAATATTTC
Source organism: Alopecurus myosuroides (assembly GCA_028641055.1). Lineage (NCBI taxonomy): Eukaryota > Viridiplantae > Streptophyta > Magnoliopsida > Poales > Poaceae > Alopecurus > Alopecurus myosuroides. The sequence continues at coordinate 373,309,229 of CM054059.1, forward strand.
ATACCTTGGTGCTGGAGGTGGTATAGGTATTTCAATGCTACCAATCTTAATGGAATTTATTTGTATAGCATTCACACTTGTGCTCGTACTTGTAACATGTTTCTTCTTGGGAAAATAAATAGTGTGCTCTTTGCCTTTAACATTAAATGTCACTTTGCTCTCAGTGTAATTTATCATAGCTCCTGAAGTATTCAAAAAAGGTCTACCAAGAATAATAGATAGATTATCATCTTCAGGCATTTCTAATATAACAAAATCAGTAGGTATCAACTCATTAGCAATAGAGATGGGAACATCCTCACATATTCCTATAGGTACAGCAGTTGTTTTATCAGCCATTTGTAAAGATATTTCTGTTGGAACTAGTTTGTTCAAATTAAGCTTCTTATATAGTGAGAAAGGCATAACACTAACACCAACTCCTAAATCACATAATGCATATTTCACATAGGCTTCTTTAATTTTTCAAGGAATAGTAGGAATACCAGGATCTCCATGTTTTTCAGGCAATTTTCCTTTAAATGAATAATCAGCAAGCATAGCAGTAATAGCATCAGTAGGTATCTTTCTTTTATTAGTGACAATATCTTTCATGTATTTTGAATATGGAGGATTCTTAATAGCATCAAATAAGTGGAATCTCTAATTTCATATTCTTAATCATATCATAAAATTTCCCATGCCTCTCTTCATCTTTTGTTTTTGATACCTCTTGGGGATATGGAATGGGTCTTTGTACCCATGGATCCCTTTCTTTACCTTTATCTTTATCTTTATTTGGTTTCTTCTTCTTCTTGGTCTTCTCAATAGGAGGCTAAGGATCCTCCTTACCAGCAGCTTCTTCATTATTATCATCATGTTGTTCAATATCAGGTGGAGATGATTCTTCTTCTTCATTATTATCATCCTCAGTTTCAGCATCAGAAAAAGAAATATCCTTGTCTTGCTCATTGGAGTCATCATCATGCTCATTTTCATTGGGAGATTTTCCTACAAAAGATTTATCTTTAAGAGCAACTTGCTCTTTTCTTTTAGGATGATCATCAGGATAATCAGGATCCTGGGTGCTTGCACCTCCCCTTGTATTAACTCCACATAATTGTTTTCGTTTATTCATATTTTCATACAATTGATTTTGTAAAGAAATCATTTGCTCAACTTGATTGTTCATCATTTCACAATGTTTAAAAATTCTTTTAACTTCCCCTACACTAGCATCTAAATTTTCACGGAGGAAATTAATTTTATGATGGTTTTCCATGATAGTCATTCTAATTTTACGCTCCTCGGGATTATCATGATAAGCAAAATAGTTAACATAAGAGACATCAACAGGAGGTGTTACCTCCTCATTACCTTCCATAGGGAGTATAGAGTTCACTTGAATTGGAAAGCATGGTTCATAAGTAGGAAGTTTAATACCCATTTCAGATAATTCCTTGAGATGAGAAGTTTTAATTCCCTTCTCTTTAATATCCTTGGAAGCTTCAGCCATTGTTTCTTGGTTCAGTTCGAGTATACCTCCTTTCTTCTCTGGGAGTGTCTCATTTTTATCTATCTCCTCAATATTCCAATCAGCTTCATTCTCGAGAATAGACTCCAGTAATTCAATTGCTTCATCAACACTTCTGTCCCTAAAGATATTCCCTGCAATACTATCAAGGTAGTCTCTTGTTTCCCCCATTAGTCCATTATAGAATATATCAAGCAATTCATGAGGTTTAAAACCATGACCAGGACATTTCTTACACATTTTACCAAATCTCCCCCAAGCTTGGGGTAGACTCTCTTTCTTATCTTGTTTAAAATTGCCAATTTCAACAATTAATGCATGTATCCTTTCAGCGGGAAAATATTTATTGAAAAACAATTGCAAGCATTCTTCCTTACTAGTGATACATGCAGGTCCTAAACGATTATACCAAACTCTAGCATCTTCACCCAAAGAAAAAGGAAACAATTTTAAGAATAAATAATGTTGACGGATTTCATCATTTCCAAATGTAGTAGATAAAGCATGCAATTCAGCAATATGATCAAGAGGAGACTCATCATCCTTTCCACAGAATCTAGACTTCTCAACTATCTCAATTATCTCAGGATTAACATTGAATTCATAATCTTTATCTCTAATTCTAATAGCTGGGCCACACAAATTCCTAGTAGCAGCAAAACAGTTTCCAAGAGATGCATCATCATAAATAGAGAGTTTATCAAGTTTTGTATAATCAGGTGATATAAAGGCCTCAATAAATGCTTATTCTTCTTCAGAAGAGGCCCCATATTCATACTCTCTACGAGTCTCATTTCTTTCTAGCTCAAGTTCTACATTTTCATCTACAGAAGATTCAGGAATTTCAGTTATTTCAGGTGTTTCATTTGCCTCAGGTGTTTCAATAGTTTCAGGAATTTCAGAAGCTAGTTCTTTGTCTACATTATCAAGTGTTTGATCATTAGATGTACTAGTAGACATTTTTTACAATGGTGATTTACCGGCTATTCCTTTCTTTTTCTTAGCAGCCACAGTAGAAACAATATTAGGTGAAAAATTTGGCCTACTAGGCAAATCATTACCAGAACGAGTAGTCGAAGGCATTACCTCCTTCGAAGTGTCCTTTCCCTTTCCCATTGTAGGGAACAAGAAAGTGCAGCAAATAGACAATAACAAGTGGTCTTACCAATAAAGCTAGGATCCCCGGCAACGGCGCCAGAAAACAGTCTTGATGGCTCCCAAGTGCAGGAGATCAATCGTAGTCTTCAATGGGAAGTATTACCCAAATTTGTAGTTCGACTCAGTGGGAACACAAGAATACCGGTGAGACTTTAGCAATTGGGACGTCACTCCCAACCACACTTGTGTATCAACAAACTTGCAGCGAGAGTGGTGAGTGTAATAATGCACTGAAAGTAAACAAACAGAAAGTAAATGGAGAGCAAGTGTTTTCCCAGTTTTCACCAGAAAAGAGTGAAAGTAAACCAGAGACTAAAACGCAGGCATGAGGTGACACCGGGGTGTTGCACGGATAAGATTGATCATGTAATAATGTTTTGCTAGCAGCGGGGCCTTTCTCTATCTCAGTTTTATGTAGGTGTGTGTTCCGTAAATTATTGTGCGTACTAACCAAGAGAATTTGCACAAAGCCTATTGTCCTACCTGCCCATTTCACCGGGGCCAATTTGGAACTACAGGTAATTAAGGTCTACCCTTTCGAATAGTCCGGACCAACGCATTAACACTCCATGAACACACATAATCCTCAAACTAGACCATATCCCCCTTGTTTTCCCTAGCTGTCACTTTAGGCTTCGCAGGTTCAACATAATAGCAGGTAATACACATTGCAGATAGATACCAAAGTCAAATATATGATGTAGCAATGTAAGTTCAGTACTGAAATCATGCCACTTGGGCCCTAGTAACAAGCATTAAGCCTAGCAATAGTGCATCAACATAAGACATAAGAATTCTGAAGACAAACCCCTAGATCCCGCATACCGGGTAGCAATTACATGATCAATCTCATCCAAAACCCCTCACACCTCACATGCCTACAACAACTACTCACACATGGAGGGGGTGATGGAGCTCATGGTTGATGGAGATGATGGTGGTGATGATGATGGTGACGAAGCCCCTCGAATTCCACCTCCGGGGGTGAAATCCCGGATCAATCTGACTCCGAAATCGAAGATCGAGGTGGCGGCGGCGCTCCATTTCGCGAACATCCCTCCCCTTCGAAACCCCTCAGTTTCTCGTATATATGGAGGGGTACATCGAAGACCTAGCCGGAGTGGGCCATCTGGGCCCAAAAGGGGTGACCCCACGTGGCCAAGGAATCTGGACGCGTGTGGGGCCCCCTTTTGGCCCTCGGGTGGCCCCGCGGCCCCATCTAGTGCTCATTCCTCTTGTTTTCCATAAAAAGTTACGTGGTTTTCGTCCCCTGTGAAAAGTCCTGCGAAAATAGACGGAAAGAAGACTTTTGCTAAAAACAACGTCAGATTCTGCAGATTTATTCAATTATGGGGGGACTCCGGAGAGAAATACGATGCAAAGTGCTTGGAAAAGTAGATGTATTTTGGGTGCATCAACGGTGCAGGAATCTCCCTCGCCCACTACCGAACAAATCTGGGGGTTGGACGTTGGTCTCTCCCGGTGTCCGCGTTTTGACACGCGACACCCACGCTTTGGCACACCTTCTTCCTGCATTTTTGCTCGGATTTAATATGGGAGAAAAAAAGGGAATAGGAAAAAAAGGAAAGGGTAGGTGGAGTTGGAGTCCACTATGGGACTCCAATCCGATTCCTACATGGAGGGAGGGTGCAACCACCCCTTGTAGGTCGGTTCCCCTCTGAGGATTGAGGGAGGGACTCCTCCCTCCCAAGGAAGGTCCCCCCCTCATCCCACTATATAAAGGACCCCAAGACTCATAGAAAACACACAAAATTAGGTAGCGATCCATTCATCAAATCATCGAAATTGAATAGGGATAGTAGGGAATTCACCTTATCATGTATAGCCTTTGCGCGGGCTTTTGTCACATGAACAATTGGAGTACTTGGTAGTGTCGGGGTAAAAGGTTGCACCACACGAGATTCATGTTTGGTTTAAATCCAATCCAGGTTTCCAGTCAAGTTTGTTCCGATTCTACGGTTTTTTTTACCCTGGAGATGGATAAATCATTTGAGTCCGCAACAATGAATCCTTCTAAGCAGAAGATAAATTTATCCTCGTCGGGTGGTTGGGCCGGATTTGTGCCGACGCGGACGAGACCGCTCCCTCGCGCAGTTATATTTAATAGGTACCAATGGACACATTGGCACCAATCCCCAATCCCGTCCCCATTCCCGTCCCCACTGGTCAAATCCCTAGCGAGGCCAAACCCTAACTCCTTCCACCGCCTCCCGCCCACTCCAGTGGTGAAGAAGGATAGCCCCGGCTGGGGCAGGGCCAGCCATATTGACCACAAAGTCGGGCCCTCGAGCAGTCGCCGCCGCAAGCGCCTTCCCATGGCCATTGGGTTCTCCATATGGCTCTAGAGCATGACGAGCCAATGCCATGGCTGCACGTCAAGATCCCAGACCATGGAACCTTAGTGGTTGTCGGGCGCTCGTGCCGTTTTACGGCCCAAGATTGTGTGGCGACGGACATTCCTGTCACCCGATCTGCACGATGACCCCGTGTTCGGTTTTGACAGCGGTCTCTGGGACCGCTGGTTCGTCGTCTGCGTCCTCTCGGATGCATGCCGTCACGCTTTCTTCGCTTCGCGCGGGTTGCAGCGAAAGGAGGGAACGGGTCAGGTCGACGGCTCGCCCGTGTCGCGGCATCGTCTCGCGCCGCCTAAGGAAGAGGAGGAGGACGCAGAGGAGCTCCGCCTTGGCATTGAGGCATCCGAGCTGCATGAGCTGAGGATGTGACCCCAACTCACTCTCGGGTTGTACTTCGGGCATTGGCCCGGCTCCTGCATGGGTGCAGGCACCATCTGCGTTGCAGACGCCTCCATCGGCGTGCCTCTACGCGTAGCCGCCGCACATCATCCTCGATGACATCAACAAGTACTAGGTGCAACGGCCACGGCGGCTAGAGAGCGTAGCCTGGTAGATAGGTTTTTTTTTCTGTTAATTTTATTTTTAATTACAAAATATGGTATGTGGAATGTGCCATATGTTTGTTTGAATTTGTTTTGTTTGTGTTTTTTTGGGAGGGGGGAGGGGGAGACAAAATTTTGATCCTAGTAGAAAAAGCAAAGTTCCCTACAAAATAAAGGTGCTTAGAACATCTCCGGCAGTCGCGCTAAACCGGCGCGGCGTGGAAAAACTGTGGTTTGCCTGCGCACAATGCAGCACGGCGTGCTCAGCAGGCGTGGGAAAACCACGCACACGGAAAAATCGGTGCGCGACATGATTACGGCTTGGCGACGCGCGCGCTATTAAAGCGTGACCACGCGTGTCTCTCTCCAACACAAACCGTTCGAACATTCACTCGTTCCATCGCGCGTCTCCCTCCACCCCAACACGCTTACCGCCTCTCTCCCCCCTCTTTCGGCATGCCGCCGCGCTCCGTCTACCGCGGCATGCGAGCACGGCCTAATGACACGTTTTACACCAAGATTTGGAGCGGGGAGACGCGCCTCGGCCTCGGCACGTTTGAAAAGGCGGACGAGGTGGCACACCTGGGATGCGGCAGCGTCGCGACTCGGCCGGCCACACCACCAGATGAATTTCGGCGATGTCTTCACGCGTCAGCGGGCGCGGGAATTCCCGCCGCCGCTGCGCCCCGTGACAGAGGAAGACCGGCGCTAGAACGTTCTTCGCTAGTGCCGCATCACCGTCGCGGAGTGTCGGGCGCGCTTCCCGCGGGACGTCCTCGACGAGCGTGCCTACTAGGCGGAGCGGCTGGCGGCGCGATTGGAGCAGCGGGCCGTAAAGCGCGCCCGGAAAGAAGCCGGCCCAGGGGAGCTGAAGGCCGCCACCGCCGACCTCAACACGCCTGACTGGGCCTCCGGCGACCCGAGGTGGGACGACGTTTGGAGCACATAGGACCACACGACCTCGGGCTCGGAGGGGGACTTATCCGACTAGCGCCATAGTTTAAGTTTAAATTTTAGTATAAATTCAGTTCAATTTAGTCGGATGTTGTTTGAATTACAATTTTGTTTTTAATTTAAACTTTGACCGCGCTATTTTACAGCTTCTATAAAATGTGCAGCGATTTTAGCTCATCTACTAAACCATCAGCTTTCTTTGCGCCCCAGAATGCTAAAACCGATAACTAAAATGATTGTGGGCGCAGCTATACCATCTTCTGGAGATGCTCTTAGGTGGCGGTGTGAGAGTGGTTGAGCAATGGGCGAGAGGCGACAAGGGTCCAACCTTCTGGTTAGGTGTAAGGTCCCCTAGAACCACTGTTCAAGGACACCTCTGATATGCATACATTCACGATCCCAGATCACACCAGTCGTGAATAACATATCAAGTTGGTACACAGATACAATATCCATTACACGATTACAGAAAACACTTACAAAAGAGACATGGTCACATGACCAAGTCTAACACGATTGCCACGCAAGGTACACACACAACACACACAGCGGAAGACTAAAACACACACAACGTAGTAGATCCCAAGTCATGCCTTAACCTACAGGCTGCTGACCAGGAGACGATCCTAGTTCGCAAGTCCATCAGCGCAGCACTCCTTGTCGATTCTGCATCTCAACAAGTCCCTCGGGTGAACCCATAGGGTTTCGATTAGGAGAACGTGTAGGCGCTGGTGACAATCTTCGGCTAGACAGGGGGCACGATTTACCCAGGTTCGGGGCCCTCGTAGAGGTAAAACCCTTACTCCTGCCTCTGTCGATCTGTATTAACGAGTAGATCGGTTACAATGGGGGGTTGCTCAAGTCGAGAGTATGATCTCGATCTCAAGGCTTGGTGGTGCGGTATTGCTTGGTCCCTCTCCTGTGGTTCTCCTGGCCTTATATAGGTGGCCAGGTCTCAAACCGTACCAGGAGAGGACTCAAACTCAAACCTAAAGTCGGTTACAAGTTTCCTAACTTGACCCGCAAGGCTTTGCGGGCGGGCTCCAAGTGGGCCTTCTAGAGTAATCCTTGACGCCTCCTTTGGAGCTTGGGCTGTGGGCCTGAGACCGGGTAGGCTCATCTGACAGACCTAGGATCCATCCCTTTGTCAGTAGCCCCCGAGCGTTTACTTGACTGAGAATCCGTCGAGTGGACGCTCAAAACTTATCTTGGTTTCTTTCCGATTGGCGACTTCAATCGCTTGAAAAGGATGTGTATCCTGTATGCGATGCATTTCTTGTACTCGAGAATCGAGAAAATAAAAGGTGCATGTGTGTTTGGCTGTTTTCGCAGAAGGATGTGGCTCAGTTGTTTGGCTCTCCCGAAAGCTCAGGGCCAATTAATTGCATCTAGGGAAAAAACAGTTCTGGCCTACACAGATTCAAGACCTCTGACTCGAATCCGGTGAGGTGATCATTGCGATTGGGCCGTAGAGTTCTTACCGTGTCGAACTTAACCTAATTGGGTACCCGGCGCGTCTGCTAGGATTTTTCTTCGTGTTGTTGACACGGAATTTCACCGGAGGACGCAACTTGAGTGCGATTCCAGGCCCTCAAGAGAGATCTCTTGGGTCTTACCTTCGTATTCGAAAGAAATACGGCATCCGGATGTGCCTAGTCGGCCGAACGATCCAGAAGATTGATGTGTGTACACCGTATAATCGAGTGGTAGGAGCTAGGCACTCGCAAGTTTTTATCTAGGGATATTTCGAGTGAAAATTTCTCCCTTGATTTTGTGCACAAAGTTTTTGTGCTTTGTAGTCTTCCTTCCATTCGAAAGAGTTTTCGTGTTTGGAAATCTTGTCGTGCCCATTTGAAAGGAAATTTCGTATCTGGGGCTTTCATGCGAGAGAATTTTCGCGTCACAGTTTGCTCATACGAAGTTATTTCGTGTTTGGAGCTTTATGCGAAGGAGTTTTCGCGTCTTGATTTGCCCATCGAAGTATTTTCCTGTTTTGGGCCTTTTATTCGAAGGAATTTTGAGCCTCATGATGTTCACCATGACGTCATAGCGCACTTTATCCTCCCGATGGGACGTGACAGAGCGAGAGCAGAGGCGCTGGCCCACCTTGTCAGCTTTTTGACCGGAAACGAGACGTCGTTTCCGGTTTTTATGCAAACTGCGCGCAGTAATTGCGCACGATCTTCTTTTAAGATCGTGGCACGAAACAACGTTCACCGCCGTTTCGTTTCGGCTTCACGCGTGGCTGCCGCAATGAGCGCCACGTCACTCGATGAGCGGCCATGATTAGATGATACCGTGTATAAATACGGCCTTTAGGTGAAAAATGAAAACTTCCCATCATTCACTTCCCAGCTTTCACCTTCCTAGCCTTCGTCTTCCTCGCGCTCCTTCTCTGTCCTCAAGCTTGCACCAGCGCTCATGTGAAAGTGCATGGTGCCCCCATATGTGGTTTTGGTAATTAATGGCAATCCTTATGGACTAATGTTTGCATCGAGTTATCCTTGTAGATCTTGTCCATAGGAAATAATGGAGTTCATGTGTTGAGCTCTATTAGCTTCCTTGATGGCCATTGTTATATTCAAGGATTTATATGAAGAATGGTCATGGTTTGAGTTGAGCCTATTGCTAGTGTGTCTTGAAGAAAAGGTTTAGGTGATCATTCATTATCATCTTCAAGACATCATCATTTGAAGTAAGAAGCAAAGATACAAGGTTGATCAAGCTAGTGATCAACACACAAAGCTACAAGTTGTACCAAGTGGGATTGTGTATCTCATGGTATGGTAAGCAATTGTAAATATAGCTTTGTGAACTAACCCATGATATGTGTGTGTGGCATCTCTATGTGTGGTTAGGTATCTTTCCATGGGCATGAACCAAAAGGAAGATTTCATATAGCCCATGGTCTATGTCGTCGTCAAGCGATGTTCGTCACCTAGCTTGACGTGGAAGCTCAAGTGAAGCATCTAGAAGATATCCTATGCTTGATGCTTGCCACCCTTTTGGAGATTGTGTCCTTGTGAAGATTTGCCGAAGGTTCTCTCCCATAATGGTGTATGGGGGAGCTAGTCTCTCCCATAATGGTGTATGGGGGAGCAACTTGCAAGTCTTCATCAAGCGGAGCTTGTGCTAGCAAGCGAGATTAAGAAAGAAGATCCAACTTGAGAGAGTCAAGATCGTCATCACCTATATCAAGTGGAATTCTCAAGGCAAAGGTATTATCTTGATAGGTTTCTATTTTACCGGTCTCGTGTCTTTGGGAGACCGGGTTATAGGATAAATAGTCGTACTATCAAGAGGGGCTCTCAAGTGAGTAACTTGATTGGATCGTTATGGAGAGTTCAAACCTTTGCATACTTTGAATATCATCTTTCTTGGTTCTTATTTGGCTTTTGTCTCCTTTGGGTTTTAAATGCTTGTCGTGATCTTCATGACAAGCCTTGGTTTCTCGAAAACGGATTTCGTAAGAAAAACTTGTTGCGTTTTCGGTGGTGAAAATATTCCATTCGTCTTTGAGAATGTTCCCACACCTTTTATTGGGATACTCCTTGCTGTTATCTTTCCAATGCAATTGGATTTACCTCATTCGAATTTCATTTGCAAAAGTTATGATGTTTCTAGTTCAGCCTCTCTGTTTCAGAACTCAACCGGATTATTCTAACCGGATTATTCCGGGCAACCGGATATTCCGGTTAGGATAGTTTTGGTCCATATTCGGGACAGAGATTAGCCGGATTATTTGTAACTGGATTATTCATCTCAGACCGGATATTCCAGTTGTGGAGATTTTGCTCGAAAACGGCTAAGGACCGGAGTCAAAACTGACAGAAGTGAACCAGATTATTTGGATTATTGGTACCGGATTATTCACTTTGGATCGGATATTCCTGTCGGACCGGATTATTTGGTCCAGTTTTGGACCGGAATATCCTGCTCACTCTGCACACAAAACGGCTAGTTTTTGTGGGGACCTATTTAAGGGGGCTTTCTTCCCCATTGGTCCCCAAGTCTTCCAATCACGAAATATCCTCTCTCCCCCACCATTGTTGACCTTGGAAAGCTTGCCCCTCTCCCAATCCCTCCTATGATTCTTGCATATCTTTGAGGGAGAAGTTAGAGGAGATCTAGATCTACATTTCCACCAATCCATCTTCCTTCTTAGTGAGGGAAACTTAGTAGATCTTGATCTTGGAGTTCTTGGTGTTTCTCCTCCATTGTTCTTCCTCTCTTATTACCCCATAAGCATTTGTTGCTTTGTTGGAATTTGAGAGTGAAGGATTTGAGCACTTGTGCTCTTGCCATTTGCATCGGTTTGGTCTCTCCACGAGGATTCGTGGAAGTGAAAGATTGTGAGCTTGTTACTCTTGGGTCTTGGACCCTAGACGACTTGTGGTGTTCTTGGGAGCCTCCAATTGAGTTGTGGATGTGTGCCCCAAGATTGTGCTGACACCGAGAGCTTCCAATTAAGTTGTGGATGCGTGCCTCGGGTTTGAAGGTTGCCAATAGTGGAAGTTGAACTAGGCCTTTGTGGCGGGGTTCATCGGAGAATAGGGTGAGGCCTTTGTGGCGTTGAGTAGGCCTTTGTGGCGAGCTCGCACCCCTCCAACGAGACGTACTCCCCTTTGTGGGAGGAACTCGGGAATACATCATCGTCTCCGTGTGCCTCGGTTATTTCTATACCCGAGCTTTTTACTTATGCAATTTACATTGTGATAGCCTACGCGCTTGAAGTTATATATCTTGCTATCACCTTGTTACTTGTCTTGTTGAGCATAAGTTGTTGGTGCATCTAGTTGACCCTAGAATATTTAGGTTGTATGCTTGTTAATTTAAACACCTAGTTTATTTCCGGATTTAGCAAGCATTAACCGGAAAAGTTTTAATCGCCTATTCACCCCTCCTCTAGGCCACGTCGTTGTCCGTTCATCATGGCGGCAGGCAAGAAACGCAGCGCCGCGGTTTCCTCCTCTCGGGCGCCCGAAGATGCTCGTGCTGCGCCCGCTCCGCGCTCCGTCGACTGGCGCTCCGCCAACACCACGCAGAAGAGCATCAAGGAGATGCAAAGGGAAGGATTGCTGCCTCCCGAAGCCGAGAAGCGGGTTCGCCTCGGCAAGAAAGAAGAGGTACCCAATCCCCACGCGAACGAGCGCGTGATCTTCGCGGATCACGTTTCGCGTGGGCTCTCTCTCCCCCTCCATCCTTTCTTTGTGGCATTGCTGTATGTCTATGGCATACAGCTCCACGACTTGCCTCCGAACGCGGTGCAGCACATCTCGGGCTTCATCGTGCTTTGCGAGTGCTTTCTTGGCATTCGCCCGCACTGGGGCCTCTGCCCTGTTTAAGGTGCGGGCTTTCCGCGAGAGATCGCGGGTGGAAACAGAGCTTGGGAAGATGCTGTGCACCGGCGGCTTCGGGATCCAGGCGAAATCGGACACCCTCTACTTTGACATGCAACTCCTCGACTCCGCGCAAGGGTGGAGGAATAAGTGGTTCTATGTCGCTAATGACAACACGGGTGGAGTCAATGAGTTCCATCCATTCGCCGTCTTGAAGCGGCGGAAGTCTTGGGCGCACAGGCTCTCAGTTGAAGAGAGCCGAGTCGTCGCCCCTCTACTCGCCAAGGTTGCAGTGCTCTGCGACCAAACTGCAGGAGTTGCGCTGAACGTCTTGCATCTTGCGAGCATGTTCCTTAAGCGCAGGATCCAGCCCCTGCAAGCGAGGCCCTCCACCATGTGGGAGTATCAAGGAGCTGAAGACCCCAGCCGAGTGAGCCGAGAAGAACTCTCGAATGCCGAGTTCGAGAAGAAGATCGCGGCCATCAAGAAGCTGAAGGTAGGCGAGTCTTTCGCCGATTGTCCAATCGCATCTTTTGAAGCCTCAAAACCTCCTCCATCTGAAGTAAGTTCCAATTTTTCCTTGTCTTAGTCCTTTTTCTTGTTCGAAAGTTTGTCGACTGAATTTCTTCTTCCTTTTCTTCTTTTGTTTTCTTCTTGTAGAGTCTAGCGGTGGTCACCTGCTACCCGCCAGTCTCCGGTGAAGAAGCCTCGGACCTGTTGGCGAGCAACCTGGATCTTCCTGTCGACACCAGCGTTGCCGACGCCGGCTCGAGTTCCGAGAACGATTCTTCGGATGACGTGGAAGAATCGAGTAGCGATCTCCACCACCGCAAACGCTGCCGAGCGGGAGACGATGAAGCCACTTCCAAGGATAACTCCTTGGGTGGGGATCTGATAAAGAGCCCCTCATCGTGACCCCACTAAGTGTGCGCGCTCCTCCCACTCCTCAGCCGAAGATCCAGACCGTCTGGAACGCGGACATGTTGGACGATGAGGATGATGACGAGTAAGTTTTTCTTTGTTCGTTCTAGTCGAACGTTTCCTTCTTGTTTCATCTGACATTGTTGTTTTCCTTCATGATAGGCTCCAGTCCATCAGCCCCGGCCGGTTTGCCTCTTCCCTTCCTCTCGAGAAGAGGAAAGATGACGCTGCTGCGGGTGGGACACCGACTGCCGGGACCGTCCAAAATTCACCGAGTCCAGCCCCCACAGTTGCGGCTACGGAATATAGGCTCCCTAGCTTTGAAGTTGGGGCCTCGAATTCGAAAGAAGTGTCAGGTAGCCCGGCTGATCCTCTCTGCATTGCTCAAGGCCAGGTAAATTTTGCCATTTTCTGTATCTTGTACTTTGTTTGTTCGGGATTTTTATCGGGTGCACGGCAGTGCTCCCGATGGGAGTAGCCCCTGAGGCTGTAGTTAATCGCTTGCGATTGGCTAAAGGCTCAAGAACTTAAGCTCTTTTCTTCTCTTCATTTTATCGGGTGCACGGCAGTGCTCCCGATGGGAGTAGCCCCAGAGGCTATACTCGACTGTTTGCAGTCGTGTATCGGCTCAATCTTCTCCTCTCTGAATTTTTCATCTTAATGTTTTTGCAGTCTCTTCTTGACTCCCTCGCAGCTATTGGCCGTCGCGTTATTTCGGCTGAGACAGATTGCGTGACCCTTCGGGAAGATCGCGATCGACTTGTCTCGGAAGGCGAGCTTCTTCGAGGTAAGTTTATCTACTCCTTCTATCCAATCTTTTCGCTCATGCGAATTCCTTTGTGTTTTAAATTTATCGTTGTGTAGCTCAAGCCGAAGTGCTGAAGGTCGAGAAGATGGATGCTATCATTCGGGTAAGCACCCTGGAGGCTCAGTTGGAAGCTGCTCGAAAGGAACTTGAGTCCTCTCACAAGCAGTCGACTGACCTCGAGGGAAGGCTCGCTGATGCCCAGGATGCCCTGAAGAAATTGGAGGAGGCTGGCACCAAGCAAGAAAATGATCTCGTTGACTTCCTTCGCCCTCTGGCCCAGAGTTTTGCAGGTAAGTTGCACTTATCCTTTGTTGCTTCTCGACTGGCTGGTATGTTCTTTGGAATTAACGTTTCTCTTTGCAGATCTTCTTGGCGTTGCGCTGGAGCTGCCCGGGGTTCAGCAGGTGGACACCTTGACAGATTCTTTTGCTCAACTTTGAAGGCATGCAAGTGGGATTTGCTCCCTGATTAGCACTGCTACTCGAGTGTTGACGCAACTCCACGGGCGTCTTCTGGTCGATGTTGCGGTTCCGCCCACGCTGGATGGTCTCCTGAAGGTTTTCCTGGAGGGCGATCTCCTTCAGGCCTACTCGGTCGCTCAGTCGGAGTCCGGGGCGAAGACTGCCATCCAGTTTGCACTGGCGCACTGAGTCGCAGGCTTGGACGAGGCGTACTCGAACCTCCCCGTCGATGCTACTATGGGCAGAAAGGTAGCGCTTCATCCTTTCGGCGATCCGGCTAGAGTCCTTGCCCGGAAGTTATCTGATTTGATTGCCCGTGCCAGTCGCAGGAGGCAATCTGCTGCGAGTGGCAGCACTTCTGTAGTTCCTTAGGATAGTCTTTACGTAGTTTGTGCTTCCGATGTAATGAACCTTGGGATGTTTTCCCGTATTCTATCTTTAATCGAAATGTTCTTTTGATATCCGAGATGCTTCCTGCGATTGATTGTTATGAGTTCCTCCCGATGGGAGTAGCCCCCGAGCACCTGTCGAATAGGTGGTTTATTTCTCGAATGGAGCGTCTTGAATTGTTCCTTAACTTTTCTTATCTTCCTTCAGGTAACAGGAGCTGTCGCGGAGTCTTCGAGTGGATCTACTGCACAAGCAGATCCTCTTGTTGCTGCTGCAGTTGGTACTTTTGCCGGCCTCCGTGACCGTGTCGCGGATGGTGAACGCAAGCCAAAATCTTTGCGTGGGTTGGCTGACGTAGCCAAGTCCAAACAGAGGCTTGCGGTTGAATGTGAGCAGTTTGTGATGGATGAATTGGCAGCTGTTGCCAAGGATATGCTTTGTAAGTACTTCAGCCCCCTAGCACTCTGTGTCTTCTTTCTTTCTTTGACACTCTGTAGCTTTCTTTGCAGTTGTTCAGCCTGACGAACGGTGTGAAAAGCATTGGGTGGAAAACCATATTCTTCACGAAGCCAGTAGTTCTAAACCATATGCAAATAACTTATGGTCTGACCGTAGTCGGGGCTTTGTTCTGGCCACTCTGAAGTATCGTGTGGGCCAAGCGAAGATATTGGTTGATAGTTGTCACGAGGCCTTGATAGCTTTGAATGGCGCTTTTTATCCCTTGGAAAGGGGTCCAGAATATTTGAGCCAGCTACTCAGAACTTTTGGTCGAGTAGACGAGATTCAGGAGTGCGTCCGTCAACAGTTGATCCGCGGGTCGTTAGTAGCACTTTCGTTTGTTCGATTATGGCATCCCGAGGTTAATTTCAACTCTGTGGCCAAGATCCCAAATGCTCCAGACGATATGACATCTCATTATACAGTCGTTCGACCTACTGCAGAGGAGATTATTCGACTAACCTCTGATGAGGTTAATCGGGTTTTAGCCGAGGAAACTGCTCATCACCATATGTAATTGTAGGATGTATGTATCCTGTTGATAGTTGTCTTCAAATTTTATAAGGTGCCAACCTTGTTTGTACTCTTGTATTTGTAAATGATGCTAAGTTAGGCGTAGCCCCCGTGTGTTTGGGGTGTATACCTGTTATTTAGCGTGTAAAGATCAATTACTTGAGAAACTATGGTTGAGAAACCATGTATTTTATTAATATGACTGAGAAGCCATGTATTGTCTTCGAGCTACAGCATGGCTAGTATAGCCTTATTTTGTCGAGTAGAATAATCTAAGGATAGAATTTGCGGAGGTGCGCAACATTCCATGGATTGGAGTAGATGCCACCGGTCTCGGGGTTCTTCAGTCGATAGGCGCCACTAGGGATAATTTCTTGTATTATGAAGGGTCCTTCCCACGGTGGCTCGAGCTTGTGTCCTTCCTTCTGCTTGAGTCGCAGCACCAAATCTCCTACCACGAAGGCTCTGTGGCGTATACGACAGCTGTGGTAGTTGCGCAGCGACTGTTGATATACCGCGTATCTTGCGAGTGCAATGTCGCGTATCTCGTCGAGTGCATCCACGTCTTCCGCGAGTGCCTTGTTAGAGCTTTCTTCGCTGTAAGCGACGACTCGTGGGGCGCTGAACTTGACATCTTCGGGAAGGACTGCTTCAGCTCCGTATACCATGAAAAATGGTGTGTATTTTGTTGATCGATTCGGGGTCGTGCGGAGGCTCCATAGTACGGAGGGTAACTCCTCTGCCCAGTGTCCTACTGCTGGGTGCAGTCGATCTAGTAGCCGTTCCTTTATTCCAGCCGAGACCAACCCGTTGGATCGCTCGACTTGACCATTGGTTTGTGGGTGAGCCACAGAGGCGAAACTGAGGGTGATGCCCTTTTCCTCGCAGAACTGCTATGCTTCCTTTGCTGTAAAATTGCTTCCATTGTCGATGATGTTGTTGTGTGGTATCCCAAATCTGCACACGGTGGAGTCGAGGAATTTGACGGCGCATTCAGCGCTAGCCGAGGTGACTGGCATGGCCTCAATCCACTTTGTAAATTTGTCGACTGCAACTAGCAAGTGCGTGTAACCTCCTGGTGTTGATTTTTTCAGTGGTCCTACCATGTCTAGCCCCCATTGTGCAAAGGGCCAGGCGATTGGGATCATGTGAAGCTCAGTGGCAGGGGCGTGCGGCTTGGGCGCAAATCTTTGACATGCGTTGCATTTGTCGACTAGATCCTTTGCGTCCCTGGCTGCTGTGAGCCAGTAGAACCCTGCGCGAAAATATTTACCCACGATTGCCTTCCAGCTAGCATGGTGTCCGCAATCTCCTTGGTGTATATCTCGTAGTAGTTCCTTGCCGTCCTCGGGCGCTATGCATCTTTGTAATATTCCTGATATGCTCTGCTTGTATAGTGCTCCGTTGAGTACTCGAAAAGCTTTGTTGCATCGCACTATTTGTCTAGCCTCGCGAATATCTGCTGGGAGCTGTTTGTTGGACAAGTAGTCAAGGTATTTCTGCGTCCAGACTGGCTCGACCAGAAAAACTTGTCTTGAGATGTTGTGGTTAAGCTTAATCATAGCAGTTTGTGGGCTGACCTCTGTCTCCAATATCGCGGGTGCTTCTGCTGATTTTTTGATCTTGACTGAGCGCTTGATCATCCTTTCAAAGTATATTCCAGGCGGTATAGGTGTGTTTGTAGAACCCATGTTTGCTAGTTTATCTGCTCCTTCGTTGCTGGATCGCGCAATGTGCTTTAGTTCGCACCCTTGGAAACTTCCTTCGAGTAGATTGTACATATCTCGATAAGCAACCATGTTTTCTGCAATGGCGTCGCACTCTTTCATTGTCTGCTGTACTATGAGCTTTGAATCTCCATAGATCATTAGTCGGGTTGCTCCACAGTCAATCGCCATCTTCATGCCGTGGAGGAGGCCCTCGTACTCTGTGTCATTGTTCGACGCCGGGTCGTCGGGTGGAAAGTCCAATCGCAGGACGTATTGTAACTTGTCATCTCTCGGGGATATCAGGACTAGCCTAGCTCCGGCTCCTTCGTTTCTCTTTGATCCGTCGAAATACATTATCCAGTTGCTTGTATACTCTGGAGGGCCTGGCGTTTGTAGTTCTGTCCACTCGCTTAGGAACTCCACGAGCACTTGTGATTTGATAGATTTGCGACCTGCGTATATGATGTCCCAGGCTCCGAGCTCGATACTCCACTTCGCAATTCTTACGGATGCCATTGGGTTATTCATGATAGTACCCAGTGATGCATCGTTTACCACCGTGACGGTGTGTTCCTGGAAGTAATGTTTGAGCTTTCGGGCTGTGAGCACCACACCGTACGCGAGCTTCTGGAAATGGGGATATCTCTGTTTGCAAGGCGAAAGCACCTCGCTGATATAATATATTGGCCTTTGGATGCCAAACGCCTTGACGTCCTCCGGCCGCTCGACTACAATTGTTGTGCTGATGACTTAATTTGTTGCATCCAGATACAGATACAACGACTCCCGTTCCTGCGGTGTTGCCAGGACGCGCCTGCTCTGCAATGCTCGCTTGAGGTCTGGGAATGCTTTCTGTGCTTCGGGTGTCCACTCGAACTTATCCGTTTTCTTCAGCAACTTGTAGAAAGGTAATGCTTGCTCGCCTAGCATCGCAATGAATCTACTTAGGGCAGCTAGTCGTTCCGCGAGCTGCTGCACACCACGGAGATTGGTTGGCTCCTTCATTGTCAGGATAGCTTGGATTTTCTCCGGGTTAGCCTCAATCCCTCGAGCGGAGACCAGGTACCCGATAAGTTTTCCTGCAGGGACGCCAAAGACACACTTGGTTGAGTTGAGCTTGATTCGGTATGCGTTCAACGCGTCGAATGTTTCTCTGATATCATCGAGAAGCGTATCTTCCACTCGAGTCTTGATGACGATGTCATCAACGTACACTTGTACGTTCATGCCAATGAGCTTGGCGAGGCATTTTTGCATGCAGCGCTGATATATTGCTCCTGCGTTCTTTAGCCCGAAGGGCATTGTCGTGTAGCAGTAAACACCATGGGGGTGTTATAAACACCGTCTTCTCCTCATCCTCCTTTTTCATCCTGATTTGATTATAGCCTGAATAGGCGTCCAAGAAGGAGAGGCGTTGGCAACCTGCTGTAGAGTCCACGATCTGGTCGATTCGTGGCAGGGGGAAGTTATCCTTGGGGAAGTGTTTATTCAACGACGTGTAGTCGATGCACACGCGAAGGATGTTGGTATTTTTCTTCGGGACCAGCACCGGGTTTGCTAACCAGGTGGAATTTTTTATCTCGCGAATAAATTTTGCTGCGAGTAGTCTGTTTACTTCTTCTCCGAGCGCTTTTTGTTTGGGCTCTGAGAACCTTCGGGTGGTCTGCTTGATAGGCTTGGCGTATTTGAAAACTTCGAGTGAGTGCTCGGCGAACTCCCTGGGTATCCCTGTCATATCTGAAGGCTGCCAGGCGAAAATTTCCTAGTACTCACGGAGGAGCTCGACGAGCGCGCCTTCCTATGCTGGCGAGAGGGTGGCGGACACCATCACCGTTTTCGCAGAATCCGTCGGGTGCACTTGATGCTTGCGGGTACCGCTATTTGTGTTGAACTCGAGCTCTGGAGCGTTCTTCTTGGTGAGAGGCATCATGGAGTGATCTGTGGTTTATTCTATCTCCTCTAGTTCTTCCTGCATCCCGAAGGATTGGGCGATCTCGTTGAATTCGATGTCGCATTTATTGGATTTTTGGAAATCGCCGTCGATGGTGATTGTGCCATATTCTCCAGGCAACTTGAGCTTCAAGTCTGCGTAGTGCGGTACTGCCATGAATCTGGCGAACGCCGTTCGACCGAGAATGACGTGGTACTGTGAGGGCCAATCGACGACTTCGAAATCAAGAAATTCTCGCCTGTAATTACTTCGGTTGCCTACCACCACCTCCAGGTTGATTGTTCCGAGTGGGCGGACTGCTTTCCCTGGAAATATCCCGTGGAAGGATGTCTCTGATTCCGCGAGTCCATCCAAATTCTTGTTCATAGGACGGAGCATGTCTGCGTAGATGATGTTGATGCCGCTGCCTCCGTCCCTGAACACGCGAGCCAGCTCGTAATTGCCAATTTGCGCTTGTATGACTAGTGCGGCGTGTCCTAGTCGATAGACTCGCGGAGGGTGGTATTCCTTGGAGAAAGTTATTTGTTGTTCCGCCATCTTCAGGTACTCGGTTCTCATAGGTGGGGTTTGCACAGCCATGCATAATTGTCGCGTGTTTGTCTTCTGAGCCCTGCGTGATGGACAGACCTTTTGTATCATGCCTAAGAGTCCCGCTGGGTTCAGGTATCCATTGGCTCCCTGATTTGGGGCGGGTGGCGCTGGTAGCGCAGCTAGCACTGCGTTTTGGTTTCCTGCTGGGGCAGGGCTTGCGGCTGTTGAAATCCTGGAGCTCCTCCTCCAGGAAGCTGCGGGTAACCCTGATTAATTGCCGCTCTATTTTTCTTCGAGAAGGCTTCATGGATATCAATGAACTTTCGGCAATCCTTGAGAAGGTGTGTTGCCTTAGTTTTGCCGGTGTGCTTATCTGTAAATAGATGTAGCGTGCAGTAGCCGTCGAGGTCCTCCTCGGGGGTTTTGTCTTCCGGTTTTGGCTTCCACTCGCGTTTTCCACGATATCCGCTGTCGCGATTTTTTGTGAACTCTGCTGCCACAAATTATTCTCGATCATCGTGGTCGTAATTCTTTCTTCTTTTCTTTCGACTATGGCGATCGTCGTTGCGTGCTGGGGATGAGTCTTTCTCATTGCGCACTGCGTCTTCGCCGTTTGCCCATCTGTCGGCTATGGCCATCAATTCTCCCATGGTTTTGAGTGCGAGTCGCCCCAGTTCTTCCCTGAAAGAGGTTCGCCGTGCTCCTTTGGCGAATGCTTCAACCGCAACTTCTTCTGATATATTTCCCGCTGTATTCCTTAGTGTAGTCCATCGCTGAATATATTCGCGAGTAGACTCGCCACTTTTCTGCTTGCAAGCTCGTAGCTCCTCGATGGTCGCCGGTCTTTTGTATGTTGCCTGGAAATTTTTACAGAAATCGAGGTTTAGGTCGTCCTAAGACCTGTAGCATACCTTCGGCCTTCCTTCGAGCCAGGTGTAAGTTGAGGTACTGCATAGCTGTGTTTTTTTCCCACGTTGGCATTTTACTGCCGTGAGGTAATATGACAACCAGGCCTGAGGCTCTTGCGAACCATCATATTTCTGTACTTACATGGATAGCTTAAATCTCTTGGGTAGTGGCGCCTCGCGGATGCTGCGGGCAAAGCATAGGGCTCCGCAGACTTCATCGTCTGAGGAGGTAGATGGGGAGCGCGCACGATTTCTTGCCGCCTGACCTTTATCAACCTTGCGCTGGGCGATGTCCGATCGCGCGTTGTATCCGGGTTCGTCGCAATTGACGTCTCCTCTCGGTTCCTTGATGCGATGTCGCGAGCGGCTGTTGTCTCTATATTTTCGCGGGCTGTGATCTCGATCCCCCCGCGGGCTGCGATCTCGATCCCTCCGTGGGCTGCGATCTCGATCCCTCCACGGGCTGCGATCTCGACCTCTTCGCGGGATGCGGCTACGGTCTCGACCCCTCGGGCTGCTATTGCTGCCACTCGGGCTATCTCCTCGTCGTCGAGCTTCTTTCCCTCCTGCCCGACGGGGTGATTTTTCCTTGCCAGGTGATGTGCCCCTATGTCCACGGGGTGCTTCGTGGTCCTTTTGTGCGGCCGCTTTCCTGCGATCGTAGGAGGCGAGTTTTGCGGCTGCCATGCCTAATCCTTTCTGCACTTGCTTGTATTGTTCCGCGCGGGGGTCGTTTTCCCCTGGTTGATTTATTTGCATGTAGGTGGCTGCGGCTAGCACCGCGGCTGCGGGAATTTGCGGATGGATGTTTCCATCCTCGTCGAGGCGCATAAGTGATTTGCTGATTCCGCTCAAGGACTCGCCGTCCATGGTCGCGGTTCTTGAGGTGTGTCCCTTCTTCGGGGGGCGGTTCCCGACAGAAGGTGTTAGGGACAGCTCAGCTCGGCGTTGACTTGACTCGTCTGCCAATCTTTTCCGCTTGGCTAGATCTGCCCGAGCTTCTTTGATCGCAGTGGCCGCTCTCACTAGATGATAGTGGTAGCCGATCATGCCTTCGTGTGGGGCTCCGTCCGCAGGTGGTTTTCTAGTGCGGATAGCCTCCTTTGCTCGGAGCCAGGCGTCTCGCGAGACGTTGATCTCAGCGCGTTCCCTCGCGCTGTGTTCAGTTTCTTCGGGTGATTGTTCTGATTCTGCCATGCAGACCTGAGCCAGATGTGGCTTGTGAGTCCTAGGCGTAACTTGAAAGGCCTTCCTGACCACATAGGGCTCCTCTGTAGAGAGGGTATGGAAATTGCTGGTGTTGAGGCGGATGGACTCGCCACTTTTCGCCAAGTAGGGTCGCGAATCGACAGCTCCTGGGCTGGAAATTGACTCAGATCCCGATTCTTCAGGGAAGTGAAGGATCCCTTCTTTGTTGGTGTAGAACTTGAAGCTCCCGAACGTCAAGGTGACGCTCTTCTCCAGATCGCTGAATATCGGGCGTGATTCCGGCGAGTGAGGGGTGACTACGACAAATCTGATCCAAATCGGGTTGGTCGGAGTCGAAGTCGAAGGTTTTCAACGTGAGTTGGTTGTCAATGAAGCCGAAGATGCCGGAGATCTAGCGCCCGCCGTTCCCACAGACGGCGCTAATTGTCGAATCTGCATCTCAACAAGTCCCTCGGGTGAACCCATAGGGTTTCGATTAGGAGGCGCTGGTGACAATCGTCGGCTAGACAGGGGGCACGATTTACCCAGGT
The DNA here is from genome assembly GCA_028641055.1 of Alopecurus myosuroides. Classification (NCBI taxonomy): domain Eukaryota; kingdom Viridiplantae; phylum Streptophyta; class Magnoliopsida; order Poales; family Poaceae; genus Alopecurus; species Alopecurus myosuroides. The sequence goes on from CM054059.1 coordinate 373,331,539, forward strand.
TCGGGGCCCTCGTAGAGGTAAAACCCTTACTCCTGCCTCTGTCGATCTGTATTAACGAGTAGATCGGTTACAATGGGGGGTAGCTCAAGTCGAGAGTATGATCTCGATCTCAAGGCTTGGTGGTGCGGTATTGCTTGGTCCCTCTCCTGTGGTTCTCCTGGTCTTATATAGGTGGACAGGTCTCAAACCGTACCCGGAGAGGACTCGATCTCTAACCTAAAGTTGGTTACAAGTTTCCTAACTTGACCCGCAAGGCTTTGCGGGTGGGATCCAAGTGGGCCTTCTATAGTAATCCTTGACGCCTCCTTTGGAGCTTGGGCTGTGGGCCTGAGACCGGGTAAGCTCATCCGACAGGCCTAGGATCCATCCCTTTGTCACTCCTCCTCGTAGATCTCCTCCGGAGAGTCCTTCTCGAAGTATGGCAAGTAAATACCAGGGACGAAACCAATATGAGTACATTGGAATGTACTCAGCAAGACACCCATCATGTAGCTTACCAAATGCAATTATGCTTATATGGTGGAGTAGGTAGGCTATACATAGGGTTCACTATCCATGATATATGAAAGATATATCATAGTTGATTTTGAAAATCTCTGTATCTTTGTTGAAGAAGATACTTTAAAAGAAAATAATATAGTTTTCTTTCTCTTGTAGATATTGCATATCTCAGAGATTTTATAAAACTTGTTTTATAAAAGAAAGATTTTCTTTGCAAAACCTCTTGTAAAACAACTTCCGGCTTTTCTTCATTCGTACCTCAGCGGTAAAAAGTTCCTCTTTTCCAGCACTTTACAAGTCCAACTCCGTTTCGAAAACTCCTTTTTGAAACTCCTTTTGTTGAAAAAATTGACACAATGCTAGCTACATGGCCATTCAAATGTCCATATCCGAGGAGGCGGCTATTCAGAATAGTTTGACTCTGCAGAGGTGTACACAATCCACCAGATCAATCATCTACGATGAACCACCCATGGATCGACACAGCGATATGCAAGTATCAGATAAATGATCCTAACTGTCCACTCTGTACAATCTAGTATATGGCTATCCCTTCAACTAGGTTGGTTCTCCCTGGCACCATGTCACACATTGCAACAGCAGGAGACCCAATTGTCGCACCCGGAGGAGAACTTAATCCCTCACGGTGTATGTCCCATTTCTCACTCCTGGCGACATTTCGGTTTAGAGTATCATCCTATCTATAGCAATTTGGGATATGACACATACTAACAAGGACAAGTATCTAGATAGGCCCCGTACCCATGTTGGGGTAGAGTGGCAGTACGGTAAAGGTTGTCCGGCGAAGACTAGGTTATGTGTCATTTTTCTAAAAACACCTTTTTTCCCAAAAATGACCACTTCATCATTCCTCTGGTGGATAAGGCCTCGTCTTTCCGCCGAGTTTTCCATAAAGCCTTTGTTTTGCAAAAACATATTTTACGATGTCCACTTAGGGACTTATACTTTTGATGGTATGAATACCATATGGTGGCTATGGGCTTGGTAACACCAAGTATCAACTATTGGCATAGTAATCTATACCTATACTACCTAATAATAAAGGAAGTAAGGTTTCTTCTTCCCAAATTTGCTTCCCAAATTTGGTACGTTTTTTTCGTCCGTCCTATAGTACGTTTTCGTCCGTCTTGTACTACGTCTTCCGCTGAAGCTTTTTGTCCGTCGTGTGGGACTCTGGCTCTCGATCCGGAGTAAGCAGGCCACGCAGCCGTCGGGGCAGACCGCGCACAGCCGCACGCCATGGATGAAGAGCCAAGCCGAAATCAGCAGACACGCATCCCACGCCAAGATCGCCGCGCGCCGTTTCCCGTTAATCTCCGCCACGGGACCTCCCCCACCGCGCTGGCCCTCCTGTCCTCGCCGCACCGGCTTCCAATCGGCGAGGTAGCGGAAGAAGTAGGATGGTGGCGAGGCCATCCAAGAAGCGTTGCTCTGTATCCCTGAGCGTTATCCCGTAAACCGCCACCCGCTTGAACCTTGCATATCATCGCATAGACTGCCCGACCCCAGTGCCGTTCCCGTCGGCTGCGGGTTCCGACGACCTAGCATCCGAGCTCCCCAACCGCGCTCGCGTTGGAGCTCGCTCAACGATTCCCCAGATCGCGACTGCGCGATCCGGCGCCGCTTCCGTTGGCTGCAAGTTCCGACGACCTAGCCTCCGAGCTCCCCGGCCGCGCTCGCGTTGGAGCTTGCCCAACGATTCCCCAGATTGCGACAGCGAGCTCCTCGAATTCGTATACCCGATCCGCTTCACATGGTCAGAGTCAACGAATCCTTTATTTGTCTCTGACTGCGGGAGTTCCATCGGTATCATTTCAATATTTTTCCTGAATTCGTTGCAATGGACATGGCCTTTGCATTATGTGATTTGCTATCTTACTTCGGGACTGCTCATTGTTTCCTTCTTGCATCATCAACGTTATATTAGTTTCTGCATGTGTTGATTGCAGGGCTAGCTTCTAATGGTGATGATCTATCCAATAGCAGTTGGTGGGATTAATGCCCACCTCAAATGCGTTTTTGTTCTATTGTACCACGGATGGAAGACGATTTGTGCAATCAGAAGTTACATGATGTCAAGTCAAAAAAAATAAAAAAATTACATGATGTCCTCATCATGTGTAAAAGAGGAAAAGAGTTTGTGACATGTACCGTTGTATACCGAATAATAATACTGCAAAATAGAATATTTTACTTCAAGATTTCAGACACTTTTTTTTCTCATTAATTTTTCATATAGGCAGACGAGATGGGATTTGTCTCTTTTCCAGCCATATGATTTTGAGTTCATCATAATCCCCAAAATTCTGCTTGTCCGATAAAAAAAAGGTTGGGAGCATATGATACAGGCTATTTCTTGGCCGTCGCATATAAGAATCTTATTTTCCCATATAGATTTTGCAGCACATAAGAGGATTCTAAGGATGGAACTGATGTGCTTATTTTTTTTTCAAAGTTATGTTCTTGATTTTTCTCTCTGATTCAGCTAAACTCCATGTGGTTTCCATGTGGGGTTACATGAAATTTGGTGGTTCAAAGATCAATCTGATGATGTGTTATTGCTAATTATGCTAGATGAATCCCATGGAGTGGTTTCTGCATGCAACACCAGGACTACTTATCATGTGTGTTTAATTGTATGTGCGAATAGTTCCGTTCTTCCACCTTATAAAAAAATTGTGCTAGCTCAGAAGCTTAATTAGGTTTGAGCGAGCATGCTCGTCGTTAACTATTTTTTGACCTTGCTCTTTAACCTGCTAGGTGATCTTTGGAGCATTGTAATTATGTTTGTCTTAGTCCACGTGAGTTGAGGCAGACAGCAAAGGCAAAGTGAGGAGCCCTCGCTGTGCGCTCCAATTCAGCGACAGGAAAGATCAGTTGGTGGCAAATTTGAAAAATGGGAGTATATATACGAGGAATTGATATCTTGATAATGCAAGAATATAGTTCAGGACATCCCCCGCGCTTGTAGAAAGCATAGCGGATCACTTTGAGGAGGAGAGCATATGCCAAGGAGTAGCGTTTCTCTTTGCGTTCTGTCAATTTTTCGTAGGTTGCGTGTAGATCGATCGATCGCTCTGGCATTTTTGTTTTAGTACCTTCCATCCTTGTAAACTTGGGCCCCAAAGGCAGCCCTTCTTCATGAGTTCTTGACTATTGCAAATGTAGTGAACTCCTTACTTTGGTTATGACCTGAGAATATTATTCCATCGACCTTTTCTGGATTTCAACTGTACTGAACTAATGCATGGAAATCATTTTTGTTAGCTCCTTCTATATTGTATTACATCAACTTAGTTCATATATGGAATTATATGTGTGTACAGAAAGTTTGGCAATATTTGTAGCCTTCTAGAATCACTGGGATTTTCTATTTTTTATGTTCACGTTGGCTACAGTTTTCTTTCAGATGGTATACACAATCTATAATTGTGCAAATAATTAAACCTCCCGCAAGGTCATATCTGGACATCAACCGCCTCTATAGAAACAGGGAATAAACATAAACACGTCAAAGTTAATTACTATTGCACATGGGCATTGCTAACTTGTAATGTGCTCATTTTTTAGAGAAAGCAGGAGAAATTCGGAGAAGGCTACTCACCATTGACTGAAACTGAGGGCAGTCAGGTTGTTTTCAAGATTACTTGGCACGAGCAAGTTCTGCCCCATGTTAACGACTTGGCAATGATCCTGCTGAAAAGTAACCAAAACTATAGTGTTGAAACACACTTTGTGTCTTCAGGGTGATACCATCATTGGCTTAGGTTTCTGCAGGTGGGCTTTGATGTGGTATGGTATAGCTGGGTCGAATATGTCACCCAAAATTGGTATACCTACGTGAAATGCCTATGCATGGTTTCCAACCACATGAAAAAGAGAAAATGAGATTCAACTCATAGTATTAGTTTTCCCTATTTTAGTATCTATCATGAGCTTTTGTAGTGGCATAAATTGATTAGTTAGTATAGTGCACACTATACTTGATCATTTCTAGATGGAAAGTACAATTGGTCATTATGAAACAAAGAAATTTTGTTACATGTCGACGATAGAATTGAGATTGTTTCATCCTGCGTATGGGTGACGTAGAATATTTCTCTCCCGTTGCAACGCACAGGCATGTGTGCTAGTATATAATAGTAGTAGTCACTCAAAAATAGTTTTTGGTAATCAAAGTTTTTGTAAAACTTTCATAAGTAAAACATGCATGATAGATAATGATAAGTGTAATAACAGCAAGCATCAGGATGGCTTGCCTTAAAACTCTTAGTGTCACTGGCCTTGAAGTAGCTTGAACTTGACGCACAACTCTACAACTCCCGCATCTTCTTCTTCGTTTTCTAACGTCGTAAAAGAAATAACGACACACACTCAGAACCAAAAAGGCAAACAACATAACAAGGCGACACATACATCAAACAAACTTATACTAGCACAATCACTCAAAGATTATCGAGAAAACTACCTCACAAACTATCATGGTACAAAACCATCGTCAATCAAACATATGGTTGAGAAACCATATCCCACATCTTATATATCATATATGGAGTGGGTGTACCACTCTCATAATAACATATTTAAGATGCTAAAAATATATCTTTGTGGTCACAAGGGTGAGACTACTAAAGTAATAACAATCAATAAAAGCAATACCCGTGGCAGTGGGTATTAACAACAACACAAGCAATCATCACCAACCAAGTTTACCACTAACTTAATGCATAGATAACAAGATACTACTAAGCACAACAATAACATAAGTACAATACTCATGCCAAGGTAATCACTCAGACAATTTCCAAACAGTAAGCGAACATACCACAGAGGAATAAGCTAGCTACTGACTCTGCTTATGTCTACCCACAAGCTAAGGAATCCATCAATCATGAAAATATCCAAACAAATCAGTGGCTTAATCAAATGTAACAAGTCATTAAACACACTCTAAAACACAGTACTCGCAAGAGGTAACAAAACTAGAAAATAACACAACTACACGAGTTCACTACTAGCATACTGATATGAAAGATTTTTTACACAGGCATGCTATAAGCAATAAAGTAATGTACAAACTATAGACACTAGCAACTCAAGAAGTCATGGCATAATAACAGAAGTGAAAACACCCAAAACATGTTAAAATAATCATACTACCATATATAGGAAAACAACAATTCTAGATCAACTCATACTATCTAGTGTGGCACTAATACATTACTTTGAGAAGCACACAATACTACAAGGAAGAATTTTCCTAAACAAGCAATGCAAGAATATAAATAGATACTAATCAGCACATACACCTTACACATGCTAGTACACACATATACCAAAAATAATTCCATGAAAACATCTATTAGCAAGAATCACCCAATTCTAACAAAACATGCCTTTCTAATCAACCAATGACAAGCAACAAGGTGACAAGCTACGCAACCAGTAGCTATGCACTCAATACAAGCTCAACTAAACACTTTAAAAAATCCAAACACTCAAGGAAATCTATCCTCACACAATCTACCAATCACTAAGAAAATAATTCTATTTGCAAACAACACTCCATTTAATCAAAACAATAGTCAAGCACTTCTTTAAAAGACATTCCCAAGGGAACGTACTATCAAGAAATGCACCACAACTAAACATACTAGGATTCAACAATAAATACTAAAAACTTCACTTATACAAGTGAAATAACATCTATTTTCCTTGCTGGAAAATACTAAACAAACATATAGTAATACATGCTACTAACACACAAGGGTATGGTAGAGGATTTGCATCCCTAACCAAAGTGCAATGGTACCAGTGGGTTATGGGCACACTAATACCAAGGCATTAAGAGGTCACAAATCCTCTGGTTACACTCGACAAAATAATTTAACAAAGCATTCATCATACGACCATTATACTAGTGAAAACAATAAAATGAAAACAAGCAAACAAATGCTTCACATGCATCTCTATAAAATAAAGTGCAAGCTAATAGAGATACTATCATCCTAATATCAGTACCAAAATGGTACTGGACTCAACTTAACAACATCAAAACTTAGCTGCACAAACATACAAAGATTTGCTCACACAATCTAGTCAAAAATAAATACTAGAAAACAACACAAGGCTACCTCTATTTCTATTTTAATTTCAAACATGCACACACTTCCTAATGTATTTGTACTGCAAGAAAACAACCTAATAACAAGTAGTAACGCACCGATACATGCTAGGAACCAAGTCTCAAGCAATCAACCATTTATTTACACACAAATACACAAGTTATGAAGAAAACAGAAAAGGTGTTGTTTCTACAAATGCATGCCAAAAAATAATCTAGAGCTTTAAAAATTAATACAAGATAGGAGTACATAGATCTACTCATATACAAACTCATCCAATTGGATTCACCTCAAAAATCATTTTTAAACTCCTTCTAAAAATCATAGAAAAGCCTATTGGTCCAATACCAAAATCGATGGAATTTCCATTTGGTAACTCACCTTGATGTGAGGTCAAGCCCTGTTGATAGATCTATTCACTAGATACTCAAAACATTTAGGTTTGCAAGATTTGGATACATATCCAAAAAGTTATGCACAAAAAGGTTAAACAGACACTCTGCGGCATTTTAATTATCTCAACAAAAATAAAAGTGAAAACATAGATCTACCAGTTGGAGATGGTTAAGAAAACACAATTCGACTTCTATGAATTTTTGTAGATTTTATTTTGCACTAGATCTGTTTTTAACAAGCTCAAAGCAAAAGCACAAGTTTCTACTAATTTAAAAGAAAAACAAAATACAACACACGGGCTGAGTCCTCACTGCGTGGCCCATCAGGCAGCCGAAGCAGCCTAGCACGGGCGCGCGCGGCCAAACGCGGGAACGGGCGGATTTAACCGGGGCCGTCGATTGAAGATCGAGGGTCCTCGCTCATCTCCTTCCCCACTCCCTCTCTCTCTCTCATCGGGTACACGCCGGCGAGGGAACTGCTCGGTGGCTCACCGTGGGGCGGTGGGAAGGGGCGGCGAGGAGTCTGGGAGGTGCACGAGCCTAGGGGAGTCGAGGGGCACGGGCCTGCGGTCGGTGGTGGCTCCTGGAAGTGGCTCGGGCACAGAGCGGCCGCGGCGACGAGATTGTCGGCGGCGGTGGCCCTGCAAACAAGGAAACGCAAGGGGGTGTCAGAGGGGGTCTAAGGGATACGGGGAGTTCATCAGAGGAGAAAACGAGGGGTGAGGGTATCGGGTTCAAGCTGTGCCACCTCGAGGAGCACTCGGTGGCCGGCGGTGGAGTTCGAGCCGAGCTCGCTCGTGGAGGCTTGGTGCTTGGTTTCTTTTGCTTGGGGAGAGAGTGGGGAGGTGTGGGAGTGTAGTGGAGTGAGAGACATGCTCGGGAAGGCTTTAACCCGTGGAGTTTTGGTCGTGAGCACGAGGGTGCCCTCGGGTGCTTGTCAGGGACGGCATGGGGGCGCCCAGGGGCATGTCCTTGGTGCTCCAAGTCAAGGGGCAATGTCCAAGGGGTAGAAGGGGGTGGGGAAAGTCAAGGATGGCTTTTGGGGTGGAGGAGAGGCAAGGTATGGCCACAGTAACCATGCCACTATTTTCCATGTCATGTCATCGCTCACTGTCCCCTCTCTCTTTCTCACTTGCTCACTCTCTCCCTAGACCTTCTAGAAGAAAAGAAAAGGATCCAATGTAGAGTCCAAGTAGCAATGAATCAAAATGGAAAAGTGGTAGATCAAGTTTTGTACAAAAGGTAATTGAAAACAAATGTCAAACTTTGTAATAGAAACTGTTCCTGTAAAATTCAGAAAATTCAGTTAACACTTAGAGAAATTTTCTAAGTGTTGAAAAACAGATGAAATGAGCAAAAAGTCCAGAATTTTTTCAGAGGGTAAATGGATTCCAAATTTTATTTTCCAATTTGGAGTTTGTTAAAAATGTTTTAATCTTTCAGAAACATCTTTTGAAAACAAATTTGGAATAGTGGAAGGCTATGAAAACATAGTGGGAAAAGCGTACTTTCTGTTTTTCTCTATTTTATAAAAATGTCTTTTTCTGTCTTATTTTTCTTCCACAATTGTTTTTCTTATTACAAAATTCAATTCAAGCTTATGGATTTGTAGTCCATATATCAAGGAACAAATAAAAGTCAAGAAAACACAAAATGGAATATCATAGCCTAGTGAAAACAAGTGTGGAAAACATGTACTTGGCTATATTTTCAGAGAATAGTTTCTCTAGAAAACTTAGAAGAAAACTTCCATAAATCATTTTAAATTTTTTTTTCTTGGATCCAACAAAGCTAAAAGTTTATTTAAATATGCAAGTAAACATGATCCAAGTCTTGGAATAAATATCAGTCAGGTAACATCAGGGAAAAATTATAAAAGTGTTTCTAGGAAAATGTTTTGTGTTTCTTTTACAAATAAAACATAACTTGCACTGCACTTATGACTATTGTCATATACACATGTTGGTTCAATCAATCATGTTGTTAAAAAATTGTTGGCCCACATTTTTGTCTCCTTGAACTACAGTACAAGAATCCAAAAACTTGGGTGTGACAGACCTTCCCCCCTTAAAAGAATCTCGTCCCGAGATTCGTAGGCAAGCGAAAAGAGGGTGTGGTCAAAACAACAATGTTAGATCATTTGTCTACACAAACAAGTGCTGGTGGTTGGTAAAATTAAGCATGGGTGCTTGCCCCCTTTGATTAATCTTACCAAAATCCACCAGCGGGGTTAGCTTTCCAAAGGGTCTGGGTGCCATGTTCTAAACCTCGAACTTATTGTTCCTCAAACCATAGTAGTAATCCAGGGGTTATTCTTTAAACATTAATCTAGTAGCTTCCAATCTCACAAGATTATCATACCACCATTTTCTCCTTTGGGCATAAACTCTCTCATCACTATATGTTTCAATTCACGGATATCCACCAATCTTTATTAAGCAGGAGCTTTCCATTACTCATTTCCTAAAATCCAGGAAATACACTATCTTCCTCTTAATCTAATATACTCCTAGAAAATCAAGTCTCAAATCATTTTTCTCCCTCAAACTTATTTTTTTCAACTATCATGATGCCAAAACTAAACCAACAAATCCAACAATCATATACCAACTCTGTACTACTTATATTAATCTTTTAAACTCTCCAAACTGTTATCTCATGATCAAAATGAAATCATTTCCCCAAACAATCTCAATAGAGTGTGACAAGCTCCGAGAATATAATCACCAAGAATAATCATCTACTATGTCCAAGCCATATGGATTTTTCCTATAATCCAAAATCATCCTTTTAACTACCAATTACTTCCTATAACAAATCCCATATTCCTCCAATCCATCGTTTATCAAAAACGAATATCTATCCCAATCCAACATAATCTTTTACTACAATCAATATTTTTGCTAAAATCCAGTATAAGAATCACTTATGCAAACCATTATCATCATCATCCCAATATCGCAAATTATTCTCAACATACTATTTATATTTAATCCAATCTCCTTATATACCAAGTGCTTCCTAAAATCCAATCGTTTCCACCCATATCTCTAAACCTTAAATCATTTCTTCAAGGCTACTAATCTTAGTTATCGATGACTTCCAAAGTTTTGGGGTCCACAACTGGTTAGCCGTAGATAATATATACTATAATTCAACTCAACTAATTATCATGTGATCCTCAATCTTTCACTCCTAAGCTAAACCTCAAATGAGTCTCCACAATCTTATTTCATAAAATTTGTTTCTTCCAAAATAGATACACGAAAGGTTTTATTGACTAGTAAAATCATAGCTCACAAATCCAATATTCACTTCAACTTCCTCTTTCTGTCAAACAACTATATCAAACATCCTAAGGCACCCTTATCCTTGGTTTAAAAACAATTTATCCGTGGTTTTAAAACTGATGTTAGGTGTTAAGCTGAAGTTAGATAAAGTATGTTAATACCGTTAATTTTAAAGATACTTTTTACTAGTCCGACGTGACACTTCTAGTGTTCCATTTACGTCGGATTTCTCGGGGTGCAAAGTAAAACAAACACTGAGGTGGTCACAGGTCGGGTTTGAGAACGTACCCACAACTATGGCATGAGTCGTAGATGCTTCTGCAACTTCGTCTTGGTCTCGAGGTCCACTCATCAGGATCTTGTGCTTCTTCTGGGTTGGACCTTGGGTCTCTTGGGTTTTATCAGGACCAACTAGAACACGATTCTTCTGGGGACACTCGCGAGCAAAGTGCCCTTCCTTCCTACAGGCAATGCATCCTCCAGGTTTTGGTCCAACATTCACACGCTTCCTTGGGGGTTGTGGCATCGCAAGCAAGGTACTGCGAGTCACCGGTGAACTAGGTTCTCCTAGCGTCACTATCTTCATTTTGCGGTTCTCTCCAGCAAGCAGTCGCTGGTACTCTCTCATAAGGATAGCATTATTCTCAGCGTTGGTGGTGGCAAGCTGAGTCAAATGCTCCAGGGTAGCAAGGGTGGCAACCTAGTCTGCACGAGCGGCTTCACGTTCTTCCAATATCAGAGCAAACAGTTGGGCAACTGTCGGCTCCGGTGGTGGAGGTAAATCGCTGGCCATGCTGTGGAGAAAAGGATGACGTAAGACATGAGCAGATTGTAGCATCCCACTTTTTAGCAAAAGTGAAATACCTGTGTTATTGTGCTAGTCCCTGGATCAATTGCTAGCACCACAATACAAAATGAAATATCATGCAAATGCATAAAAATTCTATTACATCGCATGATCCAGTCTTTACAAAATAGTGTTACAACTTGCATAGTCTTAGAAGACTAGCAGAAAACAAAGCATTACAACGGAAAACATAATACAACATTGAGCCCATCTTCTTCATGTGCCACAGGCAAAACATGTTGGCGATAGTCTCGAGATCCTAAACGAAATCCTCACTCATCTTCAGAAACATCTGCAATATGGAATATGCAGCCACAAGGAAGTCAATACAATTTAATGTATTGGCAAGTAACACTATGGTGGATATAAATGGCAACACTAATACTACATGCTTATTTGGCTGAGTGGAGTTTTGGCTAAGTTTGCATAAATCAAGTTTTCTCCTATCTCTTTTGTAGAAGAAAACTTTTCTTTTCAAAGGGGTGGCGTCATTGGACTGAAATCCAAGCACCACTACTATTGTTCACTTGGTCAAATTTTACTTATTGAAAATGGTGATGTGATTCTTCCGTCCATCCTTGTCCAGTTGCTCATAGTTGTCCATAACCGGGGACACGGCTAAGATCTTAGTTTGTTGACTCTGCAGAGTTTGTGCACTTTCACCTTCAGACTCAAATCTGCCCAAACATCATATACACTCTGAGTGCATTAAGGAAAGTAGAAGATTGAGACGAGATCTTTCAGAAGCAAGAATTCAACCTAATGGCAAGACCCGTTCCACCTATAATTATGCTACATCTGCTTGTCAAGCCCAGGCTGAAGCCTCGCAACTTAATTAATCAAGACAGAGCCCATATGACTAAAGGCTGCACTGGAAGCAATCGAAACTTGGGGAACATCATAATCACTTTGTTCCTGGGTGGCATTCCTCAAGTGAACACTCCTCGGGGAGACACTCAACTATCATCAGCCAAACAACCAAATCCACCCAGGTGGTTCATTGAAGTTGTTACTTAGAATTTTTCCACAACATCAAGTAAAAAATCATTTGTCACATTGCATAGCATCTATCAAGTTCTAAGGCTATAAATAACAAGGATAAAAGAGATGGCTACACACTACTAGGATAATAGCATAGAATAATATAACTTAGTAAAATTTCCTATCAATGCATACTACTCAAAAATCAACTAATGCATATAGAAAATAATGGGTAGTTGATGATGTGTTACTTGCCTTGTTGAAGTTGGTGAAGAATTCACACTCTCTTCACAAAAGATCGTTGCTCTCCGTACAATCTATTCATTGAAAACACTATAACAAATGAACAAACATTCTACCAAACAATCATACAAGTGAAGAAACATACAAAGCAACAATCATGGAAAAAGGGATGTAACCAAGTTGGCTAGGACAAGGTCAAGGTTTGAGTTTTGAAAGATTCATTCTATAATGGTTCAATACATTGGAAAGGACTAGGTTGAGTTTGTAGAAAACTAACTTTATTACAACCATACTTGTCAAGGAAGTTCCAAGAGTTCACCAAAGTGATCTAACTATCTCAACTATTGTAACACATAACAATGTTTAACACTTAGTTGTTTTTCATCAAAACATTTGAGTACTCTAAGTTAGTCTTTCCATTTTGTTTTAGGGTAGGTCTGTTCAACTAACTTACTAACAATAGAGAAAACCATATAAAGTCTTGGGATTTTCTATTTGGGTCAATGGTTGGGCAAAAACTACTTGTTATTCTTCAACTTGTATGAATTGCTTCTAGTCCTCATGTGATTGCCTTCTTGAAGATCATCATCATGCCATCTAAGTTGTTTCCTTCCTTGGTGTGGTGCTTCTATTGGTCTTGATAGTCTTCATGGGTTTCTCACTAGTTGTTTCCCAAGTGGTGTGGTCACAACTAAGTGTTTTATTTTAACAAATGTGAAAATATCACTAAGTCAAAATAGAGGAGAAATGAGACAAGAGGATAGAATGGGAGGTGTAGTATTCTTCTTTATTTCTTCATGTACTTGCACTTGATGGAGTATGCTTCAGATTGTTGTGGAGCCTAAGTCATTTCTTTAGTGATCTTCTTTGTAGCTCTTCATGTTGCCACTAAGTTGGAGATGAAGTTTTTTTTTCTTGTGCTTGAGTCTTGATCTCCAATTTGCTAGCTTGATGATTTCTTGAAGCATGAAAGGGGACTGGAGAAGTAGATAGAAAACTAAATTTCACTACTTGGTACTATATGTGATTGACACATTCTAAGGACTTGGCTTGGCTCCAAATAGTCATAACATCAAGGAATAGATGATGAAAACAATTCCTAAGACATGGTAAAGATGGATGAATCACTAGGTTGGGTTTTTGGTCAAAAACACATGGCCATGGTACAAGGATGTCCAAAATGGTTCGGCAAGGTTGTTTCTGGTTCAAGGTTGTCAAATGGAACAATTTTGCAAAAGGAACTATATTGAAAATATTTATAGAAATTAATCTATGTCAAAAATACTCAAATAGACAACTTAATTCTAAATTCAATTTTAATTTGTTCAAATATTATTTTGGGACAGAGGATATGAAAGTACACATCCTAAGGTTTCCAAATATATTTTATTTACAATTTTTGGATTTGTAGAATTTGAATTATGCCAAATTTCATCAAACAAACATATTTGAATTTGAACAAATTTAAGTTTGTCAAATTTGAATTTGGCCAGTGCTACAACATTCTACACATTCTGGGGATTTCAAAAAGTCCAAGTTTGTTGAATTTGGATGTATGGATAAAAAGTTGTGATGAATTTAAGTTGCGGGGACTAATCTGTAAAACTGCTAGTTAAATTTTATATCGGGATAAAACCAGAAAAAGAGATGGGCCGCTAAGCGCTGCACTGGGCGGTAGATAAGGACTGGCTTGGGCCGGTTTCACGCCGCGCTGAGCGACGGTTAGCACTATAACGCGCAGCTGACTGGGCGCTGAGGTGTCGCGATGTGGTTGGCTAATACCCGTTCGCTAAGTGGATGTGTTCCTAGCCACTGGATCTGCATCGGACGGCTACGATACAAGAAAGGGAGAGAGGCTCACCGGGCGGCGCAGGTATTCGCTGGAAAATGGCGACGCAGCGGCCGGTGTTGCTGTCGTCGACGACGACGGGGCTACGGAGGGTTCCCGAGCACGTGGATAGCACGGGGATGCTCGGCGCGACGCATGGATCTCTCTGGTGGTGATGGCGCACGCCCCTGAATCCTGGATCGACGACGTCAAGTAGATCCCGAGGCGGAAATGGTGGATCAACTCCGGCGAGTTTGATCTCCTTTTCCCTGTGCTCCTGTTCAGGGGAAAACGATGAGTAGGTGCAGGAGAATGAGAGGAGAAGGATGGGAAACCAAAAGGGGGCGAATAAACCTTTGGCGTCGATTGAAATCGAGGAAGAACGGCGGCGGGGACAGAGTACTCCGGCGAGGAATTTCGGGGGCCTGGGGGCATCTAGGCATGCGATTCCTTGGGGGAAATGGAGAGGGCGTCTAGTGATATAAGTAGGCAGGGTCGGGGCACCGATTATTCCACTTAATCGCGCGGAATCAAGGCTCGAATTCAATGTCCGAAACGTCCGTGGCAGTTTCCATAAAGGAAGAAGATGATGACGTCATGATGACGTCATCCTCCCTTTTTTTCTTTCTTTTTTTCCTGTTTTCTTCTTTTATTCATATCTTTAGATTTAAAAAATCCAAATGACCTCAAATAAACTTCAAAATAATTCTAAAAATAAATACTTTCTGTTTAGAACATTTTTATAAACTTTTCTACACATTTCACTTTTCATATTTTTGAAAATATAAATAATTCACTAATAGTGATAAATGTACATTTTAAATAAAAATAAAAATAATATGAGGTTTTTATTAAATAAAATTTCAGAGACACTAAACATGTCAAATAATAATCTTGAATGTCATTTCACATCACTTTCATATTTTATAAATTCAAGGTTTCAGTGATTTACTAATAGTAACTTAATTCTATTTTTTAAATATAAAATTAAATAAACATAAAAGTGGCTTAATAAAATTTGGGAAAATCCTACAAGTCATAATATTGTTTTCAATGTCCTCTTTTTATGTTATTTTCAAAGCAATGCATTTTATTTTCACACCTTTATGTTTAAAACTTGGAATAACAACTAAAAGTTATTATTAAAATATTTTATTCTCATCAAATATTTTTTTTAACCTTAGAACTTTATTAAGGGTTATAAATCTTTGATTTTTGTTGCCATAAACTATTTTCAAAGTAATAGTTGAATTGAAAACATGTTATAAAATAAGATTTTCTAAGAGAAACAATTTCTTTGAATAATGTATATTTATTTTGAATGGGCTTTTAGGGTTTATGGAATAAAGGTATAATGGATTCTTAATTTCAATTTTCATTGAGTTATATATTGTTTCCTTTTATTTCTTGTATCTCATTGCTTTTTGGTGACTTGAATAACATGAAAACAAAAGTTTCAATTTTTAGTGATTTTTGGACTTTCCAAAAATCAGGGATGTTACAGACTACCACCCTTAAAAGAAATCTCGTCCCGAGATTTGGGAAGGCTAGAAAGAAAGATTAGGTTTGAGGAACTGGGTTCTAGAACATCTCGGTGGGCTACCACCCTTAAAAAAAACTTTTGTGGGTAGTCTATTTTCATTAGATTGGAGTGTAGATTGATTTGAGATTGGTTTGAGTAGAATTTTCCTTCGCGATAGAGCTGTAGACCAACATAAGTATGTTGAACTACCTTTGACACTGGGGGGGTCACTCTTTGGGTCAATCAAAAGTCCTTGGGTCACTCTCAACTTGGTCTTTTGATGTCCTTGGCAATTCTCCATCTTGTTGTTGTCATCCTTGAATGCGAACACCCTGCTATTTCTAAAGAAACTCTCATGGTAGACAATATGTTCATTTGTTTGATACCTCCAAGTTTGGCTTGATCCTCACCGAAAATAATATGTTTTCGGCAACACTAACATAGGTTCATTATTGTATTCTACCCTTCTATGGTTCAGGTTTAACATCGTCGTCTCTCTAATAGGTATGTCACTCAGATTTAACATTCCTCATAGCAGAAGTAAATAATGTGAGTAGTCACCATGGGGGCCAATCCATGTTGCACTCAATCATTACCTTGTACTTGGATTGATGAATCTTGTTTGATAACACTAGGTCACCCCACTTGTCTAACAGAAAGTTTCCAATCTGTAAGACAAACTTGAGCTAACTATCATTTCTCAACTAGTGGGTTTCGTAAAACTCCTATGTAACACAAACTGGATAGTTGTGTTTCTTCATCATTTCTTCTCTTGGTGTAGTTGGCTCTGAAATCTTCATATCTCATTCACTTGTCTTTCTTCACTTGTTGATTGGCTTACTGCTCCTTTGATGTAGTTGGCATTGATCATAGATGTGATTGTTCCTTCACACAAAAGGGATCTTGAAATCTGTGATATTCCTCAATTGTATGACTTGTGTCTCTATAAAGAACTAGTCATGGCATTCTTGGGTGAAAGGTTTGTTGTTGCACTTCATAGCGTAGCCCAATAGGGTTGGTAAATGGGTATGGGTTTTGGTTTGGCTTAGCATGAAAGAGTAGAGATTAGAAAGAAAGCTACAGAAAAATCTACCCAACACAACAGATCAAGGAA
Source organism: Alopecurus myosuroides (assembly GCA_028641055.1). Lineage (NCBI taxonomy): Eukaryota > Viridiplantae > Streptophyta > Magnoliopsida > Poales > Poaceae > Alopecurus > Alopecurus myosuroides. Next base: position 373,348,406 of record CM054059.1, read on the forward strand.
ACTCATCTTACAAACAACCTCTAACAAACAATCTTCACACCAAACAACAAGGTTTTAGAAAACAACTAGTATTGTCATACAACACTCATTGGTATGATCAATATACTAACACGTTAACGTTGTTCTAACTAACTAGATTGGTGGTCTCATCTATATCTTCTTGAGTTTTCTTCAATTCTTCTCTCAGTGTCTTGATGTATTCTTGATTGTTGTGAAGTATTGGTGTATCTCCAAGTTTTCTTCAATTGTCTTGAGTGTAGGTCTTCATGTGGTGAAAATACTTCTTGCACTTCATGGTATGGTCCTCAACAAACATGCCTTGATGAAAAACAAGGGGTAGGTCATCTAGAAACCTTTGAAGGTGAATAATAGATGAGATTATATGAGAAGAAATAAGATGATTGTTTTGTTTCTGGAAATTTTGAACATAGAAAGTTTTCAATCCTAGGGTCTTTTCCAAACTTAGGGTCTCGAAATCTACAGGCAACACAATGCTCTGATACCATTTTGTAGCATCCCACTTTTTAGCAAAAGTGAAATACCTATGTTATTGTGCTAGTCCCTGGATCAATTGCTAGCACCACAATACAAAATGAAATATCATGCAAATGCATAAAAGTTCTATTACATCGCATGATCCAGTCTTTACAAAATAGTGTTACAACTTGCATAGTCTTAAAAGACTAGCAGAAAACAAAGCATTACAGCGGAAAACATAATATAACATTGAGCCCATCTTCTTCATGTGCCACAGGCAAAACATGTTGGCGATAGTCTCGAGATCCTAAACGAAATCATCACTCGTCTTCAGAAACATCTGCAATATGGAATATGCAGCCACAAGGAAGTCAATACAATTTAATGTATTGGCAAGTAACACTATGGTGGATATAAATGGCAAGACTAATACTACATGCTTATTTGGCTGAGTGGAGTTTTGGCTAAGTTTGCATAAAGCAAGTTTTCTCCTATCTCTTTTGTAGAAGAAAACTTTTCTTTTCAAAGGGGTGGCGTCATTGGACTAAAATCCAAGCACCACTACTACTGTTCAATTGGTCAAATTTTACTTATTGAAAATGGTGATGTGATTCTTCCATCCATCCTTGTCCAGCTGCTCATAGTTGTCCATAACCGGGGACACGGCTAAGATCTTAGTTTGTTGACTCTGCAGAGTTTGTGCACTTTCACCTTCAGACTCAAATCAGCCCAAACATCCTATACACTCTGAGTGCATTAAGGAAAGGAGAAGATTGAGACGAGATCTTTCAGAAGCAAGAATTCAACCTAATGGCAAGACCCGTTCCACCTATAATTATGCTACATCTGCTTGTCAAGCCCAGGCTGAACCCTCGCAACTTAATTAATCAAGACAGAGCCCATATGACTAACGGCTGCACTGGAAGCAATCTAAACTTGGGGAACATCATAATCACTTTGTTCCTGGGTGGCATTCCTCAAGTGAACACTCCTCGGGGAGACACTCAACTCTCATCAGCCAAACAACCAAATCCTCCCAGGTGGTTCATTGAAGTTGGTACTTATAATTTTTCCACAACATCAAGTAAAAAATCATTTGTCACATTGCATAGCATCTATCAAGTTCTAAGGCTATAAATAACAAGGATAAAAGAGATGGATACACACTACTAGGATAATAGCATAGCATAATATAACTTAGTAAAATTTCCTATCAATGCATACTACTCAAAAATCAACTAATGCATATAGAAAATAATGGGTAGTTGATGATGTGTTACTTGCCTTGTTGAAGTTGGTGAAGAATTCACACTCTCTTCACAAAAGATCGTTGCTCTCCGTACAATCTATTCATTGAAAATACTATAACAAAATGAACAAACATTCTACCAAACAATCATACAAGTTAAGAAACATACAAAGCAACAATCATGGAAAAAGGGATGTAACCAAGTTGGCTAGGACAAGGTCAAGGTTTGAGTTTTGAAAGATTCATTCTATAATGGTTCAATACATTGGAAAGGACTAGGTTGAGTTTGTAGAAAACTAACTTTATTACAACCATACTTGTCAAGGAAGTTCCAAGAGTTCACCAAAGTGATCTAACTATCTCAACTATTGTAACACATAACAATGTTTAACACTTAGTTGTTTTTCATCAAAACATTTGAGTACTCTAAGTTAGTCTTTCCATTTTGGTTTAGGGTAGGTCTGTTCAACTAACTTACTAACAATAGAGAAAACCATATAAAGTCTTGGGATTTTCTATTTGGGTCAATGGTTGGGCAAAAACTACTTGTTATTCTTCAACTTGTATGAATTGCTTCTAGTCCTCATGTGATTGCCTTCTTGAAGATCATCATCATGCCATCTAAGTTGTTTCCTTCCTTGGTGTGGTGCTTCTCTTGGTCTTGATAGTCTTCATGGGTTTCTCACTAGTTGTTTCCCAAGTGGTGTGGTCACAACTAAGTGTTTTATTTAACAAATGTGAAAATATCACTAAGTCAAAATAGAGGAGAAATGAGACAAGAGGATAGAATGGGAGGTGTAGTCTTCTTCTTCATTTCTTCATGTACTTGCACTTGATGGAGTATGCTTCAGATTGTTGTGGAGCCTAAGTCATTTCTTCAATGATCTTCTTTGTAGCTCTTCATGTTGCCACTAAGTTGGAGATGAAGTTTTTTTTTCTTGTGCTTGAGTCTTGATCTCCAATTTGCTAGCTTGATGATTTCTTGAAGCATGAAAGGGGAGTGGAGAAGTAGATAGAAAACTAAATTTCACTACTTGATACTATATGTGATTGACACATTCTAAGGACTTGGATTGGCTCCAAATAGTCATAACATCAAGGAATAGATGATGAAAACAATTCCTAAGACATGGTAAAGATGGACGAATCACTAGGTTGGGTTTTTGGTAAAAAACACATGGCCATGGTCCAAGGATGTCCAAAATGGTTGGGCAAGGTTGTTTCTGGTTCAAGGTTGTCAAATGGAACAATTTTGCAAAAGGAACTATATTGAAAATATTTATAGAAATTAATCTATGTCAAAAATACTCAAATAGACAACTTAATTCTAAATTCAATTTTAATTTGTTCAAATATTATTTTGGGACATATGATATGAAAGTACACATCCTAAGGTTTCCAAATATATTTTATTTACAATTTTTGGATTTGTAGAATTTGAATTATGCCAAATTTCATCAAACAAGCATATTTGAATTTGAACAAATTTAAGTTTGTCAAATTTGAATTTGTCCAGTGCTACAACATTCTACACATTCTGGGGATTTCAAAAAGTCCAAGTTTGTTGAATTTGGATGTATGGATAAAAAGTTGTGATGAATTTAAGTTGCGGGGACTAATCTGTAAAACTGCTAGTTAAATTTTATATCGGAATAAAACCAGAAAAAGAGCTGGGCCGCTAAGCCGAGGTAGATAAGGACTGGGCTTGGGCCGGTTTCACGCCGCGCTGAGCGACGGTTAGCACTATAACGCGCAGCTGACTGGGCGCTGAGGTGTCGCGATGTGGTTGGCTAATACCCGTTCGCTAAGTGGATATGTTCCTAGCCACTGGATCTGCATCGGACGGCTACGATACAAGAAAGGGAGAGAGGCTCACCGGGCGGCGCAGGTATTCGCCGGAAAATGGCGACGCGGCGTCCGGCGTTGCTGTCGTCGACGACGACGGGGCTACGGAGGATTCCCGAGCACGTGGATAGCACGAGGATGCTCGGCGCGACGCGGGGATCTCTCTGGTGGTGATGGCGCACGTCCCTGAATCCTGGATCGATGACGCCAAGTAGATCCCGAGGCGGAAATGGTGGATCAACTCCGGCGAGCTTGATCTCCTTTTCCCTGTGCTCCTGTTCGGGGGAAAACAATGAGTAGGTGCAGGAGAATGAGAGGAGAAGGATGGGGAACCAAAAGGGGGCGAATAAACCTTTGGCGTCGATCGAAATCGAGGAAGAACGGCGGCGGGGACAGAGTATTCCGGCGAGGAATTTCGGGGGCCTCGGGGCATCTAGGCATGCGATTCCTTGGGGGAAATGGAGAGGGCGTCTAGGGATATAAGTAGGTAGGGTCGGGGCACCGAATATTCAACTTAATCGCGCGGAATCAAGGCTCGAATTCAATGTCCGAAACGTCCGCGGCAGTTTCAATAAGGGAAGAAGATGATGACTTCATGATGACGTCATCCTCCCTTTTTTTCTTTTTTTTCCTGTTTTCTTCTTTTATTCATATCTTTAGATTTAAAAAATCCAAATGACCTCAAATAAACTTCAAAATAATTCTAAAAATAAATAATTTCTGTTTAGAACATTTTTATAAACTTTTCTACACATTTCACTTTTCATATTTTTGAAAATATAAATAATTCACTAATAGTGATAAATGTACATTTTAAATAAAAATAATAATAATGTGAGGTTTTGATTAAATAAAATTTTAGAGGCACTAAACATGTCAAATAATAATCTTGAATGTCATTTCACATCACTTTCATATTTTATAAATTCAAGGTTTCAGTGATTTACTAATAGTAACTTAATTCTATTTTTTTAATATAAAATTAAATAAACATAAAAGTGGCTTAATAAAATTTGGGAAAATCCTACAAGTCATAATATTGTTCTCAATGTCCTATTTTTATGTTATTTTCAAAGCAATGCATTTTATTTTCACACCTTTATGTTTAAAACTTGGAATAACAACTAAAAGTTATTATTAAAATATTTTATTCTCATCAAATATTTTTTTAACCTTAGAACTTTATTAAGGGTTATAAATCTTTGATTTTTGTTGTCATAAACTATTTTCAAAGTAATAGTTGAATTGAAAACATGTTATAAAATAAGATTTTCTAAGAGAAACAATTTCTTCGAATAATGTATATTTATTTTGAATGGGCTTTTAGGGTTTATGGAATAAAGGTATAATGGATTCTTAATTTCAATTTTCATTGAGTTATATATTGTTTCCTTTTATTTCTTGTATCTCATTGGTTTTTGGTGACTTGCATAACATGAAAACAAAAGTTTCAATTTTTAGTGATTTTTGGACTTTCCAAAAATCAGGGATGTTACACAGATAAAGGGTGGTTTTGTTTTGAAAACTTGTGAAACATACCGGCTCATGACAGAGATGAGAACGGTAGGTAACACAACAACAAACAAGCATCTAAGAAGCGATCACAATCACAAACAAAGACTAACACACACATGAGACAGAGTCTCAACAAGCATAACACAAACTTAGGTTTCACATAGAAAAAAGCATAGGTCTTACAACACATCTAGCACACACAAGGTTCATAACAGATTTCACACAACAAAAACAAACAAGCGTCTTGGGTGGGGAACAACACAAACTCCTTATATCCTGCGGCAATCCTAAGTGCTTGAGGATGCGCGTAGCTCTTCCTCCAACTCTTCAACTCTGGTCTTGCTGGTTGCAAGCTAAAATTCAAGGTCTCTCACTTGTGCTTGATGGTGGGAGTCAACGTACTTCATGGTTTTCTTTAGTGCGTTGAGACGACGCTCGGTAGCAGAAGAAACTCTCAGATCTTTCTTCAGCTGGGCTATCTCTCTTCCTCGGGTGTCATACTCTCCTCTGAGTCTATCAAGGGCAAACTGAGTGTTGTACAGTTGTCCCTCCATGTGCTGGAAGTGACGAGCAAAGACAAAGTCTCCAGTGACAACTAAGGGCTTGTCATCCTCATCGCACCTCCCATAGTATCTATAGGGGGTGCCTTCAAACTTGTTGCGAAAGAAGTTCGCGAGCTTGGAAATGGTCAGCTGCATCACTCTAAGGATACCATCTTCCCAACTGTTCTCCTTCACTTCATATGTGATCTCCGGGGTCGATGGTGCTAGCAAAGGTGCACGAATGGTACAGACCACCAACCAGGACAATTCTCCTCCGTCATGGTGAATCTGAGCTCCCTTCAACTCAGGTGTTGGGCGACCGATAAGACGAGTCATATTGATCAAATCCTCCTCAAAGCGGCGGTAGAAAGGCGCATGCATACCTAGTTGGAAGGACTCGGTGAAGACAACTGCCATCTACACAAAATTTTAAGGTAGCTTATGTTAGGTAAGAGTGTGCAAAATTTTAAGATGCTCAGTAGGTAACTTAGTGTAAGTAGAGTTTTCAAAAACACAGAGGGGATGGGATATGCAGAATATTTTGGTAAATAGCCATCTTAGTGACTTAGTTTTATTAACCCTTATTGTCAGAGTGCTAGCTAACCTCCTTGCTAACTAAGGTCTCCTAAGGTCAGGATAGCTCTGTTACCAACTCTGTAAGGTCCCCCAAAATCACTGTTCAAGGACAACTCCGATATGCATACATTCACGATCCCAGATCACACCAGTCGCGAACAACATATCAAGTTGGTACACAGATACAATATCCATTACACAATTACAGAAAACACTTACAAAAGAGATATGGTCACATGACCAAGTCTGACACGATTGCCACGTAGGGAAAACACACAACACACACATCGGAAGACTAAAACACACACAACGTAGTAGAGCCCAAGTCACGCCTTAACCTACAGGCTGCTGACCGGGAGACGATCCTAGTTCGCAAGTCGATCAGCGCAGTACTCCTCCTCGTAGATCTCCTCCTGAGAGTCCTTTTCGAAGTATGGCAAGTAAATACCAGGTACGAAACCAATATGAGTACATTGGAATGTACTCAGCAAGACACCCATCATGTAGCTTACCAAATGCAATTATGCTTATATGGTGGAGTAGGTAGGCTATACATAGGGTTCACTATCCATGATATATGAAAGATATATAATAGTTGATTTTGAAAATCTTTGTATCTTTGTTGAAGAAGATACTTCAAAATAAAATAATATAGTTTTGTTTCTCTTGTAGATATTGCATATCCAAGAGGTTTAATAAAACTTGTTTTATAAAATAAAGCTTTTCTTTGCAAAACCTCTTGTAAAACAACTTCCGGCTTTTCGTCATTCGTACCTCAGCGGTAAAAAGTTCCTCTTTTCCAGCACTTCACAAGTCCAACTCTGTTTTGAAAACTCCTTTTTGAAACTCCTTTTGTTGAAACATTGACACAATGCTAGCTACATGGCCATTCAACTGTCCATATCCGAGGACACGGCTATTCAGAATAGTTTGAGTCTGCAGAGGTGTACACAATCCACCAGATCCAATCATCTACCATGAACCACCCATGGATCGACACAACGATATGCAAGCATCAGATAAATGATCCTAACTGTCCACTCTGTACAAGCTATTATATGGCTATCCCTTCAACTGGGTTGGTTCTCCCTGGCATCATGTCACACATCACCACAGCAGGAGATCCAATTGTCGCACCCAGAGGAGAACTTAATCCCTCACGCTGTATGTCCCGTTTCTCCCTCCTGGCGACATTTCGGTTCAGAGTATCATCCTCTCTATAGAAATTTGGGATAGGACACATACTAACAAGAACAAGTATCTAGATAGGCCCGTACCCATGTTGGGGTAGAGTGGCAGTACGGTAAAGGTTGTCCGGCGAAGACTAGGTTATGTGTCATTTTTGTAAAAACACCTTTTTCCCAAAAATGGCCACTTCATCATTCCTCCGGTGGATAAGGCCTCGTATTTCCACCGGGTTTTCCGTAAAGCCTTTGTTTTGCAAAAACATATTTTAGCGTGTCCACTTAGGGACTTATACTTTTGATGGTAATGAATACCATATGGTGGCTATGGGCTTGGTAACACCAAGTATCAACTACTGGCATAGTAATATATAATAGTAGTAGTAGTCACTCAAAAATAGTTTTCGGTAATCAAAGTTTTTGTAAAACTTTCAGAAGTAAAACATGCATGATAGATAATGATAAGTGTAATAACAGCAAGCATCAGGATGGCTTGCCTTAGAACTCTTAGTGTCCCTGGCCTTGAAGTAGCTTGAACTTGACGCACAGCTCTATAACTCCTGCTTCTTCTTCTTTGTTTTCTAATGGCGTAAAAGAAAGAACGACACACACTCAGAACCAAAAAGGCAAACAACATAACAAGGCGACACATACAGCAAACAAACTTATACTAGCACAATCACTCAAGGATATCGAGAAAACTACCTCACAAACTCTCATGGTACAAAACCATCATCAATCAAACATATGGTTGAGAAACCATATCCCACATATTATATATCATATATGGAGTGGGTGTACCACTCTCATAATAAGATATTTAAGAAGCTAAAAATATAGCTTTGTGGTCACAAGGGTGAAACTACTAAAGTAATAACAATCAATCAAAGCAATACCCATGGGAGCGGGTATTAACAACAACACAAGCAATCATCACCAACCAAGTTTACCACTAACTTAATGCATAGATAACAAGATACTACTAAGCACAACAATAACATAAGTACAATACTCATGCCAAGGTAATCACTCAGACAATTTCCAAACAGCAAGCGAACATACCATAGATGAATAAGCTAGCTACTGACTCTGCTTATGTCTACCCACAAGCTAAGGAATTCATCAATCATGAAAATAGCCAAACAAATCAGTGGCTTAATAAAATGTAACAAGTCATTAAACACACTCTAAAACACAGTACTCGCAAGAGGTAACAAAACTAGAAAATAACACAACTACACGAGTTCACTACTAGCATACTGATATGAAAGATTTTCTACACATGCATGCTATAAGCAATAAAGTAATGTACAACCTATAGCCACTAGAACCTCAAGAAGTCTTGGCATAATAACATAAGTGAAAACACCCTAAACATGTTAAAATAATCATACTACCATATATAAGATAACAATAATTCTAGAGCAACTCATAATATCTAGTGTTGCACTAATACATTACTTTGAGAAGCAAACAATACTACAAGGAAGCATTTTCCTAAACAAGCAATACAATAATATAAATAGCTACTAATCATCACATAGACCTTACCCATGCTAGTACACACATATACCAAAAATAATTCCATGAAAACATCTATTAGCAAGAATCACCCAATTCTAATAAAACATGCCTTTCTAATCAACCAATGACAAACAACAAGGTGAAAATCTATGCAACCAGTAGATATGCACTCAATAAAATCTCAACTAAACACTTTCAAAAATCCAAACACTCAAGGAAATCTATCCACACAGAATCTGCCAATCACTAGGAAAATAATTCTATTTGCAAACAACACTTCATTTAATCAAAACAATAGTCAAGCACTTCTTTAAATGATATTCCAAAGGGAACATACTATCAAGAAATGCACCACAACTAAACATACTAGGATTCAACAATAAATACTAAACACTTCACTTACACAAGTGAAATAACATCTATTTTCCTAGGTGGAAATAACTAAACAAACATATAGTAATACATGCTACAAACACACAAGGGTATGCTAGGGGATTTGCATCCCTAACCAAAATACAATGGGACTAGTGGGTTATGGTCCCACTAATACCAAGGCATTAAGAGGTCACAAATCCTCTGGTTACACTCGAAAAAATAACTAAACAAAGCATTCATCATACAACCATTATACTAGTGAAAACAATAAAATGAAAACAAGCAAACGAATGCTTCACATGCATCTCTATAAAATAAAGTGCAAGCTAACAGAGATACTATCATCCTAATATCAGTACCAAAATGGTACTGGACTCAACTTAACAACATCAAAAGTTAGGTGCACAAACATACAAAGATTTGCTCACACAATCTAGTCAAAAATAAATACTAGAAAACAACACAAGGCTACCTCTATTTCTATTTTAATTTCAAACATGGAAGCACTTCCTAATGTATTTGTGCTGCAAGAAAACAACCTAATAACAAGTAGCAACACACCTATACATGCTACGAACCAAGTCTCAAGCAATCTAACATTTATTTACACATAAATACACAAGTTATAAAGAAAACAGAAAAAGGTGTTGTTTCTACAAATGCATACCAAAAAATAATCTAGGAATACATAGATATAATCATATACAAACTCATCCAATTGGATTCACCTCAAAAATCATTTTTAAACTCCTTCCAAAAATAATAGAAAAGCCTACTGGTCCAATACCAAAATTGATGGCATTTCCATTTGGTAACTCACCTTGATGTGAGGTCAAGCCCTAATGATAGATATATTCACTAGAGACTCAAAACAACTTTGTTTGCAAGATTTGGATACAGATCCAAAAAGTTATGCACAAAAAGGTTAAACAGACACTCTGCGGCATTTAAATTATCTCAGCGAAAATAAAAGTGAAAACATAGATCTACTGCTATGAATTTTTGTAGATTTTATTTTTCACTAGATCTATTTTTAACAAGCTCAAAGCAAAAGCACAAGTTTCTGCTGATTTAAACGAAAAACAAAAGACAACATACGGGTTGAGTCCTCACTACGCGGCCCATCAGGCAGCCGAAGCGGCCCAGCGCGGGGGGGAGGGGGCGCGGCCAAGCGCGGGAACGGGTGGATTTAATCGGGGCCGTCGATCTGAATATCGAGGGTCCCCGCTCATCTCCTTTCCCACTCCCTCTCTCTCTCATTGGGTACACGCCGGGGACGGGAACTGCTCGGTGGCTCACCGTGGGGCGGTGGGAAGCGGCAGCGATGAGTCGGGGGAGGTGCAGGAGCCTAGGGGAGTCGAGGGGCGCGGGCCTACGGTCGGTGGCGGCTCGTGGAAGTGGCTCGGGCACAGAGCGGCCGCGGCGGCATGATTGTCGGCGGCGGTGGTCCTGCAAATGAGGGAACGCAAGGGGGTGTCAGAGTGGGTCTGAGGGATACAGGGAGTTCATCGGAGGCGAAAACGAGGGGTGTGGGCATCAGGTTCGAGCTGTGCCACCTCGAGGGGCACTCGGTGGCCGGCGGCGAAGTTTGAGCTCGAGCTCGCTCGTGGAGGCTTGGAGCTTGGTTTCTTTTGCTTGGGGGAGTGGGGGTGTGGGAGTGTAGTAGCGAGAGGGACATGCTCGGGAAGGCTTTAACCCGTGGAGTTTTTGTCGTGAGCACAAGGGTGCCCTTGGGTGCTTGTCAAGGACGGCATGGGGGCTCCCAGGGGCATGTCCTTGGTGCTCCAAGTCAAGGGGCAATGTCCAAGGGGTAGAGGGGGTTGGGGGAAAGTCAAGGGTGGCTTTTGTGGTGGAGGAGAGGCAAGGTATGGCCACAGTAGCCATGCCACTATTTTCCATCTCATGCCATCCCTCACTGTCCCCTCTCTCTTTCTCACTTGCTCACTCTCTCCCTAGACCTTCTAGAAGAAAAGCAAAGGATCCAATGTGGAGTTCAAGTAGCAATGAATCGAAATGGCGAAGTGATAAATCAATTTTTGGACAAAAAGTAATTGAAAATACTTGTCAAACTTTGTAATAGCAATTGTTCCAAAATTTAGTTAACACTTAAAGAAATTTTCTAAGTGTTGGAAAGCAGATGAAATGAGAAAAAAGTCCAAAATGTTTTCAGAGGGTAAATGGATTCCAAATTTTCTTTTCCAAGTTGGAGTTTGTTAAAAATGTTTTAAGCTTTCAGAAACATTTTTTTAAAACAAATTTGGAATAGTGGAAGGCTATGAAAACATAGTGGGAAAAAGGGTACTTTCTGTTTTTCTCTGTTTTATAAAAATGCTTTTTTCTGTCTTATTTTTCCTCCATTAAAACAACAAGCAAAAGATTGTTTTTATTATTCCAAAATTCAAATCAAGATGATGGATTTGTAGTCCATATATCAAGGAACAAATAAAAGTCAAGAAAACACAAAATGGAATATCATAGCCTAGAGAAAACAAGTGTGGAAAACAGGTACTTGGCTATATTTTCAGGGAATAGTTTCTATAGAAAACTTAGAAGAAAACTTTCATAAATCATTTTAAAATTTTGTTTTCTTGGATCCAACAAAGCTGAAATTTTATTTAAAGATGCAAGCAAACATGATCCAAGTCTTCGAATAAAAATCACTCAGGTAACATCAGGGAAAACATCAGGAAAAAATTATAAAAGTGTTTCTAGGAAAATGTTTTGTGTTTGTTTTATAAATAAAACATAACTTGCATTGCACATATGACTATTTTCATATACACATGTTGGTTCAAACAATCATGTTTTTTTTTTAAAATCTTGGCCCACATTTTTGTCTCCTTGAACTACAGTAGAAGAATCCAAAAACTAGGGTGTGACATTAGGTGCACATGACGCACACTGTTTGTTTGTGGCACACTATGATTATTGGTGTATGCCACATGGGTGAATTGCTCGGTGAAACCATATCCTCCAAAACCTCAACAAACTCAGCGCTCCTTCAGTAAACAAAAACTCAGTTTAATGCTGCAATGAGCGAGGAGATACCGATCAGTGAGATAAATATTTCTTGACCGTGCATGTCGTAAGTAATCCATTTATTTTTATAAGTCATTTCTATTTTGTCCACATACATTTTAAAATAAGTGAATAGACTCATTTTATATGTAGATTCACTCATTTTTACTATATATGTGTTCAAAATTGAAATGGTAAGTAGTGTGACTTATAAAAGTGGATGGAAAGAGTACATGATATTAGACAATTTTAATGCACCTCTTTGACCATTAACATATGGCATTGTTGCATTTGTCTTGTCTTGGGCCCTAGAGCAAGGATGCCCATTTTCGACCCGAGAGATAGCATGATTCGTTCATCAAGCGCGTAGGGTTTTTGCGAACCCGTTGTCAATGTCGTTTTCACGTACCTTCGCCGATGTAGTCTCCTCGCCGATAAAGCGGGTGCGCGAAGACCGGTCCACGCCGCTCCCCTTCCTCCAAGTCCCCCCCCCACGCATACTCGCGCAGCTCCAACCCCGTACTGTCTGTCGGCCCGTCGATCTCTTGCTAGGTCGAGGGGTGTGCGTGTGTCGCCGGGGCACCATGAGCGCGTGGGGCGGGACCCATCTCCCCGCCATTCTCTAGGCCAAGGTGGCTAGGGGCGGAGCGCACATAGGCCAACGGGGATCGCCGGGGTCACGTGCACGTGAGCGGATGCTCTGTGCGGCTCTGTTGCAGCGCCAGGGGGTCCCATGATGGGGCTCTGCCAGTGCAGGGTAGCAGTCGCGATGGGGCGGTGCAGCCGTCGGGGGTGCCTGGGATGGCTCGGTTTCATGCTCTAATGCCCCCGGCATTTGGCGGGATGGTACCCGGGGGGTCATGGCTAGACGGTCGTACTCGCTCTCTTCGCTATGATGATCGCGTCCCGGTGATCGACAGTCCGTCGGTGGTTTCCAAGAAAAAGAAGAAGAAGAAGAACGTGTTCGGCGATGTGGTGGAGATCGTGGCGGGGGTGTTGTTACTGGCGGGGATGCCGTTGGGGACGATCCCTAGCAGTCCTTCCTACGCTGTGATCCCCGTGTTGACGTCCCAGCTATCCCGCAGGGAGCCCTGGTGAAATTACAAGGATGCCTCCTAGAGGGGGTGAATAGGCACTTTAAAATAATTACGGTTTAGGCTTGAATAAATGCAGAATAAAACTAGCATTTAATTTATCAAGCACAAAACCTATACAAGTTAGGTTACCTATGTGCACCAACGACTTATGCTAAGAAATGTATACAACAAAGTGATAGCAAGATAGATGACTTCAAGCACGATGGCTATCACAAAGTTAAATGCATAAGTAACGAGTTAGGGGATAGAAATAACCGAAGCCCAAGGAGACACCGATGTGATTACCGAAGTTCCTTCCCAAGCGAACTATGTCTTCATTAGAAAGGAGGGAGCCACCTAGGTGCTCCTCAATAGCACGGATGTGCACACCTTATTCTCCTTGAGCTTCTCTAGTGAGAGAGATGCTCGTTTCCACTATGAGGTCAACTTGAAGGCGTTGACCAAACCTTACACAAGGTTGAGCCTATCTCCACAACTCAATTGGAGGCTCTCAACCAAGCTTCTTGCAACAAGGTGGAAGCCCCAAGCACTAACTATATAGGGTTCTCAATACACCAAAGAGGACCAATCTCTCCGGTGACCAAGCACCCAAGAGTAACAAGCTCACAAACTTCTCTTTCACGAATCCCGTGGGGAACTCAAACCGATGCACCTAATGAAATGTCAAGAACACACAAAGTGGTCAAGAACTTATCTCCCAAATCCCACCAAAGCAACTAATGCTATGGAGGGAGGAAGGAGGAAGAATAAGGAAAACAACAAATGAATCCCTAGATCTAGATCTAGATCTAGAAGGTTCCCCTCACAAAGAAGGGGGATTGAGTGGTGGAGTTGTAGATCTATATCTCCTCTCTCTTTTCCTCAAAGGGGAGCAAGAATAATTGGAGGGATAGAGAGAAAGCAAGCTTAGGAAGGTCAACAATGGAGGTGCAAACTTGCTAGAAGAGTTGAGGAATCATTGGGCAAGAAGACCCCTTATATAGATTCCCTAGAAATCAAACTGTTGTGCCCCGATTCGTGTCGGGCCGGTACTACCGCCCCCGTGCGAAACTGAACACCAAAACCAAAATGGTCTATCTTTTGCATACGGACTCCATTTTCAATGATTTTTCCTTTTTGAATTTGCAATGAAGAGCTCAAGATCATGCATAGAAACATCATTTTCCAACAAGGGAAGCTAAAACCAAACGGGGAAAGGTTGGACCTCTCAATAAGATGATGCTAAGTATGGAAAGGTTTGAGCTCTCTACGAACGATACGATCAAGCAACTCATTCGAGAGCCCCTCTTGATAGAATGGTTATCTAACCTATAATCTGGTCTCTCAACTAACAACATGATACCGGTAAAATAGAAACCCTATCAAGGTTATACCTTTACCTTGCGCATTCCACTTGAGCTAGATGATGACGTTCTTGATCACTTCAAGTAGAACCATCTTTCTTGATTGCGCTTTGCTTGGTGAAGATTTGAAGGTTGCTCCCCATAAGCCGATATGGGAAAGCCTCTATTAGCCCCATGCTCACTTGACCGACTGGTCATGATTCAACGGTCAAAATCAGTGGCTAAGACTATTTCTTCTTAGCAGCCCCAGTACTACCGGGATAATCTGCAGTACTACCGGGGCTACAGTACTACCGGGAGTCGCAGCAGTACTACCGGTAAGGCAGTACTACCGGGCCGCTACTGGGGCCATTCCAGTACCCAGATGCATCGTATCCACTCAAACCCGATAGTGGAGGTAGTACTACCGGGCCCCCAGTACTACCGCCTTTTGCAGCAATAGTACGGGGAGGGAAGTACTATCGGGGCTCCAATAGTACCGGCCCCAAGAGCAGTACTACCGCGAAACAGAGGAAACTTCTCATTTTCTTCATAATAATGATGCCCTGAAGGCAGATATGAATGTCCACACATAATACTTCTTCAAGACATACTTGCAATATGCTTCAACATTATCGTGACCAATCTTCTTCTTGATCATATCAAATATATACAATATAAGCAAAGATCTTGATGGAACCCACCTTGAATCTAACACATGGAGATCAAGTGATACCTATGGACAAACCTACAAGAATATCTCAATGCAAACATTAGTCCATAAGAATTGTCATTAATTACCAAAACCACACATGGGTAGCTATGTTCTTTCACCTGGCGCTGCTGGGGCAAGGCATCGACGCGGGGTTCTACTACATCGACCTCAGGGGGTCACGCTCTCCGCCCCTGAGTTCATGGCAGTGGTGACGGTCCTTCCCGACCCGAATATATCCCCATGTGTGATGATTTCTGCAGAGTCGATTCGCGCGACGTTTCGTCTGCTTGAGCCGGAGGCTCCTTGGGTGGTGACTGAGCTCAAAGCCTCGGAGTTTGCCGTCGAGTTCCCTTATTTGGTTCTTCTCAAGGCTCTGCCCCGTGGTGAGTCGACCTGCCTGGTTGCAACCTCAAGGTCTACATCGAGCGCTCCTCCATCGACTCGGCCTCACTGTCCACCTCCCTCTCACTGCTCCCCATCCCCTTACCACCACAGCTCCTCTGAGGATGGGGATGACTCCTCGGATGACGACTCCGACATGGGACCTCGGGACGTGGCCCCTACCCCTGCGACCACGGCTCCTCTTCCAGGGGCGGCTAAGCCTATGGGAGCGGTGGCCCCTGCGGTTGCCTTGGTTCAGGCATCTTCACCTTGACCCATCCTCCCATCTCCGACCTGTCTTCCTAAGAGTGCATCGGCCAAGCTGGCCCTAGTGGATCTCTCCCGCCACGTCTCGCAGTTGTCTCTGGGATTCCCGCTCTCACAGTACCGGTCTAATCTCTATGAGGGCCCAGGCTCCGTGGACCTTACGAGTCCCGTCTCCAACGCTCTCCACGTCTTGCCCTCCCCTCAGTCTGGTTCGGTCGAGTCGGCTAACTCGGGGGGGGAGGGGTCAGCATGGAGGTGGCCACTATTGCCTCGCTCTCCTGGTGTGGTTTGCTACACTCGGTCACCATGGACTCCTCCTACTCCACCTCAGGGGTCCCCGGCATGAGTTCCATCTACTCCTGCGCCTGAGCTCGTGTCCCCGGCACGGTCATCCCTGCCACTCTCGTGCCTGGTGTCATGACTCGTCGTAGCGCATGTCTAGCACGGGCCAGGACGAATTCGGAGGCCGTCGAGGTCGCATATCGTTGTCAGGCGGTCCGCTGCCTAGAACCTGGTATGTCGTGCGCCTCCTCTTCCATCCCTACCTCTTCCTCTCCACCCTTTGGGTCTCGTTTCTCGGTACTCGATTTGGTCCCATTGGAGCTGTTGGATCAGGTTGCGGCTGATTGTGGCGTGATCTTCAAGGGGGATGTGGTCCCAGGTTAGAGCATATTGAAGCTATTAGAGCTAAGGAGATTTACGAGGGGTCTTTGTGGCAGCTCGGGCTCAGGCGGAGCGCGAGCGACTGGAATCCTCGACGTCTGTTGGATCTGTACAGGTGACATCAGGGTCTGGCAAGGACGGTTTTCCTGGGCCTACGGGGGCGACAACCCCTAATGCATCCTCCCAGTTGGGGACAAAGCGGGAGAGGCCCCCTAAGGCTACGTCTCGGCCCTTGACTCATGGTAGGGCCCTCTCGGTCCCCCCTAAGGGGACCACCCCTGACAATGTTTCCAAATGAATGTCTCCACATTTATTTGGAACATGACGGGGTTTGGGGAAGACGGTCGTTGACTCCAGCTCTCCGATTATACGCGTCAGAAAGATGTAGACAATTTGGGACTACAAGAAACAATCATGCAATACTTCTCTGTCGCTGAGTTATAGAGCCTGAGCCGCCACAAGTTTGTCTGGCACTGGCTCCCGGCTACGGGTCACTCAGGAGGGATCATCCTTGGAGCTAAATAGGATACCTTTCAGGTAGATGATATGGACCGCGGGGAATTCTTTGTGAGCACGTCGCTCACCCATAGACGATCTAACCTCTGGTGAGAGGTGATTATTGTCTATGGCCCCGCGGACCATATGAGGTCCGCTGAGTTCTTAGCTGAGCTGACGTCAAAAGTGGAGCAGAGTCCCATCCCAGTGGTCGTGGCGGGGGACTTTAACCTTGTTCTCTCTTTTGGTGAAAAGATCTTGGATAATGTGGATCTCCCTAGGATGAGAATGTTTAATGACTTCATTGCGGACCTAGCTCTACGGGAGATAGATCGTGTGGGTGCCCGATATACCTGGACTAACAACCAGGTCGACTCAATCCGGAGCGCCCTAGATCGGGTCTTAGTATCGATTGAGTTGGAAGATGCATTCCCCCTCTGCTCTCTTCGGGCCCTCACCCGGGTGGGCTCTAATCACACCCCCTCCCTCCTATTTTCGTCTGGAGGGGGGTAGCGTCGAGGCCCAATCGGTTACACTTTGAGGATTTCTGGCTAGATCATCCAGCTTTGTGGAATCGCGCGGCCTCAAATGGGTAGAGGCCACGGCCGCCCCTCCCCGGGTATATAACGTTGTGGACATTTGGCATCATTGTGCTAAGGTTATCCGCCAATTTATGCGCGGTTGGGGGGCGAACGTGGGGGCGGACATCCGTTGACACAAGGCATTGCTTCTTATGCAGATCCAGTCACTTGATTCTGCGACGGATTTGGTGGGTCTGTCCACGGATGAGTGGCTCCAGAGGTATGCCCTGGAGGCATCTTTGATGACGATTTATAAAGGAGAATATATTTTATGGCATCAGCAAAGCCGCCAGAAATGGTTGTTGCTAGGAGACGCCAACACAGCATACTTCCATGCTATCACTAATGGGAGGCACCGGAAGTGCTCAGTTCCGTGACTTTGGGTGGATGGACGCCTTTTAGAGGAGGCGCCGGAGCTATCCGCCCATATTTACTCCTTTTACAAGGAGCTTTTCTCAGCAGGCCCCGCTCCGTGATTGCACTAGCTTGATATCTTTGGCGCTCGGGCGCTTTGGTATCAGATAATGAGAATACGGATCTCACGCTCCCATTCTTGCCGGACGAGGTTAGGCAATCCATTATGTACATGAAGGCTAATTCATCCCCTGGTCCTAACGGCCTCCCGATCACTTTCTTTCAACGATTCTGGGGCCACCTGCAGGCGGTGATTATGCCAATGTTCCATGAGTTCTACATTGGGACACTGGTTATGTCACACCTTAATTTTGGTGTGGTTACTCTGATCCCCAAGTTAGCGGGGGCTACAGATATCCACCATTTTAGGCAGATTACGGTGATTAATTTCATCGAGCGTATTTTCTCCAAAGTGTGCGCAAGTGGGCTAGACCCAGTAGTTCAACGATTAACTCACCCACAACAGTTCGCCTTTATCAAGCGACGTTATATTCATGATTGGATCCTGGCGCTTCATGAAATCGTACATGAAGTGAAGATTCGGCACCTTAAGGGTGTGTTCCTGAAGCTGGATTTCCATAAAGCTTATGATCATCTGAACTGGGTATTCTTACGCCAGGTCCTCGAATGTCGCGGGTTTGATAACCGGGTCATCTGCTGGATTATGCAGATCGTGATGAGTGGTAACACGGTGATTAATATAAATGGGGAGATAGACCCATATTTTAGATCATCCTGCGGGGTGAGACATGGGGATCCTATATCCCCCCAGTCTCTTCAACCTGGCGGTAGATTCTCTAGCGACTATCCTAGATTTCGCTAAGGAGGCCGACCATATTTCAGGTGTGGTTAGCCACCTTACTCCGGGAGGTGGGGAGAACGACCTCCAATATGCGGACGACACGATGATTATGGTGGAGGGCTTGGAGTATTTGCAACCTCAAGTTCCTCCTTTGCTTTGAGGCCATGTCGGGCCTCAAAATAAATTTTGACAAGAGTGAAGTCGGGTCCTGGGATTTTCCTCGAATGATCAACAACAGATTACGGACAACTTCAGCTATAAGATGTCCTATTTCCCTGTTGACTATCTTGGGATCCTGGTTCAGGATTCCAGGATCCTGCTAAGAGATCTTGAGCCCCTGATTGGGAGGGTTAGGACGAAGGCTGAGCCATGGCGCGGTAGTTTCACCTCTAAGGCGAGTAAATCGGTGCTTATTGACTCTTGCCTATCCAGCCTTCCCATGTATATGATGGGCTTCTATTTTCTTCCGAAGGGGCCCATAAGGCTTTCGATAAGGAACTCTCGCGTTTCTTCTGGTCGGTGTCCAATAGCCATCAGAAGTACCACATGGTCAAATGGGCTCATGTATGCTCCCCCAAAGACTTTGGGGGGCATAGGGATTTTAGCTTCCCGTAAGATGAATACCGCCCTTATGCTTTGTTGGGTATGACGGATATTGCAGGACGATGGAGGACTATGGCTTTAGCTTATTAAAACAAAATACCTTAGAGGCTGTCCTCTGCTGTCCTGTGGGCACCGGGAGGGATCCCAATTCTGGCGATCCATCTAATCCATCAAGTATGAGATCCGGAAGCTTGCGCGGTTTATCGTTGGGAATGGCAGGACCACTCTCTTTTGGGCGGATGCCTGGCTTGGGGATATACCACTCCGGTTTGCCTACTCGATCCTTTTTGTGATCTGCTCAGACCCGATGCTGCTAGTGGTAGACACCGTGCCGAATGGAATTTGGAACATCTCGTTCTGAAGTACATTCGGCGCATCAGAGGTGACAACATGGGATGGGCTTAGTTTCACGCTTCTGGGCTCCCTAGGTGGAGCTCCGGA
The DNA here is from genome assembly GCA_028641055.1 of Alopecurus myosuroides. Lineage (NCBI taxonomy): Eukaryota > Viridiplantae > Streptophyta > Magnoliopsida > Poales > Poaceae > Alopecurus > Alopecurus myosuroides. The sequence continues at coordinate 373,368,492 of CM054059.1, forward strand.
TAGAGTTACATGGCGGTTAGCCCCGTCAGGGGCCTTCTCGGTTAAGTTGGCCTACCACAGTCTCTTCTTCGGACATGGGCATGTGTGGTCCTCTCACCTGTGGAAAGCCCCTCTCCCTCTGAAGGTCAAGATCTTTGTTTGGCAGTTACCGCGTGACCGTCTCCCGTCGGGGGTGGAAGTGCGGAAGCGTCAAGGGCCTGGTGATGGCATGTGACCACTTTGTGGTGTTCCAGAGACTAGGACCCGTATCTTTTTCACATGTCCCACGGACCGGTTCCTATGGAATTTCATCTACGAAGGTCTGGGACCCGAGTGGCGGGCCCCAAACCTAGGCGAGTTACTGGATCTCGAGGTGAATAGGATTGGGAGGGGCGTCGCTCTATTGGGTCGTGTTTTCTGGGATGACATGGACTCTATGGACGATTAGGAATAAGATGGTGATAAAACGGTTCTTTCTTCGACGTGTTGCTGACTCGGTGTTCAAATGTATTGCTTTTTTGCAGAAGTGGAACCCGCTATGCAGGGCTGAGCTGGACGACATGCTGGATCACTTGGTAGCGGCTGCGTGCCGGATCACCACCACCCCCAAGAACTGAGCCCCGCATGTGACGAGGGCCGTTGGCTCTCCCTGATTCCTCCTTCGTTTTCCCCTTCTCTTCTATTCTTTGCTCTCTGTTTGTTTTGGGCTTACCTGGGTTGTTGCCCCATCAAGTTACTGTCTATCCTCTCTCCTTCTATTTTTGTTGGCTTTGTTGTACGAACTTGGATTGGTGGTTGCTTTATTTATAAAGCAGGGCGAAAAGGCTTTTTCGGTATTTTTTATACTTGCCTCGCATCCGTTATGCTACATGTTCTACTTTTTAACCAGATGAATCAGCGGAACCGTGACTAATTATTGAATGCATTTTTACTAGAAATAAATTCATACAACGCTTGAAGAGAAATGGGGGTTGGGTGGTAAATCATGCGGACAAGGAGTTGCTCATCCATGATCATTTTTTGTCGGTTCTTGGCCCCCTCCCCGCGCCAGCTGGATTTCAATAGGCATGCCATTGCTCCCGCCATTGAGGATCTAGAAAATCTAGGGTTGCCTTTTTCGAAAGATGAGATCAACTATTTTGGATGATATACCGTCGGATAAGGCCCCCGGACCCGATGGCTTCACAACCAACTTGTTCCGATCATGTTGGACCATCATTAAGGAAGATCTCATGCGCGTCATCAATACCTTCTCTAAGCAAACGATAAACAACTTCCAGGTCATTAACACTGTGTGCATTGCTTTACTGCCCAAGAAGGATGGTGATGACAACATTTCGAACGTCAGGCCCATCAGCCTCATTCATATGATTCCTAAAATCATCACAAAAGCCATGGCCCTCCGCCTGCGTCTAAAAGTGAAGGATATCATCTCAAACTGCCAAAGCGCATTCATTAGGACCAGAAGCATCCACGACAATTTCATGTATGTCCGCAACGCCGCCCGCCGTCTGCACAAAACAAGACCCTTGCGCTGCTAATAAAGCTTGACATCGCCAAATCTTTTGACACTGTGAGATGGTACTACATCCTCGACCTTATGCAACGCAGCGGTTTCCTGCCAAGATGGAGGGCTTGGGCTTCCCTCATCTGGTCTACCTCCACGTCGCGGGTGCTACTCAATGGGATCCCAGGAAAAAAAATCTCATGCTCGGGGTCTAAGGCAGGGTGAACCGCTTTCCCCTCTGTTGTTTGACCCGGCAATTGACCCCTTGGGGAGAATCCTTGAGCTCGCTACTACAACGGTATGCTTCAGCCTTTGTCGGGAACTTTCCTCAAGTCACGTGTCTCCATGTATGCCGACGACACGTCTTTTTGCTATCACCAACGATGTGGGACATCTCCAATATTTCGGCAATTTTGGGGATATCATGGGTTTAGTGACCAATGTGGCAAAGAGCTCGGTGGCCCCTATTAGATGACAGGACATCGACATCGCAGCTGTCATGCAAGATTTCCCGGCAGGGATGGTCGGTTTTCCCCTAAGTTATTTAGGGATTCCGCTATCCCTTGGTAGACTTCGAAAGGTGGACCTTCAGCCCTATGTTGATAAGGCAGCCGCTAAGATCAACTCTTAGAAGGCCAAGTTTCTTAACCGAGTTGGGCGCACGGACTTGGTGAAATCGGTTTCTAAGTTCAATGTCAATTTACTTGCTTACGGCTATCAAGGTGGACAAGGGAAACCTGAAGGCACTTGATAAGATCCGCAGGGGTATGCTATGGGCCTGCAGTGAGACGGTCAGCGGGGAGAAATACAAAGTTGGTTGGACAAAGGTGTGTCGTCCAAAGAAACTGGAAGGCCTGGGGATCCTAGATCTTGAAAATTTTGCTAGAGCTTTGCGCTTACATTGGCTGTGGTACGAATGGGTGGCTCCGGACAAATCTTGGGTTGGACTAGAAACCCCAAATGACCAGGCGGATAGGTATGTTCAATGCATGCACCAACGTCGAGATTGGGGATGGTATGATGGCGTCCTTTTGGAACTCCTCATGGCTCAATGGGGTCACCCTAGATCGGTTGCACCGATGATTTTCGCTGCTTCCAGAAGAAAGATGAGATGTGTCCACGATGCCATTGCCAACCATACGTGGATGGCAGATATTTATGTTCAGTTTTTCACCGTGGACTCTTTTCAAAACATCGTCCAGAAGGTTCCCCCTCCCCCCCCCCCCCCCCCCCCCGAAATTGATGTTTCTTCGCCTGATTGATGGTTCAGAAGAGGCTATGGACTTCGGACCGCTTTGCCATTCGGGGATTGCCTCATTTACTACAATGCCAACTTTCGAGATCCCAGCCTGAGAGGGCCCGACACATTCTTTTCGACTGCCGCTACTCCAGGCGGATATGGCAGGTTGCTGGTTCGTGGCTTTCCTGCCCCGGCCTTGCACATAGCTTGGATTCGACTAGACACACGGTCCTGCAGTACTGGAAAGCCTAGGCCTTGCTTCCATAAGCTCACCCCAAGGGCCTGAATCACGGTTATCACTTGGGAGATTTGGAACGAATGAAACCGTGGAGTTTTCAACGACAAATTCCTGGCACCGACAACCCTTCTTCAGAAGATCAAAGAAAGTCCTCGCGGGCGCTAAGCATTTGGCGACAGTTTTAGCTTGAGTTTCCTCTGTCCTGTCTTGGCCTTTGTGGGCTTTTTATTTTTGGCTTAGGCTGCCTCATGTTTGGGTCTCCTATATATCAATACAAAAACAAAGCTTTTCCCTTTGTTTTAAAAAAACTATTATGGTGTGATATGTGGCTGGTCACACTTTCCCTCGTGTCACATCTCGCATTAATTACATATGGTATTGCGTACATATCCATGAAACCAATAAGTGCTCTCTCTCTCTCCCCTCGTCTCAGATGCTCTCTGGTCGGATTTATAGATTCTGCGTGTATCCTTAAGTCATTAATTTTACCATCTTAATATGATACATATATCACAAAAACTATACTATTAGAAACTTTAGATGTTATATTTTCTAATAGTATAACTTTGTGCTACTTCTGTGTTATCTAATAAATGTTGCCATCTTCCTAAGCCTCCGTCGTTGCCAGCCATCTTTGTTGGACTTAGCAATTGTGAGCGACGAGAGCAGAAGCAACGAGGCTCGCCGGCGCGGTGTGGCGGCATAGCTCGTGCGCACCGAGTGTCGCTCGTCTTAGCACACAAAGCTGGCAAGGAGTGATTCACAACGTGCTAGTGGCAAGAATCTGGTGTTAGCGCACAAAGCCGACAATGAGTTCTAGTGGCAAGGAGATGATGCCCATAAGGAAGTTCATCGTACATGTTTGAGTCGTCGGCGGATGTGTTATTGGAGGCAAAATGGGGAAGAAGCCGTGCTTGTGAAATAGAGTGATGCAAACATCTAAAGTCAGTGAAATTAACTTTAGCTACAATCTCGATGGACCGTGAGCGTTTTCAGGCCATCTGCGCCGTCTTGAGTCGCTGGTTGTGGGCCTTGCTTGTTTGGACGCTGTCTGAGGGCCCGTACACGTGCGCGTGCGATACAACTATTGTGCGGTAAGTGGTTGTTTGGCCACGCGTTGGCCTGGCTTGTTTCGTTGACTAGAGGCATGAAGCCATGAATCTTATCCTCTTCTCCCATCCCTGCCGGTGGAGCATTGGCCGGAGGCGGGGAACGATTGGTCAGGCCGGGCGACGTCTCCTCTCTCCTCTGTTTCCCTCTCCTCCCTCGCGCGTCCGAAATAAATTCCTCAATCCCATAGATCTTAACCCTAGCAAATCTCATTCCCATGGACGACGATCTATGTGAGTGTTTTTTGGGGGCGACGACTTCTGTGTCGATGGCGAGTGCTCCAGCCGTTCTTGCTCGGTCCAATTGATTGTTGTTTCCTCCACCAGCTGGGCGGGGCTGACCTGGTGCCGCCTGTGCTCTCCAGGGTGGTTGGCCGTTTCCGGTATTGAAGCTTTGTTTTCCTGGTTTCTCCACCTCGCTCCCTTCCTTTATATTTGGTAATTAGTTGTTGTTTGTTTGTTCTTTCTTCTTCATCATGTTGCTTGGCTGAGTTGTTTCTTTGTTTGCAGGCTGTCGGATGTGGCTGCCGTTGGGTGCCCCTTTTTGTCATCTGCGGCGTGGATTTGCTGTGTGGCTTTTCCCTTTAGTTGTATAGTTGTATGCTTACCTTTTTAGGTTGTTTAGTGATGATTTAGTGTGGTGATTGCTTTTTATTGGATTGGTTGCGATGTCTGAACATTGCTGGTGGAGATACGAGACCACCCAGGTAATTTTCATCAGTGCCTCATCTCTAGCCTCTTAAGCTCTGCCAAGGTCCGACACCGACATGATGGGCGCTTCTCTGTTGTGCCCGAACCAAGAAACCGACGGTGCGGTTCCTGGGAGGAGGATACATGTGTAGGCTCCAACTGTTGCTGGCGATGGACTGGCTATGGAGAAGACATGGAGCAGCCGATCCGCTGAGGGATCATGAAATAGGAGTCCATGCACCGGTTTCATGCGCACCAGTGGCGACAAGCAGTATTTTTGTGGTTTAACCATGGTGGCCAGTATGTCTTGCACGTGCTCGACAAAATGGGTAGTCCCTTGTGCTCGAGACGGTGTTCTCCAGGGTGTTCTCCAGACTGCGGTGCGCCCTTTATATGGAGAATGCACTTGCAGAGTTGTGTGTGTCCTAGGCGAGTCCATGATCTATTTCGACAGACAGACCACCATCTGATGCGCCCCATGTCTGCTCGACGAAATGCACATGCTCCTCCTAGAGGGGATTTGCCATTCAGATGGTTTAACCGCCTATGCAGATGATGGTTGAGCACAGGTGATGGTCTAGGGTGAGTTGTGCTGCAATTGTAGGGTCTTTTCCTTGAAAACTTTGCTGGACAGTCGTGTTGTTTTGACACAGGTATGTGGTGCATGTGATGTTCAAACTATTCCTCCAAAGCTCTGGATTAAGCTTGAGATGGATGCCTATACATCTGATTTGATTGCCTCATTTGTAGTCACACACTTGTTTTTATTGTGTTGTCTCCTTTCTTGCTCGACACATATAACAAGTCTGGTTGCCGTCTCATGTAGGAAAATAGAATGTGGTTCTTAAGTCAGTTTGGGTGTACAAGATTCCATTTGTATTTGTTTGTAGAGAGCAATGGAGGGCCATTTTGGCCGAATATTTCGTGAGGCAGTGGCGGACCTAGCATCCCTGCTGCCCGGCACTAGCGCGGGCTTCCGGCTGGCGGACGCAGTGTACATCCATGATCATTAGACAAAAAATTAGCACTCTTAGTCTTTAAATCTGCAGTCTGCCCAGGCTTTAAAATGTTCCCGCGTCGGCTAATGCCGTGACGTGGAAATATCTCCGAAAAACATTTCCTTTACAATTCCTTCAGCTTTCACCCTTTGGCTTTGGCAAATATATTGCTTAGAAAATCTATAAGCCTCTTAAATCATAATCATAGTTCAAATTTTTGTTCTTCATTGTGGTTAGAAAGGTTTTGTATGGCCATCGAGGCTAATTTCTTTCACAATTCATGTTGAATCTAGGAAATTAAAATAGACTATTTCTTAATAAGTTATCTGTATGAATTTTTACTTGGACATCCTTGCTGAGTTAGTTGCAAGTCCATTTGCATGCTAATAGGGTGTCTGTTCAAATTTAATCTTGATTTTCCATGTAGATATGATATCTAGGTATCTGGAAGTAACTCATGTTCCAAGTTTTGTATTTTAAGTTTTTTTTAAAATTTAAGTAACAAGGTTTTTGCTTCATTGACAAACTTTTTCATTTGACATTACTTTTCCAGAGTGAAGCCTTCACTTGATTAACATCTATATTAGGTTACCTTAATAAACCTTAAAAATGGAGCTAATAGGAGCAGATGCTGGAAGTTTCTATGCATTTTATCCTCTCGACCCTCCATATCCATTGTTCCATGAAAAGTATCGAAACCATGGCAAGTGGTGAACATGCAAATAATAGTATATACAAATGCAGGTGAAGATGTTCTATTCTTTCGTCGTCAAAGTGTAGAAAGAGCAGCCTAGCTTTACACGTTAGAAGTTGGATGAATCCGTAGTTGCTTCAAGGTTACTATTCTTCAATCACTTAGATATTCATAACGTTTGAATGATAATACTGTATGATGCCTCAGATAGATATTTAATGGGGTTTATTGCAGCAGTGATTATGCTGCAACGTTCAGGGATGTCGACAGAAGTACATGAGGCTACCTTCTGAGTTCTGACTCTTGCTCTGCAAGACGCTAGCAATGGCTGCAGCATACAAAAAGATGCCCAAGACTCAGTTAGTTCGCAGTTCGCACGTTCACATAGGTTTGACCTTTTGGATTGAAATAGTTAATAATAGATGGGATGTAAAATAGTGTTTACCTGCAACTTTGGCCAAAAATGTGGAACATTCAGTGCAAATGAAAACTTAAATTGCCTAATCGAATGATTCCATACAGCTATTTTTTCTAAAACGATGTGTGCTATACTTTAGTTCAGACAAGTATTTAAATTATTCTTCCACAATTCAGTGAAAAACACCAAAGCGTTCCATCAAATATTGATCCTGCAGAATACTTACCATTGAAAAAGGCTGGTGTAGTTTTTTTTTTTTTAGAATGGACATCCTTCTTAATGTTTGTATGATACATCGACAACGCGTTAACGTATATTGAAATGTTAGTGAACCTTACTCTTGAATTTTTGTGAAAACATAAACTCTTGATAGACGTGTTGACAGTTGACAACGTGCTTCCTTCTGCTTTCAGTTTTCTACTAAGTGTTCCTTAGTTAAAGAATAGACAATTTAGCTCAATGGGTTTATCTTATAAGCGTTTTATTAGGACCTCTATTATGCTCATGACACTTGCTATTTTTATTTTGATAGGGAACCAGTTTCTTGACAGAATATGATGGTGTAGAAGATCTGTAATGAGTGATTGATTGTATATCTGTATTTGCTTCCACCAAATAGTCTATGACAATGGGTAATAGACGACTTATTTGTTGCTACCATGGTGGGTTCAAAAACTTTCTGAAAGTAAAATAGAAAGCATGCAATTGACCAATAGACAGGATCACTCTTATGTATTATTATTCTACATTAGCAACATCAGTTCTCACTATCGATTTTTGTGGGATGTTTAGACATGCATTATGATAGGTCTCCTTCCATTTATATTGACCTGTTTTTGTTTCCTTATAAGGTTATTGATATATTTTTTGGGGTACTAAATAGTGTATTTAGTGGCTACGTCCGATGCTTCTAGGCATGACTATTCTGATATTTTTATCGTGTTTACAAGCACCTTGCCATGTGTGTTATTCTGGGGGAGTATCCTCTTTCATAGCCGCTCCACACCTAAGTAACCCGCCTCACCATTTTGCACAGCGCATGCGCAACATGACTACAAGTCTACAACTATGACAACACAACAGTACAAAGCACAAGACAATCTATGTAACGACGAATGGCAGACGGCGCGGCGAAGCGTGCATGGCCGTCTAGTACCTTATAGGGGGCGAAAACGCAATGAACTATTGGGAAGATTCTTGGATGTATGAGAAGCGCATATATGACGATAAGGTCATATGAAGTGAAATGATGCTGTAGCAAAACGATCATAAGGTGGAGACGATGCGAGAGACAAAAGTTATAACTAGTACTCGTAGCAACACGTGTGCAGAGTGTACTTAATTATGAAAGCCGCTGCACATTTAGTTGGTTTAGTAACTAATAAATGATTTGTTCGGGTCCCTGGAGCCTTCGTCCTGCCTCTGTTACCTTTAATTTAGTAGTTGGTGCAGTTGTTCACTAACGCGCAACGTGCGGAGCACCATGAACCCGTGAGGCAATCGATTTGGTGGGAACATTTTGTACTTAGTTTTTAGTTGGCGGCAGCATGGGGCGTCATGCATGATTCCAGCATCTATCGCCCACGGGTGCTGACAAGCAGAACAGGATGTCAAGATGGCATGATCACCTTCAGGTGGTTCGCCTACATGGCTGCACGTCGATGACCTTGGATTGGACTGCAAGATATCATTCGATGCGTTGAAACCAATCAATCAATTACGCAATCACGTCGACTCGTACAGCTAGACCTGATCGTGAGAGATCCCGTGAAAACTATGTTACGATGAAAACTTCTTAAAACCAAGTGACAACATTATTTCAGAGTTACTAAAAGATTGGAAAATACAATCTATTGGAGAGATGATGTTTTTAACTTCAAAGTCAAGTTGTTCCCTAAAAAAAAAGCTTAAAAGTCAAGTTCATTTGTGACTTATGAAAAAAACATACGACATTGAAAGATACAAATAGTACAGCATTTGTTATTTTTGGGTGATCCAAATTCAATTATGCTGATAAAAGGGCGAACTTCTCACGAGTAGAACGGAGCGCCTTTATATACGTCTTGTAAGCCGCCGCACAGGATAACCCACACGTTGTAAATCTCGGCGCGTTTGTAACCTCGCCCAAAATAGTGAAGTATTGCTTCTTTCGAACTTCTCACGAGTAGAGCGGACAGGGGCGGAGCCAGAATTTAAACATAGGGGGGCGAGTCTTCAACGGAGTGGTGAAATTTCGAGTGCCACACAAAGTATCGGAGATTATTTTCTTCTAGATTTACTACCGGTTTAACCTTGTCGGATCAGCAGTCACGTAAGTTTTTTTTAGAGTATTTACAAGACTATATATGTCTCATGGATATAAACTGGTTATCAAATTTGTATACAGGTTATAGATGAAAGTTGTTGGGTTTTTTTTTTTGTATCACTTCTAACGAGTTAGCTTGAACGAAAAATTTGAATAGCAATCGATAAATTATACATACTTAAAAACAAGTTTTACTAGGGTTGAGAGTTGTCAGTTGCGCATACACAATCTAATAGTACTTTATTTGACGACGTAGTATGGAAGGCCGACTTTCTCTATGATGGTGTGGCCTGCGCTGCCAGATCAATCGCCGTCAGGCAACATGTACACTTTAAGGAGTGGACAACGACAACATTGGATATGCGTATTATGCGATCTGCGGCGGTGCCATGCCGGTTTGAGACTAAGGAGACGACAACATGACATTTGGCATACAAAAAGTTAACGGAAAAGAATCAATGTCCAAGCGAACTGAGCCGGGCTTCGTGTGCGAACAAGTGCATATACAGGTACAACCACAGCTAGTACGCTTGTGCCTTTCTTTTCTTTACTAATCCAGTAATTCATGTAGCTTTTTTACTGCGATCATTAATTCTTGTAGCTATCATGATTAGTTACCATGTACAATACTCTAAATATTGATTAGTATGTATACCAGATCATAGGGGGGCCAAACCTTAGGGGGGGGGGTCTAACCCCTGCTAGCCCCCCTTGTCTCCGCCCCTGAGAGCGGAGCGCCTTTATATATCTTTTGTAAGCTGCAGCGGGGATAAGCCACATATTATAAATCGCGTCGTGTTTGTAACCTTACCCGAAATAGTGAAGTATTACTGGCTGGTGCCCGTGGTTTTTTCTCTTCCTTGTTGGAAGGTTTTCCACGTTAAAATAACGTGTCCCCGTTGGTTTGATCTTGTTTAACTTTATCCTTATTTTGCTATTGCATGCAACAACATTACTAGTATTTATGAAAAAAAAAATACCCCTCAAGTGGATATGAGTTTGCACTTTAAATTTCATATGTTTAGAAAACATTGCCTTCTTCATGCATCATAGTATATTTTTTTTTTAGAAAGATCATATACAAGGTCGGGAAAGGATTCAGCCAGCCTTTGCTAAGCACGACCAAAAAACTGTTGAGCATGACCTGGCCTCGCCTGAGGCTTGGAGAAAGTAAAACTTATTGTTAGAAAATAAATTTAGTTTTTCAAACATTCTTATTAAGATAAGATAGTATTCTACTCCATCAGTATCAAAATGTAAGATGTTTTACCGTTTTCTAAACAACACATATCTAGACACGTTTTAGTTAAAAGTTAAAAGTTGCGGCTAAAAAAAATAGTATCAGTTAAAAGTTGCAAAATCGGGTTTATTTTTTTATTTTTTAACAAAAAATTGGTTTTTGCTAATTCTCGGTCGACGGAGAAGTAAGTTCAAATTATTGTATTTACATCGTGATTCATGATCATGCTATCAGAGAATTATTCGACCCTTAAAAAGTTTGGCCATGTCTACTTCGATTTACCCTAGTTTTTGTTTCCTCTCTTCTCCAGCCTTCTACTTTGGATTCGGAGTGCCATTTAAATGGTCACGAGCTCAAGCTCAAGTAACTACTATTGGGCAGGCAAAAGGTTGTGCACCTATCACCAGGATGCATTTTTTGTGGTGGTGGTGCGCTGGTGGCGACTTGACCCTACCCATGTTACCAAACCTAGATAAGAATCAGAAATCTGCATGACAATGTGGCGTCCACTTACCATAAGTAGGTGTTGGCAACAAATAAACGCGTGCATGAAAGCTCAGATAATTTCTTTGCATTAATAATTCTGATTTCAGGAGTAGAAAAGAAAAGACAGAAAAAGTGCTAGCGGACCGTTAAGAAGTTATCTGAATGTGACGGCCATATGCAATATGCAGTATCCACGATCCAAAACACAAAAAAGGGACAGATGTATAAATTATTGTGCTAACTCAACGACTATCACAAGCCTGAATCCCGCCCATGTATCACCATGAACTGCCAGCGGCACACTCGCTCACCATGCGACCGATGCAGAGGAAGAAGATGAATGTCATGTATGTGTAGTAGAGGTTGCAGATATTACAATGTACCGTTAACTTCCAGCAGCAGGACCCTGAAACAAGCTAAGGTTTGGCATAATATCATCTTATTCTTTATAATTGTCAGCAAGGTAGCCATAGTAAGTGCATTATTACTTACTCCTAATACAGCATAGAGAGCTGGTTAAAGTAAACTTTTTTCCATATGTAATCATAATTTATGTTATAATATTGTCGATAGAAATCTCTTGGTATGATGAAAGCTGTGCAAACTGTCCTTCTCCCCTAGAGCATGGTTTGCAGAGCTCTAGGGTTGTAAGATTCACCATGTCGGTGCCTTTGACTTCTCCACAAGAATGATCCTACCATTCCACTCAGTCTCATCGCAAGCTTTGATTGCTGCATCAGCATCCTCATCCTTTTCCAAGGATACAAATCCAAAGCCTCTAGAATCTCCAGTTCTATGAAAAAAGGAAAATTAAGTCAAGAACACTTCATCTAGCAAACCAAACTTAACAGAGCACACATGTAGTAAAATACTTTGTTCTACAGATGGTAACATCGCACTTATCATAGCACAAAGTACATTGCATTGTCAGTCTCACCCAATCAACTTTCTCATGGTTAATTAGTGAAAAGGGTAACCTAGCTAAAATCCAGCTATTATTGACTGTTTGGAGTGCAATCTTAACATGGTACAGGGTACATTCTTTTTTTACGCACAGCATGCATATACAGAGTACATTCTGTGCCAGTTTAACCAACTAGCCTGCTTAACTAGTACTCTCTCCGTCACTCAATAGGTGGCCTGAAGGGGAAACGAGCTAAAATCCAACTATTATCTTGTAGTTCAATCATAGTAAATTGGCAGCACAGAATTTTACCATGTATGCCCTTGCAAGCCAAGGTACAAGTGTATGTAAGTCCAATGAATATAATGACACCCACTCCACTTGAAGCATATGGTGTACATGTTAAAAATGTCTTGTTTCTTGTACCGATGCAAAATAAGTATGCATTTTCCTTCATACTCGTAAAATATCAAACTTCGCTTTGTATTTCTCACATCCATGCCATGCTTAGAATATTGTAAATAACTAGGGGGGTTTAATCACCTTGAATGTCTCGTTGGTCTATGTACAAGACAAAATAGACTATATAATTTCAAACAGAGGCGGTAGGTGGAATCCAAAGTACACTCTTCCCATATTTAAATGCAGACCCATATAGCTTCACATTTAATATAATTTAATAACCAAATGAGATGGTTTTCAAAAATTCGGGCACAATCTCACAAATCATGCAGTACTTTTCTCATGCATGAATTATTGGTATTTCAGCTCACAAGGTGCACACTGTCCATGATTTAAGAAAACCATGCAAGTTTGAGCAGCAATAGGGAGAGTGATGACATAGCACTATGGATCATATTAAACTAATTTAAACAGAAAGAAGAAGAGCATGCTTGATTTGCTACCATCATTCGGGTTGCCAATGTTGGGGTAAGGGCGTAAGGCCAAGGTGGGGCAAACCAAAGGGATGAAAAGATTTGGCATGCAAATTTTGAGAAGCACATGAGTAAGAAAATGTAGGGCCCAAACCAAACGAGAGCTTGGCTTGCCAAAACTTTGGCAAGGCTAACACCATTGGTAGCAAACCAAGCAGGCTAGAAGAGCATTGCCAAAAAGAGTGCTCACAAAATTATCATAAAGAAACAAGTAGAAATAACAGAATATGAAAGTAAGTACCGTCTATCCCGGACAACGCGTACACTTGTCACACGTCCATACTTGGCGAATTTCTTCTCCAATTCTCGCTCAGTGGTGGCATAGCTAAAACCTGCAACAAACAGATTCCGACCAGGCTTACCCAATCCAGTCTTCCTGTTGGCAGGTGGTGACCAAGGTCTTTTAGGAGAATGCTGACGATGACTTGCTGGAGGTGACTTGTGCCTTGGTGAATGCCTTCTTCTACAATGTCAAACAGAAAAGAATAATAAACTAGTAGCACAAACATAAAAATGAAAAAAATAATACAGCCATAGAATAGGACTATTCAAAGTTGCATGACAAGACAACACATCATTACAGATAGGATTGAAGCATGCTCATGCAAAATACTTCAGGTAATTAGAAGCTTGGAGGTCACTCATGGCACACAAAAATTACCTTGGAGATCTTTTATGATGATCCCGTGCGTGTGGAGACCTTGAGCGAGATCTACCATGTTCCCTTCTATGTCTAGATGACTCAGTTTTCCTTGAGGGTGACCTGGATTTTGACCTGTCCCTCTTCCTAGTTGGGGAGTCCCTCCTCCTTGGTGAGGTGTCTCTCTTTCTTGGAGAGGAGTTTCTCCTTCTTGGAGAGGAATCCCTCCTCCTTGATGGGGAATCCCTCCTCTTTGGTGAACCCCTCCTCTTGGGTGAGGCTCTTCTTTTAGGCGATGGAGATCTTCGTCGTGGTGACCCATGTCTTCTTTTAGGGGATGGAGATCTTCGTCGTGGTGACCCATGTCTTCTTTTAGGGGATGGAGATCTTCGCCGTGGTGACCCATGTCTTCTTTTAGGGGATGGAGATCTTCGCCGTGGTGACCCATGTCTTCTTTTAGGGGATGCAGATCTTCGGTGTGGTGACCCATCTCTTTTTTTAGGGGATGCAGATCTTCGTTGTGGTGACCCATCTCTTCTTCTAGGGGATGCAGATCTTCGGCGCGGTGTCCTATCTATTCTTCTAGGGGATGCAGATCTTCGTTGCTGTGATCCATCTCCACGCCGAGATTGTGCTTTTTCTTCTGGAGGAGCATGTGGAGATAACTCACGTGGGGAAGCTAGTCTATTGCTATCATACTTTTCAAGGGATCGGGAACGGCGTCTTGTTGGTGGGCTTTGAGAGCGAGCCAAATTATCATCCTCTTGGGCATGACGTGGTGAGTCCAGTTTATCAGATGAATGGGCCTGAGGAGACCTTTCAACTGAAAGTGAGACCCTCCTGGCTGGTGATGGTGTGCCCTTTTCCAATCCTGCAGACCTTTCAGGTGGAGAATCCCATTGATTACCAGGCGTAGATATGCCATTCTCGGTACCAAGATCTTCCTGTTCCATCCCATCCAAATAGGAAGGTGAAATTGCAGAGTTGAAGTTCTCGTTGCCGTGTTCATCATGAGGATCAGAACTCACACCATTCATTTGATCATCCTCTGTCCCATTCACTTCACTGCGGAAAGTCTCATGTGACCTTTTCTTGTCCTTGTTTTCCATCTGAGGTGCAGAAGAGTTTGGAATTTCGTCATCATCATCACCACTATTGCTAAATTGGTAATCCCTACTGCCATTTTCATTTAACATAGAGTCACCAAGATAGACATCAGAATGTGTGGTTTCTTGTTGAAAGTTTGATGTACCATTATCAACCACTTCTGTTTTCTGATGCACAGCATAACCCTGAGAAGTGATATGTGCTTCAAAGTCATCATTATGGTGAACATTCTGCTCAGCTGAATCATTTTGCATATCAGATTCTGTATACACATGATGCGCCAGGTCTTGCTTCAGGGGGGGTGCTGGACTAGTTGAAGCAGATTTCATTGTATTGCCCAACATCTGATCATTCATATAGGGTACAGAATCTGCGGACAGATATGAAATTTGATCGGATGGATCAACTAAAAGTCCATCATTCAGTGGCGGGGATTCATGTTGTGTGATTCCTCCCCCGTGATAATCCATGTGATCCAACAAGCTATCATCTTGATCTCCAAATAAAGGCCCAGGGTCTCCACAAGTCCCATCTAGACTTCTCTCAGGAGACATGTAATCCATCTGAATGTTGAAAAAAGAGCAAAATCGGAATAGTCAGAGTAAATCACAAGGGAAAAAAATATTAATAACTTGCCAAGTTATAAAGTTGAGCTGTGGATAAACCCCTAAATTAGCATGACAATATAACATTTTTATTCACACATAGAAGCTACGAATTAATACAGCAAGTCAAAGCAGCAGATTCCCAGCTGATTTGTGTTGCTGCATTTGCGATTTATGAACTGAATCAATGACAGCATTAACTATAACAACAAAAGAGAAGAGTGCTCCTAAAAAAACAAAAGAGTAGTCAGATAGCTAAACCGTTAGAACCGACTACATTAAAAACCTGAACATTCTAGCTGTCAATTAATGCACACGTCCAACAAGCACTTCACTTCGTCTAGAGGAATTGCCCTTTTGCTAATTACAGAAAATAGGAATTGCAAAAAAAAGAAGTAGGAAATAGTGTAGTCGCAAAGGGTGCGTCATGAAGCATAAAAGGCAACACTGCAACAGAAAAGTAAAGCATACGGTGTTTGGCTGCCAATGCTCCTAGCACAATTCAGTGAGCGAACTATATTTCGAGCAAATTGTGTAACTCATCTGATATGGCAACATAGCAACAACCATGAGTTCATCACTCGGTCTTAGTACAGTACTACAGTGTTTCCTAAGGAACAGACAGTGTGACATTTTTTGTCGTCTCAAACTGTGTTGTTTTATCTATTTGCTGATCAGACCAAAACAAAACCGAAATCAAAATAACTCCAGAGATTATCAATTCAAACCATGCACTCAAATTGCTCTTCACGACAACACAGATACATAATTTACACGCTGAAGGGTCTAATTGTACGTTAATAAACAATTCTGGACCGCTTCCACCCTAGCAAAGCTTTGTTGCCATATTTAAAAGGCAGGACTGCTGCTTCTAGTTCGTCAAACCGGTCTAACATAAGCAGAAAGAGAAAAACATAAGAAAACAAATTTTGACACTTGAGAGCAATAACTGCTACTAATCAATAGATTATTTATCTGCCAAGTTCATACAAATCAAGAACAAACAAACATTTACCATAAAAAGTGCAAATTGTTAATACAGCTCTTGAGTACAATGCACCAATGCCACCTAGCTCTCTAGTGGCACTCCTAAAACACTAGTAGCTGAAGTAATAGACACATGCAAAGAAATGAATAACATACCCAATTGACCAAATCCACAAGTCCTAACCCGATACATCATCCAGATCCGCATTCCTCTTTCACGTCAATATAACGTAGAAATAAATAGAAACCTAACCGCGTGGATTTATCACGGCAGAATGGATTTCAATTAAGACAGGGAATAATTTGGGCATGTATATCCAAGCAAGCGGCATGGAAGCCACTTCTGCATCTAGGCTCCTTGGATCCCAGTACCAAGCAAGTCCAATTTCACATTAACTGATCCCCGTGAAAAGCGCATCTGGGACTAGGATTTACTCGCACAGACCCCGAATTATTACGACAATTGCCCCAGGAAAAAAACGCAGCAACGCCTACCAGAAATGCAGTGCCATGTAGCGATCTGTTGCAGCCAAACTACCCACCGCCACCAACTAGAATTTCCCACCCCGAAATTCAGGAAAAAATTGGGAGAGAACCACCCAGAGCAGAACCCTCACCTACGGCCGACGCCACTTCTCCAGTGGAAATCCTCCTTTCCCCTCGCTCCGATTTCCCTTGTCCCGCGAGAGAAAATCTTCTCCTCTCTCCTCCTCCTCCCTTGGAGAGAGAGAGAGAGAAGGGAAGAAGAAATGGATTGAGATTTTTGGGAGAGGCCGTACGAAATGGAGGGCTCGTGGGGCGTCGTAAGTACCGTGTGTGGGTGCGCTCACCTCCGTGGCCGCGGGAGGCGTGGGAACCGAGGGAGCGGGGCCCCCATGGCCCGCGGGGCACGTGAGGAACCGGTGTGTGGGTTGTTGAGGACGGTAACCTAACTAGCGGTACCGGGACCCATCGCCGTGTCTAGTTGGGCCAGCGCGAGTTATCTTTGCCTTCGACTCGACACCAAATTTGTGCAAGATATTTTTTTTTTTTTTTGCAAGGTAATACGTTCTCATTCATAAGATAAATATCCGGTTACAAGACACGTAAACACCGACATTACAGTACTGAAACGATAGTATAATACTATGCAAAAGACCAGCGCCTGTCCATCTCCTTCGGCACCACCAAAGTGACCACCAAGAGAGAAGACAAATCACCTCTTCATTCGAGCTCGACGCGGCTCCATCGCTGATCTGCAGCTTTACGGAACTCCAAAATAGTTTGCCATAAGCAAAACCATTGTCGTTGAACGAATCAGACCGGGGCAACGTGTCCCCGGACACGCCATCGAACTCCAGAACTGACATCCCCGCACGACTACAACGTCGAAGGAAGAAATCAGAACTGCCAGCTTCCATCCACAAACCCAGCACAAAATGCACCATCTTCCAGCTATTAACTGCGCAGGCAGCCGTCTGCGCGTACTCCCGGATGACAAATCCTCGCTGCTCCACTATGACGCCGGAGACAACGCCGCAGCAACGGGGACAGAACAGAAGGAGAGACACACCCGATGGGATCGCCGCCACCGCCTCGCCGATACCATCCATGAACCCTAACGCCACCGATCTGAAAGATCGGCGAACACACGATGTCATCAACTCCGAGACGTCGTCTTGAAGGACGTCGCCGGTGTGGGAGTGGAGTTGAGACAGATTTATTCGTCGAATCGCCGCTCCCACCACCCCAACGACGCTCCACAGCCTACAAAACCAAACCCTAACTACAGAACGGAGGAACGAGGTCCCCCCTCCCTCCTGCCGCCGGAGCGGCAATCGGAGAGAGAGGGGACCAACGCCGTGGCCGGTGGAGATCGGGGGTAGAAGGTCCTCTCCCTAGTCGCCAAGCTCCTGGCGGCGGCTAGGTTAGGAAAACTTTTTCCTTTCTTATCTGAGCATGCAAGACATATATGGCCTGTCGTGCTTCGCCTGTTCGGTCAAAATGGGCAACATTGTACTCGGTCGAGCTTCTCATAAAAACAACAGCTCTCGTACCATGTTTGTTTCCGTTACTTTTGTAAATACAACAATGATTTTTCTTTTTTTGAAATTATATCTGATTTATATTAGATCAATAGAACATTGGATAAATCAGGTATAGAGTAACTGAACCAACGAACACGAAAAACGACCCTAGACAAGGGGGAGACTATGACTACGACTATGTGCCTCCATTCTTGCCGAAACTGCAGCTGAACTTGTTTTCATTGCACCATCATAACTCGGATCACTAATGGGCAACATCGATAAATCCAATCACTAAAGTGCATGCAAAGACCTGTACGTCAATAAATCGGGTTGAATCGCCGCAATAATAGACTGCCACGTATGACAAAGATTGGCAATAGCACCAAGCATATCGGCAGGGGGATAAATCCGATCTAGGCAGGCAGTCGCGCAAGTATCGCCAAACTAGTCTGGCGATTTTGCTCGCAAAAGCTCAAAGGAAGAGGTTGTCGGAGAAAACGATGTTGTCGCCGCTTATGCAGATGACACCACGCAGACTAACAACACAAATAACCAACCCGTTTATCCATGGAGAACAGCAGGGATAAAAACTTTGGAGCTCCTCAGCAACGTTATACCAAGCGCCATAGAGACGGGATTGAAGCCAGATGACTTTTATTCGAGATGACACCGCCATCGTCGTCACCTTGACTCAAAAACCTACTAAAGAAAGACGAAAGAAGTGGATCCTCTCCCTTTCGCCTCACGGCGCTGGAGTGACGGCCGGAGACGGAGAGGGAGTGGATTGATTTTGGCGGCTAGGGTTTCTTCACGGAAGCCCTTTTTTTTTGAAATACCACAATGATATTGACAAGATGCAAAAAACAAGATCTAACTCCATGCATTGTGATAGAAAGATTAACTGCCATGTCAAAGTGGAACTATTTGTGACTTTTTTTTAGTAGTGAAACAACCGCGACGAGCTATTTGTTGCCAAATGTGAAGAAGCTGACAAATAAAGTTGGAATAAAAACACACGAACCAGCAATATGCCTAGTGAATCCATCAAGTTCAAAGGTTGTTGGCTCGGTCTTTCGAATGTGCTTGCAGCATATGTTATGTGTGCGCATTTTCATATATGTGAGTGTACATGTTTGTGAGCATATGCGTGTGTATATTGCTTGTCAAAAATACACAAGAGCCAACGGAAAAGTAAAGAGCGAAGAAAAATATACTAGATTCAAGACACAAATATGGAATGGAATGTCTTGAGTTGTTCTAATTCCGTATGACTAGTGAGCCTAACTCCCGCGTGTGCGAGTTCTAATTTCGTGGCCCTACGTAATAAAATTTTAGCTGCCAAATATTGTATTTTGTCCTCACTACGTCTTTTGTTTTCCTTAATTTTTTTATAGGAATAGTAATGAAAAGTCCTACCGTTGTGCATAAAGCGAAAATATCTCATGAGTTTCAGGGAGATTGTCTTTCAAAGTAAAACTAAAAAAAATATTTTGAAATCTCAGGCATATTGAAAACAATGTCGATATACGAAAATGTATAGTTGTACATATAATTTTTAAGTAACATATATTTTCAACTGTGATTTACAAAAAAAAAGTCATCTTTTGCAGAAAAAATTACTTTTTACTATTTTGGAGCCACAAATTTACATTTTTATGTACCTACAAGTTAGGGTATTATTTAACAAAAAGATACATACGTGTAAAAAACAATTGCATCTATCTACAACTTTTTTAGATTTTTTTTTTGAAATGGTAAACCCAGCCTCTGCATCAGAGTGATGCACCCAGTTTTTATATTAATAATAAAAAGTATCCGAGTTCTAGTACCACAAATAGCATATTACAACTCAATGATCAACCGGAGTGGCCACAAAGACCAGCCACCGAAAAGGTAACATCAATAGACTGCTATCTATTGTAGCCATCTGATATGCAACCATCCAACCCTACTGAAGATAAGCCGAACGACCGCCATCAGACGAGAGCATCCGGCATCCAAACATCCACGTTGGTCTTCTGGCAGCAGGTAAGACCACACATGGATCCAATACGTAGTCCGATGAACCAAATGCAAAAAAAGTCCCACCACCAAATTGTTAAAGATAACATCATTTCAGTAAAGAAAATCACATACAGCAATGTGTATACTAGCTTTAGTAGACTTACCTATCTCATTCAACCATGTACCAAACATGTTATTAACACTGGTTGGCGGAGTTATGCTAAAAGTAAAGTGGACTAATCTCCAAATTTTTCTAGCAAACTCACAATAAACAAGCAGATGATCCACCGTCTCATCGGAATCACAAAACGCGTATTTTTTACAACATGTCCATCTTCGTTTAGCCAGATTATCCTTGGTAAGCAACTCTTTACGGTAAAGAAACCACGCGAAGATGTTAATCTCGAGTGGTACTTTTAATTTCCATAGATACTTATGTAGAAATCTAGTATTTCCATTCTGAAAGAGCATTTTCCTCATTATGTTTTGATGTTTGTTGACAACACAATTAGAGTCTTAATGTGTGCTAAGTGCTGCGGGGAATTCTTGTGCTTAAACTCTTTATCGATACATCATATGATCAAACCTCGTTGAAATCACATTGAAGAAACGGTGATTTCGAGGGGTTTCTGCCTGAGGTAGTACTACCGGTGTTCGTTTGGTACTACCGGGATTTCCAGTAAAATGGTACTGGAACCAGTGGCCAAAGTGTGGCACTTCTAGAGTGGCTCGGTAGTACCGACAACGCCTCGTCCATCGTCCAGTATGGCGTACTGGATACAGTAGATAGGGTGTGCCACCGTGCGGTACTGCCGGGCTGGCTCAGTAGTACCGGCATCACGGTACTTCCGCGGCCGCGCGACACTAACGGATTGTGCAGAGTTTGGGTACTGGCATCGCCAAGTTTTCATGTCCCGGATTCGGCACTAACGCCCGCATGCGGTAGTACTGACTGCGAAGATCTGCCTGCGACGCCAGCGTTGACCCAGTGAAGATTTGCTAGGGCGGTACTACCGGACGGCGACCAGTACTACCGGGTGAAGCAATAAATGGTCAAACATTCAGATTTGAGGGGACGAGTATAAATATCCCATCTCATTCTTCCCTAAGAGGTATCTCGTCCAGCATTGAAGTCCCTAGTTATTGAGCTCGCCAAAAGCTAGATTTCTCCCAATCCCTCCACCCAAACTCATTGATCTTCGGAGGATTGAAGGAAAAGGTCCCGATATACATATTCACCAACCCGTTCTTCATTTCCCCCTCATTCACTTGAGGGATTCTAGTCTAGGGTTTCCTTGTGAAAAACCTAGACCCCATTGTTGCTCACTTGTGATTGGAGCAAGATTGTTGGTATTCTTGGGAGCTCTCAATTCGGTTGTGGGTGTGTGCCTCAAGCTCATGGTAAAGGCATCGATTTTCACCTCGAAGTGAATCAATAGTGGAAGGTGAACTAGGTATTTGTGGCAAAGTCCATCGGAGAATAGGGTGAGTCCATTGTGGCATTTGGTAGGCCTTTGTGGAGAAACTCGCACCCCTCCAAAGAGACGTACTCCCCTCAAAGGAGGAACTCGGGATTACATCCTTGTCTCCGCTGCTTCCGTTATCGATTACCTCGTTCCCTCTACTTTACTTTGTGTTTGTATTTTGCTTAGTGTTGCTCTTGTCATATAGATAAATTCACAGTAGTTGCATATCTAGAGAATTTACCTTTGTGTCAAGCCTAAATCGAGAAAGGATTAAAATTTGAAGTAGCACCTATTAACCTCCCCCCTCTAGGTGACCATACTATCCGTGCAATTGGTATCAGAGCCTCAGCTCTTATTTTGGGCTTAACCGCCTAAGAGTTTAGTATGGTCAACGAAGGGGAAATTGTTGCGCTCGCGACACAAGTCACTATGGATGATTTGAAGGAAATGAAAGATTCCTTGACCTCATCCATGGATGCCAAAATGACGGAGTTGCGTGATTTAATGATGCAACTCTTGAAAGCCAAGGGTCCGGAATCTTCATCTTCTATTCCTTCGGAAGAAATTTCGGATGGTAAGGAAGATGAGGAGGAGGGTGGAGGAACTAAAGGTAGAACTCATTCCTCTAAAAACACTTCACCTCCTAAGGGAAAGGATGAAAAGGAGGACTACCACAATGTTGTCGGGCGGTACTCTCCCGATCCTCCTATCCCATATCCTCATATTAACCCTAGAGGCGAACCTCCTAAAATTGATGCATGTTTTTTTAGTCAATGACAATATAACATGAAAAATCACTTGAACTCTCCTGGATTGATCTTTGGAGGGTCGTTCAAGATAGATACAAGCTTCGTGATCCCAAGAACTTGACAAGAAGAGAAGTGGTAGATTGTCAACTCAACTACACCGCTTTTTCGATGATTCAACAAGCCGTGGGTGAAAACCACATGCCTCACCTTCAACAATACTCCACCACCAAAGAAGCATGGGATGCTCTTATCTCCATGTTTGAGGGCAATGAAAGCATGAAGTGGAATAGGTATGATACCTTGAGAAATGAGGCCGAAGGGTTCTATATGCATGATGGTGAGAACCATGAGGACATGTACCGGAGACTCAAGACCCTTGCCACCGCCTTTAGTTGTCTTGGTGCCACTCATGTGAATGATGCTTGGATCAAGAGGAAGTACATGAGTGCCCTCATGCCATTTGAGCCCGTGGACTTGAAGAGCCTTCAAGTAAGACACAACTATCACCTCATGACCTCAACCGAGGTGATGCAAGAGATGGCCTCCTTCCAAGTTCAAACACGGCTTGCTCACGACACTCGTGCTCGTGTTATAGGAATGCACAAAGGGGTCTCCATTGCTTTGAAGTCCAAGGTTGTGATCAAGGTGGTGGATCAACAAGAAGAGGGTGCTTTGGACAAAACTTGTCTTCGCTAAATGATTAACAATATGATCTCGTGCTTAAGGACTATATTGCTCTTGTGGTGCAAAAGTTTTGGAAGAAACCTCCCAAGGCCAAGGAATATATTTAGGATAAGAGCAAGTCAAGATATGGCAACGAAGGGACTCAAAAAGTGAGGGCTTATCTCAATTGTAAAGACAAGTATCACTTTGTTGCTGAGTGCCATTTTGAGAATAGGGAAAGCCATGGAGGAAAGCTTGTTCCCAAGAATAAGTCACAGCTCCCCAACAAGAAGCCTTTCTTCAAGAATAAACCTTTCAACAAGAAACCATCTTCAAGATATGTGCGTGTGATTCAAGAAGAGTATGACTTCGGTGATGTAGAAGAAGAACAATCCACAAGTGAAGTGGCCGCTATTGCTATTGCATCTTCATCATCTCCATCACTCTTTGAATCCTTCAATGAGAATCTTCCTCAACCTTCCGCAAAGTGCTTCGTGGCAAAAGTGATACGTCCATTTTGCATCACTATTTTATATTGTAATTTTCTGCTATTCATCGATATATTTCATATTATGATGCATTACTTATGATATTTCATCTTATTGTGCATGTTTAATTATTATTGGAGAATAAATACCGGGACCAGAAATCTGATGGAAAAAGCACCATCAAGATACCCTATTTCAGAAGATCAGAAGAAGGGGGCATCAGAGGAGTCTTAGAAGTTTAGAAGAGGAAGCCAGCCACGAGGAGACCCGGAGGGGGCTACCAGGGGCCCACACCAGTAGGGGGCGCCCCCTAGCCGCGCCTGGGGGTGGTGTGGCCATCCTGGCCCACCTCTGCCTGCCTCCTTTCGCGTACTTGACCCCCGAGGAACCCTAAGCCTCACAGAACCATCAAGGAAATATTCCGCCGCATCCTCGGGGATGAAAACAACAGAGAGAGAAAAACTCTCCAGCATGGAGAAATTTGCCGTGGAAATTCCTCTCCGGAGAGGGGAAATCATCGCCATCGTCACCGTGATATGTCATAACGTATCCTTAATTTCTCTTGTTCCATGTTGTTTTCACGTTGTTTCCTACATGTTTTCTATACACTTTATGTCATTTTTATCGATTTTCCGGACTAACCTATTGACAAGATGCCACAGAGTCGGTTCCCTGTTTTCTGCTGTTTTTAGTTTCAGAAAAGTTGTTCTCGAAATATTCTCGGAATTGGAAAATTTGAAGCCCAGAAGTCTTAGAATTCCCGAAGGTTCCACAGAGTCCCAAAGAGACTCGGAGGAGGTCCTTAGGGGGCCCACACCATAGGGCGGCGCCCCCCCGGCCGCGCCATGGGGTGGTGTGGGGCCACCCGGCCTCCACCTCTTTTGCCCTTTCACCTATTTATACCTCCCGAGCCGTAAACCCTAAATATATTTTACTTAGTCCCAAAAAACACCCGAGGCCTCCGTCATCGTCATCCCGAGATCGGGAGGGTTCTGGAGCTCTCCCCGACACCCTGCTGAGAAGGAAATAAATCACCGGAGGGGTCTACACCACCATGCCCTCCTCCGAAGTGATGCGTGAGTAGTTCATCCATGGACTACGGGTCCATAGCAGTAGCTAGATGGTTGTTCTCTCCACTTTGTACCTCATGTTTAGATCTTGTGAGCTGCCTAACATGATCAAGATCATCTTTATGTAATGCTACATGTTGTGTTTGACGGGATCTGATGAATGTTGAATGTTATGTCTTCTGATTATCAATCTATCATGTTATCTTCATGCATATGTTATTTATGATATTGCATGCTCTCCGTTATTAGTAGATGCTCTGGCCACGTAGATGCTAGTAACTCCAAGAGGGAGTATTTATGCTCGATAGTGGGTTCATGCCTCCTTTGCATCTGTGCTCGAGTGACAGAAACGTGACGGATGGAGGATGTGTTGTTGCCATTAGGGAGAAAACAACGGTGTTTACCTAGTTTACATTGTTTACATTACACACTTTGCTTACTGCAATAATCTGTTGCTAGCAACTTAATACCCAACGTTTGTTCGAATGATATTCGGAGGGTGGATTATTAGACATAGATGCGGTTGGATGACGATCTATGTATTTTTGTTGTAATGCCCGCATGAATCACATAGTAATATTTATGTCTTGCATATGCACTACGGTGCAGCCTTCATTTCTGTCAATTGCCCAGCTGTAATTTGTTCACCACACATGTTATTTATGTTTCACGGAGAGACACTACTAGTGAACTGTGGATCCCGGTCCATTTCCTCATACTGATAAAACACCTACTGCTTTCATACCGCTTCATACTGTTCCTACTGTTTTCCACACCATACGTTTAACCTCTTTGTGTTCAGCAAAACCGGTGAGATTGACAACCTCACTGCTTCGTTGGGGCAAAGTGATTTGATTGTGTTGTGTAGGTTCCACGTTGCTGCTGAACCGGTAGTGCGCCCTGCCACCTCAGCTGCATCAACCTTCAGAAGTGCTTCTTCCTCCTACTAGTCAATTCAACCTTGGTTTCTTTTCGGAGGGAAAACTTGTTGCTGCACTCTTCACACCTTGCGCTTGGGGTCTCCCAGCAAGCGTGTGTCTACACACCATCAAGCTTTTCTGGTGCCGTTGCCGGGGAGGAAGAGAATTTCTGCAAGGGGGGTCTCTCACTTCCTATCTCTTTTATTTTATTTTGTTTTGCTTAATTTATTTTATTTTTTCTTGTTTGCTTCTCTTTATCAAAAACACACAAAAAATAGTTCTTATTTTATCTGCATTTTTTGTTCTTGTTTTTAGTCTTGCTAAAATGAGTGTTCCTGAAGTTGAAGTTCGTTCCTTTAAGCAACAAGGTGGAGAAAGTTTGAAAGATGCCTGGTATACGATAAGTGATGCTCATCATAAATGCACTAAGAAATATTCCACTTTAATCCTTCTTAGGAATTTTACATTGGTATTACTAGCTGGTATAGGTATGTTCTAGACACTCTTAGAGGCGGTAATTTTCTGGGAACACCTACTTTGGAAGCCTGTAATTTAATTGAAAGTTTAGTTGGAACACCACCTACTAAGGTTGTTAAAACTGAGATCACTTTAGATGATGCTATCAAAAGGCTAAACTCTGTGGAGAAGAATTTGCCAAAGTTCCTTGATAATGGTAGCAAAGTTAATGAATCAATAGTGAGTATCAACAAGAAAATCGATGTTTTAGAAGCTTGCAATGTCCATGATAGTCAAAATATGAGTATTGGTAAATTAGAATAGGCTATGGAAACTTTAAGCTCAACCTTTTCTGCCCTTAAGTTTAAAAGAGAGAAACCTTCTGTGCGAAAAGATAAAAAAAAATGTATGTCCCCAAGGCACCTAAACCAAAATCCCCTAATGTGCTTAAAACTAATAAAAAAAAGTGAAACTAAAAGTGATTTCATGTTGAATCATCTTCAGGGGTGTCTAAGGTACCCATTGCTACAATTGGGGTTTTAGAGGAAATTATTGATTTGGATGCTTCTTCACTTGAAAATACTTGATTCAACTTTTCTGAGCCTAGCTAAAAGGCGTTAAAGAAAAGCACTTCTTGGGAGATAACCCATGGTTTTATTTTTTGCTTTGTCTTTCTCTGTTTTATTTGAGTCAAGGGGTTGTATACTTCTGTAGCAACTCCTTTGTATCTTTCTTTTCATGTTTTAGTAGTGCCAAGTAAGGTTTCTGACGAGAGTTGGAGTTGATTTTCGGATTTCTGCGCAGCAAACAGATTTCTGCTGTCCACCGTAAAAAACCTTATAAATCATATAAAAATCAGGATGACCTGAAATTTCTTGTGCTTATTCCTAGGCTAATTCTGAAACTTTTTCATTATTTAAGTTCTTTTATATGAGCAACGTAAGTGCCTGATGGCTAGGTTGAGACTCCACGTGCAGAGTGTGTAGCTAGTGGCAAGCCTTCTTCCCCACGAGGGTGACTCGAGGGTTTATATCGAACTCTTGGGGAGCCAGTATTTCAGCAGTTGTCTTCCAAGCTTCCTCCAGGATCCTGCAAACAAGTAGAGAATTTTGTGCCCTCAACCTCACCAAGTGGTTGTCAAGCTCAAGGTGTGAGACTTATAAATTGCAATGCAAAACTGAAAGTAAATGTGCAATAATTAAATCTACTACTAAATGCAAATGAGAAAATAAATATTTAATGGATTGTTTTTGTATTTTTGTGATGCAAGTGGTGATGGAGATAATGTAAATTCGAATTGGAGATGCAAGTAAAGTAAATTGCAGAAAAGTAACTAGAGTGTTTACTTATATTTAAAATAGGACCGGGGTTCATGGTTTCACACTTGCATTCTCTCAAATAAAGTAGTAGACGGTGGACATAAAGAATTACATGTAAGATTACAATAACATGTTTAACATTGAGTACTTTCATATGGGCATCACGTCCTAGCATAGAGATCTCTACGGTCATATTGATCCCTCTTATACTCCACCAAGATGCGAAATAAATCATAACACCTCGATAATTAAGGAAAAACCAGAGTATAGCTTTAAGCAATGTGACATGAAGTTGAAGTAAGAACTTGCTAGATATAGTCATGGAGATTGATTAGTGTCACTTCAAATCCCCGGTAACAAGGTACTCCTTTTTATCCCTAGTGAGGTAACTAAGAAAGGTTTAACAAAACCTAAGTGGATCGCTGAACTTCTGTCACTTTCACAGCACTAGCCACCCCCCGTTACTCCAACTAATGCACCCATCAACCCACACACGCTCTCAAGAACTAGATTGATCAAAGCTAGCAAATAAGAACGGGGTACATAAGATACATCTACTCAAATAACTCAAGAGAAACAATTGCAATCTCAGATTCAATAACTCATAGAAAAGATCCACCACATAGGAATTACAACGGTGCCCGTAATCATGTGAGGCAGGTCATACGGATCTAATTAGTGAAGCACATAGAGAGAGAGATACAAGTGCTACTTCCACAAACCCATAGCCCTGGGGTGGACTACTCCCTCTTCATGGAGATGTCGATGGAGATGACGTTGGAGGGGTAGGAGATCACACCGGCGGCGGCCCGCCGGAGTTTTCCCCTCCAATCTGGAACTTCTAGTCTCTGTTTCGGTGTTTCGGCGGCGCTACTCTCCGTAAGGGTATGGGGGACCCTTTTTATAGTCGGTTTTAGGTCAAGAAGGAGTCGGTAAGTCGAAGATGGAAGGAATTGGGGCCACAGGGGCCAAAACGGGGCCTCTCACGCGGCCAAGGAATCTGGCCGCGTGGAGGGTCCTCTTCTGGGCCTCCTTGCCCAATTCTCATGGATCCTTCGCCCGCAAGTCTTCTCCTTCCAAGAAAATGACCCCCGTAGATTTTTAGGTGATTTCGCGGAAGTTTGCCCCCTGAAACGTCAAAAATATAGAAAACGGGGTTTCTGACAGGCAGGGTTAATTCCATAAAAGTTGGGGGACTTTGTAATTTAACCCCAAAATACTATAAAACATTGAATTATACCCTTATATGATGCAATATGTAATAGAAAACAATGTGAAAATATGCAAAATTTATCTATGCATTTTACATGCATCAGTGCCTCGAAAAAATTCTTCTTTACAGACTGTTTGTGGTTTTGACAGATTCTGCCATTTTTCTTGCATTTGCTCTTTTGCGATGTCAAGTGGGTTTCTTTGCTTCACGAAACATCATTGGATATAGCTAATGTTTAAATATATCAATAGAACTTGTGCCATACAGAACCAATGGATTTTAACTGTTGCACTAACCCTCTAATGTGAATTACTGTTTGAGTGTGGTGTGAAGGAAGTTTTCAAGGGTCAAGAGAAGAGGTGATATATGTGATCAAGAAGAGTGCAAGGTAAAAGCTTGGGGATTCCCCCATGGTTCATCCAAGAATATTTTTATAAGACTAAAGCATATAAGCTTGGGGATGCCCAAGGCATCTCCTTCTTTATCAACTACATATCAGGTCACTTCTCGTGAAACTATATTTTTATTCGGTCACATCATATGAAGTTTACTTGGAGCGTATGTTTTTTTCTTTGTTTTTTTTTGGTTTCCTTGATTAAATAATATAGTTGGACCCTAGCATTCTTTGTTTGGGAGAGAGACACGCTCCACTTTTTTGTTTGAATACTTGTTATGCTAGTATTCTTAGTTTTTCTTCTAGCTGCTGCAAAATTTCCTGTTTAGCTCTCGTTTTCATTGCATCTCTTATCCAGAACTATTAGTTTTAGTAGTATTATATGAGTCCTCTCATGTTTTCTTGCTGTAGCATTTATAGATTTTTTGTTAAAGCATGTTATGTATGGTGCTT
Source organism: Alopecurus myosuroides (assembly GCA_028641055.1). NCBI lineage: Eukaryota > Viridiplantae > Streptophyta > Magnoliopsida > Poales > Poaceae > Alopecurus > Alopecurus myosuroides. Next base: position 373,397,778 of record CM054059.1, read on the forward strand.
GCTGGGAAAAGAAACTGCTGCTTGAGGTAGAATTTTTAACGGTGCAAGTAGAAGTTTGTATAGACTGTGACTAGAATTTTTATTATCATGCTAGATGTTATTTTTGTTCTAAAGCCTTGTGGTTATTTAGTAGCATTATTATACTCAAATAGCTGAGAATGTGTAATGTTTCGTTGAAATAATCATGAGTTGTTCTTGTCATATTGAAGCATAAATTTGTGGTGTTCTCCTTTGAATGTTTTATTTGGTTGACTTGGCGCATGCTCACACCATGTTTATGACTATGAACCAGTCGCTTATAGCCTCTATAATCATTTAGTTTTTTGAACTTGTGGTAACACTTATTCTTTGATTAATGATGTTTATGTCGCTATGCATGATTATGGCTCTTATGCTCTCTTGAGTTGTCGCTCCCAGTCTTTTGCTAGCCTCCACCTGTACTGAGTATGAGCTCTACTCGTGCATCCAACTCCCAAAAAACCAAAGTATTCCAATTGTGTCCACCATACCTACCTACATGTGGTATTTAACCGCCGCTCCACAGTAAACTGCTCATGTGTTACCTTTAAAACTTTCAAAATTACTCCTGTTCTGTGCTCCTGTTTTAGCTCATGATGACGTAAAATAGAGAATCTTTATCTCACTTGTTGGTTGGACTTTCACACCCTGGACTAGTGGCTTCATCCGCTTATCCAATGATAGAAGAGCTGGCAGCGGTGTGCCCAGCCCCAAATTAATAACAACAAATTCTCTTCACTATTTTTGCCCTTGATTTATTATTCAAAGCATAATTGTGTAAACAAAAGAGAAAGAGGGATGACCTTCTACCCAAATGCGTCCTTCTATGGGAGCCTCTCTTGTGAAGTCTAGTTGGCTTGTGACGTACTGTATTTTCTGTTTACCATTCGTTGACATAAGCATGCACCTCTCTTAAAATGTTTTCAATACCTCTGTTTAATAAAATAAAAGCTCTAGCACATAAGTTGATCTCTGCTTCCCTCTGTGAAGGGTCTTTCTTTTACTTTTATGTTGAGTCTCCATCTTCTAACTTTATGCACAGTTGAGAGAGCATAGTTGCCATTCTGAGTTTTATGTGCATTTGTCCCAAAAACATTATTAAACTATTCATGATGTGTTATTGCTTGTTCTCTAATTATTTGTTATAGTCTTCCTCATGAACTTTGAAGGTGTCCTAGAATTTATGTTTTGCCCCACTCTTAAGGACTAGCCAAATATCACTTTGCCATGTTTTCTCTATACTTGAAACAAACGTATATCTTCCGTTGCATTGTTATTCATGATCTTTTATTTGTGTTACTTCTCATGATGCAAGGTGATTGCTATGCTTTATTGTTAAAATTCTATTTATCATGCTTGTGTTGAAGTTCTATGATCTCAGCTTACTTATGATTTTACATTTTTGATGATCAAGTTTATGTTGGTAGCATGTCACCTCAGAAATTTTGTGTTTTTATCGTTTACCTACTCGAGGACGAGTAGGAACTAAGCTTGGGGATGTTGATACGTCATAAACGTATCCTTAATTTATTATGTTCCATGTTGTTTCCTACATGTTTTCTATACACCTTATGTCATTTTTATCGATTTTCCGGACTAACCTATTGACAAGATGCCATAGAGCCAGTTCCCTGTTTTCTGTTGTTTTTAGTTTCAGAAAAGTTGTTCTGGAAATATTCTCGGAATTGGAAAATTTGAAGTCCGGAGGTCCTAGAATTCCCGAAGGTTCCACGGAGTCCCTAAGAGACCCGGAGGGGGGCCATAGGGGGCCCACAGCATAGGGCGGCGTGCCATTGGCCGCGCCACGGGGTGGTGTGGGGCCCCCGAGCCTCCACGGCCTTTGCTCTTTCGCCTATTTATACCCCCTACATATTAACCCTAAAAAGACACCAATTCGTCCCGAGAAACACCTGAGGCCGCCGTCATCATCATCCCGAGATCGGGAGGGTTCTGGAGCTCACCCCGGCACCCTGCCGGGAGGGGAATTCATCACCGGAGGGGTCTACACCACCATGCCCTCCTCCAAAGTGATGCATGAGTAGTTCATCCCTGGACTACGGGTCCATAGCAGTAACTAGATGGTTGTTCTCTCCACTTTGTACCTCATGTTTAGATCTCGTGAGCTACCTCATATGATCGAGATCATATTTATGTAATGCTACATGTTGTGTTTGTTGGGATCTGATGAATGTTGAATGCTATGTCTTCTGATTATTAATCTATCATGTTATCTTCATGCTTATGTTATTTATGATCTTGCATGCTCTCTGTTATTAGTAGATGCTCTGGCCAAGTAGATGCTAGTAACTCCAAGAGGGAGTATTTATGCTCGATAGTGGGTTCATGCCTCCTTTGCATCTGTGCTCGAGTGACATAAACATGACGTATGGAGGATGTGTTGTTGCCATTAGGGAGAAAACAACGGTGTTTACCTAGTTTACATTGTTTACATTACACACTTTGCTTAGTGCGATAATCTGTTGCCAGCAACTTAATACCCAACGTTTGTTCGAATGATATTCGGAGGGTGGATTATTAGACATAGATGCGGTTGGATGACGGTCTATGTATTTTGTTGTAATGCCCGTATGATCACATAGTAATCTTTATGTATTGCATATGCACTACGGTGCAACCTTCATTTCTGTCAATTGCCCAACTGTAATTTGTTCACCACACATGTTATTTATCTTTCACGGAGAGACACCACTAGTGAATTGTGGACCCCGGTCCTTTTTCTCATACTGATAATACACACACTGCTTTCATACTGCTGCTACTGCCTTCATACTGTTTTCCTACCGTTTTCCACACCATACTTTTAACCTCTTTGTGTTCAGCAAAACCGTTGAGATTGACAACCTCACTGCTTTCTTGGGGCAAAGTGATTTTATTGTGTTGTGTAGGTTCCATGTTGCTTCTGAATCGGTAGTGCGCCCTGCCATATCAGCTGCATCAACCTTGTGAAGTTACTCCTTCCTCCTACTGGTCGATTCAACATTGGTTTCTTTCTGAGGGAAACTTGCTATTGCACTCTTCATACCTTCCTCTTGGGGTCTCCCAACGAACGTGTGTTCACACGCATCACACCGTCATCGCTCCGGGCATCATCAAGATCGTCATCGTCATCATCATCACCACTAGCACCATCACCCTCACCATCCATCTCCAGCCCGTTATAACAATTAGGGTTCTATATCGTTGTTCTTCACTAGATCTCTCTCCCGGTGTGGATTACCTGTTAGTAGTTGATGCTTGTGAGATTTATCGGTGTTTGCACTTTATGACCATATTGTTATTCATCATTATATCACCTCTAATTATGATCCATATGATGTCTTATAAGTAGTTAGTTTAGTTCTTGAGGACATGTGAGAAGTCAAGATGTTAGTAGTGGAACTATGTTGAAGTAATATGTAGTGGTTTGATATTTAAGTTGTGGTGTTATTCTTCTAGTGGTGTCATGTGAACATCGACTACATGACACTTCACCTTTATGGGCCTAGGAGGATGCATTGTGTATTTGGCTACTAATTGTGGGGTTGCCGGAGTGATACAAACCTAAACCCCCGTTAGGAAACCGATGCACGAGGGAGTGTAGGATTCCAGAGTTTAAGGTTGTGGTTAGATTTATTTTAATTACTTTCTTGTATTTGCGGATGCTTGTAAGGGGTTTAATCACAAGTATGTCTTATTCATGGTTGGGCGGTGCATTAGCATAGGTTCACCCACACAACACCTATCAAAACAATAAATATTAATTTGTATGAAACGAAAGCGCTTGACGAAGTTCCCATGTGTCCTCGAGAACGTTTGCTAATCATAAGTAGAACAACCGATTTGTCCTTTGCTCTCAAAAGGATTGGGCCACTCGCTGCAATTATATTTACTGTATTTTATTTATTCGCACTTATTTATCTTTTGTATCAAAAACCACCAAAAACCTGTTTGCTAGTGTTTACAGTGAATCCTCTATCTAACCTGCTTGTCAACACCTTCTACTCCTTGTTGGGTTTGACACTCTTATTTATCGAAAGTACTACGATACACCCCCTATACTTGTGGGTCATCAAAAGGCCACCGAGGTATCATCTTCCTCCAACTCTAAGACTAAAGTGAAGAGAATAACCTTGTTAGTTCTAGTGTTGAGATGAAATTGCCTCTTTGAGTCTATTTATGACGAACTTGCAAGGTGAGGCCAAGAGGTACTTTGATATTCTCATGAGTCAATTGGGAGAGTACCAAGAGGCTCTTGAGAAGATATGTGAGACTAAGAGGGAAGATTGCATTGGAAAAGGCTCCCTCTGAAATGCTCTTGAGGAAGAACATGAGCTTTAAGTATCTCTTGAGGAGAAACTTGAGACTATTGAAGAGTCACATAATGAATTAATTTCTAAACTCGCTAAAGAACGTGACCATGCAATTTCTAAATATAAAAGGGCTAAAAAAAATAAGGTTGAGTTTGGGGTTGGTCATTAAAAACTAACCGAGGAGCTAGAGAAGCTCACCGGGGCTCACAAGGCTTTGGAGAGTGAACACTGTACCCTCAACAAGTCTTGTGAACAACTTCAAACTCAACTAGATCACTTAAATATGCCTAGTACTTATTCTTATTCTTATGATCATGCAAATGTTATTGAGGAGAATGATAGGTTAAAGGAAGAGGTAGCAAGAATCAAGGGAAAGGGCCCTATTGTTGAGAAGGTTGTCGCTCCTAAGCCACAAGTGGTTGCTCCTAGACCACAATGTCGAGACATCGTAGTAGTTTTCATAGACGGGGGTGCCATGATACTACGGGTAGAGACGTGGGGAGACGTGGTGGTGCGAAGGACAAAAACACAGGGTTTACCCAGGTTTGGTACGTCGCGATAATGCGGCCTTCCTACTCCTGCAATCTCACTAATCAGGGCTAAAGCCTGTGTATACAAGTACAACGTGAGGTTCTGTTTAGCTATTCGCAGATGATCAACTTCCCGGCGAGTTAGCCTATATGCTCTCTCTCTCTCTATCATATCTCCCGTCCGGCTTTATATAATAGCCGGGTTAGGGCATACAGAGTAGGAAACCTAGAAGACTACGGGAACTATTAACTTGGAAAGTAAGTAATCCGCCTTCTACTCCAAGCCAGATCACGTGGGTCCCGGGTTCTTCTAGAATCTGGCTTCTGTGCGTCAGCTTACTGGGCCGCCCAATGGACCGTAGCCCACTACCATTCGGGCCACACGGGCAATCCGGCACTTTAGACTACCATCAGATATACCCCTATTTGGTATATATCCGACAGTAGCCCCCAAGAAGGACCGAGACTCCGTTTTCGCCGTCTTTCGTCAAATGCATCCTTCCGAGAAATACCGGCCTTCAGTCTTGATTCTTCTTTTCTTCCTTTAAAGGAGATGGTAACGTAAAACTCGGAATCCAGAAAATCCGGCTTTTCTCACACGATCCTTCGCAGAGAAGGAACTTCCTACGTCAGCGCTTAAAACTTGCTGACGCAAGGGTCGTTTGGGTTACAGGCGAGAAAACCCTGCAACATCTTTCTGACAGATTCTCGCGGGAAACGAGGAGATAACCATAATCACCCGTCGTTTCATTTCCCGGATTTTTCGGCGAGTAACACGCGTTGAACATCCAACGGTCAAAAGAGCCGTTAGCACGTATCGCGACGAGATTTCGGCTATACATAGCCGCCTTCGTCCTCAACGAAAAACTTCCGCTCTCACTTCGCACGCCACTCCAGCGCCTAAGCTCACAGCGGAGAAAAGCTCCCGAACGTCACCGCGTCCAAGTCCTCACCGGAGACGCCCCAAGCGCCGCTCCGTGATGGCTTCTCCGTCGTCCTCGCCAGCCCGCACCGTCGCCCAAGAAATCGAGGACATCATCAATACGATGGACCCTCAACTAGACTCCCCAGTACGCGCCGCCAGCGACAAGCCGGCGAAGACCACGGGCACCGCGGCGGACGGAGAAAATCTTTCCGCCGCCGTGGATCTTGCGGGTTCCAGCTCCGCGCCCACTCCGCCGTTTGCTCCAGAGACGGTGGAGGAGAAGATCGAACTCGTCGGCGACGAACTCGCGGCCGCGGAGGCCGCGGCATCCGCCGCCGCCGGAGCCGAAGAAGAAATGGAGACTGCCGGAAATTGGAGTGCCTGCAGTATCCCATCATCCCTCCTCCCGACAATGGAGAAGGAGGGATTAGTACTGAAGGGGAAGTGGCGGCTTCCGGAGGATGAAACTGAACCCACGCCGAATGACGGTGAACGAGTTCTTCTCTCCTCCCACCTTCTTAGAGGTATGGGTATTCCACCTTCTGCCTTCTTCCTCCAGATCCTCTCCCACTACAACATCCAGCCACACAATCTCCCACCTAATTCCATCCTGTACTTAGCCAGATTCCAGGCCCTTTTCGAGGGTTATCTAGGTATAGCTCCTAGGCTGGATTTCTGGTTGTACTGTTTCGGGGTTAAGCGGAACTCTTCGGAGGGCGCACTCCCAAATTGCGGAACCATCTCTTTCACTCTTCGGAGATTCCGAGAAGATTGGTTCCCCAAGATTAAAACATCGGAATTCGTCAAGTTTTGGACGGGTTCCTTCTTTTATCATCCCGACATTTCCTTTCCCGGGAAAACGTTCGGGGTTCCACCTTTTTCGAACACCGCCGCTGTTCCCCAAGAGAATTGGGGAACTGAGGCAGTTCAAACCCTGCCGCCGGATCTCCTAAGGATCAGGCGGCGCATCACCAAACTCATCACTTCCGATTCTCCTTTAACCGGCATGGACACAGTCCTTTGCTGGTTAAATAGGCGGATCCAGCCCTTGGCCAACCACGACGCTCGCCTTCTCTGCGAGTACAAGGGAGCCAATGACGAAATGCGGACATCCGACAAGGACTGGTCCGCAAAAGATTTGCGGCGGCGCGTGAATCAATTGGTTGCATCGCGCGACCAATATGAAGAAAGCCGGCCAATGTACACGGACGAAAATCCGGCTCCCAAGGTAAAATTCTTCGCCTTTTGGGATTTGAATTCTTTCTCGATTACTCGGGTTTTGTATCTTTGGCTTAGCTTTTTCGTTTTAACAGATCGCTGATCTTCCCGAGTCGAATCTTGCTTCCGACGCTGAGCTGGAAACGCTGCGTGCCACCTTTGCCGGTGGGCGAAAGCGCAAGAAGATCTCCTCTTCCCAGGAAATCATTGATCTTGACGGGGTTCCCGTCGCCACCTCCAGGTTTGAACATCTGGTTTACTTTCCTTTGTCGGAGTTTTTCTTTTGCTTTCGGAGTTTTAACTTTTCCGACTTTTTGCTTTTAGCCTGCCTCCTTCCACTCTAAAGCCAAAAAAGGCGAAGAGGCACAAGGTTGTGTCCAGCAGAGGCCATCACCCTTCTCCGGCCACCGCGCCGGACACACCGTCCACGATGACAGAAGAGCATGCTGCAGCCCGCCCCCCCACCGAGTCTTTGGAGCCCAGCCAGCCTATTGTGCCGGAAACGGACACGAGGGAAAGGGCGGCTCCCGAGGTGGGAGTCCTTCTCGGATAACTGAGGAGGAGATCCCCACCTTTGACAAGGATTTCAAGAATATCAGCGATGGCCTTAGCGCGGCCGGGACTCTTTTTGCGGAGTACACAAAAGAGTTCACTGAAAACTTAACAGGGTTACAGCGTGTGAGCCAGGTATTGTCCTCAGCCCCCAAGCATTAAGTAAAATGTCTACTTTTCGCTTGATGTTTTACAATATCATGATTTTTTTCATTTTCGTGTTCCAGCAAACAGCTGAAACCATTAACATGGAAGTTTTCAATAAACTTTCCGTCAAGAATAAGGAGGTTAGAAACCTTCTTTCTATTCTCAGCTACATGGCATCATCTCAGCTACAGCTTTCGGAGACAACAGGTATGCTTTATTCTCTGAAGTTTCTTTATCCAGTTTTTTGTCTAAGTACTTTCTCGAGTTTTTCTAAACTCGGAAGTTTTTCCTTGCTTTCCAGCTGCTTTGGCTAAGGCCAAGGAAATAGCTGAAGATGCCGGCAATGCCGAGTTTCTCCGAAAGGAGAATTTGGACCTTCATAAGAATCTTATGAAGGCTCAAAAGGATCTGGAGGCCAGCAACATGGCCCTTGGGATTGCTCAATCCAAGGCCTCCCAGCAGGCGGACAAGGACAAGGCTACTATCCAAGACTTGGAGAACGCCTTAAACCTTCGCCTGGAGGAAGGCTCCGAAATCGACAAGATTCTCGGTAAGTTTATTTTCATTTACCGGTTTTTCCATGTCTTGCTCTCTTTCTCTGCTTTTTCACTTAACCTTTTGGTTGTTTGTCTGAAAAAACAGGAGATAACCCAGATCTTACTCGTATTGAGAGAATCCGAGCCTTTGGGAAGGTGTGGACTGCGATCAAAGCTGCTGGCATGCGGCTGGTCAACAAGTTCCTTCCCACCAGGACTGGGGAATTCTCGGAAGTTTAGAAACTTCCGGGAGCTATCCTGGAGGTGGCGGAGTCCAAGGAGTCCACCTTGCGCTCCGCAGCACGGGGTGGTGCACGCATGGCTCTCGGCCTTATGCGTATGAATTACCCTGGTGCCAAATCTTGGCGCGTGGCATCCGGTATCCCTCAAGGATACACGGAAACCCAGCGAACCACCATCTTTGATGAAATCAAAGGTCACGCCACCAAGATCGCTTCCATGGTGAACATCTCCATCACCTATCTAGAAGAGGAGATCCCCAAAGCCCCCGAGAATGACAGCAGCGAAGAAGACTCGGATGCTTGAAGGGCTGTCCTTAACCTGGATGGTGGAAGTAGAAAATAGGAGCATTACTGCACTTTACAATGTAAACTTATATTGTAATGCTTCTATCCTTTTGTATAAACAAGTACTCCGCCTTTTGCAGTTTAATTATGAAATCCTTTGCAAGTTTTCCGGGTTTTTATATTCCTTTATCTTCTAAGTTCTCTAGCTTATGTGTTTTAACTGTCCTTAATGTTTGAAATGGCTCAATAGTATTATGAATCGTCATGCCAAGTTACTGGGTAAAACCAATCAGTTCAAACTCGGAAACATGGATCATACTAATGGCATTTTTACTAACTAGCTTCAGTGACCCAACACACAAACAATCAGATAATGCTTAGAGAACAGTAAGGAATTTTTTGAATGAAACTTGGGCACGCAGGAACAATCCGAGTTTCCTTTAACCTTTGGTAGGCTGAAAATCATTCAGTTTTTAAACGCCGAGCTCGCAGGCACAATTCGGGTTAACATTGAGTATTTTGTAAGATCATTGGGAAATAGATAAGGTGGAATCATGTTTTGAACTATAATAAACTTGTAAAAAACATGGATATAAGAATTCCGACAACTTTATTTCATGATCTCAAAGATGTTTACATAGAATTGAACTAAGTATAGAAGGGACGTAACTGCTGGATACTCCAGGGCCTCTTTGTCTCTCCTAGTTCATCATCTATCTTTCTCTTTCTTTTGCGATTCGGCTTTTCGGGATCATCTTCCGTATCGCGAATGTCAACAAGATAATACGATCCATTCTTCATGGCTTTACTGATGACAAATGGTCCTTCCCATACTGGGGCCAGTTTGTGCTTTCTTTGCTGCACCAATCTTAGCACTAGGTCATCTTCTTTAAAAGAACGATGCCTGATTTTCCGACTATGATAACGTCGTAAACCTTGCTGATAGATGGCGGATCTTTGGAGCACAAGTTCTCGTTCCTCTTCTAAGAGATCGACGGCATCCTGTCGTGCTTTTTCGGCATCCGAGTCATCGAAATCTTGCACTCTTGGGCTATCATGGATCATGTCCGTTGGAAGGATTGCCTCCGCACCATAAACTAGGAAAAACGGGGTTTGCCCTGTTGACCTGTTCGGTGTTGTTCGAATACTCCAAAGCACGGAAGGTAACTCTTCTACCCATGCTCCAGCTGCTCTATGAAGAGGAGATTCGAGTCTTGGACGTATTCCTTGCAGGATTGAGCTTTTCATTCTTTCAACCTGTCCGTTGGATTGCGGGTGTGCCACAGATGCGAGATCTAGGCGAATTCTCGTTTCTCGGCAATATTTTTCCAACTCTCCAATGGAAAAGTTTGTCCCATTGTGGGTTATTATGATGTGTGGAACGCCGTATCTCATGACTATGTCAATGATGAAATTTCTGACAGTTACACCGTCAAGTTTTTTGATGGGTTTAGCCTCCACCCACTTGGTATATTTGTCCACAGCTACAAGTAGATGTGTAAGTCCGCCTCGTGCAGTTTTGAATGGTCCCATCATATCTAGCCCCCAGACCGCAAAGGGCCATGTAATGGGGATAGTTTTGAGTGCTTGGGCTGGCATATTAGTCTGCTTGGCGTAATACTGACATCCTTCACATGTGTTTACTATGTACTCAACATCTGTCTTGGCCGTTAGCCAGAAAAACCCGACACGGAATGCTTTTTTAACTATGCTTTTTGATTGAGCATGATGTCCGCAATCTCCGGCATGGATTTCTTGCAGGATTTGTCGTCCTTCTTCTGGTGAAATACATCGCAGAAAAATTCTGGAAGTACTGCGTTTATACAGGCAATTGTTAATTACCGTGTATCCTTTGCATCGACGCTGGATTTGTCTTTGCGAGACTTCATCTGCTCCTTCCGGGTACTTCTGATTAACTAAGAAGTTTATATATGGGATTGTCCAATCCGGGTTAACGAGCATGACTTCAATTGACTCGGACGCCAGAGGATAGTCAACATCTCCACCTTTTATTGATGGTTCGTACAAATGTTGGACGAAAACACCTGGTGGTAGGATTTTTACCCTTTCTGATCCCATGCGGGCTAACGCATCCGCGTTCCAATTCTCCTCCTGTTTAACATGGAGTACTTCGAATCCGAAGAAACAAATGGAGAACTCGTCTACCGTTCTCCGATATTCGGCCATTATGGGGCTTTTTGCGTCCCAAGTTTGGTTGAGCTGATGTTGTACCAAATCTGAATCGCCATAGCACAAAATGCGCTTGACCTCTATTTCTTTTGCAATATGAAAGCCATGAAGCAAAGCTTCGTATTCTGCCACGTTGTTGCTGGCGTTGAAGTGTATTTGTAATACATACTCCATTGTGTCTCCTTTAGGGGATTTTAAAACTACACCAGCTCCAGCGCCCTCCTTCATCTTGGATCAATCAAAATGCATGATCCAGTACTCGGACTCCGGCATTGGTGTTTTCTCCATTGCTTCCATCTAGTCGGCGACAAAATCTGCCAAAACCTGGGATTTTATTGCCGTCCTGGGCTGGTACTTAATGTCGAAGGCTGCTAACTCGATGCCCCATTTGGCTACTCGGCCAGTCGCCTCCGCATTGTTTATTATATCTCCTAGTGGTGCTTTACATACCACTGTTATGGAATGTCCTTGGAAGTAATGGCGAAGTTTTATGGATGCGAAAAATACGCCATACGCCAGTTTTTGGTAGTGTGGATACCTTTGTTTGGACTCGGAGAAAACTTCGCTTATATAATATACCGGATGCTGGTCTGGTATGCTCTGTTCGGCTTTCTTCCGTTCCACAATAATTACTGCACTGATAACCCGGTTTGTAGCCGTAAGGTACAATAACATAGGTTCTTCGTCTTTTGGCGATGCCAAAATCGGAGCTTTCATGAAAGTTTCCTTTAACTGGGTTAACGCCGCATCTGCCTCTTCTGTCCACTCGAATTTGTCGGATTTTTTCAGCAACTTGTAGAGTGGTAAAGCTTTGTCCCCCAGCCGACTAATAAATCTGCTGACGGCTGCGGCGGAACCCATCAATCTTTGGACATCTTTTACACACGTAGGCCTGGAGATGTTTAAGATTGCTTTGATCTTTTCTGGGTTAACTTCTATTCCTCTATGAGAAACGATGAAACCCAGAAGTTTTCCTGAGGGAACCCCAAATACGCACTTTAATGGATTTAACTTCATCCTGTAAGTGCGTAAGTTTTCGAAGGTTTCTCGTAAATCCTCAAGGAGTGTATTTCTTTTCTTGGTTACAACAGCAATGTCGTCCACGTAAACATGGACATTTTTGCCAATCTGACTATGCAAACAACGTTGCATGCAACGCTGGTAGGTGGCACCTGCGTTCTTCATGCCAAATGGCATGGTTATGTAATAGTACGTCCCATAAGGGGTTATAAAAGAAGTCTTAATTTGATCTTCCTTTTTCATGCGTATTTGATGGTACCCGGAATATGCATCCAAAAAGCATAAGAGCTCAGAGCCTGCAGTTGCATCTATTATTTGATCGATTCGCGGTAACGCAAACCTATCTTTTGGACACAGTTTGTTTAAACCGGTGTAATCTATACACATTCTAAGGGCAGTGGTATCTTTCTTCGGTACTAACACCGGATTTGCGGACCAATCGGTGTGTATAACTTCCTCGATAAAGTCTGCTGCTAAAAGGCGGATAATTTCCTTGCCGATAGCCTTCCGTCTTCTTCCGTCAAATCGACGGAGACCTTGTTTGACGGGTTTGGAGCCTGGAATCACCTTAAGCTGATGCTCAGCAAGTTCCCTGGGTACGCCTGGCATGTCAGCCGGACACCAGGCAAAAATATCCCAGTTCTCACGGAGGAACTTGATGAGCTCGCTTTCCTATTTGTCGTTCATCCCAGTTCCCACTACGACAAATTTTGTCGGATCTTTGGGATCTAGGATTACCTGTCTTGTGTTCTCGGAGGCCTTGAAGCTATCTGCTGGCTTCCGGGTTTCTTTTCCTGCCGGCATTTCTGTCGGCGATACCTCTTTGGCCAGCTCCTTCAATTCTTCCTTTGCTATGATTTTTTCGGCGCAAAGGGCGTTTTCTTTTTCCAGCTTGTTTGCCAACTTGAAGTCTCCGGATATGGTGATTACTCCTCCTTTTGGCCCTGGAATCTTCAGCTTGTTATAGATATAACATGATCTTGCCATAAATTTGGCGAAAGCTGGACGTCCGAGTATCGCGTGATACACGCTTTCGAACGGCACCACTTCGAAGGATACTTTTTCCTGACGGAAGTGATCTTTTTCCCCGAAAGTGACATCTAGGGAAATTTCTCCTAGGGATCTTGCTTGCCTGCCAGGAACAATGCCGTGAAAATGTATGTTGCTATGGTTGAGCTGGGTCTCGGAGATTTTCAGATGCCTCAGTGTATCCAGGTACATTATATTAATGCGGGATCCTCCATCCATCAGCACTCTTCTTAGCCTAGTGTTCTGGACAATAGGGATTACAACAAGGGCTTGCGTGCCGGGTTCAGGGATATTCCCGGGATGATCAGACTGATCCCAGGTAATTGGTGTATTTGAATACTTCAAGAATTTCGGGGTTGCCGGAACAACCGCGTTTATCTCTCGAAGCGTTCTTTTTGCCACCTTTGCTGATGGAGTTGCCAGGAAAGTTAGGGCACACTCTCCATCAACTCTCGAAAACTTGGGTTCGCCTTTTCGCTGTTGTTCCTGGATTTTTTCGTCAGTGTCCGATTCACTGTCTTTTTCTCAGCTTCTGGCTTTTGTTTGGAAAATTTCCTTTTGGAATTCTTTCCCTTGTTTCCGGATCCTGCACTGCCTTTCATATGCTTGTTCAGCCGGCATTGTGCGTTCATATGGGTGGGTTTCCGAAATTGCGAATGGTGGACGCAGGGTTCTGACTTAATCTTTTCCCATTTTTCTTTGGTGTAATTGATTGGTTCCGAACTGCGTCCTTTCCCCCTATTCCCTTTTTCACTTCCAAAGGCTATGTTAACTTCTTTGGGCTTTTGTGTTGCTTCTGGAGCTCCTTTTTTCTCAGGGCGAGGATTCTTTTTGGCCTGTATCAGTGTGTCGATACTGCCTCCTCTAGCTCTGATGTCGTCTTCGGCTGCAGCATGTTCATTGGCGGTTGTAAGCATAGATCCGAGATCTTTGTGCTGTTTGGAACCGACCATGAACGGTACAAGTCCGGGTTTTAGGCCATTGACGAAAGCATGCATTGCCTGAACGTCAGTTACTCCAGAGCAGCTATTCTTCATTGCAGTCCATCTTGAGATAAAATCCATGTATGGTTCGTCTTCAAATTGGGTGCAACGTTTTAGGTGGTTGATGCTATTCGGGCGTTTGTAGGTTCCCCAGAAATGCTGAGTGAATACTCGAGCCATATCATCCCAGTTGTCGACAGTTCTGGAAGGTAATGCGTTAATCCAATCTCTGGCTCCATCTAGTAACATTAGGGGAAGAAACTTTACAGCTTCCAGGTCTGTCCCATTGTTAATCTGGACGGCTGTATAGTAGTCTGAGAGCCAGGTATCCGGGTTTGTACTACCGGTGTACTTTTGGTACGTTGGACCAACTTTGGCAAAGCCAGAATGCAGGGTTATCCTTCGGATCCTATCTGTGAAGCATTTAGGTCCAAAATATAAGTCGTCTCTTTCCGCCCTATCCATGTGTGCGGAGTACCTGCCGGCTGAATGGACAGAAGGGGATCTACTCCTTTCTTTTCCATTGTTGCGCGGACGCGCTTTTCCGGGATCGTCTCTATTTCTTCCGATATCACGTCCCTTTGGATGAGGTGGAGTTCTACTCCTGTATCTTTCCTTGTCCTTGGGGGGTGTCCGAGATCTCTCACGCCTGTGAGGTATACCCTGTCTTCCAGCTTTTTCAGCCGGGTTTCTCAGAGGTGGCATTGCTTTGTCGTCATTCCGGTATTTTTCTTCCCGGCCGTGGGTGTTAAGTCCACCTTTTGGGAGATGGGATACGGTTCTAGACGCTTCATCCCTGTTATCGGGATTTTTCTTGTCTTTTCTCGGATCCGTTTTCTTCTCATTTGGATCTCTTGGTTCCTCCGGTCCGGGTGCTCCAGCGGCGCAAGTAGCTGTTTTGCATAGGGCGGAGTCGTTATGCAGCCTCCCTGATCGCTCTTGCCCCCGGTGCTATTGCTGCAATTCCTTTCCGAGGAAAGCATACACCCCTCGAAGTTTTTCACCGTTTGAGTACATATCGTTGTTGAGGATGGCGGACGCTGCTTCCGCGTTTTGTATATTGGTTCGCCTCTGGCATCTTTGCCGTTTACCTGCTTTTGCCAAGATGGGTTGTGAAACCTTTCTTTTGGCGGCAGTACTTCCGGTCTTACGATTCCGGGTAACCTTGTAGGTTTAATGGCAGATCTATTCTTTTTCTTGTACTCCTCGATTTCTTCCTTCATGAGCTTGATGTCATCCTGGGTTTTTTGGAGATGTTCACGAGTTCTGAATAGATGTTGCTGTTGCCGTTGGAGAGCTTGTCTCCTGGCTTCTAGCACTTCAGGGGGTTCATGCAATCCCACTGGTGTTTGTAACAATTCCTGTTCTTCTTGCTCTGTCATTGGCGGAACAAGGATTTCTTTTGTTTTCTTCTCCGCAAGTTTTTTTCCGCTTGCATCTCCTACTTCCGGGTTTTCATCAGCTGGATCAGCCAATTTCTTCTTCCGGAGTTTGTATTGGAGTTTTTTAGCGGCCTTGTGCTTTTTCTTGGAAGAGGGAGGCTTTTTAGCAGGTTCATCCTCTGTCAATTCTTTGACATTGGGGAATATTGGAGAAGTTTCTCCGTCTTCTCTCTCTTCCTCTGGCGGAGGAGTTCTAGGGCTTTCCTGACTGTCGGCATCCGTGTTTTGAGCCGGTTTCGCCATTAGTACTTCATGGAATCCCTCCTGAAAAGATTTAACTTTTCTTTCGAAGGCGTCCACGTCTTCGTCTTCGGAATCAAAGTCATCTGATCCGGTTTCTGACTCTAATCTCGCCTCAATGGCGGCTAGCACAGAGTCAGCTTCCGATTTCATCACTCGATTGGCGGATGTCGGATCTTCCACCTCTGTAGTGGGTTTGCTGTTTTCTGCCTCTTGCACGGGATTACTTTCATCCGTGTTTTCGGCGACCTCGGATTGCACCATACCGATAAAGTGTGAATCACTTTTTTGTCGGCGATCTGAGCAAAACCCGGTGTCATAGTCGTCTTCGACTGGGTATAGGGAGGGTGGAAAAAAATTGCTTCCACCGCAAAACCCCATGGCCTCTGCAGTTAGTCCGATGAAGATATTTGTAGATCCAATCGGTAACACGCAGGCACTTACCAGGTGATTTTGCGCCGGTATGTAAGATCCATTGTCGAGGAAGCGTCCGACATCGTTGTCGAACTCCAGGCTCCCGACGGTTATGGAACTGCCGATTCCGCCAAGTATCCCAGATCGAAATTTAACGCCTGACGCCGTCAGCCCCACGGTGGGCGCCAACTGTCGAGACATCGTAGTAGTTTTCATAGACGGGGGTGCCATGAGATTACGGGTAGAGACGTGGGGAGACGTGGTGGTGAAAAGGACAAAAACACAGGGTTTACCCAGGTTCAGTACGTCGCGATAATGCGGCGTTCCTACTCCTGCAATCTCACTAATCAGGGCTAAAGCCTGTATATACAAGTACAACGTGAGGTTCTGTTTAGCTATTCGCAGAGGATCAACTTCCCGGCGAGTTAGCCTATATGCTCTCTCTCTCTCTATCATATCTCCCGTCCGGCTTTATATAATAGCCGGGTTAGGGCATACAGAGTAGGAAACCTAGAAGACTACGGCAACTATTAACTTGGAAAGTAAGGAATCCGCCTTCTACTCCAAGCCAGATCACGTGGGCCGTGATCCGGGTTCTTCTAGAATCCAGCTTCTGTGCGTTAGCTTACTGGGCCGCCCAATGGACCGTAGCCCACTACCATTCGGGCCACCCGGGCAATCCGGCACTTTAGACTACCATCAGATATACCCCTATTTGGTATATATCCGACACACAACATGGCAAGCAAGGTCTTGGATATGTTGCCAAGAGCAAGAATGAGCAAAAGAGGATCAAGAAGAAGGCCAAGCCCTCACAAGCAAAGAAGAATGTTGGTGCGAGTGGTGTTGTCATTAGGGACAACACTAATTGTAGCAACTCCGCGGGAACTAACAATCCACGCTATTTCTTATTTGTTGATTATTATGGTGTTGTGCAAACTAAATATGTTGGTTCTATTGAGGGTTTCATTGATTACTCTATTTGGGTTCCAAAGACCCTTGTTGCTAACATGAGAGGACCCTCCTCGGGTCCTAACTCAAGTCAAAGATTTCTTGTAGGACTATACTTCCGGTGGGTCAAAATAGATACTTGATAGTGGGTGTACAAGTCATATGAACGGAAGCAAGGCACTTGACGGAGATGAGACCAAATACAAATCGAGCAACCGTCACTTATAGGGATAAATCAAAATCTGAGGTGAAGAGTTTCAGCAAGGTGGTTGTTGCTCCTAATATCACCCTTGGAAATTTCATACTTATCGAATCCCTTGGTTTCAATTTAATTTTAGTTCGTGCTTTAGGGAATATGGGGTTCTCCGTCTTCTTTGATCCTAACAAAGTGGTCATCATGTGGAGCAAGTCTCTTGATGTTGCTTACCTTGGGCATGTCAAAAATGAGTTGTATGTGGTAGACTTTTTGGAGTCAACCAACACTGAAACAATGTGTCTCGTAAGACCGACGTGGGGTGGTTGTGGCATCGCCGCTTATCCCATGTCAACATGACAACTTTGCAAAGTTTTCATAAGGGTGACCACATCCTCGGACTAATAGAGAATGTTTCCTTTTCCAAAGATCGTTTGTGTAGGGCTTGTGTTGAAGTCAAGATGAACGATTCTTCGCATCCAATCAAGACAATTATTTCATCGAAGAGGATTTTGGATCTTCTCCATGTTGATATCTTTTGTGCCGTGCCCGAGGCAAGTCTTGGAGGCAAGAAGTATTGCTTGGTGATTGTGGATGACTATTCAATATTCACTTGGGTCTATTTCTTCAAGTTGAAGAGTGAGACTCAACAATCCGTCATCGAATTCTCTAATCAAGTGCAACGTCAACACAATCTTTCTATCTTGGCTCTGCGGAGTGATAATGTCTACAAGTTCAAGAACTACACTCTCAATGAGTTTCTAAGTGAAGAGGGTATTCGTCATCAACATTCCGCTGCATATACCCCTCAATAAAATGGTTTAGCCGAGAGGAAGAACCAGACACTCTTGGATATGGCTAAGACCATGTTGGCGGAGTTTAAGTCTCCCCAATATCTTTGGGCCGAAGCCATCTCCACCGCTTACCACTCATCTAACCGACTCTACATTCACGGCTTAATAAAGACTCCATATGACAACAAACCAAATATCTCCTACTGCCGTGTCTTTGGTTGTAAGTGTTTATATTTGGCAAAAGGAGTTCGTTTGTCAAAATTTCAAACTAAAACTATCGAGGGTACATTTGTTGGTTATGGTGCCGAATCCCACACTTATAGAGTCTTTGAAAAGGCCTCATGAATTATCATTTAATCTAGTAGTGTGGTGTTCGATGAAAATGATGGCTCCCAAGTGGCGCAATTTTGTGTTTACGATGTAGATGTTGAAATTCCTCAAGAAGCCATATGAAGAATGGGCGTGGGATTTTTCCGCCCCATTGAGGGACACCTTGTGGCGACTCGAGAAGGACAATTGTCTACTCAAGTGGAGCCCTAGTATACATTAGAAGATCATGCCAATGGAGCAAGTGGTGGACCAGCCCAAGAATAATTTCAAGACCCTCCTCTTTGTTAACCAAGTTGCTACGCAAGAACCAAGAACTCCCATTCAAACTAGCCAAGGTCAAGGCCAAGATCAACCTTCTTCATCTCAAGTTGAAGCAAGTCATAATGATGATCAAGGCCAACAATCTGGTCAAGACGGGGACCCAAATGATCAAGATGATAAAATGATCCCTCCTCGTAACAATGAGGTGATCGAAGCCTGTCGTAAGAAAAGGATTTCAAGAGCTTTAAGAAGGACTGATGCTTTTGATGAAAAAGTGTTGCAGGATGTGAGAAACAAGAGATCCACAAGAGCTTAATTAGCAAGCTTTAGTGAGAATCAAGATCACATATCCATGTTGGAACCAAAGAAAGTGTTTGAGGCTCTTGAGGATTCAGATTGGATGGAAGCTATGCATGAAGAACTCAGTAACTTAGAGCGCAACAAAGTGTGGAAGCTAGTTGAGAAGCCCAAAGATTGACGCAATGTTATCGACACCAAGTGGATAATCAAGAACAAACAAGATGAGCATGGTATTGTTGTGAGGAACAAGGCAAGTGGAAGGCATTGAATTTGATGAAACCTATGCTCCCGTGGCTCGCCTTGGGTCCATCCGATCCTTCTTGCATGTGCATATATACATAACTTTAAATTGCAACAAATGGATGTCAAGAGTGCTTTCCTAAACGGTCCATTGAAAGAGGAGGTATATGTTAAGCAACCACCAGGGTTTGAGGACCCAACTTCCCTAACCATGTCTACAAGCTCAATAAGGTGCTCTATGGACTTAAGAAAACTCCATGTTCATGGTATGAGCACCTTAGAGAGTTGTTGCAAGACCTTGGTGAAAGGACACGGATGTCGCCTAGGGGGGAGGTGAATAGGCGTTTAAAAAATTACAGTTAAGGCTTGAACAAATTCGGAATAAAACTAGCGTTTAATTTATCAAGACAAAACCTAAACAAATTAGGTTCACCTATGTGCACCAACAACTTATGCTAAACAATTCAAGCAACTATGTGATAGCAAGATATGTTACTATAAGCTCTATGGCTATCACAAAGTAAATTGCATATGTAAAGAGATCGAGTTTAGAAATAACCGAAACACGCGGAGACGATGATTTATCCTGAAGTTCACTTCCCAATGAAAGCTAATCTCCGTTGGAGAGGTATGGAGTCACAATGACTCCAACCACGCAATGGATCACCTTCTTCTCCTCGTTCCTCCACCAATGCGGAGTGCCACGATCCACTAGGGGACCTTTGAGGGCGGTAACCGATCCCGTACAAGGTTGGGGAAATCTCCACAACTCAATTGGAGGATCCCAACAATATCCCGCGAGCTACCAAAACTCCGAGATAGCAACAAGGCCTCGAAAGCTTCCAAAGATCTGAGGCAACAATCAACCGTCTAGGGCACTGATACGTCCAAAAACGTATCTCCTTTTCCGAACACTTTTCTTATTGTTTTCTTATAACTTGCGAGTTTTGGATACCACTAACACGGACTAACGCTGTTTTCAGCAGAATTACCTTGGTGTCTCGTTTTTGTGCAGAAAAATCAACTTTCGGGAAAATGCCCAAAAAAGATCCCATTGGTCCTAAAACACCAGAAGACCCCGGGAGCCAGAAGGGGGCCAGGAGAGGGGCCAGGGGGGCCACACCACCCCCTGGCGCGCCCCCCTTGGCCGCGCCGCCAGGTGGTGTGGGACACCCCCTCGGACTCCCCTTTCGACTACTTATGCCCCGTAAACCTAAAACGGAGGGGTTCGTCATATTCCATGAAAACACAACAGAGCGCCGCCGCCACCTCAAAACTCGATTCTCGGACCAGAAGTTCTTGTTCTGGCGCCCTGCCGGGACGGGGATTCGAAGGAGATCATCGCCATCGACACCGTCACCTCTTCTCCATCAACCATCCACGATTCCCCCGTCCATGTGTGAGTAAACACCATTGTAGTCTGAGAGGGATGGAAGGGATTGGATGAGATCGATCATGTAATAAGGCCAGATTGTTAGGGCATAGTGCCTAGTATCAATTGTTAGTGTTTTCTACAGTTGTTGCAACTTGTTATGCTTAATGCTTGTCACTAGGTCCCGAGTGCCATGATCTCAGATCTGAACATGTTATTGTTTCATGAGTATAATTATGTTTCTTGATCATATCTGCAAGTTGTTTACACATGTCATTGTCCGGAACCCGAGGCCCCAAAGTGATAGAAATTGGGACAACCGGAGGGGATGGTTGTGATGTGAGGATCACATGTGTTCACGGAGTGTTAATGCTTTGCTTCGATGCTTTATTAAAAGGAGCACCTTAATTACCAGTAGTTTCCCTAGAGGCCCCGCTGCCACGGGCTGGTAGGACAAAAGATGTTGTGCAAGTTTCTCATTGCGAGCACGTATGACTATATTGGAACACGTGCCTGTGGTTTGCCTAAATGTTTGATACTTTATATTATTATCTGCAATGCCCATGTTAGATTATTACATGACCTATGTTATCCATGCAACGCCTGTCCATCCATTCCCTCTATGCCTACGGTACTTCCCATACTGCTGTTTTCCGCGATTGCTACTGATGTTACTATTTTACTACTGTTGTTATTTTATTTCTACTGCTGCCATAAAACTGTTACCACTGATTAATTGTTGAGAGCAAGTGTATTTTCAGGTGCAGCTGAATTGAAAACTCACGTGTTAAGGCATTTAAATATTCTTTGGCTCCCCTTGTGTCGAATAAATAAATTTGGGTTTTACTTCCCTGGAAGACTGTTGCGATCCCTTATACTTGTGGGTCATCAAGACTATTTTTTGGCGCTGTTGCCGGGGAGCATAGCTTTATTTATTTGCTCACTTGATCGTGATATTGTTTGTTGCAAGCCTTTCATCATGGGCAAGACTCGTGATGGAAAAGTTCCCATATTACCATCCACTAAGAAGAGGTACAACTCTAAACACCTCTGTTGCTCTTTATTCACTGTATGTTATGAGTAAGCTTCTTACTCCACCACATGCTACACGTACTGTTACTTCTGCTAAGTCTGAGAAAGCTTCTGATACTTTTGATGATTCTTCTACTATGCTTGATGATACTGGCTCTCTAGGTCCTTTCCTAGATGCTACTATTGCTAGATCCAAACAAATTAAAAATGCTGAAATTCCTGTTGAAAATATTGGTACACCTGTTAATTCAACTGAGATTATTGATGATCTTGATGAAACCTATATTGAACTTAATTATGATTTTAGTGAAGAAGCTCGTGCTACTACTCGTGCAACTTCTCTTAACAGTCTTCTTGCAAGACATGCTGTGAAATATAAATCTTCTCTTGATGCTAAGTTTGCCACATCTCCCATACACATTATAGACAAGTATTATGATTTCTCTTTAGATTTATCTTATATATCTATTATTGAGAAGGAACCTTTTTGGGGAACTGAAAGTAAAAGTGCTATGGAACACATGAATGAGCTTTCATCTTTGAGTAGTTTATTTTCCGATGATACTAAGTTGCGTACTTATTTTGTTACCAAGATATTACCTTTCTCATTGAAAGATGAAGCTAAAATTTGGTTTAACAATCTTTCACCTGGGTCTATTACTGATCCTATTGATTTGGTTAATGCTTTCTTTCAAAAATATTTTCCTGCTAGTGCCCAACATGCTGATGTGCAGGACATCTTTAACTTTGAGCAAATTGAAGGAGAAAAATTGCCTGAATCCTGGACAAGGTTTTGTTCTTTAATAAGAGCTAGCCTTGGATATCCATTACCTAAAAAATGAGCTCCTTGATATATTTTATAATGGACTAACTGTTGAATCTAGGACATACCTGGATAGTTGTGCTGGTTATGTTTTCAGGTAAAGAACTCCATAAGAAGCTGAAGAATTAATGGCTAAAATAGCCAAAAATAATGATGATTGGAATATACGTGAGCCTACACCTACACCAGAGCCAACACCAATACCAACACCCAAGAAGAGAGGGATGATTAAATTAAATGATGAAGTGATGAAGGAAGCCAAGAAATCCCTTAAAGAGAGGGGTATTAAATCTGAAGATGTGAAGAATTTACCTCCTATAGAAGAATTATGTAAGCCTATTCCTCATCCATCAAACTGTTGAGGTACACTCTCTCCAATAATTTGATAATAGAGATATTCCCTACTCTAAACCACCTAATCAATGTTTAGATGAATTTGATAATTATGTTGTTAAGCAAGACAACTTTAATAGGAGAGTGCAAAATCATCTTATGGAAAACTCTAGAGCTATTGATAATTTGCATGATATTATTGAAAGAACCTCTAATGATGTTAAAATGCTTGTTAAACATTTTCAAATGGTTCAAACTCAAATTGATCAACTTACTAAAGTGCAAAAAGACATGCTAGCTAATGCTTCTAGAGATAAACATGCTTGTGAAATAATTACTAGAAGTGGTGTTTCTACT
Source organism: Alopecurus myosuroides (assembly GCA_028641055.1). Classification (NCBI taxonomy): domain Eukaryota; kingdom Viridiplantae; phylum Streptophyta; class Magnoliopsida; order Poales; family Poaceae; genus Alopecurus; species Alopecurus myosuroides. The sequence continues at coordinate 373,420,845 of CM054059.1, forward strand.
CAGGACCCCTTGTATCCTGAAGGACATCCTAAAAGAATTGAACAAGATTCTCAGCAACCTAAAAAAAATAGTTCTCCTTCTAAGAATAAGTAGAGACATGAAATTTTTGTAGAATCTTCTGAACCTGCTAAAGATTTCTGATGCTGAAACTAAAAGCGGTAATGATAAAAGTGATGTTTCTGATAAAGAAGAAACTGTAGTTGAACCTGAAAAGAAAAGTAAAACTGCAAGGTATACTAAGGAGGATTTCATTGCTAATAAACATGGTAATGAAAGAGAGCCTTGGGTACAAAAAGCAATGCCTTTTCCTAATAAGAAACACAAATCAAAGGAAGAAGAACATTATAACAAGTTTTGTGAGTGGATGAAACCTCTGTTTTTGTAAATCCCTTTGACTGATGCTATTAAACTGCCTCCTTATTCTAAATATATGAAAGATATTGTCTATAACAAAAGTAAAATTCCTAATGAGGAAATTTCCACTATGCTTGCTAATTATTGTTTCAATGGCAAGGTTCTAAAGAAGCTTGGAGATCCTGGTATTCCTACTATCCCTTGTTCTATTAAAAAACATTTATGTTAGAACTGCTTTATGTGACTTGGGAGCTGGAGTTAGTGTTATGTCGTTCTCTCTTTATAAGAGACTCTCTCTTGAAAACTTGATACACACTGATATATCTTTGCAAATGGCTGATAAATCTAATTCTATTCCTGTTGGTATATGTGAGAATGTTCCTGTGCAAGTTGCTACTAATTGTTTGATATTAACTGACTTTGTTGTGTTGGAAACTCCTAAAGATGATAATATGTCTATTATTCTTGGGAGACCTTTTCTTAACACTGCAGAGGCTGTTATTGATTGCAATCAAGGAAAGGTAACTTTTAATTTTAATGATAAAGAGCATACTGTTTATTTTCCCAAGAAGATTGATAAAAGATATGGTTTAAATTCAATTGAAAATATTGAGACCATCAAGATTGGAGAATTTTATTGTCCCATTCCAGCACCACCAAAAGAATATGAAATTATTATGATTGGGACTATGTCTATCAAGGTTGAGGTAACATAATTATTTAGTGATTAGCAAAGTTTTGCTTCATATGAAAATTGTTCTGGTAACAAGAATTGATCACCCTTGTTAAAAAATGATTTTGAATGAAGAGGACAATGTTTTCACCTTCCTCATTATGTTTTCACCATGTTTACTTCTGTTATCACCTTAGCACTTTAGTATAATCATGTTTTCCATCATCCATATTCATGTTTTCATCATGTTTTCACCATGATTACTGTGGTTATGCATGTTTTCACCACCCACACTTTTGTTTTCACCACTTCCACCTTTGTTTTCTTTGGATATTTTCTATTTGAGTGTCATAGAACCTCTGTAGTTCTGGTTTTGGCTTTGTTTTCCACCTTTTCACTTTTGTCTTTCTGGTTTTTATTAATTATTAAAATTCTGGAAATACCTTAAAAATAAAGTTTCTCGAAAAATTCCAGAAAAATTGTAATAATTTTTTACGTCAAAAATGAGGCAGAGAGCCACCTGGGAGGCCCCAGGGGGACCCACCAGTCAGGCACGCCATGGGGTGCCGCGACCTGGCCCTGGTGGCGCCACCACATGGTGTGGGGCCCCTGCCTCCCCCCACTACCTCTCTCCCCTGCCAAAGTTCCTTCTCTCACCTCCCAAACTCAACACATTCCCTGGAACCCGAGTTCTTGTTGTTATTCCTCGAGATTTTTCGATCTCTTTGCTCAGCCCATCATTTGTGCTGAAATTTTGTGCATTTGCTCTCCGGTATGTGACTCCTCTGATTATCCAAGTAGAATTTTTTTTAATGGAGTATTTCTTGAGTATTTTGGTACTGTAGGTGACAGTTTATGTGAGATTGCATGCTTGATTTGAGTAGAAATAATATAGTTTTGATGCATGTTTATCTCTCCTATAAGTCCCTATCGTAGTTTCCACCTTATAGTTGCTTGAAATTATTTTTTGTAATGATTGTTGAAAAATTTCAGAGATGGAGCACAATGTACATCAACTAAACCAGCATGAGTTCGAGTTGCATGAGTTCATGCTCGTGCACCGTGAAGAAAGAGTGTTCCCATCGATTTATCCGTGTCAGGAATTCATGCGGATTACAGGAATTCTGCAGGACTTCAATACCTTTGTGTATAATGCAGGCCTGGACCGTTTCATTGAGGATGAACCTATCCAACATGTGAAACTAACTATGTATGTGGTGCAGGATTTTCACTTTAGATGGTCCTCAACTAACCTATGGTCCACTATAAAATTTATAATAAAGCTGTAGACTTTCCTTTCGGTGATTTTTGTGCAGCTATCAAGGTACCAGAGTGGGGTTCTTGTGAGAAGATAAGAGGTCAGAGGATATTTGCCAAGGCAGAAGATTCACAGGGGAAAGTGGTAAAATACGAGAAATCCAACTCCCTAGCATTTGATACTTTGCTTATTTCATTTCTAAGTGTGTGTTAGTTAGAAAAACTGCCAACAAGCTATCTGTTTATGATTTGGCGTTTATTTCCGCTGCCTTAAGACATGATAGGTCTTATAACTTTGGTGATTTAATTACTTACCGTCTCTCGCTTAACTGTGAGAAGGGAGAAGTTTGTGGAGGTCTTATTGCCTCGCTCTTGCTAGCTTTGCATGGTTTGGAGCCACACCCTCTAGACCTGCAGTTTCCTTTAGAGAGGCTAGACCTTGTTTCCATGGTTCAACATAAGTTTCTTTCTACCCATGCTCACTTGCACAATTTATCTTTTAAAATAACTTACTCCAAACAATCTAGGTGGAGAGTGACTAAAACTGTTAGGAAAGTACTTTTGTCTGCACCTCTTTGTTTAATCTTAATGACACGCAAGGATGGATGCTTTCTGAGAGTGAGATGGACGCATACATTGAGCACCACCGCCAGCAAGGGCAGGATGCCGGAGAGGGGGACGATGGTGATTTTGTCCAGCCCTCCAACACCACGGGGATCCCGTACCAGCACCTGTAGCGCCCTACCTTTTAATAAAGATAGAACACCTGTGTATCCTGCTATTCCCGGGATCTCTGATAGCATACACATGACAAAATGAAATATTCATTGCAATAGCATCATTCTACATCGTTGATCCAGTGGATAAGAAATAAAATAGCCTTACAAGTGTTATAGTCAACATGGACTAGCCTAAATAACAATGTTCAAGCAAACACAGCGGAAACAAATCTTCAATGAGTCTTCTTAACTTCATGCGCCACATGCAGAACATGTTGGCGGTAGACTCGAGATCCTAAACGAAATCCTCACTCGTCTTCAAAATCATCTGCACGTTGGAATATGCAGCCCCACGGGGGAGGAAGTCAGTACAAACAATGTACTGGCAAGTGACACATGTATGGTGGCAGTTTTGAGGAATAAACTAACTACATGATATTTGGCTGGTGGAGTCTGGGCTATTTGCATAAAGCCAGTTTTGTCCTATATTTGATAAATCATTGAAAAATCTTTGAAAATCAACATGGGTAGACACACCATGTAGTTTGATAAAGGCATCATGGGTAGACACACCATGAAGTTTGATAAAGTCATCATGGGTAGACACACCATGAGTTTGAAAAGTCATCATGGGTAGACACACCATGAAGTTTGATAAAGTCATCATGGGTAGACACACCATGAGTTTGAAAAGTCATCATGGGTAGACACACCATGAGTTTGAAAAGGTAGCACAGAGGGGTAGACACACCATGTGCCCTAGGAAAAAGGTTTCTACCAGGTTTTAATTCATTCAGAAAAGATGAGGAGATCCTTCAGCACCAACTATGTCTAGTTTGCTCAAATGGCCCATAACCGGGGACATGACTAAGATCTTAGTTTTTAACTCTGCAGAGGTTGTGCACTTTCACCTTGAGACTCATTTTCCCCGAGAGAAAAATGAGACAAGATCTTTGGGAAGAGGGATTCAACCATACCAGTATTGACTCGTTGCTCCTAAAATTCTACCATCCAATGCCAATACAACAGGAGGAACCCCCACAACTTACTTAATCTTGGCAGAGCCCATATTACCTCAAGGCTGCACTGGAAGCTAACTATACATGGAAGACCTACAGATCTCTTTAGTCCTGGGTGGCAATCCACAAGTGCACCCTCAGGTGACAACCACCACATCTATGGCCCTGGGAGTGAGTGACAACCACCATAGACATGGCCCTGAGTAGCCACTCAACATAATCCAAGCAATTACCAATCCACCCAGGTGTTTCATTGGGTTGTTAAATTTCAATTTTCAAAGTATCACAACCCGATAAATAGCAGCAGCAGTTGTGATATTGTTCTAGTATAGCTAAACTAGTACCTAGCAGGGGTTTTAGGTTGGCTACATACTACTAGCTGTTCTGAGCATAGCATATACTTTGGAAAATAAATAAAATCACCTATGATGCATACTACTGAAAACTCTAATGCAATAAAAAGTGGGACATGAGAATCACTTGCCTTGTGGAAGTTGGTATAGAAACACTCCACAATTTTAACGTTTCTCTCCGTACAATCTAAACAATACAAATAAATAACAATAAACAAGCAATTCACCAACATACAAACAAATACAACAAGATATACAATACAGAAGTATAACAAGATATTCATCTTGATTGGTGTTAACATGGACAAGGTTTTGACACATAATTCAATATGCAAAAAGAACTAAGTCTTTGGTCATGGGGTTTGCCATTGGTGGTTAAGGGTTGTCGAGGAATATCACTTCACTCAATAAACATAAGAAGTGGATGTGATATGGTTTAGGGTTTAACATTTAATTCAATGTACAAAAGGAATTAAGATGTTTTAGGTCAGGCTTTCCATATTGCCAAAACAAACTTGTTGAAAGGGTCCTAGGGTTGGTCTTTTATCACAAGTATCACACAAGGCTTTTGTCTAAGGGTTTTAGAAAACAAATGCATGATCAACATGATTCATTTCATGGCTTTGGTTAGTAGGGTTGAAGCAATTCACAATATGGCTTGTAAATTTACAGAAAGTATTGGGCTATGGGTTTTTGGTCCAAAAGTTACTTTCCATATGTTTAACATAAAATATGTGTTGGTTTTGATCAAAGTGATCACACCACAATTTTCCTAAGAAGGGGGTTTCATCAAACAACAGTTGAAGTATGATGATTTACTATTATGGGTGGTTTATATGGCAAAGATTACATGAAATGGGTTCTCTAGTCACAAATAGTTTGGGAACTGGTATCTCTGGTCTAAGATTACTAAATGGAACAATTTTCTAGAAGAAAACTAATTAAAATTATTTATAGAATTAAAACTAGGTGCAAAATACTCAAATGGTCATTTAAATTCTAAACTCCATTTTAATTGGTCCAATTATTATTTTGGGACAGAGGGTATGAAAGTAAACATCCTAAGGATTCCAAAAATATTTTATTTTCAATTTTTGGGTTTGTAGAATTTGAATTATGCCACAATTCATCAAACACGCATATTTAAATTTGAACCAATTTAAATTTGTCAAATTTGAATTTGGACAGTTTCAAAGTTTCTACATGTTCAGGGGATTTCAAAAAGTCCAAGTTTATCAAATTTGGCCAAGTGGTTAAAACGTTATGAACATTACAAGTTATAGGGTCTTTTCTGCAAAACTGCATTTGATTTTCTATTCGGAATAAAAAGAGAAAAACGGCTAGCCCAAGTGGCAGCTCCTGATTGGTCCAAAATGCTGACTGGGTGCTTCCGTGGCGTGCTGACTGGGTTGTGCTGACTGTGCAAATTTCATTAAACCCCGAACATTGGATCTAGATCCAGTGGTTGCTTACCCCTTCGATCTAGTGGATCTAATCTAGGCCATTCAAAAAATATCAAACGGACGTAGTTGACAGGAGCTCACCTCGCCGGCGTAACGGCCGGAAGATGGCCCCGCGGCGACGCGCTGCTCTGAAATTCTCCGGCGACGATGTTATGGTGGCGCCCTTGGCTCGGGGAGTGGACGAAGAGCAGCATAGCGCCGTGGAGATGCAGAGGAGGAACACAACGCGCGTCGTCGCTTCCGAGAATGGCGACGATCCACGGACGGAGGCGGCGTAGGCTCCGGCGAGGTGTAGAAAACACGGCACGGCCATTTCCGTGCACGAAAAGAGACGGGAAAGGGTTAGGGGAACGCTCGGGGTCACGGTGAGTTGACACAGATCACAGTGGGGCGGCTGAGCTCACCGTGGCGAGCGGAAAAGGAAGATGGCGGCGACGGCCGTATGTTGTTCCGGCGAGGAATCGGCAGGGCCTCGAGGCACCGCTGAGTAAGGGAGGAGAGGGGAAAGGAGGAGGGGGTTCTGGGCTAGACATGGAGGGGTTTTCGGGGGCGGGGAGGCCGCAGAGTGGGGAGATCGTGTGCGGTTTTGTTCGGCTCGGTCGTGGGGCGAGGCATCGGTTGAAGGTTGGGGACAACGCTCGCGTCATACATGACGTCAGGTGGAGCCCGTTGGTCAGAGAGAGAAAAGAGAGAGAGAGGCGCGTGGGTTGGGCTAGCTAGGCCAGTTGGGCTGCTGGGCCCTGTGTACTGCGCGCGGGCGGTAGATTACGGGTGGGATTGGGCTGCTATTGAGCGCTCGCCCTTTTTTTGTTCTCTCGTTTTTTTTATTCTGTGAATTTTTCATTTCCTTTTTCTTTTCTATTTTATTTCTTTAATAACTTTTCCATAAAAGATCCAATTAACCTCAACCAAGTTCCTACCTTTTTGTAAAATAATTCTTTTTTTAATTATGAATATGAATGTGTTGTTTCCAACACATTTCAATATTGAATTTTGAAAATAGGTATAATGCCTTAATAGTACTAATAATCATTTTTAAATAAAAAATAATAATTAATTGGAAGTTTACTAAAATTAAGAGAGGTGGTATCAAATGTAATTATTTGTTTTCAATATCTTTTACTTGTTTTCAAAAACAAAATAATTTATATAAACATTTTATTGGTTATCACTTGATATAATATTTGAAAGGCATTATGAAAACATTTTTATTCACATGAAATAATTTCTCTTTATAATGAAAACTAGATTTGAAATAGGCTTAGGGTTTAAGGAAGAAAGTTAATTTGGATTCCTAATTCCAATTTCACAGAAATGTGTATTGCTTTCTTTAGTTTCTTGCATCTCATTTGTTTTTTGGTGACTTGTTTACATGAAAACAAAAAGTATCAATTTTTTGTGATTTTTGAGTTTCTCTAAAAATCAGGGATGTTACAGCACCCTGGTTATGACTATGCGCCCGCTGCTTCATCTTCTTCTTGGGCGCCCGAGTACGACCATGCGAGGGAAGACCCACCATAGTGGGGATACTTCTCGCGCCGTGATTGATCTCCACTTAGGCCAAAAGCCTAAGCTTGGGGGGAGGTACACCGACATCACACTCATCTTTATATCATGTTCGGTCGGTTCTATGTATATCCCTATTTTCATTTCTTTCGTTTATTTTTGTTTTCTTTCGCATCTTTCGTTTCTTTTTGTTTTTATTGTTTTGTTCTTGTTTTCCAAAACACAAAAATACAAAAAATATTTCTGTTGTTTCTCTTTGTTTTCTTCTTTAGTTTCTTTTGTTGGTTTGCTTTGTTTTCTTGTTTCGGTTTAGTATTCAAAAATCCAAAAATATTTTGCTTTGTGTGCTTGTTTCTTTCTGTTCGTGTTTTAAATCGAAAACCCAAAAATACTTGTTGTTCTTCTTTGGTTTTCTAAAATTTGTTGCAGAATTCACCGGACTTCCATGTCTCCATTGGAGGTTGATTTTCATTCTATAGTATTCGATCCACACAAGTGAAGAGCAGTAATGATGATTTACGACAATCCGAGTTGTGGTGAGAGGCTGATATGAACTCTATTTATTTTATTTTTGTACATATACTCATCGTGTGAACATGCTTAGTCCGTTCATGTAAGGTGTATGTTATTTAATTGATGCTTGGTAGTTCGTGCTCTCGCGTGTTAGTTCCAACTTATTAATATAGGATAGCATGTCGTATAAATGTTTTCTTGCATTGTTTTATTCATAGAAGGGTATGACATTGTGGTATCTCCCTCTGATTGTTTCGCTTGAATCGACTTGGCACATGTTCACGCATGCTATGACTGAAAACAAAAAGTCAATTAAGCCTCGATGATTTATTTTACCTCAGAGTATTTGTATCATTTTACGCCCCTGTTAATTTTGTTTTGTCGCAAGCATGATTATGACAGTTGTTGCTCTCTTGATCATCGCTCCCCGTCTATTGCTAGCCTTCACCTGTACTGAGTATGAGCTCTACTCGTGCATCCAACTCCCAAAACCCAAAGTTTGCCAAATGTGTCTGATACGTCCATTTTGGATCACTATTTTATATCATAATTTTCTGTTATTCATCGATATATTTCATGTTATGATGCATCTCTTATGTTATTTTATCTTATTTTGCATGTTTTATAATTTTTGGAGAATAAACACCATGACCAGAAATCTGATGGAAAAAGCACCGTCGAGATACCATATTTCAGAAGATTATAAGAAGAAGTGGGACATCCGGGGGTTCCTAAAAGTCCCGAGGAGGAACACATCCAGAAGGAGAGCAAGAGGGGGCCACCAGGGGCCCACACCTAGGGGTGGCGCGCCCTCCTCCCTGGCCGTGCCACCTAGGGTTGTGGCCACCCTGGCCCACCTCCGGGAGTCATCTTTGGCCCCCTGACCCCGAGGGAACCCTAAGCCTCATTCCAACCTCGAAGAATTATTCCGCCGCCGCTGCGGGGCGGAAAACACCCGAGAGAGAAAAGCTCTCTGGCAGGGAGAAATCTGCCGGGGAAATTCCTCTCTGGAGAGGGGAAATCACCGCCATCGTCACCGTCATCACTCCGGGCATCATCAAGATCGTCATCATCATCGTCATCACCACCAGCACCATCACCCTCATCATCCACCTTCATCCCTCTGTAACAATTAGGGGCCTCTATCGTTGTTTTGCATTAGATCGCTCTCCCGGTGTGGATTACTTGTTAGTAGTTGATGCTTGTGAGATTTATCGGTGTTTGCACTTTATGACCAGATTGTTATTATCCATTATATCACCTCTGATATGATCCATATGATGTGTTTTGAGTAGTTCGTGTTGTTCGTGAGGACATGGGAGAAGTCAAGTTGTTATTAGTGAAGTAATGTTGAATAATATTAATGTTTGATATGTAAGTTGTGGTGTTATTCTTCTAGTGGTGTCATGTGAACGTCGACTACATGATACTTCACCATTTATGGGCCTAGGGGAATGCATCATGTATTTGGCTACTAATTGTGGGGTTGCCGGAGTGATAGAAACCTAAACCCCTGTTAGGAAACCATTACACGAGGGAGCGTAGGATCCCGGAGTTTAAAGTTGTGGTTAGATTTATTTCTTAATTACTTTCTTGTAGTTGCGGATGCTTGCAAGGGGTATAATCACAAGTATGTATTAGTCTTCGATGGGACGGTGCATTAGCATATATTCACCCACACAACTCTTATCAAAACACCAAAGTTATTCAGCTGCATGGAACAAAAGCACTTGATAGAACCTCCCGTGTGTCCTCGAGAACATTTGTTAATCATAAGTAAACTCACTGGCTTGTCCTTTGTTGAAGAAAGGATTGGGCCACTCGCTGCAATTATTACTACTGCATTTTATTTACTCGCACTTTATTTATCTGCAATATCAAAAAACCCTACAAATATGTTTTCTAGTATTTACAGTTATTCCTTCATCGAAACTGCTTGTCAACACCTTCTGCTCCTCGTTGGGTTCGACACTCTTATTTATAGAAAGTACTACGATACACCCCCTATACTTGTGGGTCATCAAGACTATTTTCTGGCGCCGTTGCCGGTGAGTGAAGCGCTATTGGGAAGTGGAATTGATAAAGGAAGCTTCGGTTGTAAGTGTTGTTTTTATTTCTGTTTACTGCTTTATTACACTATGTTTGGAACTCCTTTTGAGTCCCTATTTGTGGGCAATGCTTCCACTACTAGGGTAGTAAGTGACCCACTGCATGAATATTTGGATCCCTATAAAATACCTATAAAGATTGTTAAACATGTTATGGATAACTGCTATTCAGGTGACGGAAATATCCATCCTGGTGATCATCTGCTCTTTTTACATGAATTATGCGAGTTGTTCAAGTGTGCAGGTATTACAATGAGCCAAGTGAAGAGGAAATTATTCTCTATATCATTGACAGTCCGAGCCTCTGAATGGTTCAAACTTCTGAAAAATAGCCAGACTATTGAATGGGAGGAAATTGTACCTCTCTTTTATTCTAAATTTTATCCTCCAAGTGAAATCCATAGAGATCAGAACTATATATATATAATTTTTGGCCTTATGACGGAGAGAGTATTGCCCAAGCACGGGGGAGATTGAACTTACTAATGCTCAAATTCCCCATTCATAAGCTCCCTAGTAATATTGTTATTAATAATTTCTATGCAAGACTTCCTGTTCATGATAAGGATTTATTGGATGCTTCTTGTTCTAGATCATTTACATGTATGAAGGATGAAGCTAAATGGGATCTTCTTGACCGTATTCAAGAAAACACTGAATCATGGGAGAATGACAAAGGTAGAAAGTCAGGTATAAATTATGATTATGAATGCATTAAAACTTTTATGTCATTCGTTGATTTTCATAATGTTAGTGTTGCTTATGCTCTTGATTCTCAAGTTGTTGCAAACTTATATAAGGCTTTTACTTCTTGTTTTGAGATTCCTAAAAAGGAATCGGACAAGTACCTTGCATCTTATAAAGATAATGTTAATTGTGTTCCTGCTAGAGATATAGAATTTCATACTGTTGATTCTATTGTGCCTGAACCTTATATTGAGAAAATGCCTTTCTCTGCTAAGGTAAAAGAACAATATATGTTACCTAGTGTGGTTAATAAAAGTGCAAGGAAACAATAGAACCTGAGGAACAAATAACTGTAGAACCTACAGTAGCAATAGTAAAGGACCTTGTTTCTGAAAATGTAGAAGAGGGACACATTATATTTTGTGAAGATGCTTCTAATATTGTCTCTCATCCTAGTAAATCTAGAAAACCTAGTGTTCTTGTGCTATCTATTAGGATATATTATCATTGCTATTATGGTTTGTGTGATATTGGTGCTAGTTCTAGTGCTATTCCTTATGAGCTTTATAAAGAAATCATGCATGAAATTAGTTCTTGTGAGCTTGAAGACATTGATGTGATTATTCAACTTGCTAATCGGGAAACTATTTCTCCAATTGGTATTGTTAGAGATGTGTAGGTCTTGTGTGGTAAACTAAGTAGCCCCTTTGCACGTCACTACTGAACGTCGCTCCACTCGCAGCAACAGCAAGGAAGGCTACAAGTTTGAAGCCTTGCCGCTTGGACCGTGTCGCCGCAAAGGTACCCAGGTGCCTCGTGCTGCTCCTCCCCCAGTCACCCAGGTCGCTGAACTGCGGCGCATCGGCATTGAGGAGTGCAACATCGACCCCGCCGAGCTCACGGCTGATCTGCTGCACCAAGCCAAACTTGGTTGAAGTGCCTGCTTTGCACCAAGTGTGCGACCTTGCACTAGTTTCTTTGTTTTACTTTGATCATGTTTAAAACTATGTCGCGTACCCCGTTTAGAACCAAACTTGCGAGTCTTGCTTGGCACATCCTCTGTTGGAATGTGCGTGGTATCAATCGGTCTGGAAAATGGCCGCTTATCCGTGATAAAGTGGTCGAAAGTGCAACTTCTATTGTGTGTTTTCAAGAAACTAAACGATCATCCTTTGATCTTGCTTAAATTAGGTCGTTTGCCTCGAAACGCTTTGATCGATTTGCGTTCGTTCCCTCTGATGGTGCATCGGGTGGGCTCATTGTGATTTGGCCCAGCTCCAAATTCACGGGGCATGTTCTTCTGGAGGAAACATTCGCTGTCGTTATTAATTTTACGTCCACGGCTACGTTAGAATTGTTCATCCTTGTTAACGTTTATGGACCATGTGAAGGTATTGCTCGTGAGAATTTTATTGCATGGTTATTTCATCTTGATATTGCACCTGAGGCTCTTTGTCTTATTATCGGTGACTTTAATTTTTATCGTTTCTCCGACAACCGTAACCGCCCTGGGGCTAACATCGATGATATGGCTACGTTTAATGAGGTTATTGGTTATTTAGGCCTCATTGAACTCCCCATTTGTTTCACCTGGAGTAATATGCAACCTGGCCCACTTTTTGTGCGATTGGACTGGTTTTTTACGTCGACTGCATGGACCCTCAAGTACCCTAATTCATCGATTAAAACCCGTTCGCGCCCTACCTCTGATCACACGCCCTGCGTTATCTCAATTGGGACAAATATTCCGAAAGCAATGGTATTCCGTTTTGAAAATCATTGGATTAAACTCCCAGGTTTTCTTGATGTTGTTTCTCGCATTTGGGATATACATTGTCCTGGGGATAGTGCTCGTTCTATCTCCGGCAAATTTAAACTTCTCTGCAAGGCTCTTCGAATCTGGTCCACTAGCATTTCGATGATCTCTCATTTTATCGATAATTGTAATGCTACTATCCTCTGCTTTGATGAGATTGAGGAGCAACGTTCACTCCACATTACGGAATGGAACTTTCGTGACATAGTGAAAAAGAAACTCCAATTCCTTCTCGATTGTCAACAGGAATATTGGAAAAAACGTTGCACCACGCGTTGGGCTAAATTTGGAGGCGAGAATACTAAGTTTTTTTCACTCTATGGCTACTATTCGCTTTCGAAACAATTTTATCTCCTCTCTTGACCACGCTGATGGAACTCTGGCTTCTGATCATCATGAAAAGGAGGGCATCTTGTGGGCATCATTCAAAAATCGTCTTGGGGTTTCCGTCTGTTCTGTAGGGAAGGCCTGGAGTCTCCGTCTGTTCCTTTTTCACGAGAAGAGATTGATTCCATTGTGGAGGATCTTCGTATTGACAAGGCCCCTGGTCCAGATGGCTTCTTTGGCCTTTTTATCAAATCTTGTTGGCCTATTATTCGTTATGATTTTTATAAGCTCTGTGAGGAATTTTGGTCCAATTCGGTCAACCTACAAAGTATTAATGATGCTTATATCACACTTATCCCCAAGATCTCCAAACCCACCTGCCCTAATGATTTTAGGCCTATCTCGTTGCTAAATTCGTCATTTAAGCTTCTCACCAAGCTCCTGGCCAACCGTCTGCAACAAACTATTCTCTCCCCAGTGCACGTGAACCAATATGGTTTCCTCAATTGCCGTTCGATTCATGATTGCATCGGGTGGGCTTATGAATACATTCATCAATGTAAACAAGCCATTATTGAGTCTGTCATTCTGAAATTGGACTTTGCTAAAGCCTTCGACACCATTGAGCATGCATCCATTCTTGCCATCCTCAAATGTTGGGGCTTTGATGAGAGATGGCTTTCATGGGTTAGGGCCATTTTCTCAACTGCCACCTCGTCAGTCCTTCTCAATGGAGTCCCTGGAAAAAATTCCTTGTCGACGTGGTGTTCGCCAAGGTGATCCATTCTCGCCAATCCTCTTTGTTGCAGGAGCGGATCTTCTTCAATCTATGTTTAACTCCCTGGCAACTGACGGCGCTCTGGTTCCCCCTCTCCCTATTCCGGGTTTGGACTTCCCTATTGCTCAATACGCCGATGATACGTTAATTATCCTTCAAGCATGCCCTGATCAACTTCTTGCACTCAAAAACCTGTTGATGAACTTCTCGGCTGCCACTGTTCTACGTGTCAACTACTCCAAATCGTGTCTTATGCCTATCAATATCTCGCAGGATTGTCTTAATACCCTAGCCTCCACTTTTGGCTGTGCAACTGGCTCTCTCCCTTTTACTTACTTGGGGCTTCCGCTGGGTGCCACCGGACCCACTGTGCACGACTTATCACGACTTATCACTGATCGTGGATCAAGTTGAACGTCGTCTTAATGCAAGTGTCCGTTTCCTTGATTATGGATGTAGACTCACCCTTGTCAACTCGGTCCTCTCTTCCCTTCCTATACACTTTCTGTGCTCTTTGCGTATCCCCAAAACCACAATTTCCTTATTTGATCGAGTTAGAAGACAATGCCTTTGGGTTAAAAAAGATGACTCTCAAGTGGTTAATTCCCTTGCTGCATGGCCACTTGTCTGTCGTCCTAAACTTCTTGGTGGCTTGGGTATCAAGAACCTAGAGATTCAGAATAAAGCCCTCCTCATGAAACAGTTGCATAAATTCTATTGCAAGCATGATACTCCTTGGGTTCAACTCATTTGGTCTCTCTACAACCCTTCCACTCACCCTCATGCTCAGTCTAAACGTGGATCCTTTTGGTGGCGTGACATATTCAAACTTATTGATATTTATAGAAGCATCACCACCTCCCAGGTCAATAATGGGGCCTCAACCATGTTCTGGAAGGATTTTTGGTTTGGTAACACTCTGCTATGCGACAAGTTCCCCAGGCTCTTCTCTTTTGCTATTGATGAAAACATCTCGATTGCTTCAATGGGATCAACGACTGTGGCATCTTCTACATTTTCCCTGCCCCTCTCGGTCCAAGCATTCGAGGAATACACATCTGCACAAGGGATCCTTGCTAACCTCAACCTTGGTGGCGATGATTCTGATATACGGAGATTTACATGGGGTTCCACCTCATAATCGGCGTCCAAATTTTACTCATTTATCTTCTCGAGACTTCCTCGACAAGACTCCATTAAGATGATTTGTAAATCTAAATGCCTTCCCAAGCTACGTGTCTTCTTGTGGCTATTGCACATGGATCGCCTCAATACCAAGGATCCGATGATTAGGAAGCATTGGTCATTTGAAGGAGGTCCATCTTGTGTCCTCTGTGATCAAGGTGTGCTGGAATCTAGGGATCACCTCTTCTTTCTTTGCCCATTTGCTTCACGATGTTGGGCTGATATCAAGATCGCCTGGGATTGTGCTCTCCCTTTTTCCCAGCGGATCCTCCACTCCAAGAAGGGTTTTTCCGGCCCCTTCTTCACAGAGATAGTTGCTTGTGTCTGCTGGAATATTTGGAGAATGCGTAATGACCTTATTTTCCAAGCCAAGGTCCCATTCCTCATCACATGGAGATCCACTTGTCGGAATGATGTTCTTCTTCACCAGCACATGATACCCCCTTTTAGTACAAGACCTCCTTACTTGGGTTTTGACTTTTCTTTCTTGATGTCTTATTATTCTCCATACCATTTTCTTCCCTCCTAATTCCCTCCTAACCAGACATTGTATTCTTTAGAAAGCTCCTGGCTTTCTTCTATCATTTAATATAAAATTTACACCGTAGGGTTTTTGCCCTACGGTAACATGTTCAAAAAAAAAACTAAGTATACTGCTGATTTTCTAGTACTAGGCACTTCTGCTAGTGATACTTGTCCTATTATATTTGGTAGACCTTTCTTAAATACTTGTGGTGCTGTTATTGATTGTAAAAGGGAGAAAATTCTTACAAAGTTTGAGGGAGATTCTTATGAATTTAGTTTCTCGAAATTTGCTAAAGAACCTTATGAAGCTGAACTGCCTAGTGAAAATTATAAAGTTGAACAACTCGCTGCTATTGCTCTTGCTCCTAACAATCCTTTGCAGCAATACATGGAAGACCACTAAAGTGATGTATTTATGGAAGAAAGGGATGTAATTGATGAGATTTTTCTACATCAGCCAGCAATGCTGAAACATAATTTACCTGTGGAAGACTTGGGTACAACATTACCACCCAAGAAAGATCTTGTTTTTTATTTAAAGCCTTTGCCAGATAATCTTAAATATGCTCACATTGATGACAATAAATTATATCCTGATATTATTAGTTCTCAATTTTTTGATAAAGAAGAGGAGAGATTATTGGGGATATTGAAGAAACATAGAGGTGCTATTGGTTATACTCTTGATGATTTGAAAGGGATTTCTCCTACTGTTTCTCAGTATGCTATTAATATTGAACCTGATGCAAAGCCAGTTGTTGAACATCAACGCCGTTGAAATCCTAAGATGAAGGATATGGTAAGAAATGAGGTATTGAAACTCCTTGACGCTGGCATTATTTATCCTATTGCTGATAGTAGATGGGTTAGTCATGTGCATTGTGTCCCTGAGAAAGGAGGGATGACTGTTGTGCCAAATGAAAATAATGAACTTATTCCTCAAAGAGTAGTAGTTGGTTATAGGATGTGCATTGATTTTAGGAAGGTTAACAAATTCACTAAGAAAGATCATTATCCTTTGCCTTTTATTTATCGAATGTTAGAAAGGTTGTCTAAGAAAACTCATTTCTGCTTTCTTGATGGTTATTCTGGGTTTTCTCAAATTGTTGTTAAAAAGCTTGATCAAGAGAAAGCAGCTTTCACTTGTCCTTATGGAACCTATGCTTATAGAAGTATGCCTTTTGGTTTATGTAATGCTCCTGCTACCTTTCAAAGATGCATGCCTGCTATCTTTCATGGTTTTTGTGAAGAAATTGTGGAAGTCTTCATGGACGATTTCTCCGTCTATGGAACTTCTTTTGATAATTGTTTGCAGAATCTTGATAAAGTTCTTAAGAGATGTGAGGATACTAATCTTGTTCTTAACTGGGAGAAATGCCATTTTATGGTTAATGAAGGAATTGTTCTTGTACATAAAATATCTGAAAGAGGTATTGAATTTGATAGAGCTAAAGTTGAAGCTATTGAGAAAATGCCCTGTCCCAGGGATGTTAAAGGTATTCGTAGTATTCTTGGTCATGCTGGTTTCTATAGAAGGTTTATTAAAGATTTCTCTAAAATATCAAAACCTCTTACTAATCTTCTTCAAAAAGATGTACCATTTGTTTTTGATGAAGATTGTAAAGAAGCTTTTGAAATTTTAAAGAAGGCTTTAATATATGCCCCTATTGTTCAACCACCTGACTGGAATTTACCGTTTGAAATTATGTGTGATGCTAGTGATTATGTTGTAGATGTTGTTCTTGGACAGCGGGTAGATAAGAAGTTAAATGCTATTCATTATGCTAGTAAAACCCTTGATGTTGCTCAAAAGAATTATGCTACCACTAAGAAAGAGTTCCTAGCTGTAGTTTTTGCTTGTGATAAATTTAGGCAGTATATTGTTGATTCTAAAGTTACTATTCATACTGATCATGCTGCTATTATGTACCTTATGGAAAAGAAAGATGATAATCCTAGCCTTATTAGATGGTGCTTCTTTCACAAGAGTTTGATTTACATATTGTGGATAGGAAGGGTGCTGGAAATCCTGTTGCTGATAATCTGTCTAGATTATAAAATGTCCCTGATGACCCTATTCCTGTTAATGATAGTTTTCCTAATGAACATTTAGCTGCAATAAAAGTGAGCTCTCAAGAGAGTCCATGGTATGGTGATTATGCTAACTTTATTGTTTCGAAGTATTTGCCTCCTACCTTTACAACTCAACAAAGAAGAAAATTCTTCTATGATTTGAGGCATTATTTTTGGGATGACTCACACTTATATAAAGAATGTGTTGATGGTATTATG
Organism: Alopecurus myosuroides; assembly: GCA_028641055.1. Lineage (NCBI taxonomy): Eukaryota > Viridiplantae > Streptophyta > Magnoliopsida > Poales > Poaceae > Alopecurus > Alopecurus myosuroides. Next base: position 373,438,420 of record CM054059.1, read on the forward strand.
AGAAAATGTGTTACTGAAAATGAACAAGAAGAGATATAAAATGTCATAGTAGTGCTTATGGAGGACATCACGCTGGAGATAGAACTGCACCTAAAGTTCTACAATCAGGTTTTTATTGGCCTACTCTCTTTAAAGATGCTAGAAAATTTAATTTATCTTGTGATCAATGCCAAAGGGTTGGAAATATTTTTAGACGTAATGAAATGCCTATAAATTATTCTCTTATTATTGAACCGTTTGATTGTTGGTGTTTTGACTTTATGGGTCCTTTCCCTCCTTCAAAAGGCTACACTCATATTCTTGTTGCTTTTGATTATGTTGCTAAATGGGTAGAAGCTATACCTACTAAAAGTGCTGATGGTGAAACCTCTTTAAAAATGCTTAAATACATAGTAAGCATGCCCGTGCATTGCAACGGGAGTGAAAAAACAACTTATTATTGAAAAATTGTTTGCACAATCCAAAATTTACCCCAAATTCGAGTTGAATAATTTTATTTTTCTACCTAGATAAAGCTTCAAGCTGGAATCGGCAGTAAAAATAGTTTGATGTGTAAAATATTCCCTCCGTTCCATAATATAAGATGTTGTAGATATTTTACATGTTGTCTAGATTCAAACTAAAATAAATGGACATATACACTAAAATGTGTCGAAATACATGTGTATATATGTGAATGTGCAAAAGGGCTAAAACATCTTATATTATGGAACCGAGGGAGTATATATGATGACAATATCCTTGTTATAACTATAAACATATCTCATATGACCTGTTGGTATATATTTATCTCATATGACCTCAATTCTCTCATGTTGCGATAGATATCTGGATCTCCATTGCAATTGAATTACCGCATTGGGTGCGTTGAGTTCAAACTTGCGGTTGCCGGTACGTGACACGGCTGAACAACTTAACTAAAATATTTATCTATTTTCACAAATTGTTTGCGATAATTTTATTATTTCTCATGCAGCTTCATCAGGACTCAACACATGCAGGTTTCAAAAAAAAGCACACAACACTTTCTGAAATGCTTTTAATTTTTTTTCATCTAGGTTCCACAATCATTTATAAAGGAACAATTATTATTCATCCACTAATACATGACATTTGTACTTCGGGTACATCATATACTTTTACGAAGATAATTTTTATATTACTTGCAACTATGTGCGGGTACATCAATTAAATCATGTCACCGAGAGAACATGAGAGCAGGTAAAGATAAAATAATAAACTTCCTGGGCGCATGTGAACTTCTCAAACCGGAGGTGTGTACTTGTCAACTTTACATACCAAAATTTCCAGTAGATAATGTGTGCTTTATTTACAGCCTGAACATCAAACAAAATACTCCTACATTAATTTGAGTGCTTGGATACGGACAGTCAACACCTGATGGATTCAGCTCCCACAAGCGTAGGAAAAAACATGTAGAGAGCTCTGTTTGCAAGTGCAAACAATAAGTACCTGACTGATTCAATTCTGAACGAAGTGGTGGACGTAGTCTCCGACAGAAGGACGTGAATTTGTGGTAGACGGCCGACACCCGTGCAGTGAAGCGGGCTCTAGCAACCGTGTCCATCGGTCTCATTTCCATGACCCATGCGCTTCTTGAGGCCTTGTTTGGCAGGGGAGGTTTGGTTCGGTTTTTCTGAGTATTTTCCCAAGTGGATTTGGTGAAAACACCCCAATCACCCAATCCCCCTAAATACTCTCCCATCTCAAAACCTTACAATCTATCTCTTCAAAAATATTGTTTGGTAAGTAGGGATTGATATATTGAAAAATTACGGTCATATTCGTGTTTTCTTTACACTGCGTAAAGATCACCTGCCAGCAGTCTGTACAGGTCCAATCATATCTCCAACTTGACTACTGCTTGTACCTCTAGCCGCGACATTGGCTTCAACGACGGACACGCCCGGCCGGCCGGCTGCTAACATGGTGGCCGGAGCAGTTCCACGCGGCTCTGTTCAGGAATCAGACCAGTGTCTCGACTTGTAGACTGACTGCGACGGCGCAACCTGCATCCTGGTCCGGCGTTGTTGCCAATGGCGAGCTAGGCGCTTGGGCGTCGCTGCGAAGAGCTGCGACGCGAGCTGTAAAAAACGCGAGGGGACAGAGGTGTCGCAATTACTCGCCGACCCGACGAGTTTTGTAGGGATTGCGGGGGCTGAGCCCACTCAATACCAGCCCACCAAACAGCCCGCTCGAGATTTCTAGTGTTTTCGTGTTGGGCCGGGAAAATACCCGATAAAACCTGTCAACACTCTTCAGCCAAACGAGGCCTGACGCGGTCCGGGATGGCCGGAGACGCTGCTTCTTTTGCCAAACACCGTCGTTGCTCGATATGGCGCCAAGAGTGGCTCCTGTATCGAACAAAATCAATTTATCGATCAACCTCTTCCCCTTCACCTATATGAGGACATTCGTTGTTTTCGTCTTGTCGTCTGTCGCCATTGAGCTCGACCTAGATGCCGCCGTCGTCTGATTCTCCATCGCTAATACGGACTAACTGGGGCTAAAGATGTCCTCATATAAATGCATATATGATAAGCCGTAGCTAGCTAGTTTTTTGTTTGCACGGAATAGCTAGCTAGCTAAGTTAGTCTGGTACGAACGTCCTCGTGTATATGCATACATCGTAAGCGATAGCTAGCTAGCTAGGCTAGTCTGCTACTCTTGTACGGATAGGACTCTCATCCACCGAGTACAAGCCGTAGCTAGCTAGCTAGTCTGGGCTGGTCCGGATACGACTCCAATTAGGACTCGTGCGGCACGAAATTAGCTAAGCCAAACAATCCTGCCTTTAATATTTAATATTAGCTATAGACTATAGATTTGGTGGAAGGATAATATGGTAAAATTGATGTTGGACCGGAAGAAATCTTCCTCTCTTTATTATTAGGTAAAGATTATTTTCCCTAGGTTTGGTGTGCCTAGATATCTTATGACTGATGGGGGTTCTCATTTTATTCATGGTGGTTTTAGAAAAACCCTTGCTAATTATGATGTTAATCATAGAATTGCTTCACCATATCATCCTCAAACTAGTGGGCAAATAGAATTATCAAATAGAGAAATCAAATCTATCTTGCAAAAGACTGTTAACAAATCTAGAAAAAATTGGGCTAAGAAATTAAATGATGCTCTGTGGGCTTACAGAACTGCTTACAAAAATCCCATGGGCATGTCTCCTTATAAAATGGTTTATGGAAAAACTTGTCACTTGCCCCTAGAATTAGAACACAAAGCTTATTGGGCAGTGAAAGATTCAAATGGAGATTTTAAACTTGCTGGTGAGAAAATGCTGCTTGACTTAATTTCTCTAAATGAATGGAGGAGTGAAGCATATGAAAATGCTAAGCTCTTTAAAGAGAAAGTTAAAAGATGGCATGATAAGAGAATTATTGAAAGAGAAATTCATGTTGGTGAGAAAGTGTTATTGTATAGGTCTCGTCTCAGATTTTTTGCAGGAAAATTACTCTCGAGATGGGAAGGACCTTTTGTTATCGAAGAGGTATATCGTTCTGGGGCAATTAAAATTATTTCCCTTGAAGAAAACTCTTCACAATTGGTGAATGGCCAAAGACTCAAGCATTATATCTCCGAAGAAACTTATAATGAAAATGTTGATTGTATTCAAGCCATGATCACGGAGGAGTTCATTAGGAAGCATATTTTAGAAACTGCAGAGTCAGTTTTCGAATAAGTAACAGTTTTGGTAAGAAAATGTTCGCGAAACATCCCTAACTTATATTTTTGTTGTTTTTGGAAAATATGAAAAATTATGAGCCGGAAACGAGAGGGAGACGGAGCCCGGAGGCTCCACACCATAGGGTGGTGCGGGCCCACCTCTGGCGCGCCAGCCCATGGTGTGGGCGCCCCGAAGCCCCTCTCCGACTCGTTTTTGGCCTGGATTTTCTTTTCGTTATGAAACTTTTTGCTATATAATCCCTCGGACCCCCCGAGGTCCGTATATTGTTTTCTTGTCGTGTTTCTGTTTTGAGCTGTTTTCCTGACAGGAGTTCAGAGTCTCTAGGTCAAGATGTCCTCCTTCAACTCTAGCGTTGAGGATTACGCTGCACGTCGTCTTCGTCAAATCCAGCAAGACATCCATGAGAGTGCTTTTGCGGGATGGGCGACGGAGGAAGAGATAGATGCAAGGAGGGAAGACATGATCAACAGTTTGAGGGAGGAGATCCGGAGGGCTGCACCAGCACCAACGAGGAACCCCACCTTTGTGGGATCCATTAGCCCTCAGCGCAGCTACTCTCATAATGTGCAGGGGACCGTGCCTCGTGATCAAGACCCCAACGTCTTCCCTGTGATAGCTGAAGCACACTGGGTTGCCGATCAATTCTGCGAACAATATCGTATTCTCAAGGCCAAGGTAGTGATTCTAGAAGCGGAAAACGTTGAGCTTCGTCGCCTCATCAAAGGCTTTCTGACTCCTCTCCGAGTGATTCCACCTTCACCACCGAAGAATTGATTCGTCATTGGTTTTGGCATCCCCTCGGCTTGTCCCAAGCTTGGGGAGTCGCGGTATCACATCACTATCTTTTATCTTTTTACCTTTTCAGTAGAGTCATATCATGAGTAGAGAGGTTACCATATAGGAAGGTTTGCAGTATGGAAGTGTCTCTCCCTAGTTGGTTATCGTTGTATCCGTTGGTGTGAGTTGCCGGTTTAAAATATTAATGAGAAGTTTCATCATTTACTTTCTATGCACTTTATTTCAGTTTTCAACTTCTGTCATATGGTTTAGATTGTTGTTAGTGTTTGGTATCACTCTAGAGATCATCAAGTTAATCTAGTTGGTTTTGGCAACTTAGCTTGGGTCAGCAGAAATAATAACTTGAGTTGCTAGTATAAGAAAAAGGAATTTTCCAATTAGCTCATAAACTTAGTATTCACAAGTTAAGATCATTAGTGCTTTCAATGAAGATTGCATGCTTGGTTTCATCATAAGTATATTTCTTTGTTTTCCTTCAACTCTTATGCTTGCTACCCAGCCTTTCTAGCCAAAAACCCTGTACTGAGAGGGAATGCTTCTCGTGCATCCAAACCTTAAACCCAAAACCTTGCCATTCGTGTCCACCATACCTAGCTACCTGTGGTATTTCACCGCCATTCCAAGTAAATTGCTCATGTGCTACCTTTAAAACTTCCAAACTACTCCTGTTTTTTGTTCCTGTTTTAGCTCATGAGGACGCAAATAGAGAATCTTTATCTCACTTGTTGATTGGACTCACACACCTGGAGTAGTGGCTTCATCCGCTTATCCAAATGCTAGAAGAGCTCGAAGCGGGGTGCCCAGCCCCAAATAATAATACAAATTCTCTTCACTCTTTTTCCCCTGATTTATCAGTCAAAGCATAATTGTGTAAACAAAAGAGAAAGAGGGATGACCTTCTACACCAGTTGCGTCCTTCACCATGGGAGCCGCTCTTGTGAGTCTAGTTGGCTTGTGACGTGCTGTATTTTCTGTTTGCCATTCGTTGACATAAATATACACCTCTCAAAATTTAGACACTCCTCCACGGGTTGTGATTGTTGGCAGGCACCCGAGGATTCGGTTAGACATGGTTTGTGTAAGATGGTTGGGAGGAGTGTCATGCATTTTATACCTTTGTTTTACAAAATAAAAGGTCTAGCACATGAGTGATCAATGCTTCCCTCTGCGAAGGGCCTATCTTTTACGTTTTATGTTGAGTCAGTAAACCCATTTCCTTATGTCTCCAGCAAGCATTTGAGTTGTTGTGTTCTCATCATCTATATGTTGATTTATTGAATCATGTTTTCTATCCTTCTTTGTTTAGCATGCTTTATTATCTGAATGAATATTACTTTGAAAGCTATGAATAATTGTAAAAGAGTTGTTATAATTAAACATCTTAAGATCTACAATATAAACCTTGTTATAAAAACTTCACCTAAGATAAGTATATTTCATTAAATGTTCTCTGAACAAGAACAAAGTTTGCCATTACCAATTTTGATTCTCTCTTTTGTATCTTTGTTTGTGACTCCCTTTACTTGTTTCAAGTTAAGTTATATGAGAGGAAGTTGTTGTCTGTAATGATTGGTGCATAGGTAAATGTGATGCTTCTTGTCCGTATTTTATTTATTGACTCTTCACTCCATAAACCTGTGGTCATGTTTTCTGAGTTCAGTTTCGCTTGGGGACAAGCGAGGTCTAAGCTTGGGGGAGTTGATACGTCCATTTTGTATCACTATTTTATGTCATAATTTTCTGTTATTCATCGATATATTTCATGTTATGATGCATCTCTTATGTTATTTTATCTTATTTTGCATGTTTTATAATTTTTGGAGAATAAACACTGGGACCATAAATCTGATGGAAAAAGCACCGTCGAGATACCATATTTCAGAAGATCAGAAGAAGAAGGGGGACATCCAGGGGTTCCTAAAAGTCCCGAGGAGGAACACAGCCAGAAGGAGAGCCAGAGGGGGCCACCAGGGGCCCACACCTAGGGGTGGCGCGCCCTCCCCCTGGCCGCGCCACCTAGGGGTGTGGCCACCCTGTCCCACCTCCGGGGGTCATCTTTGGCCCCTGACCCCGAGGGAACCCTAAGACTCATTCCATCCTCGAATAATTATTCCGCCGCCGCTGCGGGCCGGAAAACACCCGAGAGAGAAAAGCTCTCTGGCAGGGAGAAATCTGCCAGGGAAATTCCTCTCCGGAGAGGGGAAATCACCGCCATCGTCACCGTCATCACTCCGGGCATCATCAAGATCGTCATCATCATCGTCATCACCACCGACACCATCACCCTCATCATCCACCTTCATCCCGCTGTAACAATTAGGGTCCTCTATCATTGTTTTGCATTAGGTCTCTCTCCTGGTGTGGACTACTTGTTAGTAGTTGATGCTTGTGAGATTTATCGGTGTTTGCACTTTATGACCAGATTGTTATCATCCATTATATCACCTATGATTATGATCCATATGATGTGTTGTGAGTAGCTCGTGTTGTTCTTGAGGACATAGGAGAAGTCAAGTTGTTAGTAGTGAAGAAATGTTGAATAATATTAATGTTTGATATTTAAGTTGTGGTGTTATTCTTCTAGTGGTGTCATGTGAACGCCGACTACATGGTACTTCACCATTTATGGGCCTAGGGGAATGCATCGTGTATTTGGCTACTAATTGTGGGGTTGCCGGAGTGACAGAAACCTAAACCCCCGTTAGGAAACCATTACACGAGGGAGCGTAGGATCCCGGAGTTTAAAGTTGTGGTTAGATTTATTTCTTAATTACTTTCTTGTAGTTGCGGATGCTTGCAGGGGGTATAATCACAAGTATGTATTAGTCTTGGATGGGACGGTACATTAGCATAGATTCACCCACACAACACTTATCAAAACACCAAAGTTATTCAGCTGCATGGAACAAAAGCACTTGACAGAACCTCCCATGTGTCCTCAAGAACGTTTGTTAATCATCAGTAAACTCACCGGCTTGTACTTTGCTGAAGAAAGGATTGGGACACTCGCTACAATTATTACTACTACATTTTATTTACTCGCACTTTATTTATCGGCAGTATCAAAAATCCCTACAAATCTGTTTTCCAGTATTTACAGTTATTCCTTCATCAAAACTGCTTGTCAACACCTTCTGCTCCTCGTTGGATTCGACACTCTTATTTATCGAAAGTACTACGATACACCCCCTATACTTGTGGGTCATCAGTGTCCACCATACCTACCTATTTATGTGGTATTTAATCGCCAATCCGAGTAAATTTCTCGTGTGCTGCCTTTAAAATCTTCGAAAAATTATTCCTGTTTTGTGCCCCTGTTTTAGCTCATGAGGACGTAAATAGAGAATCTTTATCTCACTAGTTGATTGGATTTCACACCCTGGACTAGTGTCTTCATCCACTTATCCAATGATAGAAGAGCCGGCAGCGGGGTGCCTAGCCCCAAACTAATACAACAAATTATCTTCACTCTTTTTGCCCCTAATTTATAAGTTAAAGCATAATTGTGTAAACAAAAGAGAAAGAGGGATGACCTGCTACCTAGATGCGTCCTTCTATGGGAGCCGCTCTTGTGAAGTCTAGTTGGCTTGTGACGTACTGTATTGTCTGTTTACGATTCGTTGACATAAGCATACACCTCTTTTTTTTTCCAATACCTCTGTTTAATAAATAAAAAGCTCTAGAACATGAGTTAATCCCTGCTTTCCTCTGCGAAGGGCCTTTCTTTTATTTTTATTGTTGAGTCTTCACCTTCTCGCTTTATGCACCTTCTTGAGAGCATGGCTGTTATTCTTAGTGTAATGTGCTTGTCCCAAAACACCGTTGATAGTGGTATAACATTGATGCTTGTATCTTTGATATCTTTATTTTTAGTCTTCATTAGAACTTCAGAGGTGCCCTCACATTTATGTTTTGCTCCACTATTAAGGGCAAGCGAGTAAACTTTATCATACCCTATTATGAGCATTGCAATCCTGCAGATTGATATACTTCATGTTGTCTATTATTAGTTTGTTCGCATGCTTTCATGGTTTGGATAACTGTTGGGTAACTTTTATTTTACATACATCTTATTATGAATTGCCTCAGCACTTGATCATGTAGTGAGTATATTTACATCATATGAAACAAATGTGTTCGTAAACGTCTTTTATCGCACTCAGTTGTCACTGAATTGCTTGAGGACAAGCAATAAGCTAAGCTTGGGGAGAGTTGATACGTCCAAAACGTTTCTCCTTTTCCGAACACTTTTCTTATTGTTTTCTTATAAACTTGTGAGTTTTGGATACCACTAACACGGACTAACGTTGTTTTTAGCATAATTACCTCGGTGTCTCGTTTTTGTGCAGAAAAATCAACTTTCGGGAAAATGCCCAGAAAAGATCCCATTGGTCCTAAAACACCAGAAGACGCCGGGAGCCAGAAGGGGGCCAGGAGAGGGGCCAGGAGGGGGCCACACCACCCCCTGGCGCCCCCCTTGGCCGCGCCGCCAGGTGGTGTGGGCCACCCCGTCACCCCCTCGGACTCCCCTTTCGACTACTTATGCCCTGTAAACCTAAAACGCGAGGGGTTTGTCATATTCCATAAAAACACAAAAGAGCGCCGCCGCCAGCTCGATACTCGATTCGGGAATCAGAAGTTCCTGTTCTGGCACCCTGCCGGGACGGGGATTCGAAGGAGATCATCGCCATCGACACCGCCACCTCTTCTCCATCAACCATCAATAATTCCCCCGTCCATGTGTGAGTAAACACCGCTATAGGCTGAGAGGCATGGAAGGGATTGGATGAGATCAATCATGTAATAATGCCAGATTGTTAGGGCATAGTGCCTAGTATCCATTGTCAGTGTTTTCTACCATTGTTGCAACTTGTTATGCTTAATGCTTGTCACTAGGGCCCGAGTGCCATGATCTCAGATCTGAACATGTTATTGTTTCATGAGTATAATTATGTTTCTTGATCATATCTGCAAGTTGTTTACACATGTCATTATTCGGAACCCGAGGCCCCAAAGTGACATAAATTGGGACAACCGGAGGGGATGGTTGTGATGTAAGGATCACGTGTGTTCACGGGTTGTTAATGCTTTGCTCCGGTGCTTTATTAAAAGGAGAACTGATACGCCCATTTTGCATCACTATTTTATATCATAATTTTCTGTTATTCATCGATATATTTCATGTTATGATGCATCCCTTATGTTATTTTATCTTATTATGCATGTTTCATAATTTTTGGAGAATAAACGCCGGGACCAGAAATCTGATGGAAAAAGCACCGCCGGGATACCATATTTCAGAAGATTAGAAGAAGAATTGGGACACCGGGGGTGTCCTAAAAGTTCAGAGGAGGAACCCAGCTAGAAGGAGAGCCAGAGGGGGGCCACCAGGGCCCAACACCATGAGGTGGCATCCCCCCTTGGCCGCGCCACCTAGGGGCGTGTCCACCCTGGCCCACCTTCGGGGGTATTTTTCGCGTACTTGGCCCCCAGGGAACTCTAAGCCTCATACCATCATCGAAGAATTATTCCGCCGCCGCCTCGGGGCGGAAAACACCCGAGAGAGAAAACCTCTCTGGCAGGGAGAAATTTGCCGGGGAAATTCCTCTCCGGAGAGGAGAAATCACCGCCATCGTCACCGTCATCGCTCCGGGGATCATCAAGATCATCATCATCATCACCACCACCACCAGCACCATCACCCTCATCATCCACCTTCATCCCGCTATAACAATTAGGGGCCTCTATCGTTGTTTTGCATTAGATCTCTCTCCCGGTGTGGATTACTTGTTAGTAGTTGATGCTTGTGAGATTTATTGCTGTTTGCACTTTATCACCAAATTGTTATCATCCATTATATCACCTATGATTATGATCCATATGATGTCTTGTGAGTAGTTCGTGTTGTTCTTGAGGGCATGGGAGAAGTCAAGTTGTTAGTAGTGAAGTAATGTTGAATAATATTTAATGTTTGATATTTAAGTTGTGGTGTTATTGTCCTAGTGGTGTCATGTGAACGTAGACTACATGATACTTCACCATTTATGGGCCTAGGGGGATGCATCGTGTATTTGGCTACTAATTGTGGGGTTGACGGAGTGACAGAAACCTAAACACCGTTAAGAAACCATTACACGAGGGAGCGTAGGATCCCGGAGTTTAAAGCCGTGGTTAGATTTATTTCTTAATTACTTTCTTGTAGTTGCGGATGCTTGCAAGGGGTATAATCACAAGTATTTATTAGTCTTGGATGGGACGGTACATTAGCATAGGTTCACCCACACAACACTTATCAAAACACCTAACATTATTCAGCTGCATGGAACAAAAGCACTTGACAAAAACCTCCCGTATGTGCTCGAGAATGTTTGTTAATCATAAGTAAACCCACCGGCTTGTCCTTTGTTGAAGAAAGGATTGGGCCAATTGCTGCAATTATTACTACTGAGTTTATTTACTCGCACTTTATTTATCTGCAATATCAAAAAACCCTACAAATCTATCTATCAGTATTTACAGTTATTTCCTTCATCGAAACTACTTGTCAACACCTTATGCTCCTTGTTGGGTTCGACACTCTTATTTATAAAAAGTACTACGATACACCCCCTATACTTGTGGGTCATCAAGACTATTTTCTAGCACCATTGCGGGGAGTGAAGCGCTATTGGGAAGTGGAATTGATAAAGGAAGCTTCTGATGTAAGTGCTGTTTTTATTACTGTCTTATTGCTTTATTACACTATGTTTGGGTCTCCTTTTTAGTCCTTATTTGTGGGCACTGCTACCACTGCTAGGGTAGTAAGTGACCCACCGCCCGATTATTTGGATCCTTATAAAATAGCTATAAAGATTGTTAAACATGTTAGGAATAACTCCTATTCAGGTGATGGAACTGTCCATCCTGGTGATCATTTGCTCTTTTTACATGAATAATGCAAGTTGTTCAAGTGTGCATGTATTACAATGAGCCAAGTGAAGAGGAAATTATTCTCTATATCATTGACAGGCCGAGCCGCTGAATGGTTCAAACTGCTGAAAAATGGCCAAACTATTGGGTGGGAGGAAATTGTGCCTCTCTTTTATTCTAAATTCTATCCTCCAAGTGAAATTCATAGAGATCGGAATCATATATATAATTTTTGGCATCATGACGGAGAGAGTATTGCCCAAGCATGGGGGATATTGAAGTTACTAATGCTCAAATGCCCCGTTCATGAGGTCCCAGTAATATTGTTATTAATAATTTCTGTGCAAGGCTTTCTCTTCATGATAAGGATTTATTGGATGCTTCTTGTTCTGGATCATTTACACGTATGAAAGATGAAACTAAATGGGATCTTCTTGACCATATTCAAGAAAACACTGAAGGATGGGAGAATGACAAAGGTAGAAAGTTAGGTATAAATTATGATTCTGAATGCATTAAAAAATTTATGTCATCCGATGATTTTCATAATGCTAGTATTGTTTATGGTCTTGATTCTCATCATGTTGCAAACTTATATAAGTATTTTTCTTCTTATTTTGATATTCCTAAAAAGGAATGGGACAAGTACCGTGCTCCTTATAAAGATACTATTAACTGTGTTCCTGCTGGAGTTATAGAAGTTCATACTGTTGATTCTATTGTGCCTGAACCTTATATTGAGAAAATTCTTTTCCCTGCTAAGGTAAAAGAACATTCTATCTTAGCTAGTGTGGTTAATAAAAGTGCAAGGAAACCTGTAGAACCCGAGGAACAAATAACTGTAGAACCTATAGTAGCAATAGTAAAGGACCTTGTTTCTGAATATGTAGAAGAGGGACACATTATATTTTGTGAATATGCTTCTAATATTGTCTCTCATCCTGGTAAATCTCGGAAACCTAGTGTTCATGTGCTATCTGTTAGGATAGGTGATCATTGCTATTACGGTTGGTGTGATATTGGTGCTAGTTCTAGTGCTATTCCTTATGAGTTGTATAAAGAAATCATGCATGAAATTGGTTCTTGTGAACTTGAAGACATTGATGTGATTATTCAACTTGCTAATAGGGAAACTATTTCTCCGATTGGTATTGTTAGAGATGTGGAGGTCTTATGTCATAAAACTAAGTATCCTGCTGATTTTCTAGTACTAGGCACTTTTGCGATACTTGTGCTATTATATTTGGTAGACCTTTCTTAAACACTTGTGGTGCTGCTATTGATTGTAAAAAGGAGAAAATTCTTACCAAATTTGATGGAGAGTCTTATGAATTTAATTTCTCCAAATTTGCTAAAGCACCTTATGAAGCTGAATTACCTAATGAGAATTATAGAGTTGAACAATTGGCTGCTATTGCTCTTGCTCCTAGAAATCCTTTGTGGCAATACATGGAAGACCACGAAAGTGATGTCTTTATGGAAGAAAGGAATGAAATTGACGAGATCTTCTTTACATCAGCCAGCGATGCTGAAACATAATTTACCGGTGGAAGACTTGGGCACCACTTTACCACCCAAGGAGGACCCTGTTTTTGATTTAAAACCCTTGCCTGACAATCTTAAATATGCTTATATTGATGATAAGAAATTAGATCCTGTTACTATTAGTTCTAAACTTTTGGTAAAAAAGAGGAGAAATTATTTGGAATATTGAAGAAACACAGAGGTGCTATTGGTTATACTCTTGATGATTTGAAGGGGATTTCTCCTACTATATGTCAGCATGCTATTAATATTGAACCTGATGCATAGCCAGTTGTTGAGCATCAACGCTGTTTAAATCCTAAGATGAAGGATGTGGTAAGAAACAAGGTATTAAAACTCCTTGATGCTGGTATTATTTATCCTATTGCTGATAGTAGATGGGTTAGTCATGTGCATTGTGTCCCTAAGAAAGGAGGGATGACTGTTGTGCCAAATGAAAATAATGAACTTATCCCTCAAAGAGTATTGGTTGGTTATAGGATGTGCATTGATTTTAGGAAGGTTAACAAAGTTACTAAGAAAGATCATCATCCTTTGCCTTTTATTGATCAAATGTTAGAAAGGTTGTCTAAGAAAACTCATTTCTTCTTTCTTGATGGTTATTCTGGGTTCTCTCAAATTGCTGTTAGAAAGCCTGATCAAGAGAAAACAACTTTCACTTGTCCTTTTGGAACTTATGCTTATAGACGTATGCCTTTTGGTTTATGTAATGCTCCTACTACTTTTCAAAGATGCATGTCTGCTTTCTTTCATGGTTTCTCTGAAGAAATTGTGGAAGTCTTCATGGACGATTTCTCTGTCTATGGAACTTGTTTTGATAATTGTTTGCAGAATCTTGATAAAGTTTTGCAGAGATGTGAGGAGACTAATCTTGTTCTTAATTGGGAGAAATGCCATTTTATGGTTAATGAAGGAATTGTTCTTCGACATAAAATTTCTGAAAGAGGTATTGAAGTTGACAGAGCTAAAGTTGAAGCTATTGAGAAAATGCCCTGTCCTAGGGATGTTAAAGGTATTCATAGTATTCTTGGTCATGCTGGTTTCTATAGAAGGTTTATTAAAGATTTCTCTAAAATATCAAAGCCTCTTACTAATCTTCTTCAAAAAGATGTACCTTTTGTTTTTGATGAAGATTGTAAAGAAGCTTTTGAAATTTTAAAGAAGGATTTAATATCTGGCCCTATTGTTCAACCCCCTGATTGGAATTTACCGTTTGAAATTATGTGTGATGCTAGTGATTATGCTGTAGGTGCTGTTCTTGGACAACGGGTAGATAAGAAGTTAAATGTTATTCATTATGCTAGTAAAACTCTTGATGCTGCTCAAAAGAATTATGCTACTACTGAGAAAGAATTCCTAGTTGTAGTTTTTGCTTGTGATAAATTTAGGCAGTATATTGTTGATTCTAAAGTTACTATTCATACTGATCATGCTGCTATTAAGTACCTTATGACAAAGAAAGATGCTAAGCCTAGGCTTATTAGATGGGTACTTCTCTTACAAGAGTGTGATTTACATATTGTGTTAGTAAGGGTGCTGAAAATCCTGTTGCTGATAATTTGTCTAGATTAGAAAATATCTTTGATGACCCTATTCCTGTTAATGATAGTTTTCCTAATTAACAGTTAGCTGCAATAAAAGTGAGCTCTCAAGAGAGTCCATGGTATGTTGATTATGCTAACTTTATTGTTTCGAAGTATTTGCCTCCTACCTTTACAGCTCAGCAAAGAAGAAAATTCTTCTATGATTTGAGGCATTATTTTTGGGATGACCCACACTTATATAAAGAAGGTGTTGATGGTATTATGCGAAGATGTGTTCCTGAAAATGAACAACAAGGGATATTGAGAAAATGTCATAGTAGTGCTTATGGAGGACATCACGCCGGAGATAGAACTGCACATAAAGTTCTACAATCTTGTGATCAATGTCAAAGGGTTGGAAATATTTCTAGACGTAATGAAATGCCTATGAATTATTCTCTTGTTATTGAACCGTTTGATTGTTGGGGTTTTGACTTTATGGGTCCTTTCCCTCCTTCAAAAGGCTACACTCATATTCTTGTTGTTGTGATTATGTTACTAAATAGGTAGAAGCTATACCTACTAAAAGTGCTGATGGTGAAACCTCATTAAAAATGCTTAAAGACATCATTTTCCCTAGGTTTGGTGTACCTATATATCTTATGACTCATGGGGGTTTTCATTTTATTCAAGGTGGTTTTAGAAAGACTCTTGCTAAATATGTTGTTAATCATAGAATTTCCTCACCCTACCATCCTCAAACTAGTGGGCAAGTAGAATGATCAAATAGAGAAATCAAATCTATCTTGCAAAAGACAATTAACAAATCTAGAAAAAATTGGGCTAAGAAATTAAATGATACTCAATGGGCTTATAGAACTGCTTATAAAAATCCCATGGGCATGTCTCCTTATAAGATGGTTTATGGAAAAGCTTGTCACTTGCCCCTAGAATTAGAACACAAAGCTTATTGGGCAGTGAGAGAGCTAAATAGAGATTTTGAACTTGACGGTGATAAAAGGTTGCTTGACTTAAGTTCTTTAGATGAATGGAGCAGTGAAGCATATGAAAATGCTAAGCTCTTTAAAGAGAAAGTTAAAAGGTGGCTCTATAAGAGAATTATTAAAAGAGAATTTCATGTTGGTGAGAAAGTGCTATTGTATAGGTCTCGTCTCAGATTTTTTGCAGGAAAATTACTCTCGAGATGGGAAGGACCTTTTGTTATCGAAGAGGTATATAGTTCGGGGGAAACTAAAATTGTTTCCCTTGAAGACAACTCTTTGCAAGTGGTGAATGGCCAAAGACTCAAGCATTATATTTCTGGAGATCCTTATAATGAAAATGTTGATTGTATTCGAGCCATGATCCCAGAGGAATTTATTAAGAAGTATATTTCAGAAACTATAGAGTCAGTTTTTTAATAGGTATCAGTTTTGGTAAGAAAACATTCGCGAAACATCTTCCAAGTTTTATTTTTACTGTTTTTGGAAATATGAAAAATTATGAGCCGAAAACGAGGCGGGGACGGAGCCCGGAGGCTACACACCATGGGGTGGCGCGGGCCCACCCCTGGCCACGCCAGCCTATGGTGTGGGTGCCCCGGAGCCCCTCTCCGACTCGTTTTTGGCCTGGACTTTCCTTTCGTTATGAAACTTTTTGCTATATAATCCCCTAGACCCCCCGAGGTTCGTATATCGTTTTCTCGTCGTGTTTCTATTTTGAGTTGTTTCAGCCAGGATCTGTTTTCGGGTTTAGAAGCATCATGGTCTCCGCCGACGACAATAAGGGGGAGGGACCAAAGGAAGATAATACCCAAGACCTGAAGCCGGAGGAGGAGATCGAGAGTGGAGCTGAAGGAGATGTAGAAGAAAACCCACGAGTGTGTCCACGCGCCACCGTCGCAAGCATTACAGTGGTGGCTAACCCCTTGAAGCTCAAGATTAGCGCGTGGATGAGCACCGGAGGGAAGGTTCCACGTCACTCCCTAGCTTCGAGGCCACCTGCTGCGGGAGTCAAGAACTACTTCCACACATTAATCCATGATTATCAGTACAAAAAGGTGCCCCATAGGGATTTGCCCTCTATGTGGGATATGAATCGTTCTAACCGTGCAGATGAAAGAAGCTCTCAACCTAAGGAAGAGTGAGGGGAAAATCCTGGTGGCTGGGATTCACCGTCTGACAGGGATGCAAACTGTATTGATCGCAATACGGAGGTGATGCGTATGCTTATGTTCGCGATTGAAGATCTGAAGAAATCAATTGATAAGCTCATCGAGAAGGATTCACCACCACCACCTAAGAAATAATTTGTCATTGGTATTGGCATCCCCTCGGCTTGTTCCAAGCTTGGGGGGAGTGCCGCGGTATCACATCACTATCTTTCATCTTTTTACTTTTTCAGTAGAGTCATATCATGAGTAGAGAGGTTATCATATAGGATGGTTTGCAGTATGGAAGTGTCTCTCCTTAGTTGGTTATCGTTGTATCCGTTGGTGTGAGTTACCGGTTTGGAATATTAATGAGAAGTTTCATCATTTACTTTATGCACACGTTATTTTAGTTTTCAATTTCTGTCATATGGTTGAGCTTGTTATTAGTATTTGGTATCACTCTAGAGATCATCAGGTTAATCTAGTTGGTTTTGGCAAACTTAGCTTGGGTCAACAGAAATAATAATTTGAGATGCTAGTAGAAGAAAGAGAAATTTGCCTTTTAGCTCATAAATTTAGTATTCACAAGTTAAGATCGCTTGGACTTTCAATGAAGATTGCATGATTGGTTTCATCATATGTATATTTGTTTGTTTTCCTTCAACTCTTATGCTTGCTACCTAGCCTTGCTAGCCAAAAACCCCGTACCGAGAGGGAATGCTTCTCGTGCATCCAAACCCTAAACCCCAAAACATTGCCCTCTGTGTCAACCATACCTTCCTACATGTGGTATTTCACCGCCACTACAAGTAAATTTCTGATGTGCTACCTTTAAAACTTTCAAATTATCCCTCTTTTGTGTTCCTATTTTAGCTCATGAAGACACAAATAGAGAATCTTTATCTCACTTGTTGATTGGACTCACACACCTGGACTAGTGGCTTCATCCGCTTATCCAAATGCTAGAAGAGCTGGCAGCTGGGTTCCCATCCCCAAATAATAATACAAATTCTCTTCACTCTTTTTGCCCCTGATTTATCAGTCAAAGCATAATTGTGTAAACAAAATAGAAAGAGGGATGACCTTCTATACCAGTTGCATCCTTCTATGGGAGCCGCTCTTGTGAGTCTAGTTGGCTTGTGACATACTGTATTTTCTGTTTGCCATTCGTTGACATAAACATACACCTACCAAAATTTTGACACTCCTCCATGGTTTTTGATTGTTGGCAGGCACCCGAGGATTCAGTTAGCCATGGTTTGTGTAAGCTGGATGGGAGGAGTGTCATTTATTTTATACCTTTGTTTATTAAAATAAAAGCTCCAGCACATGAGTGGTCAATGCTTCCCTCCACGAAGGGGCTTTCTTTTACATTTATGTTGAGTCAGTAAACCCACTTCCTTCTGTCTCCAGCAAGCATTTGAGTTGTTGTGATCTCATCATCTATATGTTGATTTATTCAATCATGTTTTCTATCCTTCTTTGTTTAAAACATGATTTATTATCTGAATGAATATTACTTTGAAAGCTATGAATCACTGTAAAAGAGTTGTCATAATTAAACATGTTAAGCTCTACAATATAAACCTTGTTATAAAAACTTCACCTAAGATAAGTATGATTTCATTAAATGTTCTCTGACCAAGAACGAAGTTTGCCATCACCAATTTTGATTCTCTCTTTTGCATCTTTGTTTGTGACTCCCTTTACTTGTTTCAAGTTAAGTTATATGAGAGGAAGTTGTTGTATATAATGATTGGTGCATAGATAGATGTGATGCTTCTTGTTCGTATTTTATTTATCGACTCTTCACTCCATAAACCTGTTGTCATGTTTTCTGAGTTCAGTTTCTCTTGGGACAAGCGAGGTCTAAGCTTGGGGGGAGTTGATACGTCCATCTTTGCATCACTATTTTATATCAAAATTTTCTGTTATTCATCGATATATTTCATGTTATGATGCATCGCTGATGTTATTTTATCTTATTTTGCATGTTTCATAATTTTTGGAGAATAAACACCGGGACCAGAAATCTGATGGAAAAAGCATCGTCGGGTAAAGAGTCGGATTACCACTGTTATGGAATGTCCTTGGAAATAATGGCGGAGTTTTCTAGATGCGAAAAACACACCATATGCAACCTTTTGATAATGTGGATACCTTTGCTTTGACTCGGAGAAAACTTCACTAACATAGTATACAGGATGTTGATCCAGTATACGTTGTTCTTCTTTCCGTCTTTCCACAATTATCATAGCGCTAATAACCATGTTTCTTGCTGTAAGATATAGCAACATAGGTTCTTCGTATTTTGGCGATGCCAAAATCGGTGCTTTCATCAAGGTTTCTTTTAGCTGGGTTAATGCTTTGTCCGCCTCTTCTGTCCAGTCAAATTTGTCGGATTTCTTCAACAATTTGTATAATGGCAGAGATTTATCTCCTAGCCGGCTTATAAACCTGCTGACTGCGGCTGCCGAACCCGTTAATCTTTGTAGATACTTTAAACACGTAGGCTTTGTGATATTCAAGATTGCCTTGATCTTTTCCGGGTTTACTTCTATTCCTCTATGAGAAACGATAAAACCCAGAAGCTTTCCAGAGGGAACCCCGAATACGCACTTTAATGGATTCAACTTCATTTTGTAAGTGCACAAATTTTTGAAGGTTCCTCGTAGATCTTCGAGGAGTGTGTCCTTTTCCTTGGAGACTACGGTGTCGTGGTGGTGTCACGGCAGATGCCATAGGATGGCTAAAGATGTGGGGACGAAGGACGCTGGAGGCGCTCGGGGAGGGATCACGCGACGAGTAGACGCGTGAAGGATGAAACTAGCACTGCAAACAACACGATCTACCCAGGTTCAGGGCCCTCGTGAGGAGGTAAAACCCCTACTCCTGCCTTTCTCTATGTATTCTGGTGTCTCACCGAGTAGCCACAGTACAATGGTTCTTGCTACCGAGTAGCCACTCTTCTCTCTCCGGGTAGAATTAGGTCAAGAATCTCTACGTGTGATCCAACTCAAGTCTCGTCCCTCGCGCAGGAGGCGGCGGGGCACCTTATATACCCGGTGCCCAGCCGGATACAGCCAAAATACAAACAAGTGTCGACATTGTGTGCACACCGTCCTTCTTCCGAGTTCCCGCTGAGAGCTTTGGCTTCTAAGCTTGTCCTGATGCAGAAAGTCGTTGGGCAAAACCAAGTAACCAGTCTGTTATCACTGTGCGAACACAGAGTAGGTCCCCCCTATCCTGCGACGCCCTGCTGACACACTGTCGCTGTCAGGCACGCCGTCCCCAGATGAACAGTGCTGTGAACAGTGCTAAGTACGGACCCGGGATACGCGGGATCCTGTGTCAGAACGGCTCCTTTGACTTCTGGCCCGAGTAGGTTCCCGCCAATCTTACTCGGACCAACTCTTCTACTCGAACTGATATAACTTGCTTGATATCTCCTTCTGGTCATCTTTTTGTAAGACCGAGTAGCAGTCGACCGGGTAGCAAGTACCGGGTAGGCGGCTACTCGTCCAAACTTCTCTTCTGACCCTTTGCCTTTACCCTACTCGGAGGTAACCCCCCGACAGAAGTCCCCGAAGCTGGTAGAGTCCTGCGAACTCGTTCACTGGGCCCTGCCAGCTTAAAACCAATCTTGGCAACCTTGCCCTTGAACCTCAATATGCCGAGTAAAACCTCCGAGTAGCACTTTAAAGAGTACCTTGAGTTTCCTTCCTTCCGAATAGAGCCAGCTTCCTTCTCTGTAACCGAGTAAAATGACTTGGTGAAATCTTGAAACAGAATCTCTGTGAGACAGAGCACAATCCGGCTTTCGGCACTGCAACTGGGCACGTGTCACGCGGACACGACTTCGACGTCTCGGTGCCCGGTAACTGACAGGCCACGCGCCCAGTTTTCACGGGGTGGGCCCACCAGCTCGTAACGTCCCATCACGCGCAGTAATCGCCCACGATCTCGTCGTGGGATCTAATGCGGCCGTTACGCGCGCGTTCCGCGCTGTGTGCGTTTCTAACCGGCCCACAGACCCCATGCCGCACGATTTATTGCCACGATCGATCCCACTACTCCAATTCGTAACGGTAACCCGAGGTGCGGTATAAATACCCCTCGGTAACTTCCTCTTCTCCTTCCGCTTCACTTTCCCCTTCTGCCTCCTCGATTCTCCGCCGTCACAGAGCTCTCCGCCGCCGTGCAACTCTTTGCGCCGCTGCGGGTTCTCCCACTCCGCCAACTTCCTCCAATCTTCTCCCAACTTCCTACTCGCTGCCATGGCTCGCGGTGATAGTGTTCGCGCCGGCTGGGCCGGCTCCGACGTCACCGCCGAGGACTGCCAGTGGCTCGTGAACACCCGGAGGGTTCCTCCCGGTGTTCAATGCCGGCAGCCCGACGGCGAGCTCGTTCCGTCCCCGCAGGAGGGCGAACACGTCGTCTTCCTCACGCACTTTGCGCGAGGATTTGGACTTCCTGCATCCAACTTTCTCCGTTCTTTCCTGGATCACTACGGCCTCCAGATGCATCATCTTCCTCCCAACGCCGTCGTCTTCCTCTCCTACCACGCTGTGGTGTGCGAAGCCTTCCTCGGCGTTCGCCCCACGACGGAGACGTGGTCCAAGTACTTCTTCTTCCGCCAACAGAGCAAGGGCAAGAAGGACGGCGCGGACACCAGCAGCCGGATAACCGAGACCGGGAGCGCCATTATGGTGCAGCGCCCCGGAACGAATCATCCCCGCATCAAGGGCCTGGATTCTGTCCGCAAGTGGCAGAAATCCTTCTTGTACGTGAAGAACATCCCCGCCACGAAGGAGGCCAAGATCGAGGACCGCATCAATCTGCCCCCTTGGAGCAACCGAGCTCCTACCGGGCAGAATTGGAAGAGCAAGCCATCCAACAACAGGAACCTGATGCAGATGGAGGAGCGGCTCGCCCATCTGATCGGAGAAGGGCTCAAGAGCGACGATCCAGTCGCCTGCTGGATTCGTAACCGCGTGCTGCCTCTGCAACGCCGCTCCCACCCCATGTGCTACATGGGCGGCCCCCGCGACTGTACTCGGACGACTACCTTCAAGCTCAGCAACGCGGATGTCGCCGCTTACGCTCGGTCCATCCTGACCACTGGCCTTCGAGACAACTGGCAGTATGGCTTCATCCCCTACAGCCGCACAAAGCCGATTCCACGGGTATGCTCTTCTTAATCTGCTTCTTGTATATGCAATCCGAGTAGATAGCTTCCTCTCCTTGCTGCGACTAGCATTCGCGCTCTGCGCCGAGTAGGGCGTTTAGCGGAACTGCTCAGGCTTAGTGTGCTTGTTGTTTGCACGCCTTGTCGGGTAGCACACTTAGGGGAAACACTTAGGCTTAATGTGCTTGATGTTTGCACGCCTTGCCGAGTAGGACACTTAGCCGAATCGCTTAGGCTTAATGTGCTTGGTGTTTGCACGCCTAGTCGGGTAGAGTTCCTTCATGCTACTCGGCTAACTTGCGATGTTTCTCTATTCTTCAGGTCCTTGATCGCCAGCTCGCTGAGAGCAGTGAGCGCTTCGAGGGCAACTGGTCAGATGACCGGGAGGAAGACGATGAGGTCTCCTTCGAGACCGCGGACAAGCTTAATCCTCCTGAAGCCGCCCAGACGAGTAAGCATCACGTGGACGCGTCTCTTCATGACTGGTCCGAGGATGAATATGAAGGTAACTGACTTTATCCCGTCTGGTCGCGAGCAGCACAAACTAATTGCTTCCTGCTTCTGAATTGCCTTTCTTCCTTTCAATTTCTCAGATGGTGCTGATGCTGAGGATGACGGCGAGGATGAGGACAGGAAGCCCTGGTCGTCGATCCTCTTTCAGTAGCCGCTCCTCTTACACGCAAGCGCACGGGCAGTGGTGCTCAGGAGCCCCCCGCCAAGAAGAACAAAACGACCGGGAAGACGACCAAGAAGACCGCGACGCGAGGAGGGCGGAACATCCCTAAACGCAAGGGGTAAGCATTTTCTCCTTCGTTGCTTCTCCCCGATTTCCTCTGTCCTTCTCTTTTTCCTGAACTTGTTTCTTTCTTCAGAGCCCCCTTGAACGCTGACGCCGCTCTCGCGCCCACCGTGACTAAGAAGAAATCCGCCATTGACGTCGACAACCTCATCGACCTCGACGACGAGACCGGAGCCGCAGCGCAGGCCGGAGCGCGTGCGTCCTCTCCCGTGAAAGGGGACGACTCTGACGACACTCGATATATGGATGGCGACGCCCCCGACGCCGAGCAGGAGCAGCAGACCCGCGCGGATCAAGAAGCACGGGACACTGATCGCGACGCAAGAACGCTTTCCCCTCCGGCCGCCACGGCCGAGGAGAACCTTGATCAAGACCCCGAGAAGCAAGATGATGATGCCGCCCTTGAGCGGCGAGAAGATGACCAGGAGCAGCCAGCGACAAAGGCTGCTGAGCAAGATGATCCCGCGGTCCAGCCGCGGGTAGAAGGACCAGATGCCACACAGCAAGACCCCGCTGCCGAGCAGCGGGTTGAAGTAGCCAATGAGGCGGAGCAATACCCTCTGAGCGGCGCGCAACCAGGCGCCGCGCAGGGTAGCGCTCAGCCGGATGCCGCGCCGAGTAGCGCGCCTTTGGTTCCGCCTACCCAGCAGGGCACTTCCTCCACCGCGCCAAGCCCTCCATCAATGAAGAAGACTAAGACGACATCCAGCCCTCCAGCCCAGCAGCTTATCAAGAAGATCAAACAGGAGGCTGTTGACAAGAATGTTGCCGAGAAGAGGGCTGCCGAGAAAAAGGCTGCCGAGACCCAGGCCGCCGAGAAGCCAGCTGGCCAGTCAGATGGCGCTGTCCGCAAGAATCCTTCGCGTAGTGGTACGCGTGGTGCTGCCACGATGCTGCCGCCAAGACCAACTGCCAAGCCTGGCCAGCTCACCATTCATGAGCCTGAGGCGGCCACGGGGTCCACCTTCCCGGATCCACCCACCTACCCACCTTACATGGTGAAGGTGAGCGAACAACACAACATTCCATTGACCCCAGTGGAGAGGAAGCTCGCTATTCGGAGGGGCAAACAGGCTACGCCGGTGGACTCCAAGCCTCCAGCCAGGAACAAAGACCGATCCGTCTCGTTCTACTCGCGCGAGGTTGCAGAAACCAAGGTGACATCCACGGGCATCGAGCAGATAGTCGACCGGGTTGGATTCATCGATGCTGAGTGGGACAGCGACGTCCTCGGCAACACGAATTGGCACGGCACATCTCTGGGCGATCTGGACCACATGCGTGTCGACTGGAACAAGGCAGACATGGGTTATAAACCCATGACTATTGCGTCCAACACCAGCACTCTCGCCGCCAAGCTCTTCGTCCATCGCAAGGCCGCGGAGGATATTGAACAAACTTACGCGGTAAGCTTTTTTCATCCGTTCCGAGTTGCATTTTCTTTCTCTTCTATTCTGCTGCTTCTTCTTATCCATCCCCCAGTCCCCGAGATTCTGGCCGAGTAGGCGGGTACTCAACCGAGTTGCCGCCTTCTCGGGTTGAATCTACTCGTCTTTGTCTGACTCCTTTTCTTTCTTCCTCCAGAACTGCCTTCTGAAAAGAACCAATCTGTACCGGCGACTGCTGTGGAACCACAGCGTTGCTAGGAGGCGCCTCGAGGCCCTGGAAAAGGAGCTCAAGTTCGCTGAGGCGGCAGATAAGGATGTCATGAACAGCACTCTTAGACTTTCTGAAGTGGAAGCTAAGCTTTTAGCTTTGCGGTTCCTGCGTTTGATGTTTACGCCTGCTTTTTCTTTCTGCTCTAACCCGTCTACTCTGCAGGCAAGTTTAAGGCCCTGGCCGATGAGCACGCGAACTGCCGTGCCTTTGTTGAGAATGGGCAAGCCACGATCAAGAGGCTGGAAGGTATGTTGCTGTCTTCTCGGCTTGTTTTCTTGCTTTCATCTTTGCTACTCTACTGACCGTGCTTTGGTTTTCACAGAAGATCATAAGAAGTTTGTCGAAGAGCATCTCGACTGCCTCAAGCCCGCTGAGGTTCAGGCGCAGATTGCAACCCTTGAGGCGGAATTCAAGAAGAGGCACCAAGCCGAGCTGAAACCACTGCAGGACCAAGTGCGAACTGCTCTCAAGAAAGCCACTGATCTAGCCACCGAGAGGGACAACGCGGTGGCCGAGAAGAAAAAGGCTGAAACGGCAGCCACAACGAAGCGACAGGCCCTCGAGCTGGAATGCAAGTCACTGAAGGAGAGCAACGCGGATCTTTTGCTCCAGCTATCGCAGTTCCGCAAGGTGGAAGAGAAGCATGTTGCTGATGAAGAAACATGGAAGAAAAAGCTGCAGGCGCTACTCTTCGATCTGAACAGTAAGTGCTTGCTTCCCCGCCCTTCTCCTGTTTCTTGCGCTTCTTCGCTGCTTGGTTTGTTTTTCTACTCGGCTTCTGTTTCTGATCTTCTCAATAGCTTTTTCAGAATTCTTCCCCGACCTCGAGTCATCTTGCAAGCCTGCCTTGGCGAAAGCCCGAGCAGCTCATATTGAGAAGGGCGAACCCATGGACACCAAGGCCGAGATCGAAGATAGCATCACGGTCATGCAGGGGCAGCTTCAGCGCTTAAGCGGTGTGGGCACCGATCTGGTGCGCACCGCATTCAAGCTCCACGAGGTGTTCTGGCCCAAGGACTCCGCACCAAAAACTATCCGCGGACTTGCCGCGAAGCTGAACGGCGTGAAGGCCGAGCTGAAGAAGTGGAGGGCGTCTGGAGCTCGGGCAGGCGCTGATATGATGCTGCTCTTCATCACCAGCTGGTACGAGAACCTCAATCTGCAGGTTGTCCGCGAGATGCGTGAGGACTCCAAGTGGGAGACGGGTACCGACTGCGTGGCTCTCCGCCAGGCCGTCGCGTACGAGGTCGCCCAATACGCAAGCACCGCGCGCTTCATCGACGGTCTCACCGAGCCCGACACCGAGGTGGACGAAGGCGACGATGAAGAAGACGAGGACTCCACCGAGTCTGATCTGGGCAGCTTCGAGAGCGAACGCTACAAGGCCGGGAAGGGGAAGGTCGCGGTCGTCGCGGACAGCGAGGAAGAGGCCGAGAGCGTGGATATGGAAATCGACACTGCGGCTCTCGAGTTCGGCACCTCCTCAGGTGCGGCTCTCGACGACACGGCGCGGCTCCTCGCCCAGACTGCGGCCTCCAGCTCGGTGGCCACGGCCACTTCCGAGCAGGCTGCTACTGAGCCGGATGCTGATGCCGCGAAGACTGACGCCGCCAACTCGGATACTGATGCTGCCAAGACCAACGCTGAAGCTGAAACCGACAAGGCCCATGCTGATGATGAAGCCACCAAGACCAGCGCTGACGATGAAGCTACCAAGGCCAGCACCGAGAACGTTGCTACCTCGACCTGATTTTCTCCTGCAATCTTATCCTTCAAACACTTATCAGATCCCCGGGATGCCGGGTGCAGATGTATCGAAACAATTATCCTTGTCGTTTGCTACTCAGTTTTATTCACATTTGATATTTTAACTTAGTCAATTTGAGCAACTTTGGCTCGAATGCCGAGTTGCGTTATCATGCGAGTCCCCGAGTTGCATTTCTTATTCGCTCTTCCTTTTTATCTCAGCTCTTACCCGCAACTTGTTGCTTTTTTGGTATTCGAGTCACAAGAGTTCAAAGTTGGAGTTGTAAATACTTAGCCACTTAGAAATACTCATAGTAACGCAGCCCACCACTTAGTCGAGAAGGAGTTAACAAGAAACGACAGTCAAAGACATCCTACTCGGTTCCTGCACTTTTTCTTTCCTTAGTAATTTTTCTTGTGCTCATTGACCTTTTGCTTGTTCTCTTGCTTGCCATGAAGCCGGGTTTCGGATAGCAGCAGAGTCGAAGAGTTGGCATGTAGGTTTAAACACAATACTAGATGTACTCGTGAAATTTTAAGCAGAGCAACCGAGTGGAGAAAGGTAAAGCCGGGTAGGAACACAAAGAGCAGTTTTAGGCGAGGGCAGTCCCCGAGCTGGGTTTCAGATTGCAGGGTAGAATTTTAACTCGGATAAAATAGTACATACACATCTTTGCTCACGAATGAAAGCGACGAAGTAGGGCTACATTCCAAGGGCGCTTGGACTCCTCTCCAGCTTTATCTGCCCTGTTCGCCTGTGATGGACGCACATCTACAAGATAGTAGGCATCATTGTGCAGCGCTTTGCTCACAATGAAGGGCCCTTCCCATGGAGGAGACAACTTGTGCATCCCGGCTGTGCGCTGCACAAGCCTAAGGACCATGTCTCCTTCTCGAAAAACCCTTGGGTTCACCTTTCGGCTATGATAACGCCGCAGGTTTTGCTGGTAGATAGCCGAGCGTGACAGAGTAAGCTCTCTTGCTTCTTCGAGCAGGTCAACGTCGTCTTCTCGAGCTTCTCTCGCCTCTACCTCAGTGTAGAGGGTTACTCGAGGGGAGTCATGCTCTAGGTCTATTGGCAACACGGCCTCAGCCCCGTATACCAAGAAGAATGGCGTGTAGCCGGTTGACCGGTTAGGGGTAGTCCTTAGACTCCACAACACCGCTGGCAACTCGTCTAGCCAACACCCAGGTGTTTTCAGCAATGGCTCAATCAGCCTTGGCTTTATGCCTGCCAGTACCATTCCGTTTGCTCTTTCCACTTGCCCATTGGAGGCGGGATGTGCAACAGATGCAACATCTAGCCGGATGTGCTTATCTCTGCAGAACCACACCATTGCTCCCTCTGCGAAGTTTGTGCCGTTGTCGGTGATGATGCTGTGCGGGTAGCCGTATCTCAGGATCACATCCTTCAGGAATTTCACAGCTGTAGCCCCATCGCACTTCCGAATAGGCTTCACTTCAATCCACTTGGTGAACTTGTCCACCATGACCAAGATGTGTGTCATGTTGCCTTTAGCCGGCTTGAAGGGGCCAACCATATCCAGGCACCATACGGCGAAAGGCCATGTGATAGGAATTGTCTTCAGCTCGGAAGCAGGCATGTGAATCTTACTCGCGAACATCTGGCAGCCATTGCACTTCCTCACGATGTCTTCAGCTTGCTGCAGAGCTGTGAGCCAGTAG
Source organism: Alopecurus myosuroides (assembly GCA_028641055.1). NCBI lineage: Eukaryota > Viridiplantae > Streptophyta > Magnoliopsida > Poales > Poaceae > Alopecurus > Alopecurus myosuroides. The sequence continues at coordinate 373,466,149 of CM054059.1, forward strand.
AAGCCATGCCGAAAAGCTTTCTTGACCAATGCCCGAGAAGAGGCGTGGTGCCCGCATTCTCCTTGGTGTATTTCCAGCAGAATTTCTCCTCCTTCTTCTGGGTCTTCTCTGAATCTGTCTTGCGGCCACCTCATTCTCTGGCAGAGTACCCCGGTGGCACTTCTTTTATGCAGCACATCTCGGAATATAGTGTAGCCCTTGGATCTTCTCTGAATCTGTCTTGCGGCCACCTCATTCTCTGGCAGAGTACCGTCCCTTAGAAAGGATAATATGGGCATGGCCCAACTCGGTGTCTCCCGTGTGGGAAACACTGGTTTGTCCACTTCCATTGGGACAGGTACCTCTGGTTGCTCTTTAAGGTTGGGAGCACTTCTCTGGAGCCCTGATCGATTGGCAAGGACTTCCTCAATGAATGCGACAGTCCCCGGGTTAAGGACATCAGCCCCCGAGTATGGAGTGGCAGTCCCCGAGTAGGGAGTGGCAGTCCCCGAGTAGGGAGTGGCAGTCCCCGAGTAGAGAACGGCAGTCCCCGAGTTGGGAGCAGTAGTCCCCGGGTTTCCTGTAGCATTCTCCCAGTCAATCTCCATGGGATCAGATTCCTCGCTTGGCAGAGAAGGGACAAATATAGATTCCGAGTTGGGAGAGGGCTTGATGGATGGCTTCCTCAAGTGCTCCAAGGCAATCCCCGCCGGGATGGATTGCCGAGAAGATCCCAACTTGGACAGCTCGTCTGCCGCTTCGTTCTCTGCTCGGTGAATGTGCTGGAACTCGCAGCCTTCGAAGAATCCAGTCATAGACTGTACCAGGAAACGATATGATGCCATGTTGGCATCTAGAGCATCCCAAGTGCCAGAGACTTGCTGCACCACCAGATCTGAATCGCCATAGCATATGATGCGCTGCACGCCAACCTCCTTGGCTACTCGCAAGCCATGCACCACTGCCTCGTACTCTGCTACGTTGTTGGATGCCTTGAAATGAATCTGTAGCACATACTTGAGTTGATCTCGCTTGGGTGACGTAAGCACCACGCCAGCACCAAGGCCTTCCTTCACCTTCGAGCCATCAAAGTGCATCTTCCAGTAATTAGAAACTGGAGCAGGAGGTTCATACTGCACCTCGGCCCAATCCACCAGAAACTCCGCCAGAATCTGAGACTTGATAGCTTCTGTTCTCGCATACGCGGGCGCATACGCGGCCAGCTCGATTGCCCACTTGGCTACTCTGCCACTCGCCTCCTTGTTGCCCATGATATCCGAGATGGGCGCAGAGCTCACAACCGTGATAGGATGCTCTTGGAAGTAATGCTTTAGCTTCTTGGCGCCCAGGTACACGCCGTAGGTCATCTTCTGGTAATGCGGGTAGTTTTGCTTGGAGCTAGACAACACTTCACTGAGATAGTACACCGGGCGCTGCACACTCTTGCCTTCTTCTTCTCGCTCCACCACGATCACCACACTGACTACTCGGTTAGTGGCAGCAATGTACAGCAGCATTGGCTCCTTGGGTAATGGACTGGCCAAGATAGGAGCGCTAGCCAGCATTGCCTTCAGCTCGTTGAATGCCACATCCGCTTGCGGAGTCCAGACAAACTTGTCACTTTTCCTCATCAGCTGGTATAGAGGTAGGGCCTTCTCGCCCATTCGGCCCAGAAAACGGCTCAGAGATGCCAAGCAACCAGTGAACTTCTGTACATCCTTCAGGGATCTCGGCAAAGACATGCTCTCAATAGCTTTTATCTTTGAAGGATTGGCTTCAATGCCCCGACTAGAGACCAGGAATCCGAGTAGCTTGCCAGCCGGGACGCCGAAAGTGCATTTACTCGGATTGAGTTTCATTTTATACTTGCGTAGGTTAGCAAAGGTTTCCTCAAGATCGGCAAGCAGAGTATGTGTTTTATTCGTTTTGATGACAATGTCATCTACGTACACCTGCACGTTCTTGCCGAGCTGATCATGCAAGCATTTCTGCATGCATCTCTGATAGGTTGCACCCGCATTCCTCAAGCCAAAACACATGACACGATAGCAATAAGCCCCGTACGGGGTAATGAAAGCAGTCTTTATTTGATCAGCAGGATTGAGTGCAATCTGGTGGAAACCAGAGTAGGCATCTATGAAAGACAGCAGTTCACAACCAGCAGTGGAATCGATCACCTGATCGATGCGAGGTAGCGGGAAGGGATCCTTGGGGCACGCCTTGTTCAAGTCGGTGTAGTCGACACACATGCGCCATGCAGTGGCGGCCTTGGGATCCTCCTTCTTCTTCTCGACCATGACCGGGTTGGCTAGCCAATCCGGATGCAGCAGCACCATGATGAAATTGCTTATCAGCAACTTGGTGATCTGGTCGCCAATGGCTTTCCTTCTCTCATCTCCGAAGCGGCGCATAGCCTGCTTCACTGGCTTGGCGTCAGGACGCACATGTAATGAGTGCTCAACCAACTCCCTCGGGACTCCTGGTAAATCTTCATTGGACCAGGCAAACACGTCCCGATTCTCACGGAGGAAGTGGATGAGCTCGCTTTCCTATTTCTCCGCCAACCCGGAGCCAATGATGGCTACGCGGTCGGGGAACTCGGGGTCGACCTGGACCTTCTTGATTTCCTGAGATGCTTGGAACGCGGTCCCGTGTTGGGTACTTGGCACGCCTTGCGCACCAGCCTGCGCGGATTGTGCCATAGCCACCACCTCATACATCTTCTTCTTCTCGGCAGCAATCACCATTGACTCCGCCAACTGGGAACCAGCAGAGGCACACTCCATGGACTTCTTGTAATCACCAGAGATGGTAATCACACCATTGGGACCAGGGATCTTCATCTTCAGATATGCAGTGTGGGTAGAGGCCATGAACTTGCTCAGAGCAGGCCTGCCGAGTAGAGCGTGATAGGGGCTCTGATGATCAACCACCTCGAACTGCAGGCGCTATGTGCGGCAGTTCTCCCTTGTGCCGAATAGCACATCTATCCACACTCGGCCAATCGGGTTGCACGAGACTCCCGGCACAATGCCATGGAAGGTGGTCTTGCTGGGTAGCAGCATGTTCTCGGCCAGCCCAAGCTTCTCGAGTGTGTCTTTGTACACAATGTTGATGCTGCTGCCATTGTCGATTAGCACCTTGCTGAACCTCACATTCTTCTCGGGGCCCAGGAAAGTAGGATCCAACACCAAGGCGTAGCTATCCGGGTTGGGCATTACCTTGGGATGATCTACTCGGGACCACCTGATCTCTTGGTCACACTAATACATGTAGTGAGGGACAGCAGGAATCACCGCATTGACCTCCATAGCACGCCTGTGCTGTGATTGCTTGTCGACTGGCTCGGAAGTGAAGATCATGTAGCTCTCATGGTGCTCTTGGTACTGGTTGGAGCCTCCGCCCCCATTGTTGCCGTTGTTGTTGTTGCCCTGGTAGTTGTTGTTGCCTCTGTTGTTGTTGCGGTTGTAGTTGTTGTTGTTGTTGCAATAACCCTCATTGTTGAAGTGACGGTTGGCTCCTAAAGCCACTTGGTTCACATTTTCCCTCCTCGGAAACACTGGCGGCCGAGCTGCGGGTGCGCGGGCAGGCTGCACATTAGCATTGGGCGCTGGCAGAGGAGGAGGAGGAGGCAAGCCTTCATTCTTGATCAGATCCCACCACTCGCACTGCCGGGTAGTATGATTAGCAGGCCTTGAGGGGTGCTGAGTGTGAAAACTGCATGGGCCATCCTTCATGTCGTCAAAGACGAACTTCCTCGGCTGCTCGGAGTTGCCGCTACCCGACTGAGGAGCACGTAATGGTTTCTTGTTGCCTTGGCCCTGGTTCTGGTTCTGCCCGTAGGCTCCAGCAGGTTTCTGCCTTTGGCTACCCCCAGCTCCAACAGTCACTGCATTCACCTCTTCAGGGTCGTACCGAGTATCTATTCGGTCACCCCTGCGCTTGTTGCGGAACTCGTTGCGCTTGCTGTTGCTGAAGTTTCTTCTCGGCTCAGAGGAATCCATCAGGGGCTGAGTAGGGTCACCGAGTGCGTACTGATCCGCAATCTTGATGGTCTCCGCCAGAGTGTTTGGCATCTCCCTCTGCAACCTTTGCCACAGCATACTGCCATGTCTGCAACCCTGCGCGAACCAAGTAATGGCCTGGGCTTCATTCACACCTTCACAGGTGTTCCTCAATGTGCTCCACCGAGTAAGGTACTCGCGGTCCGTCTCGTCTTCTCGCTGCCTGCAAGCGGACAACTGCTGTGGCCTATTCGGCCTCTTGTAAGTGCTTGTGAAGTTGCTGATGAAGGCGTCCGAGAAATCCAGCCAGCAATTGATGCTGTTCTTGGGCAAGTTGTTGAGCCAAGTGCGAGCTGGGCCCTCTAGCATCTGCGGGACGTACCGCACCGCCCATCTCCGGTTGCCGTTCGCGATATGAACCGCGGTGACATAGTCATTGAGCCAATCCTCCGGCTTGGTGCTGCCGTTGTTACTCTTGGTGCCTCTTGCAAGCTGGAAATTCTTCACGGACGGCTCGTTCATGATGCGCGGGCCAAAACACTCGGGACCAGGAGGACCCGTGTTCTCAAGCCGCGCCGACAAGCTGATCCGGTCCAGCTGGTGCCTTGCATCTCCAGGCGCCAACACGCGCTCTCCAACACGATCCAGAATATCATAGCCAGCCATCTCCATGGCCGAGTAGCCGTCATCATATCTATCCACCTGCACAGCTGCAGGCTGCTCCACCGGGTCGGCGATTGGCGCTACCGCACGCGGCTGCTGCTTCTGCCGGGTAGGATGAGCCGCGGGATGCTGAGAAGGACCTGGGCGCTCTCCATCTCGGGCCTGGCTTTGAGCTTTATGGGCTTGAAAGCCTGCTCCTGCAGCGTTGTGTTTCTGACCGGGCTGCTGCGGCACAGCGAGCTGTTTCGCGGCAGCAGCCGGGTTGTACACCTGCATTTGTCTGTCCTTGCCTGAACGCCCACTGCGGCTCTTCTCGCGGCTGGGATGCGGAGATGAGGCCTGATCGTTAGATCTGGCCACATGCGAGTGCACCACCTGAGAAGCCCCAACACCCGGGTTGGCTTTCCGAAACTCCTCGTTCTGCCTAGCCGCCTCTAGCACCAACTCGTTCAGCCTCTCCTGCTGCCTAACGCGTGCGTCGCCAACTAGATGCGGCAACTCGGCAGCTACAGCCTCTGCAGCTCTAAGTGTCTTGGCGGGTGTGCTATATCTGGGTTGGGTGGAGGTGTTTGCGGTGGCGGACTGACTGGGAGCCTCTACCACAGTTGCCATCTCGGCACCTAGGTTACGACGCGTAGCGCCTACTTTGCTAGCTCTCCTAACCACTGGTGTGAAACCGTGAGCCTTCTTGTACTCTAGCTGATCTAAGCTAAGCTCTAGCCTGATCTTGTCCAACTCCGCCTGCTCGGCGAGCAGCTCTTGGCGCTGCCGGTCGAGCTGCGCCTTCATGGTCAGGAGCTCGAGGTCGGTGGGAGGCGACATGCCCGTCCGCGCAGCAGACGCAGGGATCGTCTGAGTAGTGGAGAGCGGGAGGTTGCACTCCTTCTCGTAAGGCTTGTGCGTCTTCCCGTCAGCACTAGAGCCAGCGAGATCCTCGACGACGACCGCAGCGGTAGCAGCCGCGCCCTTCCCGGCGTCTGTAGCCAGGCCAGCTACCATCACCTCTGTGACGTCCGCGGAGCGGCCCAGCGGCCTCCCGCGTGCGGCGATAACCGCAGGTGGGTCCTCCGCGTCATGCACCAGCTCGGGGTACTCGCAGTCGACGACGGTGGCGACGTAGACGAGGTGCGCACCGAAAGAGAGCACCGTGCCGCCCTCTGGCATGGCCTTGCCGCAAAAATCGCCGGCGTTGTCGGTGACGAAGTCGAAGGAGCCGAATCTGTGGACAAGGCCATAGACCACGCGCTCTCCGGTAGCAGAAATCGATCCCGTCCGAACGGAAACTCCAGCCAGCGCCGCTGGTTGCCCCACGGTGGGCGCCAACTGTCGTGGTGGTGTCACGGCAGATGCCATAGGATGGCTAAAGATGTGGGGACGAAGGACGCTAGAGGCGCTCGGGGAGGGATCACGCGACGAGTAGACGCGTGAAGGATGAAACTAGCACTGCAAACAACACGATCTACCCAGGTTCAGGGCCCTCGTGAGGAGGTAAAACCCCTACTCCTGCCTTTCTCTATGTATTCTGGTGTCTCACCGAGTAGCCACAGTACAATGGTTCTTGCTACCGAGTAGCCACTCTTCTCTCTCCGGGTAGAATTAGGTCAAGAATCTCTACGTGTGATCCAACTCAAGTCTCGTCCCTCGCGCAGGAGGCGGCGGGGCAGCTTATATACCCGGTGCCCAGCCGGATACAACCAAATACAAACAAGTGTCGACATTGTGTGCACACCGTCCTTCTTCCGAGTTCCCGCTGACAGCTTTGGCTTCTAAGCTTGTCCTGATGCAGAAAGTCGTTGGGCAAAACCAAGTAACCAGTCTGTTATCACTGTGCGAACACAGAGTAGGTCCCCCCTATCCTGCGATGCCCTGCTGACACACTGTCGCTGTCAGGCACGCCGTCCCCAGATGAACAGTGCTGTGAACAGTGCCAAGTACGGACCCGGGATACGCGGGATCCTGTGTCAGAACGGCTCCTTTGACTCCTGGCCCGAGTAGGTTCCCGCCAATCTTACTCGGACCAACTCTTCTACTCGAACTGATATAACTTGCTTGATATCTCCTTCTGGTCATCTTTTTGTAAGACCGAGTAGCAGTCGACCGGGTAGCAAGTACCGGGTAGGCGGCTACTCGTCCAAACTTCTCTTCTGACCCTTTGCCTTTACCCTACTCGGGGGTAACCCCCCGACATACGGCAATATCGTCCATGTAAACGTGAACATTTTTGCCGATCTGACTATGCATGCAACGCTGGTAAGTTGCACCTGCGTTCTTCAGGCCAAAAGGCGTGGTTATATAATAGTATGTTCCATACAGGGTTATGAAGGAAGTTTTGATTTGGTCCTCTTCCCTCACACGTATTTGATGGTACCCGGAATAAGCATCCAAAAAGCATAAAAGCTCAGAGCCAGCGGTGGCATCTATTATTTGATCAATTCACGGTAATGCGAACCTATCTTTTGGACACAGTTTGTTCAGGCCGGTGTAATCTATACACATCCTAAGAACAGTTTGTTCGGGATTAATACTGGGTTCACAGACCAGTCAGTATGTATAACCTCCCGGATAAAATAAGCTGCTAAAAGCCGGATAATTTCCTTGCCTATAGCCTTCCGTCTTCTTCCATCAAAATGACGGCGACCTTGTTTGACGAGGTTTGAACCTAGAATTACCTTCAGTTGATGCTCAGCAAGCTCCCTGGGTACTCCCGGCATGTCCGCAGGACACCAGGCAAAAATATCCCAGTTCTCACGGAGGAACTCGATGAGCGCGCTTTCCTATTTGTCGGTCGTCCCTGTCCCAACTACGACAAATTTTGTCGGATCTTTGGGATCTAGGATAACCTGTCTTGTATTCTCAGAAGCTTTGAAGCTATCCGCCGGCTTCCGGCTTTCTTTTCCTGTCGGCATTTCCATCGATGATACTTCGTTTGCCAACTCTTTTAGTTCTTCCTTTGCTATTACTTTTTCGGCGCAAAGGGCGTTTCCTTTTTCCAGCTCGTTCGTCAGTTTGAAGTCTCCCGATATGGTGATTACTCCTCCTTTTGTCCCTGACATCTTCAGCTTGTTATAAATATAACATGATCTTGCCATGAATTTGGCGAAAGCTGGACGTCCGAGTATTGCATGGTATACACTTTCGAACGACACCACCTCGAATGAGATTTTTTCCTGTCGGAAATGTTCTCTTTCTCCGAAGGTTACATCTAGGGAAATTTCTCCTAGGGAATATGCTTGCCTGCCAGGAACGATGCCGTGGAAACGTATGTTGCTATGTTTGAGCTGGGTCTCAGAGATTCGCAGATGCTTCAGTGTATCCAAGTACATAATATTGATACTGGATCCTCAATCCATCAGCACTCTTTTTAGCCTAGTGTTTTGAACAATAGGGCTTACAATTAGAGCTTGTGTGCCGGGTTCTGGGATATTTCCGGGATGATCTGACCGATCCCAATTAATTGGTGTATTGGAATACTTCAAGAATTTGGGCGTTGGTGGGACAACCGCGTTTATTTCTCGAAGTGTTCGCTTTGCCTGTTTTGCTGAGCGAGTTGCCAGGAAAGCTAAATTGCATTCTCCATCGACTCTCGGGAATTTTGGTTCACCTTTTCGCTGCTGTTCCTGGATTTTTTCATCAGTGTTCGATTTACTGTCTTCTTTTCCAGCTTCTGGCTTTTGCTTGGAGCATTTCTTCTTGGAGTTCTTTCCTTTATTCCCGGATCATGCAGTGCCCTTCATGTGCTTATTGAGGCGACAATGCGCATTTGTATGGGTAGGTTTCCCAAATTGAGAATGGTGGACACATTTTTCCGACTTAATTTTTTCTCACTCTTCCTTAGAATAGGAGATAGGTTATGTGGTTCTTCCTTTCCATTTGCCGCTAGTATCCTTTCCAAAGGTTAAATTTACTTCTTTGGGTTTTGCCTGTGCTTCTGGAGTGGTCTTCTTTTCAGAACTAGGCGTCTTTTTGGCCTGAACCAAAACATCAATATTTCCACCTCTCGCTCTGATGTCATCTTCGGACGCTGCGTGCTCATTGGCGGTAGTGAGCATGGATCCTAGATCCTTGATCTCCTTTGAACCAACCATGAACGGTATGGGGACGGGTTTTAATCCATTGATGAAAGCGTGCATTTCTTGTACATCGCTTACTCCAGAGCAGCTGTTTTTCATTGTTGTCCATCTTGATGTAAAGTCGACATACGACTCGTCTTCAAATTGGACGCATCGATTTAGCTGGTTGATGCTCTTAGGGTGTTTGTACGTACCCCGGAAGTGCTGAGCGAATACTCTAGCCATATCATCCCAGCTATCCACTGTTCTTGACGGAAGCCCGTTAATCCAATCTCTGGCTCCATCCAGCAACATTAGGGGGAGGAATTTTACTGCTTCCAGGTTTGTCCCCTTGTTGATCTGAATGGCAATATAGTAATCTGAAAGCCATGTATCCGGGTTTGTACTTCCGGTGTACTTTTGGAAAGTTGGACCAACCTTGGCAAAGCCAGAATGTAGAGTTATTCTTCGGATCCTGTCAGTGAAACACTTAGGTCCAAAGTATAGATCATCTCTTTCCGCCTTATCGGCGTGTGCGGAATATCTGCCGGCTGAGTGGACAGAAGGGGATCTGTTCCTTTCTGGCCTATTGTTGCGCGAATGCGCTCTTCCGGGATTATCCCTGTTTCGTCTGTTATCGTGTCCTTTGGAATAAGGTGGAGTTCTACCCCTTGGCCTTTCTTTATGCCTAAGAGGAGTATGGGACCTCTCACGTCTGTGAGGATTTTCGTGTCTTCCGGCTTTTTCAGCAGGTGTCTCGGAGGCAGCATCATTTTTCCGTCTTTCCGGTTTTGTTCCTCCCGGTCTTTATGATCGCGGTGTATATTTCCGCCTTTCGGCATATGGGATCCCGTTATGGATGCTTCATCCCTATTGTCCGGGATTTTCTTGTCCTTTTTAGGGTCTCCCTTTTTGTCCTTAGAATCGCATGAATCTCCAGGTTCTCCGGGTCCAGGTGCCCCAGCGACGCAAGTGGCAGTTTCGCATAGGGCCGAGTCGTCATGCAACTTCCCTGATCTTGCCTGACCTCGCTGCTGCTGTTCCAGTGCTTTACCCAGGAAAGCATACACTCCTTGCAGCTTTTCTTCTTTGGAGTACAGATCGTCATTAAGGATGGCGAACGCGGCCTCCGCATTTTCAGCTGCGGTCTTATAAATGCGTTCGCCCTTAGCGTTTACGCCATCAACCTGTCGTTGCCAGGAAGGGTTTTGGAACCGTTCCTTTGCTGGCAGTACATCTGGCCTTGCGATTCCGGGTAATCTCGTGGGTTTTATCCCGGACATATTCGTCTTTCGAATTCTTCAATTTCCTCTTGCTTTGCTTTTACAGTAGCTTGGGCTTTGAGGATATTTTCTTGTGATCGGAATAGTTGTTGTTGTTGCCGTATAATGGCTTGCCTTCTGGCTTCCAGCACTTCCGGTGACTCGTATGGTCCGACCGGGGTTTTGATCAGATTGATCTCGTTCTGTTCCGACAATTCAGGGACAGGGATTTCTTTCTTTTTCTTCTCCGCATGTGTGACCCCGCTTGCTCCTCCTGCTTCCAGGTTTTAGCTAGCATTATCTGCTAGCTTTTTCTTCTGGAGTTTGTAGTGGAGTTTCTTGGCAGTCTTCTTTTTCTTCTTGGAAGAGGGAGGTTTTTTACCAGGTTCTTCCTCTGTCAATTCCTTGACATTGGGGTAAATAGGGCTGGTTTCACCATCCTCTGTTTCCTCATCTGGTGGAGGTGTTTTGGGGTCTTCGTCGTCTTTAGCATCCGAGCTATCAGTCGGTTTTGCCATAAGTACTTCATGGAAACCCCCAGTCACAGATTTAACCTTTCTTTCGAAAGCAACTTCATCTTCGTCTTCTGAATCTATATCTTCAGATCCAGGTTCCGACTCCAATCTTGCCTCTATGGCAGCTAGTACGGAGTCGGCTTCCGAATTCACCATTTCATTGGCGAGTGTCGGATCTTCCACTGGCTCTGTGGGATTGTTGTTTTCTGCTTCTTCCACGAGATTACTTACTTCCGTGTTTTCAGCAACCTCGGATTGCACCATACCAATGAAGTGAGATCTGATTGCAGACATATCCGAAGAGGCAGCGAATTCAGGGTTTTGGCAATCTGAGTAAAATCCGGTATCATAGTTTTCTTCAACTAGGTATAGGACGGGTGGGATAAATTTACTTCCACCACAGAATCCCATTGCTTCTGCAGTCAATCCGATAAAGATATTTGCAGATCCAATTGGTAAAACGAAGGCACTTACTAGATGATTCCGTACTGGCATGTACGATCCATTATCGAGGAAGCGCCCAACGTCGTTGTCGAATTCCAAGATTTTGACAGTTATGGTAATGCCGATTCCGCTGAGTATCCCCGATCGAAACTTAACGCTTGACGTCGCTGGCCCCACGGTGGGCGCCAACTGTCGAGACATCGTAGTAGAATTCATAGACTGGGGTGCCATGAGTCTACGGGTAAAGACGTGGGGGGACGTGGTAGCACAACAACCAGGAACACCAATTTTACCCAGGTTTGGTACGTAGCAACTAGGCGGCGTTCCTACTCCTGCAATCTCACTAAATCAGGGCTGAAGCCTGAAGTATACAATGTACAATTTGAGTAGGTTTTCGCTAACTCAGCGAGGATCAACTTCTCGGCGAGTTGGCTTCTAGCTAATTGTCAATCTGTTGGCTTTCTTCTCTCCCGTCCGGCTTTATATAATAGTCGGGTTAGGGCTTACAGAAAGGAAACCTAGAAGACTACGAAAAGTATCTTAACATGGAAAGTAGGAATCCGTCTTCTACTCCAAGCCGCACAACTTTGGGCCGTGGTCCGGGTTCTTCTAGAATCCGGCTTCTGTGCGTCAGCTTACTGGGCCGCCTAATGGACTGTGATCCATTACCAATCAGGCCACCCTGGTAATCCGGCTCTTTAGGACAATGCCGGATATACCCCTATTCAGTATATATACGACAGTCGGGATACCATATTTCAGAAGATCAGAAGAAGAAGTGGGACACCGGGGGTGTCCTAAAAGTTCAGAGGAGGAACCCATCCAGAAGGAGAGCTAGAGGGGGCCACCAGGGTCCCATACCATGAGGTGGCTCCCCTGGTTGCGCCACCTAGGGATGTGTCCACCCTGGCCCACCTCTTGGGGGGGGTATTTTTCGCGTACTTGGCCCCCAGGGAACCCTAAGCCTCATACCATTGTCGAAGAATTATTCCACCGCCGCCTCGGGGCAGAAAACACCCGAGAGAGAAAAACTCTCTGGCAGGGAGAAACCTACCGGGGAAATTCCTCTCCGGAGAGGGGAAATCACCGCCATCGTCACCGTCATCGCTCCGGGCATCATCAAGATCGTCATCATCATCATCATCGTCACCACCAGCACCATCACCCTCATCATCCACCGTCATCCCACTGTAACAATTAGGGGCCTGCATCGTTGTTTTGCATTAGATCTCTCTCCCGGTGTGGATTACTTGTTAGTAGTTGATGCTTGTGAGATTTATTGGTGTTTGCACTTTATGACCAGATTGTTATCATCCATTATATCACCTCTGATTATGATCCATATGATGTCTTGTGAGTAGTTCGTGTTGTTCTTGATGACATGGGAGAAGTCAAGTTGTTAGTAGTGAAGTAATGTTGAATAATATTTAATGTTTGATATTTAAGTTGTGGTGTTATTCTCCTAGTGGTGTCATGTGAACGTCGACTACGTGATACTTCACCATTTATGAGCCTAGAGGGATGCATCGTGTATTTGGCTACTAATTGTGGGGGTTGCCGGAGTGACAGAACCTAAACCCCCGTTAGGAAACCATTACACGAGGGAGCGTAGGATCCCGGAGTTTAAAGCTGTGGTTAGATTTATTTCTTAATTACTTTCTTGTAGTTGCGGATGCTTGCAAGGGGTATAATCACAAGTATGTATTAGTCTTGGATGGGACGGTACATTAGCATAGGTTCACTCACAGAACATTTATCAAAACACCTAACATTATTCAGCTGCATGGAACAAAAGCACTTGACAGAAACCTCCCGTGTGTCCTCGAGAACGTTTGTTAATCATAAGTAAACCCACCGGCTTGTCCTTTGCTAAAGAAAGGATTGGGCCACTTGCTGCAATTATTACTACTGCATTTTATTTACTCGCACTTTATTTATCTGCAATATCAAAAACCCTTACAAATCCATCTTTCAATATTTACAGTTATTTCCTTCATCGAAACTACTTGTCAACACCTTCTGCTCCTTGTTGGGTTCGACACTCTTATTTATCGAAAGTACTACGATACACCCCCTATACTTGTGGGTCATCAAGCACCTTAATTACCAGTAGTTTCCCTAGAGGCCCCGCTGCCACGGGCTGGTAGGACAAAAGATGTTGTGCAAGTTTCTCATTGCGAGTACGTATGACTATATTGGAACACATGCCTATGGTTTTCCTAAATGTTTGATACTTTATATTATTATCTGCAATGCCCGTGTTAGATTATTACATGACCTATGTTATCCATGCAACGCCAGTCCAATCATTCCCTCTATGCCTATGGTACTTCCTATACTGTTGTTTTCCGCGATTGCTACTTTTGTTACTATTTTACTACAGCTGTTATTTTATTTCTACTACTGGCATAAAACTGTTACCACTCATAAATTGTTGCGAGCAAGTATACTTTCAGGTGCAGCTGAATTGACAACTCAGTTGTTAAGGCATATATATATTCTTTGGTTTCCCTTGTGTCGATTCAATAAATTTGGGTTTTACTTCCCTCGAAGACTGTTGCGATCCCCTATACTTGTGGGTCATCAGGCACTGATACGTATCAAACATATATATAATTTTCAATGCTCCATGCTTGTTTTCTATCCAATACCTTTATGTTTTCACATGTTTCCTTCGTTTCCGAACGTTTTTGATGGACTAACCTATTGACAAGATGCCACAGAGCCAGTTTATGTTTTCTGCTGTTTTTTATTTCAGAAAAGTTGCTCTGGAAATATTCTCGGAATCGGACAAAACAAAATCCAAAAGTCTTAGAATTCCCGGAGCGTCAACAGAGTCCAAAGAAGACCTCGAGGGGGTCCACAGAGGGGCCACACCATAGAGGGGCGCGGTTCCCCCTCTGGTCGCGCCCAGAGGTGATGTGGGCCCCTTGGCCACCCACCGCCATCGCCCTTTAGACTATAAAGGGCCCCCCGCCTTACAAATGGGCCGTCCCCCTTAATGAATCGAATGGTCCTTCGACCCTCGTTTGATTCCGACGGCCGGCATAGATGAAATCTCAAGTACCCCTAGGCATAACCCTAAATATATCGGACCCCTTCCACGAAAAGTCCGGTAGCTCCGTCGCTGCCGCCGACAAGTTTCGGGGACAGAAATCTCTGTTCCAGCACCCTGCCGGGACGAGGAAGTGCCCCCGGAGCCATCTCCATCGACTCCACCGCCATCTTCATCGTCGTTGCTATCTCCCATGATGAGGAGGGAGTAGTTCTCCCTCGGGACAGAGGGCTCTACCGGTAGCTATGTGTTTCATCTCTTTCCCATGGTGTGATCTTTATGTGATCATGAGCTTTGTAATCTAGTTGAATAAGTAGATGTTGCTCTTCAACTATTATGCTACTCAAGTGGTTTTGTTATGAGATCTCCGTAGACACTTTGATCGCGGTGTAAAGGTGACAGTGTGTGCACCGTGTGGTTTAGCATGATATTTATATTTTGTGTTGGATGACCCTATGAAATTGTGGTGTTTGTTTGGAACCATCTAGGTCTCATGGTGATAGCATGGGGGTTACCTGGATGACCCTATGAAATTGTGGTGTTTGTTTGAAACTTGCTGTTGTTCTACAAACCTCTGCACTTGGAGGTCCAACACTGTCTACAAGAATAGAAGCGTGCATAGACATCAGATACTCCAAGTGCCCAAGAGGAAAAGCTCAAGGGCTCTCCAAGAACCCAAGAGTAACAACCTTCTGAACCTATCACTCGAACGAATCCTCGTAGAGAACTCAAATCGATGCAACCTATGCAATGGCAAGAACAGAAGAAGTGGTCAAATCCTTCAGTCTCAAATCCCACCAAAGCAACAAATGCTATGGGGGGGGAAGAGAGGAAGAACAAGGAAGAACTCAACAAATGAATCTCCAAGATCTAGATCCCAAAGGCTTACCCAATCTAAGAGGAGAGATGGATTGGTGGAAGGATAGATCTAGATCTCCTCTCTCTTTCCCTCTAATTGGAGGCAAGAAGCATGGAGGAATAGAGAGAAAGTAAGCTCCAACATGTCAACAATGGTGGGGGAAAACTTGCCTAAAAGGTGGGGAACCATTAGGGAAGAAGACCCCTTATATAGGCCCCCAAAATCAGCCCATTGGGGGCATTCTGCGCGTCCCCGGCCTCTAGGCCGGCCACCTAACAGAACCGCTCGGCCTAAGGCCGGCCTCCGAGTTTCCAGAAAATCTTCTACACTAAAAACGCGATATCTTTTGAATCCGGACTCTGTTTTTGATGATCTTGGGCTCGTTGGAATCACGACAACAAGCACAAAAAGATTAATTAAAGAAAAATTATAGTACATCATTTGAGGATAAAACCAAATGATGAAAGGTTTAACCTCTCTAAAAAGGAACAACCGGTAAAACCTCCAATATAAAAACGCAATAAGTTTTTCATGCGAAACCCGTTTTTGATGAACTCGAGCTTGTATTGAAGCACATTAAAATCTCTAAAACCACGCATGGAGAAAACAGATATAAGAACCAAGAAACATGATGTCAAGTATGCAAAGGTTTGACCTCTCTCCGAATGATGTGATCACGTTGATAATATGAGAGCCCCTCTTGATAGTACGGTTATCTATCCTATAACCCGGTCTCCCAACTAATGCTATGAGACCGGTAAAATAGAAATCCTATCAAGATCATACCTTTGCCTTGAGAATTCCACTTGAGCTAGATGATAAAGATCTTTCCCTCCTCAAGATGGAACATCTTTCTTGATTTCGCTTTGCTCGGTGAAGACACATAGATTGCTCCCACATACGCGACTATGGGAGAGGCTCTTTTAAGTCCATATTCACTTGGACATTATCTCCGAAAGAGTGCCAAGCTTCAAGCATGTGATCTATTCGATATGCTCCCCTTGAACTTGCACTTCTCAACTTTTCATGACGATCACCATTTGACGTCATCCACCATGGGATATATGAAATCTTCCTTTTGATGCAACCCCATGGAAAGATACCTAAACTCACATAGATATACCACATACACATATCACGGGTTAGCTCACAAAGCTATTTGCACAATTACTTACCATACCATGAACCCATATGGTACATCTTCTAGATTTGTGAGTTGATCTACTTTAATCATATCTTAGCACTTTTCCTTGATCAACCGTGTATATTTTCTTATCTCTTAATTATAACGATGTCTTGAAGGTAAACATGAATTTTAACACAATATTATTCTTCAATACATACTTGCAATATGCTCAACTCTCTCATGACCAAACAACGGATATTCACATGAATAGCACCTTGGTTATCACTTGATCATCTGGAATCCAACACGTGGACATCAACCATTACCTATGGACAAACTCTACAAGTATAACTCAATTCAACCATTAGTCCATAGCTCAATTCAACCACACATGGGGGCACCATGCTCTTTCACTTGGGTTTGAAGTTGGGAAAATCGATCCCACCCTCTTCACAAAGAGGTTAAAAGGGATATTTTCATATGCCAACTCTACGTGGATGATATTATCTTTGGCTCAACTAACAAAGCTTTCAATTATGAATTTTCAAAGCTTATGACTGACAGGTTTGAGATGTCTATGATGGGAGAGCTCAAATTCTTCCTTGGCTTTGAGATCAAGCAATTGGCTTATGGTAATTTCATTTCTCAAGCCAAGTATACCCAAGACATGCTCAAGAGGTTCAACTTACAAGATGCTAAAGGCAAAGTCTCTCCAATGCAAACCAAATGTCATCTCAAGCGCAATCTGGATGGTAAAGATGTGGACAAAAATTGTATCATTCTATGATTGGTTCTTTGATTAATCTTTGTGCTTCTAGACCCAATATTGTGTTGAGTGTAGGGGTGTGTGCAAGGTATCAAGCGGCTCCTAAGGAAAGCCATTTGAGGGTGGTCCATAGGATCTTTCGATATTTGGTTGATACCCCAAGATTTGGATTGTGGTACCCAAAGGGGGCACATTTCTCTCTCATGGGTATACAGACTCAGATTGGGCTGGTGATCAAGATGATAGGAATTTGACTTTGGGGGCTTGCCAATTTCTTGGTAGGTCCTTGGTGAGTTGGTATTCTAAGAAGAAAAATTGCATATATATCTCCACCGCCAAAGCCGAGTATGTGGAGGAGGCTAGTGCTTGCACTCAATTGTTATGGATGAGGCAAACCCTCAAAGAATATGGTGTTCACTATGACAAAGTGCCTCTTCTATGTGATAATGAGAGTGCCATCAAGATTTCCTACAACCTCGTGCAACATACAAGAACGAAGCATATTGAGATTCGTCATCACTTCAATAGAGATCATGTTGCTCGCGGTGATATTGCACTAGCCTATGTGCCAACCAAGGATCAACTTGCAGATATTTTCACGAAGCCACTAGACTATGCAAGATTTATGTTCTCGAGGAATGAGCTAAATATCATTGATTCAAGGAGTTTGACTTGAGGATCTTGCACACACACCTATAGTTGACTATGTGTTTGGGTTTAGGAGTAGGCATGGACATATGGGGAGTGTTATCCTAATACATTGGGTTCTCCCTCCCCTCCATTATGCCCAAAGTAAAAAAAAATTATATCTCTCTTTTTTTAATGTTGAATTGTGAGCTAAAATGTTGAGAACTGGCAATGCACCCAAGATACAACTTTGTGGTGTCATACCATACCCTCTTACATGGTGGCCTTGGACACCAACCTCTTCTTTGTGAAAATTTGGTTCTTATTGTTTTTCTCTTGAATTTTATTTTCCTATCTTGTTGTTTTCCTTCTTGTTGAGCTCTTTATAGGAAATATGCTCAAGTTTGGCCCTTTGAATTTGATTCTTGCAAATAAGAGCATAAAGCACCATTTAACAGTTTGGAATTCCGTCCCAAGCCTATCTCATCTTAAAAAACAAATATCTATTCTTGTACATGATCAAAACTTGACTCGAGAGAAAGAGGAAGGGTGACCGGTACTACCGACCGGTGACAAGTACTACCGCCTGTGCAAGTTGAAGTAGTTTTTTTTCTGCGCAAACTTGTACATCCGTTACTACGGGACGCGCCCGATACTATCGACTATGCAAATCGAAGCATATATTTTCCGTGGAAGTTTGTAGAACCGGTACTACGGGACCAGCAAGGTACTACCGCCTATGCAAATCAAAGCAGATGTTTCTGCAGAAATTTGTATAGCCCGTACTAACGGACGAACCTGATACTACTAGGCCAAGCAGTTTTGACTTAAAATCCTAGGTTGTGCGGTGTAGGGGTTATTCCCCACCCGCACGAACTACTCCACATACTACTTCCCCTCCTCTCCCTCGTCCGGCTGGCCCTAGCTTCGCCAGAATCCACCGTTCCCAGCCCTGATCTGCACCGTGGGAGTCTCTCCCGCATCGATCTCCTCCATGGCTTTCGGTATTTGTCTCTCCTTGCTCCCTTTGGGTCTCCAATGATGAACCCTATATTGCTTTGAGATAGATACATGGTTGCTCCTATTTTTTTGGTTAATGTATGGATGGGTGATTTCTAGTAGTCGGGAACTACATAATGTTAGCCTACTTTAGTTATTCTTGTTGAATGATCTCTCGATTTCATGCTTGGGTTTTGGATTAGAAATCCAAAAACTTGCACGCTCGGTACTACCGGACACCGCCCGACACTACTGATGCATGTGAACACACATTTGTTGGGAGACCTCAAGAAGAAGGTATGAAGAGTGCATCGGTAAGTTTTCCCTCGGCAAGAAACCAAGGTTTAATCGACCAGTAGGAGAAAGAAATCACTTCTAAAGGTTGATGACAACTGATGTTGGCATGGCGCACTACCAGGCTCAGAAGCAACGTGAAATCTACACAACACAATCAAGATACTTTGCCCCAACAAAACAGTGAAGTTGTCAATCTCACCGGTTTTGCTAACACAAAGTATTAGATGTATAGTGTGGAAAACAATACTTGTTTGCAGTAAATGAAAAGAGAACAATGATGGCAGCGAATGAGAGGAAAACAATGATTGCAGTAACAAAAACAGTGTTTGCAGTGGTTGTATTATCAGCGTAAAAGAATGGAACAGGGTCCATAGTTCACTAGTGGTGTCTCTCCATAAAAGATAGATAACATGTTGAGTAAACAAATTACAACTGATCAATTGACAGATATAAAGGCTTCACCGTAGTTCATATGCATGACATGATGATTACTATGTGATTCATGCGGGCATTACAACATAATTCATAGACCGTTATCCAACTACATCTATGATTAATAATCCACCCTCAGAGCGTCATCCAATCAAACCTCGGGTATTAAGTTGCAAGCAACAAATTATTGCCTTAAGTAAAGTGTGTAATGTAAACAATGAAAACATTGTTGTTTTCTCCCTAATGGCAATAACACATCCCCACCGTCACGTTTCTGTCACTCGAGTACAGGTGAAAGGGAGGCTGATGCGTGTGAACACACGTTCGTTGGGAGACCCCAAGAGGAAGGTACGAAGAGTGCAGCCGCAAGTTTCCCTCAGAAAGAAACCAAGGTTGAATCGACCAGTAGGAGGAAGGAGTAACTTCAGAAGGTTGATGCAGCGAAGATGGTAGGGAGCACTACCGGTTAAGCAATAACGTGGAACCTACACAACACAATCAAATCACTTTGCCCCAACGAAGCAGTGAGGTTGTCAATCTCACCGGTTTTGCTGAACAGAAAGAGGTTAAACGTATGGTGTGGAAAATAGTAGGAGAACAATATGAAAGCAGTAGTAACAGTATGAAAGCAATGTGAAAGCAGTGTGTGTATTATCAGTATGAGAAAATGGACCGGGGTCCACAGTTCACTAGTGGTTTCTCTCCATGAAAGATAAATAACATGTGTGGCGAACAAATTACAGCTGGGCAATTGACAGAAATGATGGCTGCATCGTAGTGCATATGCAAGACATAAAGATTACTATGTGATTCATGCGGGCATTACAACAAAATACATAGACCGTCATCC
Organism: Alopecurus myosuroides; assembly: GCA_028641055.1. Lineage (NCBI taxonomy): Eukaryota > Viridiplantae > Streptophyta > Magnoliopsida > Poales > Poaceae > Alopecurus > Alopecurus myosuroides. Next base: position 373,486,076 of record CM054059.1, read on the forward strand.
AACTACATCCTTGTCTAATAATCCACCCTCTGAATATCATCCGAACAAACGTTGGGTATTAAGTTGCAAGAAAAATATTATCACAGTAAGCAAAGTGTGTAATGTAAACAATGTAAACTAGGTAAACACCGTTGTTTTCTCCCTAATGGAAACATCACATCCTCCGTCCGTCACGTTTCTGACACTCGAGCATAGATGCAAAGGAGGCATGAACCCACTATCGAGCATAAATACTCCCTCTTGGAGTTACTAGCATCTACTTGGCCATAGCATCTACTAATAACGGATAGCATGCAAGATCATAAATAACATATGCATGAAGATAACATGATAGATTGATAATCAGAAGACATAGCATTCAACATTCATCAGATCCCAGCAAACACAACATGTAGCATTACGTAAAGTTGATCTCGATCATGTAGGGAAGCTCACAAGATCTAAACATGAGGTACAAATTTGAGAAGACAACCATCTAGCTACTGCTATGGACCCGTAGTCCAGGGATGAACTACTCACGCATCACTTTGGAGGAGGGCATGGTAGTGTAGACCCCTCCGGTGATGAATTGCCCTCCCGGCAGGGTGCAGGGGAGAGGCCCAGAACCCTCTCGATCTCGGGATGACGATGACGGCTGCCTCGGGTGTTTCTCGGGACGAAGTGGTATATTTTTAGGATTCACGTATCGGGGGGTTCAAATAGGCGAAAGGGAGATGGCGGTGGAGGCCCGAGGGATCCACACCACCCGCAGGTGTGGCCAGGGGGCGCCACCCTATGCTGTGGCCCCCCTCCGGGCCTCTTCGGGACTCCGTGGAACCTTCGGGAATTCTAAGACTTTTGGACTTCGAATTTTCCAATTCTGAGAATATTTCCAGAACAACTTTTCTCCCAAAATATAGACATTAGCATACATCTACGTGGAACCTTCGGGAATTCTAAGACTTTTGGACATTAGCATACATCTCCCAAAATATAGACATTCCTCCACAAATGTCAAACTTTTAATACCTCTGTTTAATAAAATAAAAGCTCTAGCACATAAGTGGTCCCTGCTTCCCTCTGCGAAGGGCCTTTCTTTTACTTTTATGTTGAGTCTCCATTTTCTAACTTTATGCATAGTTGAGAGAGCATTTTTGCCATTCTGAGTTCTATGTGCATTTGTTCCATAAGCATCAATAATTACTTCATGATGTGATATTATTTGTTCTTAAATTATTTGTTCTAGTCTTCCTCATGAACTTTGAAGGTCTCCTGGCATTTATGTTTTGCCCCACTCTTAAGGACTATCGAAATATCACTTTGCCATGCTTTCTCTATACCTGAAACAAACGTTTACCTTTCTTTGCATTATTATTCATGATCCTTTATTTGAGTTACTTTTCGTGATGCAAAGTAATTGATATGCTTTATTATTAAAGTTTTATTTATCATGCATGTGTTTAAAGTCTTACGATCTCACATTAGATTGATCAAGTTTGTGTTAGTAGCATGTCACCTTAGAAATTATTGTTTTATCGTTTACCTACTCGAGGACGAGTAGGAACTAAGCTTGGGGATGCTTGATACGTCATAAACGTATCCCTAATTTCTGATGCTCCATGATCATATTTTGCCAATTGCTACATGTTTTCTCCCTTATTTATAGCATTTTTATACGTTTTCTGGACTAACCTATTAACAAGATGACACAGAGCCAGTTCCCTGTTTTCTGCTTTTTTTAGTTTCAGAAAAGTTGTTCTGGAAATATTCTCGGAATTGGAAAATTCGAAGCCCGGAAGTCCTATTTTCCCCAGAAGCATCCAGAAGACCGAAGAGGAACCGAAGAGGGGCAGCAGGGGGGGCCACACCATAGGGTGGCGCGGCCCCCTGGCCGCGCCAGCTAGGGGTGTGGGCCCCCTGGAGCGCCACCGCCTTTGCCCTTTCGCCTATTTAGGCCCCCCGGATGGAAAACCATAGACACCTGATCAAAATCCCCAAAAAGGTTCCGCAGCCGCCGTCACCGTCAACCCCAGATCGGGAGGTTCTAAAGCTGTTTCCGGCACCCTGCCGGAGAGGAGATCATCACCGGAGGCCTCTTCATCACCATGCATGCCTCTGGAGTGATGCGTGAGTAGTTCATCCTTGGACTACGGGTTCGTAGCTGTAGCTAGATGGTTGTCTTCTCCTCATATGCCTCCCTTTTTAGATCTCGTGAGCTGCCTATCATGACCGAGATTGATCTTATGTAATTCTTTGTGCTGTGTTTGCTGGGATCCTATGAATATTGACCTTATGCCAAGTTGATTATAGCCTTTATTTGCATGTGTTATTTTTGATCTTGCATGCTCTCTGTTGCGAGTGGTTATTCTGGCCAAGTAATTGTTAGTGACTCCAAGATGGAGTATTTATGCTTGATAGTGGGTTCATGCCTCCTTGTTGCCTTGCTCGAGTGATAGAAACGTGAAGGCGGAGGATGTGTTGTTGCCATTAGGGAGAAACCAGCGGTGAGAGTGCCCGCGTGCATAATCATTGCTTACATTACACACTTTGTTTAATGCAATTATTTGTTGCTTGCAACTTAATACCTGAGGGGTTCGACATGATAACCTGAGGGTGGATTGTTAGTCATAGATGCAGATGGATGTCGGTCTATGTATCTTGTTGTAATGCCCGCACTAAATAGCATAGTAATCTTCATGTCATATTGTGCACTACGGTGCAACCTTTATTTGTCAATTGCCCAGCTGTAACTTGTTCACCCAGCATGCTATGTTTTATGGAGAGACACCACTAGTGAAACTATGAACCCGGGTCCATTTTTCCACGCTGTTAAACAAACCACAACAATTTCCTGCTTTCTTTACTTTCTGCAAGCATACACTGTTTTTCCACACTATACGTCTAATCTTTGTTTTCAGCAAGACCGGTGAGATTGACAACCTCACTGTACCGTTGGGTCAAAGTATTTTGATTGTGTTGTGCGCCGGCTCCACGTTGTTGCTGACACCAGTGAAGCGCCAGCACCACTGTCAGTGGCATCAACCTTCCGAAGATTCTCTTTCTCCTAGTGGATTGATAACCCTGGTTCTTAACTAAGGGGAAAACTTCTACTGCTATGCTCATCACACCATCCTCTTGGGGTTCCCAACACGCTTTGCCAGCATAAAGTTACAAGTATCAACTTGGCCAGAGCATCTACTAGTAAAGGAGAGCATGCTCGAAACAAATATATAGAAAACATGTAGCATATGGCATGAAAACAACATGGAACATCAGAAGTTATAGATAAGTTTGAGACATATCAAGCATCCCCAAGCTTAGTTCTACTCTTCCTCGAGTAGGTAAAACGATAAAAACAAAATAATTTCTGAGGTGACATGCTGCCAACATAATCTTGATCATCATAATTGTAAAAGCATTTGTAAGTTGAGATCATAGTACTCTAAACATAGACATGATAGATATAATTCTAACAATGAAACTTAGCAATCATGTTGCATCATGAAAAGTAAAAGAAATAAAAGATCATAGTACTCTAAACATAGACATTATAGATATAATTCTAACAATGAAACTTAGCAATCATGTTGCATCATGAAAAGTAAAAGAAATAAAAGATCATGAATAATAATGCACTTGAAAGTTATATGTTTGTTTCGAGCATAAAGAAAACATAGCAAAACCGGCCAATCGCACAGGAAATTATACGCGAACCATTTTGCTCCTACAAGAGAAAAGGCCATCTTGGGAGCGACCCATCTACCCCTGACTACATCGGCCGCTGCTGGTCCTTGCCTTCTCTGTTGGCCACTCTGGCAACGCGAGGAGGTGGGGACCATGGCGTTTCTGCGCTGGTTTGTAGTTAGGGTTTCCCTTCTGTTTTCTTGGAACGTCGTTGGGATGGTGGGAGCGGCTCCCAAACAAATAAATCTGCCTCAACTCCACTCCCATACCGGCGGCGACCTTCATAGAGGCGTCTCGAAGTTGATGGCTACTTGTGCTGCTTGGTCCTTCAGATCGACAGCTTGGTCTTCTCGATGGTCTTCAAATCTGGCGAGATCAGTTTCTCGGTGTGTCGTTGGCGTTCATGCTTATTCGCGACGGCGCTGCCGGCCGGGGTGAGGTGGTTCTTCTGGAGCAAGGATGTTGTTCCGGAGGTGGTGGATTTTCCGTTCCTCTCCGACTTCGTCGATGGGAGGCGATAGATCTTAGTCCAAGACAACACAAGGACGTCCCCCAGTCGACATGCCACATCGACATGTGCCTTGCTGCGTGCAGCGGGCCTATTCACCGACTCACAAAGCCTCATTGGCAATGGTGCTTTCTCGGATCTTGCAATGGTGGAGGCTCGACGTTTCTTCCGGCGTTCTTCTTGATGGCGCTAGAGTAGAACGACAACCGCTCACTATGGTGGTTGCAGTAAACTCTAGGGGGTGTTTTGTATTTATCGATCTTTTAGAGTTGTATTTGCAAATTCAGGATAATCATTTTCACGAGTATATGTGGAGTTGTATGCACGAGTAGACCTCATATTCAGTAAATGTGGAGGCTAGCAAAAGACTGGGAGCGACAAATTAAGAGAGCAATAATGGCCATAATCATGCATAGAGACAAAAACATTATCAATCAAAGCATAAATGGTATTACAAGTCAAAAAGTAAATGATCATAGAGGCTATAGGTGACTGGTTTGTACTCATAACCAAATAAAGCATTCGAAGGAGAATACCACAATATTATGCTTCAATGTGATAAAAACAACCCATGATTCTTTCAGTGGCACATTAAACACTCTCATATATTTGAGACAAGTCATGGTACAATAATAACCACTAAGCATAGAATTAAAATAACATCCAACATAAGTCTAGCCACATTCTAAACAAGCTTCTTTTTGCACTGTTATAAGCATGCAATAATTTACTGCTTTCCAACACCAATCATTTCATCTAAACAAAACTCTCAAAATGTTATATCAATGAAACAAGAGAGTACTACTACTACTCTACTAGAACTAACAACTCTGAATAAGATATGCATGAAAAATAGGAGCTAAAAGGATTTGCAGCAGCTAGAATAAAACGAAGAATACGAGTATTCAAATGAAAAAGCGGAGCGTGTCTCTCTCACACACAAGAATGTTGGGTTCCAACTAAGTTTATTACAGCAAGGAAAATAAAATTAAAAAAACAAAATGAAACATACGCTCCAAGTAAAGTGCATATGATGTGACCGAAAAAATATAGTTTCACTAGAAGTAACCTCATAAGTTGTTGATGTAGAAGGGAATTTGCTGGGATGAACCACGGGGGCATCCCCAAGCTAAGGCTTTTAACTCTTGTTGATAACATTATATCACCCTTTTCTGTTGAGCCTTGAAAACTTCCTTCACATCAAACTCAAAGTAATTCTCATTAGAGGGTTAGTGCACAATCAAAAACTCACATGTTCTCCATGAACACAAGCATTATTAATACTTTTTAAACATTAGCTACATCCACTGATGTTTTGTGGAGCAAACAAATCCACTCAACATAGTAAAAGAGAGAATGCAAGTAAAAAGGCAGAATCTATCAAAACCAGAACAGTCTGTAAAGACAATTTTTTCGAGGCACTTAGATTGCTCAGACCGAAAAACTCGGAACTAGAAAAAGTTTTGGAAATAGCTGAGGATTAAGCTCAAAAATTTTCAGGTCATTTTGATCTTTCTGTTAATTTATACGAATTTAACAGTGAACGGCAAAAATCAGTATCATGTGCACAAATCCAAATCTAACTTAAACTTTTCACTAGAGACTTTACTTGGCACAACAAATACAAGAAAATAAAGATACAAATGATTTTCTACAAAAGTAAACAACACCTTGACTCAAAGAAAACATAAGAAAGCATTGCAAAAATAAAAACATGGGTTATCTCCCAACAAGTGATTTTCTTTAACGCCTTTTAGCTAGGCCCAGAAAACGAGAATCAAGTATTTTTCAAGTGAAGAAGCATCCAATTTGAGACCAGAAACCTCCTCAACAATGCATTGTATTTTATCTATAGAAGTTTCAGATGTCCCTCTCTCGACACTCTTGGGTTCACTACTTTCATCAAATGGGTTTCCAGGAACAATCCAGTAAAAATTCTTCTCTAAAGCTTCATGCATTCATACTAGTTTAAAATGTATTGGTATTTTAATTTCCTCCTTCTTTTTAGGTTTAGTTTTTTCTAGTTTTCCAAGAGCACCAATAACATCTACACATGAACCTAGCATCTTAAAATAATCGAAAAACTTCCTAGCTTCTATAACAACACCACCAAATTTTTTAAGCAAAGTTTCAAGAATAAAATCTCTCTTTTCAGTGTCCTCAACATCATTTAGGTTAAGAAACATTTGCTGTATTATGGGGTTAACGTTAACAAACCTAGCCTCTAACATGTGAACTAAAGAAGCTGCAACAGTTTCAAAATTTGGAGCAAGTTCTACTATGGATCTATCCTCAAAATCTTCATGCTTACTAACAAGATTAAAGAATTCTTCAATATTATCCTTTCCAATTGAAGAACCACTACCTATTGATAAGTCTTTCAGGGTGAACTTAGGAAGCAACATGATGAAAAATAAAAGCAGGGTAATAAAAATAACAACTATAATAAGAACTAGTTTTTTTTGTGTGTTTTTTATATAGAGAAGCAAACAATACAAAATAAAATAAACCAAGAAAACCAATAACAAAGTAAAAAGATTGGAGGTGAGAGACTCCCCTTACAGAAATTCTCTTCCTCCCCGACAATGGCGCCAGAAAACAGGCTTGATGCGTGTGAACACACGTTCATTGGGAGACCCCAAGAGGAAGGTATGAAGAATGCAGCGAGAAGTTTTCCCTCAGAAAGAAACCAAGATTTAATTGACCAGTATGAGAAAGAAATCACTTCTGAAGGTTGATGACAGTTGATATTGGCAGGGCGTGATGCGTCATAAACGTATCCTTAATTTCTGATGTTCCATGTTGTTTTCATGTTATTTCCTACATGTTTGCTATATGCTTTATGTAATTTTTATTAATTTCCGGGACTAACCTATTGACAAGATCCACAGAGCCAGTTCCCTATTTTCGGTTGTTTTTAGTTTCAGAAAAGTTGTTCAGGAAATATTCTCGGAATTGAAAAATTCGAAGCCCGAAAGTCTTAAAATTCCCGAAGGTTCCACGGAGTCCCGAAGAGGCCCGGAGGGGGCCCACAGGGGGGGCCACACCATAGGGCGGCGCGCCCCCTGGTCGCGCCTGGGGTGGTGTGGGCCCCTCAGGCGTCCACCGCCATCGCCCTTTCGCCTATTTATTCCCCCTAATACATCAACCCTAAAAATATACCACTTCATTTTGAGAAACACCCGAGGCCGCCGTCATCATCATCTCGAGACCGGGAGGGTTCTGGAGCTCTCCCCGTCACCCTGCCGGGAGAGTAATTCATCACCGGAGGGGTCCACACCACCATGCCCTCCTTCGAAGTGATGCGTGAGTAGTTCATCCCTGGACTACGGGTCCATAGAAGTATCTAGATGGGTTATCTTCTCCACTTTGTGCCTCATGTTTAGATCTCGTGAGCTTCCCTACATGATCGAGAGCATCTTTATGTAATGCTACATGTTGTGTTTGCTGGGATCCGTTGAATGTTGAATGCTATGTCTTCTGATTATCAATCTATCATGTTATCTTCATGCATATGTTATTGATGATCTTGCATGCTCTCCGTTATTAGTAGATGCTCTGGCCAAGTAGATTCTAGTAACTCCAAGAGGGAGTATTTATGCTCGATAGTGGGTCCATGCCTCCTTTGCATCTCTGCTCGAGTGACAGAAACATGACGGGTGGAGGATGTGTTGTTTCCATTAGGGGGAAAACAACGATGTTTACTTAGTTTACATCGTTTACATTACACACTTTGCTTACTGTGATTATCTGTTGCTTGCAACTTAATACCCAAAGTTTGTTTGGATGATATTCGTAGGGTGGATTATTAGTCATAGATGCAGTTGGATGACGGTCTATGTATCTTGTTGTAATGCCCACATGAATCACATAGTAATCTTTATGTCTTGCATATGTACTACGGTCCAGCCTTCATTTCTGTCGATTGGCAGCTGTAATTTGATCACCACACATGTTATTTATCTTTTATGGAGAGATACCTCTAGTGAATTGTGGACCCCATTCCATTTTCTCATACTGATAATACACACACTGCTTCCACTATTTTCACAATGATTCTACAACTTTCATACTGATCTCATATTATTTTCCACACCATACGTTTAACCTCTTTGTGTTCAGCAAAACCAGTGAGATTGACAACCACTGCTTCGTTGGGGCAAAGTATTTTGATTGTGTTCTGTAGGTTCCATGTTGCTGCTGAACCGGTAGTGCGCCCTGCCATCTTAGGTGCATCAACCTTTAGAGATTTCTTGTCCTCCTACTGGTCGATTCAACCTTGGTTTCTTTTCTGAGGAAAAACTTGCCGCTGCACTCTTCACAACCTTTCTCTTGGGGTTTACTAACGCCAGCCATCAACAAGTCTTCTGGTTCCGTTGCCGGGGAGGAAGAGAATTTCTACAAGGGGAGTCTCTCACTTCCAATCTCTTTACTTTGTTTTTGTTTTGCTTAGTTTATTTTATATTGTCTTGTTTGCTTCTCTTTATCAAAGACGCAAAAAAAATAGTTCTTATTAATAATTTTGTTGAACTATGTGAGATGCAAAACTATAAATATGTAGGTGGAGATATTATTAAAATGAAAATGTTTCCTTTCTCTTTGAGAGGAATAGCTAAAGAATGATTGCTATCTTTACCTAGAAATAATATTGATTCTTTGACTAAGTGTAAAGATACTTTCATTGAAAAATATTATCCTCCTGCTAAGATTATATCTTTAAGAAGTAGCATTATTAATTTTAAGCAACTTGATAATGAGAATCTTGCTAAAGCTTGGAAAGAATGAAATATTTAGTAAGGAATTGTCCCACTCATGCACTGACTACTTGGATGATCATCCAAACCTTTTATGCAGGTCTGAATTTTCTTCAAGAAACCTTCTGGATTCAGCTGCTGGAGGAACCTTTATGTCCATGACCTCGGGGGCAACAACAAAGCTTCTTGATAATATGATGGTAAATTACCCTGAATGTCACACATAGAGAGCTACAACTGGTAAGAAGGTAAATTCTGTTGAAGAAACCTCCTCTTTGAGTGATAGACTTGATGCTATTATGTCTATGCTTGTGAATGGCCATGCTCTTCTTGATCCAAACAATGTTCCTTTATCCTCTTTGGTTGGTCAAGAAGAGCATGTTGATGTTAACTTCATTAAAAATAATAATTTCAACACCAATGCTTATAGAAATAATTTCGGTAGCAACAATTATATGCCATATCATCCCAATAATAGTAATGCTTATGGCAATTCTTATGGTAATTCCTACAAAAAAATAGAAGTGTACCCTATGATCTTGAAAACATGCTCAGGAACTTTATTAGTACCCAAACTGCTTTTAATAAATCCGTTGAGTAAAAGTTTGGAAAAATTGATGTTCTTGCTTCTAAAGTTGATAGCCTTGCTCTTGATGTTGGTTTTCTGAAACTAAAGGTTATGCCTCATGATGTTAAATAAAGCAAAACTTTGAATGCCGTCCAAATTCGAATTGATGATAATGTTTGGATGTTAGCTGAACTGAATGCTAGATGGGAAAGAGGAGATGAAATAGCTAGAAAGAATAATATAGCTAATGTTTGCACCATTACCACCACTAGTAAAACTGAAGCTTCTCATGCTAGTAAACCCTCTACTACCAATGATAAAGTAATTGGTGTTGGAAATACTCCCACTTGTGCTATTAAAAATGCAAAACTTCCTCGAACTGTTAAAAACGTTCCTGACAAAAGTGCTAAATTTTTTAGAAACATGGGAGACAATGGTCCCATTACCTTTGATAAAAATGATCTTGACTTTTATGATTGCAACATAACTGAAGTGATTAAGTTCTTACAAAAGCTTGCTAGTTATCCTAATGCTAGTACTATGAATATGGCTTTCACAAAACATATTACAAATGCTCTCATGAAAATTAGAGAGGATGAATTAAGATATGAATCCTCTATACCTAGGAAGTTAGATGATGGTTGGGAACCCATTATTAAAATGAAAGTGAATGATTTTTATTGCAATGCTCTATGTGATCTTGGTGCTAGTATCTCTGTTATGCCCAAGAAACTCTATGATATTCTGGATTTGCCACCTTTGGAGCACTGTTATTTGGATATTCGTCTTATTGATAATGTTAGAAAGAAACCTTTGGGGAGAGCTTATGATGTCCTTTATCATGGTTAATAATAATCTTTTCACCATTGATTTTGTTGTCTTGATTATTGAATGCAATGCATCTTGTCCAATTGTTGGTTCTGTTATTGATATGAAAGAGGGGAATATTAAATTTCACTTCCCACTAAAGAAAGGTATGGAACACTTTCCTAGAAAGAGATGAAGTTTCCTTTTGATTCTGTTATTCAAACAAATTACAATTTAGATGCTTCTTCACTTGAAATCACTTCTGAAGGTTGATGACAGCTAATGTTGGCAGGGCGTGATACGTCATAAACGTATCCTTACTTTCTGATGTTCCATTTTGTTTTCATGTTATTTCCTACATGTTTTCTATACACTTTATGTCATTTTTATCGTTTTTCGGGACTAACCTATTGACAAGATGTCACAGAGCCAGTTCCCTATTTTCTGCTATTTTTAGTTTCAGAATAGTTGTTCTGGAAATATTATCGGAATTGGAAAATTCGAAGCCCAGAAGTCTTAAAATTTCCGAAGGTTCCACGAAGTCCCGAAGAGGCCCGGAGGAGGGCCACAGGGGGGCCACACCATAGGGCGGCGCGCCCCCTAGCCGCGCCTGGGGGTGGTGTGGCCCCCTTGGGTATCCACCGCCATCGCCATTTCACCTATTTATCCCCCCGATACATCAACCCTAAAAATATACCACTTCGTCCCGATAAACACCCGAGGACGCCATCATCGTCATCCTGAGATCGGCAGGGTTCTGGAGCTCTCCCCGGCACCAGTGGTGGAGCCAGGGAAATATAGTAGCCTGGGCGGACCATAAGCTAAGAAAAAAAAATCGCAAACGGATATATGATACATTAAATCTAAATATAACTACTAAACTGTTCAATACGTTCATAATAGTTTGGAGTGAAAAAAATCTAGAGTTAAATATGAACAGTAATAACTCACTAGATAGTATTAGTCACAAACAAAACTTAGATATCCAAACTCCCATTAAAATACGCAAAATGAAAATTGAAAGATTAAAAATAGTAGGAACTAGTAATTCAAAGATATGTACACATTTTCTCATCTTAGAATTCATGGCACATACCGTTCAAATACTAATAAGGCAGCGGAAAAATCTCTTTATAATTCTTGAAGTCATTCATAGTATGCACATGAACATACTCCCTCCGATCCGTTTTATGTGTCTTAGACAAACACTTAAGCTGGTACAAATTCCAGACTAGCTGGCGACACTTTTTCGATTCAGAGAGTACCTTTTTATTTTCTCAATTTATAGTTAAATGGTCAAAACTGTCGGACGTACAACTGTGTTCACATTGGCAAGTCACCGTCTCAATCTGCAAGTCGGAAGTGTAGCGGAATCGCTGAGATCTTGCCAATTGTGTGCACATTGGCATCGCCGCTTTGCAGCAGCCCCCGTACGCCTACAAGAGGAGTTGAACTGTTGAAAGAGGGAACGATGAACCGGCTTCTCGACTCTTGAGTCTTTTTTTAGCCTTGTAAATTCGTACGGTACGTGGAGGGCTCCTTTTCCTGTTGCATACTTGGGCCAGGTTCCTGTGTGCTGTTTTGCGTGTTATTATGTTGGGCCGCACAAGGAAATAGGAAAAATGCCAAGTTAATTGGAATTTTAGCCCGGGCAAGCAGCATGCTAATCAGTGATTAACGCCTAATTATGTGTTGTTTGCGCCGGCCGGACGGAGCAGATCCTGGGCAGCTGCCCGGGCATGCCGGGCTGAAGCTTCGCCCCTTCCTGGCACCCTGTCGGGAGGGGAATTCATCACCGGAGGGGTCTACACCACTATGCCCTCCTCCGATGTGACGCATGAGTAGTTCATCTCTGGACTACGGGTCCATAGCAGTAGCTAGATGGTTGTCTTCTCCACTTTGTGCCTCAGGTTTATATCTTGTGAGCTTACCTACATCATCGATAGTAATGCTACATGTTGTGTTTGCTGGGATCCGATAAATGTTGAATGCTATGTCTTCTGATTATGAATCTATGATGTTATCTTCGTGCATATGTTATTTATGATCTTGCATGCTCTCTGTTATTAGTAGGTGCTATGGCCAAGTAGATGCTAGTAACTCCAAGAGGGAGTATTTATGCTCGATAGTGGGTTCATGCCTCCTTTGCATCTGTGCTCGAGTGACAGAAACGTGACGGATGGAGGATGTGATGTTGCCATTGGGGAGAAAACAACGGTGTTTGCTTAGTTTACATTGTTTACATTACACACTTTGCTTATTGCGATTATCTGTTGCTTGCAACTTAATACCCAACGTTTGTTCGGATGATATTCGGAGGGTGGATTATTAGTCATAGATGCAGTTGGATGACAGTCTATGTATCTTGTTTTAATGCCCGCATGAATTACATAGTAATCTTTATGTCTTGCATATGCACTATGGTGCAGCCTTCATTTCTGTCAATTGCCCAGCTGCAATTTGTTCACCACACATGTTATTTATCTTTTATGGAGAGACACCTCTAGTGAATTGTGGACCCCGGTCCATTTTCTCATACTGCTTTCATAATGTTCTTATCTTGTTTTCCACACCATACGTTTAACCTCTTTGTGTTCAGCAAAATCGGTGAGATTGACAACCTCACTGCTTCGTTGGGGCAAAGTGATTTGATTGTGTCGTGTAGGTTCCACGTTGCCGCTGAACCGGTAGTGCGCCCTGCCATCTCAGCTCCATCAACCTTCAGACATTGCTTGTCCTCCTACTGGTCGATTCAACCTTGGTTTCTTTTCTGAGGGAAAACTTGCCGCTGCACTCTTCACAACCTTTCTCTTGGAGTTTACCAACGTCAGCCATCAGGACGCACTACCAGGCTCAGCAACAACGTGGAATCTACACAACACAATGAAGATACTTTGCCCCAACGAAACAGTGATGTTTTCAATCTCACCATTTTTTCTAACAAAAATTATTAGATATATAGCGTGGAAAATATTACTTGTTTGCAGTAAATGAAAAGGGAACAATGATGGCAGTGAATGAGAGGAAAACAATGATTGCAGTAAAGAAAATAGTGTTTGTAGTGGTTGTATTACCAGCGTAAAAGAATGGACCGGGGTCCACAGTTCACTAGTGGTGTCTCTCCATAAAAGATAGATAACATGCTGGGTAAACAAATTACAGTCGGGCAATTGACAGATATAAAGGTTGCACCGTAGTGTACATGCATGCCATGATGATTACTATGTGATTCATGTGGGCATGACAACATAATTCATAGACCGTTATCCAACTGCATCTATGACTAGTAATCCACCCTCAGAGCGTCATCCAACCAAACCTCGGGTATTAAGTTGCAAGCAACAGATTATTGCCTTAAGTAAAGTGTGTAATGTAAACAATGAAAACATTGTTGTTTTCTCCCTAATGGCAACATCACATCCCCCACCCTTCACGTTTCTGTCACTCGAGCACAGGTGAAAGGGAGGCATGGACCCACTATCGAGCATAAATACCCCCTCTTGGAGTTACAAGCATCAACTTGGCCAGAGCATCTACTAGTAATGGAGAGCATGCAAGACCATAAATAACATAAACATGATAGATTTATAATCACTGGACACAGCTTTCAATATTCATCAGATCTCAACAAACACAACATGTAGCATTACAAACAGATGATCTTGATCATGTTAGGCAGCTCACAAGATCTAAACATGAGGTATAAAGAGGAGAAGACAACCATCTAGCTACTGCTATGGACCCGTAGTCCAAGGATGAACTACTCACGCATCACTCTGGAGGCAGGCATGGTGATGAAGATCCTCCGGTGATGATTTCCCCTCCCGGCAGGGTGCCGGGGAGAGCTTTAGAACCCTCCCAAACTAGGGTTGACAACGATGGGGGCTATGGAACTTTTCGTGGACGGAGGCTCTAGTATTTAGGGTTAACCAGAGGATGAGCTTAAATAGGCGAAAGGGCAACGTCGATGGGCAGCCAGGGGGCCACACCACCTGGTGGCGCGGCCAAGGGGGCCGCTCCACCCTATGGTGTTGTGGCTCCAGGCCCCCCCTCCGGAATCCATGTACGTGACAGATTTCTAAGACCCTGGGATATTGTTTCGTCCAATTCCGAGAATATTTTCAGAACAACTTTTCTGAAACCAAAAGCAACAGAAAACAGGATCTGGCTCTGTGGCATCTTGTTAATAGGTTAGTCCTAGGAAATCCATAAAACTGACATAAAGTGTATAGAAAACATGTAGCATATGGCATGAAAACAACATGGAACATCAGAAATTATAGATACATTTGAGATGTATCAACTACCTCCCGTGCAAATTTGGGACAGAACAACTGGTTTTAACTTAAGCATACTAAAATTATTTTCCATTTCTTTTGAGTATGTACCCTTATCTTGTTTCCATTCCCTATCCATCTGAACTTCACAGGTTCTTGTGGTGGCAATTTAGGAAAGGAACATATCATGTATGCTCGCACTAAACGCAAGGCCCCAGGGAACAAGGAAGCACCAGTTGATGATGATGAGATCATGGCAGATTTTGAGGAAGAAGTTGAGATCATGCCCACTCTGACCATCGCAAGAACTCGTGGTGGTGGTCGTGGTGGTGGCGGTCCTACCAAGCGTAAGACTTTATCTAGGAAGCCAACTCGCATGCCATTTGACAAGTGGAAGCCCGAGGACTATCGATAGTTTAGGGAAGAGAACCCTTATGACGAAGAAAGCTATTTCTTTGAGAATCCACATTTCTTCACCAAGGATCAAGAGCATGTCTTCAATGACATATATGTGGGCAAAGATTACTCCGTGACCGTCCAACACACCATCAATATTGATCACACGAGGCATCCAAGGCACAAGGGCTATTTTGATGAAACATTGGCTATGTGTGAAGGGTTTGGTCTTATTCCTCTCATGAAGATCAACCAACCATACATTGAGTACTACATCAAGAAATTCTATGCCACCGTTCATTTTGGTGATGATCAGAAGAGGATCATGAGGTGGATGACCAAGGATAGGATGTTCTCGGCCACCTTGAAGGAGTTTGGGGATCTCTTGGGCTATGATGATAAAGGAATTCATGAGCCTAGTGGTTGGAGGTGCCATGGTGCAACATACTCAAGCAGCAAGCGCACCAGTGCCAACATCACCATGGAGGAAGGTACTCCGAGGAAAACAACCCATCTCATTCCTCCATTTGAGATTCTTCATCGCATCTATAGAGAGTCTCTTGCTCCCCTTGTGGAAAATTGGGATGAAGTGCATGGATTCATGTTTGACTTGCTCAAGAATTCTAGAGAGAAGCAAGGCACCATAAAAAAGTTGGATGTGATGGATTGGATGCATGAGGAGATGTGGTTGACCGTGATTGATAAGAGGGCTCCCATATATGGCCCTTTTCTCATGAAGATCATAAGGAGAAATGGTGGGAAGCCACAAAGGAGGACATTATGAAGGATGGCAGCCCCGTTATCAAGCATCCGGTGAAGGAACCTAGGGTGAAGAAGCATTTGGTTCTAGTAGAGATTGAAGTAGCAACAACTAAGAAGGCAGCCGCTTCTCGGATTAGTGTGAGGGAAGGTGCACGGGCTGAGTATGGTCCTACTATTGATGAGATATCTTGGTTCAAGAAATTTCAGATTAAGGCCAAGGAGATGTATGATGCACATGTGTACCACAAGAAGGTTGCATCCTGTCAGAAGAAGATGATGCAGAATATGGACTTGCCAGTGTCCTCGGGGTCAGAAGATGTCATCACTCTTGAGGAGGAGGGGATATCCAGGCATAGCAGTTGGAGCGACCCCGACATCCCTTCCTCGTCCACTCACCACGATGTCGAATACGAGGAGTGACTCTTCTGGGACGTTTAGCCTCTTCTCACTTTTTGGCATTTATGACAAAGGGGGAGAATGAGTTCTATTAGGTTGACCGAGGATTTGCATGGGTGGAGTCACAAGCATTTGCTATCTTTGTTGTTTCTTTGCTTGTGTCTCCATTTAGTTGAACTTGCTATTTCTATTTGGATATTTGTGGTGTTGAACTTTTAGTTGAAGCGTGGTGTCAGACATGCAATCATCCCTACTAGTTATCATTGTCTATTGCAAGTCTTAATTCTATCTAGTCTATCTCAATGATCTACTTTCTAGAATGTTCAGTACACTTGTGCTCTCAAATCCTCTCTTAACAATTGTGTTGTCATCAAACACCAAAAAGGGGGGCATTAAAAGAGCATTTCCCTCATTATGTTTTGATGTTTATTGACAACACAATTAGAGCCTTAACGTGTGCTAAGTGCTGAAGGGAATTCTTGTGCTTAAACTCTTTATCGATACATCATATGATCTGTTGCGAAACCTCGTTGAAATCACATTGAAGAAACTATGATTTTGAGGGTTTTCTGCCTAAGGCGGTACTACCGGGGGGTCTGGTACTACCGGGATTTCCAGTAAAATGGTACTGGAACCCAACGGCCAAAGTGCAGCACTTCTGGAGCGGCTCGGTAGTACCAACAGCGCGGTACTACCGGCCTCGTCCGGTACTATTGGATTGTCCAGTATGGCATACTGGATACAGCAGCCAGGGTGTGCCACCGTGCGGTACTGCCAGGCTAGCTCGATAGTACCGGCATGGCGGTACTACCGCGGCTGCGTGGCACTACCGGATTCTGCAGAGTTGGGTACTGGCATCGCCAAGTTTTCGTGACCCGGATTCGCCACTACCTCCCGCATGCGGTAGTACCGACTATGATCTGCCTGCGACGCCAGCATTGACCCGGTGAAGATTTGCAAGGGAGGTACTACCGGACGGCGTCTGGTACTATCGGGTGAAGCAATAAATGCTCAAACTGTCAGATTTGAGGGGGCGGGTATAAATAGCCCATCTCCGTCATCCCCAAGAGGTAACTCGTCCAACATTGAAGTCCCCAGTTATTGAGTTCACCAAAATCTAGATTTCTCCCAATCCCTCCACCAAAACTCGTTAATCTTCGGATGATTGAAGGAGAAGGCCCCGATCACATCTTCACCAACTCGTTCTTCATTTCCTCTTTATTCACTTGAGTGATTCTAGTCTAGAGTTTCCTTGTGGAAAACCTAGACCCCATTGTTGCTCACTTGTGTTGGAGAAAGATTGTTGGTGTTCTAGGGAGCCCCCAATTAGGTTGTGGGTGTGTGCCTCAAGCTCATTGTAAAGGCACTGATTTCTGCCTCGAAGGGAATCAATAGTGGAAAGTGAACTAGGCCTTTGTGGTGTCGTTCATCGGAGAATAGGGTGAGGCATTTGTGGCGTTGAGTAGGCCTTCATGGTGAAATTCACACCCCTCCAACGAGACGTACTCCCCTCAAAGGAGGAACTCAGGATTACATCCTTGTCTCCGCGTGCTTCCGTTACCGGTTACCTCATTCCCTCTCTTTTACTTTGTGTTTGTATCTTGCTTAGTTGCTCTTGTCATATAGGTAAATTCACCGTAGTTGCATATCTAGAGAATTTACCTTTGTGTCAAGCCTGAATCAAAAAAGGATAAAAATTTGAAGTAGAACCTATTCACCCCCTCTAGGTGACCATACTGTCTGTTCACATTCAGAAGATCCTCATACAAATATTGACTGAGAAGACTCCCGAGCTCGTGAATTTCCAAGAAAAAGAGTCTTGCTATTCCGATAAAGAGACTGCCATCAGTCTCTCGACCAGATGTAACCAGTCAACCCATTTATCCCCGTACAGAGAGCTAACTCAATATTTAAAGGTTCCTGGCCTAGGATGTTTGCCACTAACATGTTTTTATTACGCATAATATTAAAGAGAGCGGGGTACTGGATCGCTAGAGGCGGCCCCTCCAACCATGGATCCTCCCAAAATCTAACACTTTGCCCATTACCAAGTGAGAAAGATATATGATGAAAAAAAAATCCTGCTTGACTTTCATAATTCCCTTCCCGAAAGGGGAGTCTGTAGGTTTAGCATCCACCCGTATGAGCGGTTTACCTTTAATATACTTATGATGCAGTAATTCGTGCCACACACTATCTTCAGTTAATAATTTAAAAAAGTCATTTGCTTAGTAAACACTTATTTTTACATCTAGGCATTCAATCCCAAGTCCATCCTAATCTTTTGGGCGACAGGCAATGTTCCACTTGGTCAGTCTATGTTTCTTTTTTGTCTGGTCACATTGCCAAAAGAAGCAGGATCTATAGTCACCTAATCTATTTTTAACCCCAACAGGTATTTCAATAAAAATAGGAGAAACATTGGTAAACTTGAAAGGACCGAGTTAATAAGAACGATATGAGAGCAATTTTCCTATCAATGAACTCAGTTTCTGTTCAAACCGATCTTCCACCGGTTTTTATTCTTTGTTAATAAGTTTACGATAATGAACTGAAATCCCTAGATATTTAAATGGCAGAGCACCAAGCTCACACCCAAATATATTTTGAATACTCACCCTAAAAATAATTGGCCTTTCCAAAACAAAAGATCTCTATTTTATGAAAATTAATTTTCAACCCAGACAACTGCTCAAAGATGGACATAATTAATTTCATATAACATCCTTCTCCACATCATATTCCAAAAACAGAATAGTGTCATCACCGTATTGAAGAATATAACCCCCCTCTACGAGGTGTGGAATCAAACCTCCAACTTGACCATCCTATTTTGCCCGTGCAATTAGGAGTGCCAACATATCGGTCACAAGGTTAAAAAGTATAGGCGATAGCGGATCGCCCTGGCGCAAATCTTTTAATGTTTGAAAATAATGACCAATGTCATCATTTGCTCTTTTTCCCACACTTCTTCCTTGCACAAACCTGTCCACCCAATCACACCACTGTGAGGTGAAACCTTTCATGCGTAGAGTCGGCTGGAGAAACTTCCAGTTAACATCATACACTTTCTCAAAATCAATTTTGAGTAAGAGACCATCCGGGTTTTTTTTTGTTTTAACTCATGTATAGTTTCGTGTAGGACCACAACCCCTTCCAAAATATTCCTTCCTGGAAGGAAAGCAGATTGAGAAGAACGGATAACTCTCTGAGTTATGGAGGTCACCCTATTTATTCCTACCTTAGTAAAAATCTTGAAGCTCACATTTAACAGGCAAATAGCTCTATATTGCTCAATTCTACTCGCAACTTTCTTCTTTGGAAGTAAGGTGATCACTCCAAAGTTCAACTTGAACAATTCTAGATCACCCCCATGCAACTGGTTAAATATAGCCATTATGTCCGCCTTAATGACCTCCCAGAATCTCTTATAAAACTCAATAGGGAACCCATCCGGTCCCGGAGCTTTATTAAGTTCCATCTGAGAAATAGCCTCCCACACCTCCTTCTCCATAAAAGGCTGTGTCAAGAGAGTATTCTCATCAACGGAAATCTGAGCAATATCATCGATCCTTGTCTCCTCCAAAGAGAAACTGTTTGGAGCCGATGCTCCAAACAGTTTTTTATAATACTTAGAAATAAAGACCTTTTAAGTTCTCTTGCCCAATATTTGTTCCTTCATCATGCTCTAACTGAAAGATTATTTTCTTTCGATGCCTACCATTGGCAATTAATCGTGTTATTGACCCCTCGTGAATATGCCTCACCTTAATCCTTTGAGCCCACTTAGACTCCTCCTCGCGATGAAGGTTAGCAATATACGAATACACTTCCGCTCTCTCTCCGCCCCCGAAAGCGGAATGTGCTCGCCTTCAAATCTAACTCATTGATAAGAAAAAAAAAGTATATCCCTCAATCTCTTATATTATCCCGCACGATTTTACGCCCAACCCCTCAGGAAACTCCGAAGATGTCTAATCTTAATTTGTCATCGTTCCATTGGAGTCGAACCAGCTGCGACGGATTCCCATTCAGCCTTTACTAATTCATAAAAACCTGGTTGCCTCAGCCATGCCAACTCGAAGGAGAATAACGACTTATTCCCAATGTGAGCAGAGGATCCAAAATCGACAAGCAATGGCGTGTGATCAGACCCTGCTCAAGCCAGTGCATGTACTGTCACGAGCGGGAATTTCTGTTCCCACTCAATACTAGCAAGAACCCGATCCAAATTTTCTAAAGTTGGCTCATCGCGTCTACTTGTCCAGTTATACTGTCTTCCCGACAGTTCTAGTTCCTTTTAAGTCTAGACCCTCAATGATAGCGCTAAAAATAAATGGCCAGCATGGGTTAAAATTATCATTATTTTTCTGTTCTTGTCTGCAGATAATATTGAAATCACCACCCACCAACATGGGCCGTGTTTCTCTGTCACATATACGCACTAGCTCAGACTAGAATTCAGGTTTCTTATCGGGCAGCCCCATAAACGACAATCAGTGCCCAAATGAAACCATCGTCCTTAGACCGCACATGAATTTTAATAGAAAAGTCCCCGGTTGTAATAGTCTGCACTGCTATAGTCGCACTATGAATCCAATCAGAATACCACCCGACCTTCCATGAGGTGGTAGGCAATACCAACTGAAATCCAAACCACTGGCCAAATGACTTAAAAGCACAGAAGTAATATTACTTCTCCCAGTCTCGCCGATAGTTATGAAGTGTAGTTTCAACTCTGTCATTGCGTCTCTAACAACTATATGCTTAGAGGTATCCCCAAACCCGCCGATATTCCAAAAATATCCTCTCATCTCGGCTTAATATTTAGTTTCTTAATTCTAGCACTTCTCCTAGGTTTAGAATAGCCACTCACTTTATTTTCTTTTCGGGACCATGTCACCTTGACACCCTGGGATAAAAGATCCATATGATCCTCCAGGCCCTCCTCTATGTCATCATCATAGTCCTCGCATAGATTTGACACTCTCTGCACCAGTAAATTGTGACCGCACTCGTCCCCAACTGGCGGTAAATTATTATTCAAAATAACTAATTATCGTGATTGTTCAGTAGCTTTTAGCAAGGAAACATCTCTATTAGCTGAAGACGGAGATAAACCCAATGAAACACCCAATCTAGAAGCCCTATCAATGATAGTTTCATTTGTAAATGCCATAAATGACAAATTATGTTTCGAAGACATACCTTCAAGCTGCTCATCCTTATGTGTAGCTCGAAGAGACGCCCACTCTGCAATGGGCACATCCGCCGAAGCATGAGCCCTAATACGAGCGCTAGAACGCCGGCCTAACGTAGATGGGTCTAGTACGCCTCCGTAGGCCACCACCTCCTCTAGAGATAATGGCGCCGTCCCCCCCCCCCCCCCCCCCCCCCGCCACGACACTGACCGGGCATCCCCAGGTCCGGCTGGAAACGGTAGTGAGAGACACGGGTGCGCGTCCGTCGAGACGCATCCTCCTCCAAGTCCTCACTCTCCATCACGCCGAAAGAAGAAGTGGCCTGTGCCCCTCCTCCCGGCCGTAGTCCTCCAGCCCGAGGCCCTGCAGACCCCGACCTAGGAGCAGGTGACCTCTCGGCCACCCTAAGAAACGACACGATGGACCTCTTGTCTGTCCAAGGGGAAGCGAGGTCGCCCCCCAGAACAACAACAACAACATCACACGACGACTTGACCCGCACAAGCTCCTCCGCCATCAAGGGACTCTGAGCCCCCGACGTGGCCGCCCCTTGGAGACCCGAGCCTCCTCCTGGCAACTCTCCTGGACCACCGAGTCCACTGACTCTGAAACACGCGTCTCTACAGAAAGAGCTGCTGTCTCATCACACCCCATACGGCTAGTGCTCGACACGAGAGCCAAAACATTGCACCCGATAATTCCACTCCATCCATGTCTACGCAGGATTAGCATGATAATATAGGATGTTATTTTTGGATTCTGCCTTGTAGATCGCCATGAGGATGAGAGAGCGCGCGCGTGTGAAAGCCACCATGCATTCGGTTAAGATAAGATACCTTAGGCCAAGAGTTTTCGTCGAGCTCATGTTAACTTTTGTAAATAATAAAAACCGTATGCATCTCTTGGATTAACTTTTGTAAATAATAAAAATCTGATTTTAGAAGAAAAAATAGCAAGTTATAAGGATTATCAATAAGACGGCCATAAATTAAGATGTTGCCCGTGCATGTGTGCTGGCCAATGTATGTGTTTTTAAACGAAACTATACAATTAATCATATATGTTGATTATTTCATTTTTGAGAGGTTAGTTTTAATACAATTTGAGTACACACAAAATTAGTAACAATTTTTGTTATGCAAAAGTTATTTATCGATTTAACCTTTTATGTAAAAAAAGCATGTTGTCATTATTGCCGAAGAATCCATCTAAAAGTATATCACTTTTATATATGACTAGTAAAATGCCCGTGCGTGGCTACGGGACATACACTATCGTTGAATACAATAATGTAACTGAAAAACATAAAAAAAATATTACTGATGAATGGTGGAGCGTGTGTGATTTATATGGGATAACATGATTTATATGCAAGCATAGGTAAACAACTAAATAGATTGTTAAAATACAAAGTTCACATCGCCTACATATAGCAGCTTAGCAGTATGTGAGCAAAGGAAAACCGAGGCACCAGTATGTCTCATGGGCCATATTGTTTTTCCGAATTTATGCTTGAGAGAGTCAAAGCTCGCACAATAACTTAATTAGTTGAATCTCACATTATTTGACATACACATAGCTTATTTGAATAAATTCTATAGCAATATAAAATGCATACAAGAAATATAAAAACATACAATTTTTTTCATATTAGATAACACCATGATGTGTCATATAACAAATATTTCAAGTGAAAATCAATAGTTCCATAGACATTGTATCGCTAATTAATGCAATTCTTAGAGAAGCTACAAAACCCACAATCATCAATGCAACGGTATATTGACAGGTGAATAAACTGTTCCCCCTCTAGACATTGTAGAAGATACAACGCCGGCTATAGTGTTGCTACATTAAGCTTTTTTTTTCACTTGCGAGTAGTGCTTTGTACAAAAAGGTTTTTTCGGTGCCTCCACGTCCATCCACAAAGAACACACCACCCTGTAGACATAATTTCATCTTATGTGGACTTTAATTCCGTATTAAGTGAGTCTGATAGATATGTGTCCTCATCGTTGATAACGTTGGTGGACTGCTCGAAGCTCTACCTTATCACACCGGAGGGATTGTCAAATTCCTCATCAATATCAGGAAGAGGAAATGATTTTGCGTCCTTTCCCATCGATTGTAGCATGTTCCCTACAGTTTCAAATGGATTGTTGCGGCGATAGTATTCTCGCTCACCTTCGGTGTTATGGCCCGTCGAGCTCCCTCCTGCGAGCTTCATATTGGTCTCACAAATGGTTTAAAAACAAATTTAAATTACAAACATTTAATAGTCGGTGCGAAACAAAAACTACTATCTTGAAGCCGGCCACTAAAAAAGTAGTTGGTCTGACTTAGTACAATTATTACAATGACACAACTAAGGGCCCGTTCGGATTCTCTCCACTCCACCAACTGTGCTCCCGGAGCGGGTGGAGCGGCGCCGAACACAGCAACTCCGCGGAGTTGAGGGATCGGAGTGGAAGGGTTTGCGGTTCATTTTCGTGGAGTGGGTAAAACCGAGCTCCGCGCGCTCCAAGAATCCAGAAAAGCTAGAGTTGATTTGGTGGAGTAGAGAGGATCCGAATGGGCTCTAATAACTACCAATTTTTTAGCCGTCGTAGAGTTAATGCTAACCATGATAGACATTTTCCTTCAAATCAGCAATATGTCGATTTCTTTCTCAATTATAACAGCAAGATAAGATAGAAGAACAAAAACATTGGGGCAAACAAAAATAGGAGCGGGTACACATTAGCAGGATTTTTCACAGGCAGTGCAGTCAACTGACAACATTCCCGATCCATCTCTATCTCTCCCCATATTCTCACTCACCTGCGG
Source organism: Alopecurus myosuroides (assembly GCA_028641055.1). NCBI lineage: Eukaryota > Viridiplantae > Streptophyta > Magnoliopsida > Poales > Poaceae > Alopecurus > Alopecurus myosuroides. Next base: position 373,510,234 of record CM054059.1, read on the forward strand.
CGGTGGCCCCTCGAGCTCCCTCCTGCTCTGCTCCTCACACACAACGTTGCTCATTCCAGCGAGCTCCCTCTCTCGATCTGCTCGTGCCGGCGGTCTGATCCGCTCCCAGCCATGCTACCCCTCGCTCCTTCCTCTTTGGCTCCTCCGTGGGGCCCACCTTCGCGTGGGTCAACGGGCGGCCAACGCTGCGATCTCCGAGCCTGCAACCGCTGTCGTGGAGACCGGCTCGTACCCGTCCACTCCAGCGACCTCCGCCGCATCTGCTCCCGCTGGTCGCCGCTGCGCGTTCCCGCCGGTCGTGCCCCAAAACGCCGTACTTGAGGGCCATCCCGCTGGACGCTGCCCCAAATTGACGCCCGAGAGCGCCTTCAGCGGTTCAGCCACCTCCGGCCCAATTCATCAAACTGCTGCACGAGGTATACATTTTGTATAGCGGGATTGCTTTACTCTGGGGTTTAGCAATTGTTCAGTCAATGTATCTTACTACCAAGCTATCCGAGGGTTTCATTTCACCAACAGTTCAGGAGGCAGGGAAGAATAGCTACCAAATTTATCACTTCGTATTGTCATCTTAGGAGATATCATAATCCATACAAGCTTTCATGTCTGCTACATTTTTTTAGCCATAGAGCCACCCGCCCTCGGTGTGCGCTGTCGCTGCCTTGCGTCTGTACCTAGATCATCACCTGCATTTCGGTGGTCCGACGCTTTTGCAAACCAACGTCTTAGGGTTGTTCTTTTTGTGTCTCTTCCCTAGCCCGAATCGGTTTTCCTATTGGTTTTACAAGACTCCTAGGCTGGATGATGAAGACCTACGATATATCCAATCTAAGTATAAAATTGGGCGATAGTGTTCCGTGGATTTTAGACTACAAAGCGAAATCATTTTAGTCCTCTCTTTTATGATTTAAGGCTGGATCTCAGGCAGACGTCTCTAGGGACCCATCCTTATGTGTGATGAAATCCGTGGGGGAGCTGAATGCAAGGGGTTTTGCTTGAAACATATACTCGCAGTGCGTTTTAATATAAGCAATTTTATACACCACATATATTTCCATATACGTATTGTGTGTATGGTTCATACCATGGAAATTCTGCATGATCTCTGGCATAAGCAGTTGTGAGAGTACTCGGAGCAGGGAATGACGAAGCAAGTTGGGTATAAATGTCGTAGTGAGAGGAGGGTGTATAATTGTAGATAGTAGGGTTGGTTGGTTCATGTATGAATAGGCCACCGGGTCAACTGGGTCTAATATCTTTGGATCCTTTTGTGGAATGATCACTGTTTAAAACTTGACGCCATCAACAAACCTTCATTCCATTTACAAATAAAACCCTTATCCAAATAAAGATAAGTATGTTTTTTATGAGTAAATTTTGTTGATATGTAGGGATCTATGTACAACTTCTATATGCACATCCGGTCAATTATTCGTGTTGCCAGCAAATGAGCATACTGTTGAGAACAATCAAATAGACCATCTCAGGATCTTGCTTGAGGATTTTTTTTTGGTTATCCTTGCTGAGAACATTCAAAAAGAGGATGTTGCAGGTGCTGGTAATCTGGTAGTCACGTAAATTTCTTCATCCTATTGTTATGGAAAGCTGAAGATATTGTAAGTTCAGGTATTGTGTTCATCTCAATATCTCATGCATTCCTTTGTTTTCCGGTTTACCTACTTATCATATTGATTCTTTGTTGCTGGAAATGCACAATGGGTCGCATGTAGTCTGTATTTCTGTCTACTTGTTTTCTTGAAGCTACAAATTCATGTTGGTATCTTACATGCTTGTTTGAGGTTTAGAAACTTGCATGTATTTTGTGACTGAATTTTGTAGAATCTGTAGGGAATTAGGGATCTAGACAAAACTGCTATATGCCCATCCAATCAATTATACATGTTGCCGGCGAATAAACATAGCGCCAAGAACAATCAAATAAACTATCTTTCTTGAGAATCTTTTCTTAGTTATCCCGATGGTAACTTATGGTGCTGACAATCCGGTAGCAATGGAATTGACCATACTAATGGAGGAATAGAAGAGCAGGCACCTAGCGTTGGCGAGGAGCTGGTCGATGTTGTGATCGTCAGACACTCAGGGTAAGAGAGGGCGGATCGAGGCACTCATAGAATAATTATCAAAACTTTGTGTGTCAAGTTCTCGCCGTCCAGGCGAGGAGGCCGACGAGCGCCGCTTGGCGCAGACGATGGTGCGGTAGGTGTCGTCCCATGGAAAATGAAGGTGGATGTGCTCCGAGTTAACCGTGTTGATTGTTGGATGTCTGCAATTTCGATGGTGTATAATGAGTTATACAAGGATGTACACGATATGACGCCAAAGAAACTAAATTGTTGCAGGTATACCTGTTGATTGGAACAGACTCGAAGCAGGAGCCGGTTCCGGTTTCGTTGTCGGTACCATCACCCTCTTGGAGCAGGGTATAGAGCAGCCATGGTGGTACCGGATTACTCGCTGATGGGTAGCACTGATGGGGTATCGAGCTGGGTAGCTTTGACGCCGTGGAGCGGTGGAGGTACTTTATATGGCGATTATCACGCTGGGTAGCGCTGATTACTCTCTCCTCTTGATTTCTGTTGTTAACTGCTGATTTTGATTGCTAATTTGTTTCCATGTAAATAGCTGATTGATTCCATGTAAATTGCTATAACGCATAGGGCACATGAGAAATGTTTAGGAGCCCTGATTACTCGCTCCTCTTAATTGATCGTGTAATTAATTCACCTTGGCAGGAAATAAATTTTGTTTGGCAGATTTCTGCAGATCGGGGCTGATTGGCCCATTAATTTGGCTAATTGGTGGGGACAGATAGGTGCCAAAACGGTATGTGGGCAGGATGGTTAAGGCTGGTCACAATGGGGAGGAACTTAGCAGTAACATCACACGCTTCAATACAAGTTTGTTTATGTGGCACGTATTTAATAAAGAGAGAGGTGCTTGTGGTAACTAGCTAAGTTACCGGAACATCACACACTCCAAGAAACAATGAGTCTATAGCCTAATAAATGCATTGTTGCATGACACTACATATATGTTACTACCCACTGTGGAGGTAGTAACATAGTCTAGAAAAACGTGTAGGTTACTAGTGTATGTTCCTCCCCATTGTGACCAGCCTAACATGGTGGTGTTGGGCGTTGAATTTTTTGGGGCTTGGCCCATTTAGTGAGAGCGTACAGAGTACGGAGCGGGGGGTCCTGTGGTGTTGGACGAAGGATTGACGTATTGCTGGTTGGGGAGAAGACGGAACAAAACAGTTCTTTTAGGTAGTAGAGAAGATACTCCTAGAAAGTAAGAAAGCGTACATAACTTTTAAACGCCATTAACTTCTTTCGGTTTTATTATGATTGTTAATATCAATATTGCTTTTTCTTGGTCATAAAAATGTTCATCTCTAATTAAACAATCATACCAATAGGACTATCCGATTATATACGTATATTTGTGGTATTAAGAGTAAAGTGCATTATAGGTGTTCGAACTATATCGGGGATTTCTCGTCAATTTTCCTACACGAGACACAATAACTAGTCTGGGAACTATGATATTGTTTGCACTCAAGTTAATGTTTTCTTTGCTCTTCTTCATTTCGGAAAAAATTATATTTTACATATAATCAATTTGAGAAATATATCTTAATCAATTACATGGGCTAATCTTTAACCAATTTGGTACTCCCTGATCCGTTTTAATATTCGTGGAGAGACAACTAGCGCATTACAAATCGGGCGTACATCTCACGACAACAAAAACAAATCAGTAGTAGTATTAAATTTGGTCTTATCGCTCTCACCATTCTCGAAAAGGCTATTTTTCATGTTTTGTCCAACATTTTTGGTGTCTTACTTTCATTAAAGAATATTAACCTACTATACTATATAAGATGAGCGATATATGTTTCCTCTTAGTTTGGCAAGTATTAATGGCTAAACCATGGTTGCATTATCGACTAACGTGTCATTGTGTTCACTGGACTAAAATGAAATTGACTTAAGTTGACCGAGATTAGTCATTTGTTTCGCTCAGTTATACTCTTATATTGATACCTATGTTTAGTTGTGTTTTCATCATTTTTCTAGCAACCTGATAGAGATCGACGATCAATGGCTCATGTATAGGCGAGCATTGCCGTAGGTAGTCCCTGTCGACAATGTAACCTGTAACTTGCAAACTGCCCAATGTAGCTGGTTGAACTCTTTTGCTACCGATGTGTTTCATAGGGTGCATCATCATACTATTTCCCTTCAACTTCCAAGTTCACAAGAGAGTGTCAAATATATAGCTGGGCTATTTTGCTTACTGGTTGGTCACACGGATGCTTATTTCTAAATAAAAACATAGTCTTTATAATTATAGAAAGAACATCCCAAGTACATGATGAGACGACCTTAAGAAAAAAACTGTTATATCTGTAGGTTTCTGTTCATGGGAAACCCTAGCCGTATAAGATTGTAACAAACAATTGTATTTTTTCTTTTCTTTCACTGTCCTTTTCGCATGATGGTTCCGAGAAAATGCCCATAATTGTGCTTTCAGGACAAATATGTACAAGATGCATTTTTGTTTTTATGTCCTTTGCGAAGAAAAAATATCTGTTTTTGTAGGGCAGAGAAAGAGATGTCCCATTTATTTACCTGCAGACCGCGACAAAACACCAGCCATAAAATGTCAACATCTGACACTACAATACAACACGGTAATACCACTTTTTTCGAAAAGGGATATCTCGGCATCTAGATCAATCGATGTGCACAAACATATTTATTGCAAAGTTATCATTTAGAATCTTACAAGAGTGCACAAAGGGGATGCAAAGCTCAACCACCACAACAGAAAATACATGTACTACATATGCATCACAGATTTTATTACTGGACCCCTATTGAAGATATCCTGAGCGTCTCCAAACCGTTGGACCCAAAGTCCATGAACTCCCACACCACCACAGTATGCTGTGTGCACATAGGAGTAGGACGACATATGGATCAAATGAATAGTATCGAGCACAACCCGATTCAACCGACTCCCAAATATATTCGTTATATTAGTCCGAAGAGTCAAGTCCAAACTAACGTGAACCATTCGTCAAACAAAACAAGCAAGAGGACATGGGACAAAAAGATGCCCAATCGTTTCCTCGACGCCATAAAGTAAGACTTTGTATTTTCAGTCCACCTGTGCTTTACAAGGTTATCCTCTGAGCTCACATTTTTTACGAATGTTCAGCTTTCTCCTAAAAAACAAAAATCAAGACTTTTCATTTCAAATTGTGCATCTTTGCATTACTAAAATAGATGTTTTCCAAGTTTGCTTGCCCATCTCGGGATTCACAACCACATCGCACTGCACATGATACAAGACAATTAGGCAATGCTCGTAAGCAGAATGACCCGAGGACACGACGCTCCAACCTCCACTCACTGCGATCGTTATTGATCACCGGTCAGTGTCTGCGTGAAGGCCTCATCCGGCGCGGGCACCTGTGCCAGTCAAACAACGCCATAATCTATGCCCACCATTGAGCTACCCACTGATTTCCACGGTGTAACAAATATATCCTTATATCAAAATGGGTTCTACTGTGAAAGCAGTTGGTGCTTCATTTGTTGGAAGTTGCATCAGAGTGGCATCGTGTATGGCCAAAAGAACAATGCATTCGATTCACACAACGAAAAGCGGAGGAAAGAACTGCCAGACAAGGAACGCCTTATGCTAAATCCTGGAGCACATGTACAATCTTGATCAGCCTGGGAAACTATTTAGCGGGTTGCAGTTCCAAGCAATTATTTAGACAAGCAAACGTAGCAAGCTGTATTGAGCAGAAAAGGTACAACACATAATCCGATGCAATAGTCAAACCAAGTATGTGGAGATGAATCGAAGAGCCTTGGATTGCTAGCCATAAATCTCCCAGTAGTTGCAGACCGTCCCACTAGGTTGAAGGACAACATGCTTTTTTTCGAGAATCTTGAAGGACAACATGCTGCATAGCATTTAAGTATAGTCTTCAAGAAAATGCACTAACTTAAAAGTACTGTTGCTAGAAAAATATATTCATCTGAGGAATTACCTTAATCTGCGTCCTGTTGTATGTGTATGTAACATGTACGAGCTCATCCATGGTCTGGATTACCGCAGGATATGAAAATTCCATACCTTTGGTGTCCTCTAGTGTCAATACTTCGTTCCATGAATCACCGTCATCCTCGGAGACTGCAATTTTCAGTGTGCCCCTGGAGAAGGTGTTGTAAGCAAGCAGTACTCTTCCATCCTTCATCTTAACTCCATCAATACCTTCAGGGGTGAAGTCCAGTGGAGAAAACAGAGTTACCAAACATTGTACGGAAATCACCTATGGATGCGCTCCCACCAAAACGTCGTCTTGGGAGAGTAGTAAAATATTTTACAATGCAACAAAAGGATCGTGAAGCAAAGAGAAAGCTAATTTAACCAAACAGGTTAAGAACAAACCAGAATTGGGATTAGGAAGCCCAGTCTTATGCGCATAACTCCATGTCACACCTCCATCAACAGAATCAGCCATGAAGACTCGGCCCATATTCTCAAAAGATCGCAAAAGCATCCGAATTGTCCCATTGGCAGTTTGATATGTAACTGGCTGAATCACCCCAAGAGTTTCACCTTCTATGTATATAGGACCATACTTCCGCCATGTTCGGCCAGCATCTTTCGTGACCTATGTTTTTGAGGACTTGTTAGTTGTTAGAACTACAATGCAAGATGTTATCGGTGTTTGATGTCAGTTACTACATTCCTATAGACTTGGAGCATATGTTACCTCAAGCCATGCACCCCATGAATTCCAGCTTTCTACCGATGACCCACAAAGTAGGCGACCATCTTCAAGCAGGAAAGGCTGCGTTAGAAAAGTTGATATTAGGAACCAGTTTATTCAATTTGTGCGTTAAACATAGCATCATGCTGAGAAATGACACTAAGCACTAAACTACTACTGACATGTTAAAGATCGTAGTAGTTGTGCTATTAAATGTGCACACTATTATGGTGCAGAAAATGTTGCGAGGTAGCAAAGGCCACAAATTTAGACATGCCTTGTTCTTGATAGGACCAAGAATACCAGGCGGTAGCTGCTCTCTCCGTGACCAGGATATGCCACCGTCCAGCGATCTTTTCATGGCACCACTCCACCTGAACAATTTATGTTTGTCATCAAGTCATGAAACATATTCATATCTTTCTGCCTGCTCTATTGTGAAGGTTTCTTCCATTTAAGTTAAGCATAGGAGGCCAAAGAACGTGAATGAAGTTCTTGATTACTTTTGAACTTCTTGACCGATCTTGTAGAAGAGGAGCAGCTCGTGAGAGGGGAGCTGAAATAATACAGGATTCCACATAGGCACCCCATCTTCTTCATCAGCCACTTGTGGAGGATGCCAGTAACCATCCTACAGATGCAAGACTCTCAGGAAGAAGCAAATTATCATTTAAGAAACACAAACAGAAGTGGCCTGGATGGATTGAACCCACGCTGTATCTCTGCAACCAGATTTTGACATCCGGAGCACCTTCCATGGATCCACCAAAATAAGCCACCAAGAGGCTATCTTCCCCAATCTAACAGGACAAATTTCACCTGTAAGTATTTATAATATTTCGCATTTAGAAAATGTGGCGCATTAAAGTCATATACCTCTACAATTGTAGAAGCATGACAGCTATTGAAAGGAGCAGTTCCAGCTGAAAATGTCAACTCCTCCTTCACGATGCTCCACCCAGCTGTCACATTCGAGGTCGTGTTGGTAATGTTATGAGTGCTGTCTTCCATCTGTTGTGCAGTTTCCACCTTACTGACGATCAAGTTAGCTAAAACTTCCAAGGATATGAATTTTGAAGCCTAATTAAACTTTAAAAGATCCAAATACACAAGACAAAACTATAGCCTCTCAGGACATAATGCAGAAATGCAAAACAGAACTTACTCGTCAAGAGGCCTAGAATTGGAGTTGATCTCGCGCAGCGATCTAGAGGATGCTACGGCGATGTGGAAAGGTTGCTTGTTCACACTGATCGTTTGTGGGGAATAAAAAATGAAGAGGAGCAGGGAAAACAGCAGTATGCAGGCGGTAGTGTTCACTGCAAGTTGCTTTTTGCTGAAACTGTCCACGGTCAGCATCACCTTTCTTCAGTAGTGTTCCTGAGGAAGCTTAAGTACAGAAGATGAGTTACGGTCCGGCTACATTTCATTCGAATCAAGAAAATGGAGCAAGGAAAATGTACAGAAGCGGGACAGCGTGCACAAAATAAAGCATCGAAATAAAGATGCATAGCTGCACGTCACAAAGACATGAACTAGTCAGGTGGGCTTCTCTTCTACTAGCAGGAGATGATATAAATTCTTGGATAATTAGGGAAAAAACGTATTAATCCACCTAAAAAGCTCGATACAGGTGCTCTCCCCGCCCCGGGCACGCATTGCCAAAGGGAGAAGAACCAGGCGAAACGAAAGAAGATGAACAGAGGCGTGGGGAAGGAAGAAGCCAATGCATCCGTGACTCGGACTCGCTGACCTGTGGGTAGCCGCGGCTGCGGCCGCGCGCGTCAACGCGAGGAGGATGCGAGCTTTCAGCCAGCGATCCAGACGGGAAGAAAGAATCGCGGGTGGATCGAGACAAACGGACGGGTGCATGTGCATTTGTCGGGCTTGTGCTCGGCGGCGGTTGGTGGTTTCCTTCACGGGGCGAGGGTGCGTGCGTCCCGCTTGGCAGGGCCGCAGGGGGTGGGAAGGTAGGTCGCCGCGCCGCGGATAAATAAAAAATCGGATTATTAACGCAGCTGGAAGAACATGAGCGCGTTGTATAGTTTTTTTTATTTAAAAAACGTGTACAGTACTACAGCGTGCATGCTCGTGCAAATTTCTAAGATTAGCCAAGTCACTGCTCAGTATTCACGATCATAACATTATCTCCAACTGGAATAATAATTTTCTTACGCCAAATGTACACTAGGTGTGTGTTTGGCAGCCCGGGCCCACGGAGAATTATCTACACTAAGCTCAGATTTTCTCATGCGTTTGGTAGCTCGTAGTGGATGAAACATGTTGAGTGTGTTTGTTGTTTGGTGGGTTGTATGGGGAAGGAGATGCTGAGGAGGTCCAAAATTTGCACATAAACCACTGAATACAAAAATTAACTGGTCTTGCAAACAACAATAAAAAGAAACCCGATCCTTGTAAAAGCCCAATCGGGTCCCTGACTGGCTGTGGCGGTGCACATCTGTGCTCGTCGAGGAGCCGGAGACAGAGTTTGGTGGCAATGTCGACCTGCTGCAGCGCCAGCGCGTCAAGCGGGTGCAAATCGGGGCGCAACCGTTCTGCCGCGATGCCGACGAAAGGAGGCGGTGCAGATCTGGGCGGTCCAGTGGCGGAGGTCGGCGTCGAGGAGGTGGCGGCGGTGCTCGTTTGGGTGGAGGTGGTGATAGAGGTAGAGTGAGATAGCAGGTTAGGGGAAATTAGGGTGGGGCAGTTGACCCTTGTTGGTCTCGGTCCACGTGCGAGGCGGGGGGTTGATTTTTCGGCCGAGGTCAACCATGTCGAGTAGCAAAGCTTAAAGCAACCAAATTCTCAACAATCTCGGTTGGGATGGGAATTGTTGGGTTGGCCCGGGCTACCAAACACACACTAGGTCTCCACCTCTCGTGACTCGGTGAGATAAGTGTACATATACCTTCGCTACGGACCCAACTTATGATTTATAAGTGAGCGCCCGTTTGGCAACGTTTTTTTTTCAAAGGGAAGTCTCGTCCTGTGCACCGACCTATGCATATAGCCATAATTTACAATGTAGTTTTGTCTTTATATTTTGAAGAAAAAACACAATTTCTAAAAATAATATAGTTTGAAATACTTTGAACGGTTTGGTCACAGAAATATATGTGGTCCTAATGGCTGCCTACCACAGCCACCATCCTCCGAAGTTCGGCAAGGACAGACTTCGAAGAGCACTACCTGTCTGCTTGGATCTATAGGTTCATCCGTATCCTGTCTTCTCCACGCCGATGTCGTAGTTCGCTACGATTCCGTTAATCGCACTCGTGATCCATTCCTGTAGTCGTAGGCCACAATCGAGCCCAATGACCAAGCACCAACGACATGATGAATAATACATATGCATCATCGTGAATTCTAGAACAGTGAGGTCACAAGTATTGGTCGTGATGCTTGATTTGACAAATCTCGAATTCAGAACCGAGTACTCGATGGCAATGACAGTGACGATGCTCAAAAACCGGCTAGCTTTGCGATGAGGAAGTCCTAGGTGAAAGCATGAATAAGAGGTGGTCTAGATTCTAGACAGGGGCGGAGCTCCTCTTCGGGCAAGGTAGGACGGTCGCCGTACCTTGATTTAAAAAAAAATTAAGATGTACATTTTTTCTGCACACTTTGACTGGTTGTATGTAAAAATGCAGACTTCGTATGAGAAAGTTATGCATGTTTTAGTGAAAACACTACACAAAATCGATTTGGAACAAAAAATAAGGACTAGATTCAGTCTAGTCGGAACCAACTCTTTCTCTTTGCAATAGCTAAATTTAGAGTCAAACAAACCCGACTCTACAATATTTACTGGTTATGGAGTTAGCTAGATCTAGATTTTAGATTTTACTTATATGATTCTATTTCTGTTTTACTAAGGGATCTTGGTTTGGTTGAAATCGACCCAGTTAGTGTAGCATGCAAACAATGTACTTTTGAGCCAAATTCGAAAGGGTTTTTTCACTTCCGGCTAGCTGTACTATTTAAGTAGATATTATTTTACATATATCTTGTTAGTTTTCCTGGCAATATTTTTTCTAAATAGGTATTTTCTTATCATCTATGGAGTATAAGGGTCAACGAGAAAGACAAATACTGTAGAATTCCCCGAAAAGTCTAATTTCCGGTAACCAATGTATAATGTTTTTGGTATTGATCTTTCTTAGTGTAATTTTAGCTAATCTAACTAGTATACGCCAAATGGTGATAGGATTAGTCCCTAATGGGAAAACGATTCACAAATCTCATGATATGTTGTGGACTTCCATTTATTTTTCTTCTAAAAAGGTATCTTCTTATCTTTACGGAAGTATGATGATCATGAGAAAATAAAGAAATATAGTAGAATACCCCAAAATAATAAAAAATTGGTAACCGTTCAATGATTTTTTTAAAGAAATCCCTTAGTCCCATCGGCCACCCGATCTTGAGAGCACCGAGTGTCGAGACATCGTAGTAAAGTTCATGGACGGGGGTGCCATAAACCTACTGGTAGAACCGCTGGGGGGCATGGAAGAACTGTAAACGAGAACACAGAGTTTACCCAGGTTCGGTACGACGCAATTAGGCGACGTTCCTACTCCTGTAATCTCACTAAATCAAGGATGAAGCCTGAAATGTACAGAGTACAATTGTGAGTATGGTTTCGCTAACTCGGCGAGGATGAACTTCCTGGCGAATTGGCTTCTAGCTAATTGTTTGTCTGTTCTTGCTCCCGTCCAGTTTTATATAGATAGCCGGATTAGGGCTTACAAAAAAGGAAACCTAGAAGACTACGGAAAGTATCTAACTTGGAAAGTAAGGAATATGTCTTCTCTTCCAAGCCGGACCACTTTGCGTTGTGGTCCGGGTTCTTCTAGAATCCGGCTTCCTGCGCATGAGGTTACTGGGCCGCCCAATGGAATGTAATCCATTACCTGTGAGCCACCCTGATAATCCGGCCTTTAGACCAATGACGGATATACCCCTAATTGGCATATATCCGACAGTAGCCCCCAATAAGGATTAAGACTTCATCTTATTGTTCCTTATGGATTTGTATTGTCTTTAGAAATATCGGTGTTTTGTCTTGATTCTTCTTTTATCAAAATTCTTCAATGCCAAACTCAGATTTAGCGAAATTCGGCATTTCTTCCGCGAATCTTCGTGGAGAAGGAAACTGTGACGCAAGCGATGAAATCTTGCTTATGTCACGGATATCAAGGGTCGGTCAAAAGACCGAACCCCTATCTCTGACAGATTCTTGCGCAAGAAACGAGGAGATATCAATAATCACCCCGCCTCCTCGTTTCCCGGATTTTCAGGCGTTACACGCGTAAAGCATCCAACGGCTAAAAGAGCCATTGGAGCCAATCTCAACGTATCTATGGCTATAAATAGCCGTCTCAGTGCCTCCGGCTCTCCTTCCGCATTCTCTTCTTCCTTGAGCCGCTAGAGCACCAAGGCACTGTCGCTCCGAGTTCCTCGAGCCAAAGCACCCAGAGAAAACGCAAACCTGAGCCTCGAGCCCTCACCGGAGAAAGCCATCGGTGGTTTATACTCCCGGCCGCACCGCTCGCAAATGGACACCGGAAGCCTTCTACGCGCCTCCAAGGCCGCGAACATCGACGCCACCATCGAGGATCTCATCGGGGATCTAGACCCCATCGTTGGAGCTTCCCCGAGCTTCTCTGCGCATGCGTCGGAGGCTTCCGCGAGCGCACCGGCGGGCGGGAACCCTACTCCCGCCGCTGGAACTATGCCGCCGCCTTCGGGCACTCCTCTTCCTCCTCTCTTCCTCGACATCGAGGAGGGAGATACTTCCACTCGCGACGGAGAGAACACGACCGTCGTCACCGCCGGAGGCGAGGAAGACGACGAAGGAGACGCCGACAATTGGAGCCACTGTAATGTGGCCCTGGCTCTTCTCCAGGCCATGGAGAAGGACGGGTTCATAGTAAAGGAAAAGTGGAGGCTGGAAGAGGACGACACCGAGCCTTCTCCGAAAGCCGGAGAACGCGTGGTTCTGGCTTCCCATATCAACAGAGGTATGGGTTTTCCGCCATCCGCGTTTTTCCTTCGAGTTATCAACCACTACAACATCTAGCCCCACAACCTTCCACCCAACTCCATTTTGTATATAGCCGGGTTGCAGGCCCTTTTTGAGGGTTACTAAGGGATAGAACCCCGCCTAGATTTCTTTCAGTATTGTTTCAACATGAAACACAACACCACCAAAGGTGTTCTCCCGATTTGCGGGACCATTTCTTTTAACCTCCGTAGGAATAGAGAAGAATGGTTTCCAAAAATCAAGACTTCCGAGTCCGTCAAATTCTGGACGGGCTCCTTTTTCTATCACTCGGACGTTCCCTGTCCTAGAAAGAATACGGGAATTCCGGGTTTCATCAATTCCGCGGCCACGCCCCAAGACAATTGGGCGTTGGACGCGGTCCAGGTTCTACCTCCAGACCTTATGAGAATCAAACGAAGAATCACCAAACTCGTCTCCTCGAATCCTCCTCTGACCGGCATGGATACAGTTCTATGATGGCTCGGAAGGCGGATTCAGCCTCTTTCTCATCGGGGCGGACGGCTTCTGTGCGAATACTCGAGACCCGAGGATTCGATGAGGACGACAAAGTCGGCTTTGTCGAAAAATAAGTTCAAGAAGCGTGTCAAACAACTTGTGGCTAGTCGTGACCAATATGAGGAAAGCCTACAAATGTACAATGAAGGGAACCGAGTTCCCAAGGTACGTCTTTGGGGTATCTGTTTGAACTTTGCTTTTTCTCGGATGTTTTTAATACTAATCCGGCTTTTTCTTTTTTACAACTTCTTGATCTTCTAGAGAAAGATCTCGCCACTGATGAGGAATTAGCGGCGCTAAAAGCCTGCTTTCAATCAGCAGGAGGGCGGAAGCGCAAGATGGTATCTTCCAGCCAGGAAGTTGTCGATCTTGACGGTGTACCCGTTGCTACTTCCAGGTAAAAACCCAGGATTTCATATTTGTATGCATTTTCTTGCGTACTTGTTTCTAGGATTTTTACTCTTGGATTTTCATGCTTCTATCTTTTGTAGCCTTGCTCCTGTCCCTTTGAAGGGAAAGGGCAGGAAGATTGAAAGTCGTCGCTCTTAGGGAGCCGAAGCCGTCCCCCGCAGCAGCTCCAGACACTCTAGTAGCAGTTAGAGAGGAAAACTCCGCTTCTCGGGAGGAGTATCCCTTGCAGTGCAGCCGGCCTATTGCATCCGACACGGATGTGCGGGAAAGGGCGGAACCAGAACAAGGCGGACCTTCAAACCCTCCTGAGGCGGAAACCATGCCGACTTGCTTCTATCTTTTCTAGCCTTGCTCCTGTCCCTTTGAAGGGAAAGGGCAGGAAGATTGAAAGTCGTCGCTCTTAGGGGGCCGAAGCCGTCCCCCGCAGCAGCTCCAGACACTCTAGTAGCAGCTAGAGAGGAAAACTCCGCTTCTCGGGAGGAGTATCCCTTGCAGTGCAGCCGGCCTATTGCATCCGACACGGATGTGCGGGAAAGGGCGGAACCAGAACAAGGCGGACCTTCAAACCCTCCTGAGGCGGAAACCATGCCGACTTTTGACGAGAAGTTCAAGGTAAAACAAGAAGACTGCTTTGACGAACGCGGATATATCCATCCGTGGGCGAAAAATTTCTTTGCCCGAGCCCCCTTGATTCGCCCTTGGCCAAAAGGTAGATTAATAGTACGGAATAATTACGTGTTCTCACCTCGTCAGGTCATCCAAGATGGGATCCATCATATGGGGATTACCTTCGCGGAATACGCCAAGGAATTCTCGGAGAATCTAAACGGTTTGCAAAGAATGAGCCAGGTAATATCTCTAGCCCCAAGTACTAAGACAAAACCATTCTTTCTGTTTTTGCCTTAATGCTTTTCTCTTTTGCCTGCTTATTTTTGCTTACACAATCTTTTCCTTTATATGTTTTTTAGCAAACTGCCAGAAACATCAACGTGGAAGTTTTCGAGAAGCTGACCATTAAGAACCAAGAAGTGAGATCTCTTCTTGGTATTCTTAGTGAGAAGGACTCGGAACTTCTCAAAGTTCAGAAGCAGTTGAAGGAGGCCACTTGCAAGTATTTTTTCTCCTTTCCTTGATCTTGATTCTGAAATTTTTCTAAGGAGTTTTCCGAGTTTTGATCTTTCCCTCCTTTTCTTCTCAGCTTTTTTGGCTAAGGCCAAGAAAATAGCTGAAGATGTTGGCAATGCTTAAACCCTCCGAAAGGTGTAAAGCTTCGGAAAGATCTGGAAGCGAGCCAGCTGGCTCTGGGATTATCCGAGTCTCGCGCTTCCTACAACCCGAGAAAGATCGGAAGAAAATCCAGAATTTGGAGACTGCCCTTCACCAGCGCCTTGAGGAAGGTGCTGAAATGGATATTGTCCTTGGTAAGTTTTCTTACTTTTACCATGTTTTCATTCATTGTGTATAATGCATTCTTTTTCCTCATTCTGTTTTTGTCTGATCATTTTTTTATTTCCTTGAACAGAAGGGAACCCTCTGATCACTCGGATTGATCGAATCCGGGAATTCGGAGCATTCGTCACCGAGCTGAAACATTCCGGAATGCTACTTATCAACAAGTGCATTCTGGACAAAGCTGGCGGGTTCTCGGAAACCAGCAAGCTTCCAGAGGAGATTCAAGAAGTGGCGAACCAGCACGAATCCTGGCTCAAATCTGCCGCCCGTGGTGGTGTGCGTGTAAGGTCCCCTAGAACCACTGTTCAAGGACACCTCCGATATGCATACATTCACGATCCCAGATCACACCAGTCGTGAACAACATATAAGTTGGTACACAGATATAATATCCATTACACGATTACACAAACACTTACAAAAGAGACATGGTCACATGAACAAGTCCACACATCTGCCACGCAGGACAAGCACACACAGCGGAAGACTAAACACACACACACACATAGTAGAGCCCAAGTCACGCCTTAACCTACAGGGTGCTGACCGGGAGATGATCCTAGTTCGCAAAGCCATCAGCTCCGTACTCCTCTCCATAGATCTCCTTCTGAAACTCCTTCTCGATGTCTGGCAAGTAAATACCAGGGACGGAACCAATATGAGTACATTTGAATGTACTCAGCAAGACATCCATCATATAGCTTACCAAAATGCAAGTATGCTTATATGGTGGAATAGGTAGGCTATACATAGGGTTCACTATCAATGATATATGTAAGACATATCATAGTTGATTTTGAAAATCTCTGTATCTTTGTTGAAGAAGATACTTCAAAAGAAAATAATATAGTTTTATTTCTCTTGTAGATATCACATGTAGAAGAGGTTTTGTAAAACTTTGTTAAAAGAAAGTTTCCTCTTTTGAAAAACTTCTTGGAATCAACTTCCTATTTTTGTTTACAAAAGAAAGGTTTTCTTTGCAAAACTTCTTGTAAAACAACTTCTGGCTTTTCAACAACGGTACCTCCACGGTACAAGATTTTCCTCCTGTCAGTATTTCACAAGTCCAACACCTTTTTGAAAACTCCTTTTTGAAAACATTGACACAATGCTAGCTACATGGCCATTCAAATGTCCATATCCGAGGACGCGGCTATTCCGAATAGTTCTACTCTGCAGAGGTGTACACATCCACCAGATTCAGTACATCCGCCATGAACAACCACGGACTGTAACAACAGTATGTAAACATCAGATAACCGATCTTAACCATCCACTATGTTCAAGCTAGAATATGCCTATCTCTTCAATTGGGTTTGTGCTCCCCGGCATCAGGTCCCACCTTGCCTAGACAGAAGCCCCAACTGCTGCGTCCGGAGGAAAAATTAATTCCACACTTTATATGTCGCATGTTTCATAACTTGGCGACACTCGGTTCGAGGGTGACCATCCCCTTATATCAAATTGAGATAGAACACACACTAACAAAAACAAACTTCAAGTTAAGCCCCGTGCCCATGTTGAGGTAGGGTGGCAGTACGGTAAAGGTTGTCCGGCGAAGACTAGGTTATGTGTCATTTTTGTAAAACATCTTTTTCCCAAAAATGACCACTTGAACATTCCTCCGGTAGATAAGGCTTCACCTTTCCACCGGGTTTTCCATAAAGCCTTTGTTTTGCAAAAACATAATTTTAGGATGTCCACTCTGGGGACTAATACTTGTGATGGTAATAAATACCATATGGTGGCTATGGCTTGGTAACACCAAGTATCAACTACTGGCATATACTATATCTATACTTCTTAAAAGACAAAACCCCACTAAGATGCATTTATGATTTTTCTATCTCAACATGCCAGCTATCCACATCATCCACCATTTTAGCCAATCAATTATCCATGTCATCTCCACTAATAATTGTGATATTGCATATTTCATGCCACATGACCATGCTATCTTTTTTCAACCATATAATTATCCATGTCACTAATATATATTTCTCAAAATATACAACAATTTCAGGCGAATTAAATTTATTATATCGATTTGTGATCAATTGAATCTTGATAATGGAATATTTTATACACCTTATATCCATTTTGTTTATAGAATATTTTTTAAAAGAGATATCCGCTGCAACGCGCGGGGTATTCTTATCGATTATGTGGTCAATTCAATCTTGATAATTGAATATTTCATACATGTTATACCCATTTATAATATTTTTAAAGAGAAACCCGCTGCAACGCGCGGGGCATTCTTCTAGTAATATTAATAGTAGTAGTCACTCAAAAATAGTTTTTGGAACTCAAAGTTTTTGTAAAACTTTTAGAAGTAAAACATGCATGATAGATAATGATAAGTGTAGTAACAGCAAGCATCAGGATGGCTTGCCTTAAGTCTCTTAATGTCCCTGGCCTTGAAGTAGTTTGAACTTGACGCACAGCTCCACAACTTCTTCTTCTTCTTCTTCGTTTTCTAGCGTCGTAAAAGAATAAAAGACACACACTCAGAACTAAAGGACAAACAACTAAAAAAACAACCCATACAGCAAGCAAACTTATACTAGCGCAATCACTCAAAAGTTATCGCAAAAGCTATCTCACAAACTCTCAGGGTACAAAACTGTCGTGAGACAAACATATGGTTGAGGAACCATATCCCACATCTTACATACCATATATGGAGTGGGTGTACCACTCTCATAATAAGATATTCAAGAAGCTAAAAATATAGCTTGTGGGCACAAAAGGTGAGGCTACTAAAATAATAACAATCCATCAAAGCAATACCCATGGCAGTGGTTATTAACAACACACAAGCAATCATTACCAAACAAGTTAACTACTAAACTAATGCATATGTAACAAGATACTACTAAACCCCAAAACAACCATAGCACCACCATAGCACAAGTACAATACTTATGCTAAGGTAATTACTCAGTCAACTTCCATACAGCAAACAAACACACCACAGATGAATAGGCTAGGTACAGACTACGCTAAAGTCTACCTCCAAAGTTATGGAATCCATCAATCATGAAAATAAACAAAAAAAACCAGTAGCTCAACCAATGATAACAAGTCATAATGTATAATCTAAAACACAATCATCACAAAAGATGATGCTCCTAACAAAAATCATAAAAAACTGGAGTGCACTAATAGCATACTAGTATGGAATTCTACACAAGCATGCTATAAGAAATAATTGTATTCTACAACTAATATCAACAAGCAACTCCACAAGTCATGTTATAATAACAGAAGTAATAATATCCTAAACATGCTAGAATAGTCACACACTCAGAAAATAAAAGACAACAATACTAGAGCAAACTCAATATATCTAGTGGTGGCACAAAAGCATCACTAGAGAAGCAAACATCACTACAAGGATGCATGATCCTAAACAAGAAACTCATGAATGTAAATACCTACTAACAGAACATACACCTTACACATGCTAGTAAGCATAAACACTAAAATAATTCTATGAAAACATCTACTAAGCAAGCATCAATCCATCCTAGTAATACATGCTTTCCTAATTAATTAAATAGCAAGCAATCAAAGTGTAAACTACACGACCAGTAGCTATGCACTCAATACAAGCTCTACTAAGAATTTTCAAAAATCCAAACACTCAATAAAAATCAATCACACATAATTTATCACTCACTAGTAAGCATTCCATTAGCAAACAATATTTAATTTACCAAACAACAGTGAAACATTCCTTAACATGATACCCCTAAGGGAATATTATGCTAACAAATGAACCACCACTAAACATACTAGTATTCACAAATAAAATACTAAACTCTTCACTTACATAAGTGAAACAAACAATCTATTTTCCTTGGTGGAAATTAGTAAACTCACAAATAGAAATACATGCTATTTTCACACAAGTGCATGGTAGGGGATTTGCATCCCTAACCTAAATGAAATGGGACCAGTGGGTTATGGGCCCACTAATACCAAGACATCTAGGGGTAACAAAGCCTCTGGTCACACATGAAAAAATTAATCTAACAAAGCAAACAATACAAGGCTATTCATACTAGTGGAAACAATACTAGTGAAACAGATACAAATCTTACACATGCTTTGCTATAAAATAGGGTGCAAGCTAACAGAGATGATAACATCAAAACAAAAGTACCAAAATGGTACTGTACTCATCACAAACCTAGCACAAACTTAGGTAACAAGCACACAAATATTTGGTTCACACAATAATCAAATAATAAACTAGGAAAATAACAATTGCTACTTTTATTTTTATTTGATTTTCCAAATATGCACACACACTTTATAAGGTAGATGTACTGCAAGAAAACAACCTAATAACAAGTGGTAACACATCTATACATGCTAGGAACAAAGATTCAAACAATCACACACTTGTTTACAAATAAACACACAAGTAATAATGAAAACAGAAAAGGTGTTGTTTCTAGTTTTGCTCACCAAAAATAATATACGGCTCCAAAAATTAATCCAAGCTAGGATTAGATAGATCTAGTCATAAGAAAACTCATCCAGTTGGATTCACCTCAAAAAGCATTTTTAAACTCATTCTAAAAATCCTAGAAATGCCTACTGGTCTTTTACCAAAATGGATGGCATTTCCATTTTGCAACTCACCTTGATGTGAGGCCAAGTCCTATGGATAGATCTACTCATAGGATACTCAAAACAATTTGATTTGACCAAAAAGGATACAAATAAAAAAGTTATGCCACAAACATGTTTACAGACACTCTGCGGAAAACAGACCTGGAGACAAAAATATACATCAAAACTTAGATCTACAATTTTTAAATGGTTAAGAAAACATATTACTAGTGTCAAGATTTTTGGTTGATTTTATTTTGCACTGTAGGTATTTTTCACAGAGCCAAAGAAAACCAACACAAACTGCCATATATTTAAAGGAAAACAGAACGGGCTGGGGTTTTCTCGTGGGCGCGGCCCAACTAGCGCACGGTGTGGCCCAGCGCAGGCCAGGCGCGCGCGCGCAGCACGGGAAATGCTCGGTTCAACGTCATCCGTTAATCTGTCGATCAACGGCGCGTGGGTTGTCGTCCTCCCTCTTCTCTCATCTCTCTCCCTTGAAAACGGCCGGCGACGGGAACGCGCGGTGGCTCACCTAGGGAGGCTCGGGGACGGTGGCGCGTGCTAGGGGGAGTCGCAGGGGTCATGGGGAGTCGAGGGGCGTGGCTTGCGGGTGCTGGCCTGGCTCCGGGCGGCGGGGCTCGACGGGCGTCCGCGACGGCGCCCGTGGACGGCGGCGGTGATCCTGCGGGACAGAGGCCAAGGGAAGGAGTCAGGAGGTGTCGTGGGGGTGTGGGGGGTCCATCCAGGGCGATGAGGAGCGGTGGGAGGCACGGGATCACGCGACTCGACCTCGGGGCGGTGGCGGTGACCGGCGGCGGTTCACGGGCTCGAGGAGCTCGCATAGGCCAAGGATCTGGTTGCTTCTGCTCGAGGAGGGTGTGTGGGAGTGAGTGAGTCGGGTGGCGCAAGGGACAAGCTTGGGAGGGCTTCAAGCCACGGGTTGAGGGAAAAAATAGGGGTGGGGCTCGGGTTGATGCCAAGAGTGGCATTGGGGGTGCTCTAGGGGGTTTTAAGTCATTGCATCTCGTGGAGGAAGTGAACAAAGGGCAAGACCACCAAGGGGAAAGTCCACCACTGGCTTTTGGGGGCACCAAGACCAAAAGGTCAAGGTATGGAGACCCATACCCATGCCACATCACCATGCTCTCTCACTTGGTTTCTTCACACTCAAGGCTATTAGAAGGTAGGCAAGGCATCCAAGATGGAGTCCAAGCAATGGCCAACACAAGGGACAAGGTGGTCTTTCGAGTTTTGAACCAAAAATAAGTGAAAACAACTGCCAAAAAGTGTAACAGCGACTGTTCGTAACAAATTCAGAAAATTCAGTTTTAGGAACTTGGTAAAATTTCTAAGTGATGGAAACAGATGAAATGAGCAAAAAGTTGGGATTATTTTCAATGACCAAATGGTTTCCAAAATTTGTTTTCCAAGTTGGAGTTTGTTAAACATGTTATAAACTTTCAGAAACATCCTTTGAAAACAAATTTGAAATAGTTGAAGGCCATGAAAACAAAGTGGGAAAAAGGTGTACTTTCTGTTTTTCCCTGTTTTCCAAAAATGCCTTTTTCTGCCTTATTTTTATACCACAAAGACAACAAGCAAAAGATCATTTTTATTAATCCAAAAAATAACACCAAGCTTATGGATTTGTAGTATATGTATCAAGGAACAAATAAAAGTCAAGAAAACATAAAATAACATTTTATAGCCTAGTGAAAACAAAGGTGGAAAACAGGTACTTGGCTATATTTTCAGGGAATAGTTTCTATAGAAAACTTAAAAGAAAACTTCCATAAATCATTTTGAAATTTTGTTTTCTTGGATCCAACAAAGTTAAAAGTTTATTATAAGATTCAAACAAGAATGATCCAAGTCTTGGAATAAAATTCACTCAAGTAATCAACAGAGAAAACAACAGGGGAAATATTATAAAAGTGTTTTCAGAAAAATTTGATATTGGTTTTATCAAGAAACAAAACTTGTGTTGCAAATATGGTTAAGATCATAAACACATGTTAGTTCAAACAATCATGTTGTTAGAAAAAAAATTGTTTGACCTAATTTTTGTCTTCTTGGACACAGTACAAGAGTCCAAAAACTGGGTGTGACAGACCTTCCCCCCTTAAAAGAATCTCGTCCCGAGATTCGCAGGCAAGCGAAAACAGGGTATGGTAAAAACAACAATTTTGGATCATTTGTTTACAAAAACATGTGCTGGTGGTTGGTAACATTAAACACGGGGTTCTTCCTCCCTTTGATTAATCTTACCAAAATCCACCGGCAAGTTAGTTTTTTTCCAAAGGCTAGGCGCCATGTTCTAAACCTCAAACTTAGAGTTCCTCAAAACCATAATATAAAACCAGGTTTTATTCTTCAAACAAAGATCTACTTGTTTCCATTCTAATACCACTATATCTCCTTTGGGGCATAAACTCTCTCATCGCTATATATATCAATCAATTGGATACCCACCAATCTTTATTAAGCATGAGCTTTCCATTGCTCATTCTCTAATAATCCAGGAAAATCCACTATCTTCCTATTAATCTAATATACTCCTAGAAATCGAGTCTCAAATCATTTGTCTCCCTCAAAGGTATTTCATCAAGATCACACTGCTTAAACTAAACCATCAAATTCAACAAGCAGATCCCAATCTTTGTACTACTCCTATAAATCCTTTCAAACTCTTATCTCATGATCAATGCCAAATCATTTTCCCCAAACAATCTCGATAGAGCGTGAAAAGCTCCAAGAATAATCATCTACTAAATCCAAGTCATATTGATTTTTCCTAAAAATCCAAAATCATCCTTTTATATCCACCAATTACTGATTATCTCAAATCCAATATTCCTCAAATCCATCTTTAATCATAATCGAATACCTATCCCAATCCACATGATCGTTTTACTATAATCAACCTTTCTGCTAAACTCCGGGATAAGAATCACCTATGTAAACCATTATCATCATTATCCCAATATCACCAATTATTCTCAACATACTACTTCTAATCAATCCAATCTCCTTATATATCAAGTGCTTCCTAAAATCCAATCGTTTCCACCAATCTTTCTAGACCTCAAATCATTTCTTGCAGGCTACAAATTTTAGTTACTGACAACTTCCAAATTTTTGGGGTCCACAACTGGTTATCCCCGGTGTATATATACTGTAATTCATCTCAACTAAAATCATATGATTCTCAATCTTTTACTCCTAAGCTAAACCTCAAGTGAATCTCCACAACCTCATATTCTAAAATCTGGTTCCACCAACATCGATACACGAGAGATCTTATTGTCTAGTAACAATCATAGTTTACCAATCCAATATTTTTTTACAACCTTTCACTTTTCTTTCAAGCAGCTATAGAACATCCTAAGGCACCTTTCTCTTTGGTTTTGAAAAGTTGGTTAGAAGTTTTTTTTTAAAAAAAAACCGTTGTTAGGCGTTAAGATAAAGTTAGATGAAGTTACGTTAGTATTGTTAATTTTAAAGGTACTTTTTCTAGTCCGACGTGACACTTCTAGTGTTCCGTTTACGTCAGATTTCTCAGGGTACAAAGACAAAAAAAAACTATGGGGTTCACAGGTTTGGTTCAAAAACGTACCATTAGCTATGGCATGAGTCGCAGGGGCTTCTGCAACATCATCTCGATCGCGGGGTCCACTCATCAGACTCTTGCTTTTCTGGGATGGACCCTGGGTTTCTTGATTTTCTTCAGGATGAGCTAGAACACGGTTCTTCTTGGAACACTCGCGAGCAAAATGCCCTTCTTGTCCACAGGTATAGCAACCCGTGGTTCTAGGCTTGACATTCACATGCTTCCTTGAAGATTGTGGTATCGCAGGTAAGGTACTGCAAGTCACACATGAACTAGGTTCTCCTGGCGTCACTATCTTCCTTTTGCGACTCTCTCCAGCAAGCAGGCCCTGGTACTCTCTCATAAGGATAGCATTGTTCTCAGCATTGGTGGTGAAAAGATGAGTCAGACGCTCCAGGCTAGCATGGGTGGCTATGTGTTCAGCACGGCTTCACGTTCTTCCTTCAGCAGAGCAAACAGTTGGGCAACTGTCGGCTCCGGTGGTGGAGGTAAATCGCTGGCCATGCTGTGGAAAAAAGGTGGCGTAAGACAAGAGCAGACAAAAGGGGTTGTTTTGTTTTGAAAAACTTGTGAAACAAACCGGCTCATAACGGAGATGAGAACAGTAGGTAACACAACAGCAAACAAGCATCTGAGAAATAACCACAATCACCAACAAAGACTAACGATACACAAGAAACAGAGTCTTAATAAGCATAACCAAACTTAAGGTTCACAAGGCAATAGCATAAGGCTTACAAAACATCTAGCACACACAAAGCTCTTTAGCAGAGTTCACACAACACAAACAAACAAGCGTCTGGGTGGAGATAACACAACTCCTAACATCCTGCGGCAATCCTAAGTGCGTGAGGAAGCGCGTAGCTGTTCCTCCAACTCTTCAACTCTGGTCTTGCTGGCTGCAAGCTGGAGCTGAAGGGCTCTCACTTGTGCATGGTGTTGGGAGTCAGTGTACTTCATGGTTTTATTCGGTAATTTGAGACGACGCTCTGTAGCAGAAGAAACACTCAGGCCTTTCTCCAGCTGGTCTATCTCCCTGCCTCGAAGGTCGTAATCTCCTCTAAGCTTGTCGAGGGAGAGTTGGGTGTTGTACAACTGTCCCTCCATGTGCTGGAAGTGACGAGAAAACACGAAGTCTTCCGTGGCACCTATGGGCTTGTCATCCTCGTCGCGTCTTCCATAATATCTATAGGGTGTGCCTTCAAACTTGCTGCGAAAGAAGTTCGCGAGCTTGGCGATGGTCAGCTGCATCACTCTAAGGATACCATCTTCCCAACTATTCTCGACCACTTCATAAGTGATCTCTGGGGTTAACGGTGCTAGAAATGGTGCACGGATGGTACAGACCACCAACCAGGACAATTCTCGTCCATCATGGTGAATCTGGGCTCCCTTCAACTCAGGTAATGGACGACCGATAAGGCGAGTCATCTTGATCAAATCCTCCTCAAAGCGGCGGTAGCAAGGTGCATGCATACCTAGCTGGAAGGACTCGGTGAAGACAACTGCCATCTAAACACAATTTTAAGGTAGCTTATGTTAGGTAAAAGTGTGCAAAATTTTAAGATGCTCCATTATAACTTAGTGTAAGTACAGTTTTTCAAAACACAAAGGGGATGGATCATATAGAATGTTTTGGTAAATAGTCATCTTAGTGACCTGGTTTTATTAACTTTTATTGTTAGAGTACTGGCTAATGTCCATGCTAACTAAGGTCTCCTAAGGTCAGGATAGCTCTGATACCAACTCTGTAAGGTCCCCCAAAACCACTGTTCAAGGACACCTCCGATATGCATACATTCACGATCCCAGATCACACCAGTCGTGAACAACATATAAAGTTGGTACATAAATACAATATCCATTACACAATTACACAAACACTTACAAAAGAGACATGGTCACGTGACCAAGTCCACACATCTGCCACGCAGGGCAAGCACACAACACACACAGCGGAAGACTAAACACACACACACACACACACGTAGTAGAGCCCAAGTCACGCCTTAACCTACAGGCTGCTGACCGGGAGATGATCCTAGTTCGCAAAGCCATCAGCTCCATACTCCTCTCCGTAGATCTTCTTCTGAAACTCCTTCTCGATGTCTGGCAAGTAAATACTAGGGACGGAACCAATATGAGTACATTTGAATGTACTCAGCAAGACATCCATCATGTAGCTTACCAAAATGCAAGTATGCTTATATGGTGGAATAGGTAGGCTATACATAGGGTTCACTATCAATGATATATGTAAGACATATCATAGTTGATTTTGAAAATCTCTGTATCTTTGTTGAAGAAGATACTTCAAAAGAAAATAATATATTTTTCTTTCTCTTTTCGATATCACATGTACAAGAGGTTTTGTAAAACTTTGTTAAAAGAAAGTTTTCTCTTTTGCAAAACTTCTTGGAATCAACTTCCGGTTTTTGTTTAGAAAAGAAAGGTTTTATTTGCAAAACTTCTTGTAAAACAACTTCTGACTTTTCAACAACGGTACCTCCACGGTACAAGATTTCCTCCTTTCAGTACTTCACAATTCCAACACCTTTTTGAAAACTCCTTTTTGAAAACATTGACACAATGCTAGCTACATGGCCATTCAGCTGTTCGTATCCGAGGACGCGGCTATTCCGAATAGTTCTACTCTGCAGAGGTGTACACATCCACCAGATTCAGTACATCCGCCGTGAACAACCACGGACTGTAACAACAGTGTGTAAACATCAGATAACCGATCTTAGCCATCCACTATGTTCAAGCTAGAATATGCCTATCTCTTCAATTGGGTTTGTGCTCCCCGGCATCAGGTCCCACCTTGCCTAGACAGGAGTCCCAACTGCTGCGTCTGGAGGAAAAATTAATTCCACACTTTATATGTCGCACGTTTCATAACTTGGCGACACACGGTTCGAGGTAGTCTGTCCCCTTATAGAAAATTGAGATAGAACACACACTTACAAAAACAAACTTCAAGTTAAGCCCCGTGCCCATGTTGAGGTAGGGTGGCAGTACGGTAAAGGTTATCCGGCGAAGACTAGGTTATGTGTCATTTTTGTAAAACATCTTTTTCCCAAAAATGACCACTTCAACATTCCTCCGGTAGATAAGGCTTCACCTTTCCACCAGGTTTTCCATGAAGCCTTGTTTTGCAAAAACATAATTTTAGGATGTCCACTTAGGGACTAATACTTGTGATGGTAATAAATACCATATGGTGGTTATGACTTGGTAACACCAAGTATCAACTACTGGCATAGTACTATATAATATTAATAGTAGTAGTCACTCAAAAATAGTTTTTGGAAATCAAAGTTTTTGTAAAACTTTCAGAAGTAAAACATGCATGATAGATAATGATAAGTGTAGTAACAACAAGCATCAGGATGGCTTGCCTTAAGTCTCTTAATGTCCCTGGCCTTGAAGTAGTTTGAACTTGACGCACAGCTCCACAACTTCTTCTTCTTCTTCGTTTTCTAGCGTCGTAACACACACTCAGAACTAAAGGCCAAACAACTAAACAAAACAACATACAGCAAGCAAACTTATACTAGCGCAATCACTCAAAAGTTATCGCGAAAGCTATCTCACAAACTCTCAGGGTACAAAACTGTCGTCAGACAAACATATGGTTGAGGAACCATATCCCACATCTTACATACCATATATGGAGTGGGTTAACACTCTAATAATAAGATATTCAAGAAGCTAAAAATATAGCTTGTGGGCACAAAAGGTGAGGCTACTAAAATAATAACAATCCATCAAAGCAATACCCATGGCAGTGGGTATTAACAACACACAAGAAATCATCACCAAACAAGTTAACTACTAAACTAATGCATAGGTAACAAGATACTACTAAACCCAATAACAACCATAGAACCACCATAGCACAAGTACAATACTTATGCTAAGGTAATTACTCAGTCAACTTCCATACATCAAACAAACACACCACAGATGAATAGGCTAGGTATAGACTATGCTAAAGTCTACCTCCAAAGTTATGGAATCCATCAATCATGAAAATAAACAAAACAAACTAGTAGCTCAACCAATGATAACAAGTCATAATGTATAATCTAAAACACAAATCACAAAAGATAATTCTCCTAACAAAAAGCATAAAAACAGGAGTGCACTAATAGCATACTAGTATGGAATTCTACACAAGCATGCTATAAGAAATAATTGTATTCTACAACTAATATCAATAAGCAAATCCACAAGTCATGTTATAATAACAGAAGTAATAATATCCTAAACATCCTAGAAAAGCCACACACTCAGAAAATAAAAGACCACAATACTAGAGCAAACTCAATATATCTAGTGGTGGCACAAAAGCATCACTAGAGAAGCAAACATCACTACAAGGATGCATGATCCTTAACAAGAAACTCATGAATGTAAATACCTACTAACAACACATACACCTTACACATTATAGTAAGCATAAACACTAAAATAATTCTATGAAAACATCTACTAAGCAAGCATCAATCCATCCTAGTAACACATGCTTTTCTAAGTAATTAAATAGCAAGCAATCAAAGTGTAAACTACACGGCCAGTAGCTATGCACTCAATACAAGCTCTTCTAAGAATTTTCAAAAATCCAAACACTCAATAAAAATCAATCACACATAATGTCGGGGGGTTACCCCCGAGTAGGGTAAAGGCAAGTGGTAAAGGCGACTTACAGAAGAGAGGTTTGGTCGAGTAGCCGACTACCCGGTACCTGCTACCCGGTCGACTGCTACTCGGTCTCACCTCAAGATGACCAGAAGGAGATATCAATCAAGTTCTGTCCTTTCGAGTGGAAGAGTTGGCCCGAGTAAAATTGGCGGGAACCTACTCGGGCCAGAAAGTCAAAGGAGCCGTTCTGACACAGGATCCCGCGTATCCTGGGTCCGTACTTGGCAGCATTCGAACTACTGTTCATCTGGGACCGGCCTGTCTGACAGTGACAGCATGGAAGCAGGCCGTCGCAGGATAAGGGGGCCCTACTCTGTGTTTGGCACAGTGATACCAGTCTGTCCCCTTGTTTTGCCCAACGACTTTCCAGATGCAGCCAAGATTAGGAACCAAAGCTGTCAGCGGGAACCCGGAAGAAGGACGATGTGCACACTATGTCGACACTTGTCTAGGTTTGGACGTATCCGGCTGGGCACCAGGTATATAAGGTGCCCCGCCGCCTCCTGCGTGAGGCATCGGATGAGGGATCGCATGCTAGAGCACCTTGTGACCTAATTCTTGACCTAGTTCATCATCTAGAGAGGAGAGTGGCTACTCGGTAGCAAGAACATTGTACTGTGGCTACTCGGTGAGACACCAGAATACATAGAGAAAGGCAGGAGTAGGGGTTTTACCTCCTCACGAGGGCCCTGAACCTGGGTAGATCGTGTTGTGTGCAGTGTTTGCTTCGTACCTCACGCGGCTACTCGTCGCGTGATCCCTCCCCGAGCACCTCCAGCGTCCTTCGTCCCCACATCTTTAGCCATCCCATGGCATCTGCCGTGACACCACCACGACAGTTGGCGCCCACCGTGGGGCAACCAGCGGCGCTGGCTGGAGTTTCTGTTCGGACGGGATCTTCTTCAGCGGAGCGCGTGGTCTGTGGCCTTGTCCACAGATTCGGCTCCTTCGACTTCGTCACCGACAACACCGGCGATTTCGGCGGCAGGGCCATGCCGGAGGGCGGCTCGGTGATCTCCTTCGGCTCTCACCTCGTCTACGTCGCCACCGTCGCCAACCGCGCGTATCCCGAGCTGGTGCATGACGCGGAGGATCCTCCTGCGGTGATCGCTGCTCGCGGAAGGCCCGCGTGCCGCTCTGCGAACTGCGCCGAGGTGATGGTGACGGGCTTGGCGGCAAACACTGGCGCAGCCGCTACTGGCGCTGCGGCCGTCGTCGAGGAGATTGATGCACCGGCTGCTGGTGGCAGGGTGCACCGGCCCTACGAGAGGGAGAGCAAATTGCCGCCTTCCACGTCTACGGTCATTCCTGCGTCGGCTACGCGACCTGGCATGCCCACTCCCACCGACATCGAGCTCCTGGCCATGAGGGAGCAGCTCGAGCGGCAACGCCTGGAGCTGCTTGCCGAGCAGGCGGAGTTGGATAAGGTGAGGTTGGAGTTGAGTCTAGATCAGCTCGAGTACAATAAGGCTCACGGCTTCACGCCAGTTGCTAGGAGGCCTAGCAGAGTAGGTGCCACTCGGCGCAACCTTGGTGCCGAGATGGCGACAGTTGTAGAGGCTCCCGCTCAGTCCGCCACCGCAAACACCTCCACCAGGCCCAGATATAGCACACCCGCCAAGACACTTAGAGCTGCAGAGGCTGTAGCTGCCGAGTTGCCTCGCCTAGATGGCGATGCGCGTCTTAGGCAGCAGGAAAGACTCAATGAGTTGGTGTTGGAGGCTGCTAGGCAGAACGAGGAGTTCCGGAAGGCCAACCCGGGTGCTGGGGCTTCGCAGGTGGTTCACTCGCACGCGGCTAGATCTAACGATCAGGCCTCGTCTCCGCATCCCAGCCACGAGAAGAGCCGCAGTGGGCGTTCGGCAGAGACATGCAAATGCAGGTGTATGACCCGGCTGCTGCCGCGAGACAGCTTGCTGTGCCGCAGCAGCCCGTGCAGGAACACAACGCTGCAAGAGCAGGCTCTCAAGCCCACCAAGCTCAAAGCCGTGCCCGAGATGCTGCGCGTCCAGGTCCTTCTCGGCAACCCGCAGCTCAGCCTACTCGGCAGAGGCAGCAGCCGCGCGCAGTGGCACCAGTCGCCAACCCGGTGGAGCAGCCTGCAGCTGTGCAGGTGGACAGGTATGATGATGGCTACTCGGCCATGGAGATGGCTGGCTATGATGTCCATGACCGTGTTGGAGAGCGCATGCTAGCGCCTGGAGATGCGAGGCATCAGTTGGACCGGATCAGCTTGTCGGCACGGCTGGAGAGCACGGGTCCTCCTGGCCCCGAGTGCTTCGGCCCGCGCATCATGAACGAGCCGTCCGTGAAGAACTTCCAGCTTGCAAGAGGCACCAAGAGCTACAATGGCAGCACCAAGCCTGAAGATTGGCTCAATGACTATGTCACCGCGGTCCATATCGCGAATGGCAACAGAAGATGGGCTGTGCGCTATGTTCCGCAGATGTTAGAGGGTCCAGCCCGCACTTGGCTCAACAACTTGCCCAAGAACAGCATTAACTGCTGGCTGGACTTCTCGGATGCCTTCATCAGCAACTTCACGAGCACATACAAGAGGCCGAATAGGCCACAGCAGCTATCCGCTTGCAGGCAGCGAGAAGACGAGACAGACCGCGAGTATCTTACTCGGTGGAGTACATTGAGGAACACCTGTGAGGGTGTGAATGAAGCACAGGCCATTACTTGGTTTGCGCAGGGATGCAGGCATGGCAGCATGCTGTGGCAGCGATTGCAGAGGGAGATGCCGAACACTCTGGCGGAGACCATCAAGATTGCGGATCAGTACGCACTTGGTGATCCCACTCAGCCACTGATGGACTCCTCTGAGCCGAGAAGAAACTTCAGCAACAGCAAGCGCAACGAGTTCCGCAACAAGCGCCGAGTAGATAATCGGTATGATCCTGAGGAGGTGAATGCAGTGACTGTTGGAGCTGGTGGCAGCCAGAGGCAGAAACCTGCTGGAGCCTACGGGCAGAACCAGAACCAGGGCCAAGGCAACAAGAAGCCATTTCGCACCTCTCAGTCGGGTAGCGGGAACTCCGAGCAGCCGAAGAAGTTTGTCTTTGATGACATGAAGGATGGCCCATGCAGTTTTCACACTCACCACCCCTCGAGGCCTGCTAATCACACTACTCGGCAGTGCGAGTGGTGGGAGGCGATCAAGAATGATGGCTTGCCTCCTCCTCCTCCTCTGCCAGCAGCCAATGCCAATGTGCAGCCTACTCGCGCACCCGCAGCTCGGCCGCCAGTGTACCCGAGAAGAGAGAATGTGAACCAAGTGGCTTTAGGAGCCAACCAGAACTTCAACAATGAGAGATACCGCAACAACAACAACAACTACAACCGCAACAACAACAACAGAGGCAACAACAACAACTACCAGGGAAACAACAACAACGGCAACAATGGGGGCGGAGGCTCCAATCAGTACCAAGAGCACCACGAGAGCTACATGATCTTTACTTCTGAGCCAGTCGAGAAGCAATCACAGCACATGCGGGCCATGGAGGTCAATGCAGTGATTCCTGCTGTCCCTCACTACATGTATTGGTGTGACCAGGAGATCAGGTGGTCCCGAGTAGATCATCCCAAGGTGATGCCCAATCCGGGTAGCTATGCCTTGGTGCTGGATCCTACCTTCCTGGGTCCCGAGAAGAATGTGAGGTTCAGCAAGGTGCTAATCGACAACGGCAGCAGCATCAACATTGTGTACAAGGACACACTCGAGAAGCTTGGCCTGGCCGAGAACATGATGCTGCCTAGCAAGACCACCTTCCATGGCATTGTGCCCGGGATCTCGTGCAACCCGATTGGCCGAGTGTGGATCGATGTGCTATTCGGTACCCGGGAGAACTGCCGCACAGAGCGCCTACAGTTTGAAGTGGTTGATCATCAGAGCCCCTATCATGCTCTACTCGGCAGGCCTGCTCTGAGCAAGTTCATGGCCTCTACTCATGTTGCATATCTGAAGATGAAGATCCCTGGCCCCAATGGCATAATCACTATCGCTGGCGATTACAAGAAGTCCATGGAGTGTGCCTCTGCTAGCTCCCAGTTGGCGGAGTCGATGGTGATTGCTGCCGAGAAGAAGAAGATGTACGAGGTGGTGGCCATGGCTCAGTCCGCACAACCCGGTGCACAAGGTGTGCCGAGTACCCAGCACGGCACTGCTTTTCAGGCTGCCAAGGAGACAAAGAAGGTCCAGGTCGACCCCGAGTTCCCCGACCGCGTAGCCATCATTGGCTCCGGGTTGGCAGAGAAATAGGAAAGCGAGCTCATCCACTTCCTCCGTGAGAATCGGGATGTTTTCGCCTGGTCCAATGAAGATCTACCAGGAGTCCCGAGGGAGTTGGTTGAGCACTCATTACATGTGCGTCCTGACGCCAAACCAGTGAAGCAGGCTATGCGCCGCTTCGGAGATGAGAGAAGGAAGGCCATTGGTGACCAGATCACCAAACTGCTGATAAGTAACTTCATCATGGAGGTGCTGCATCCGGATTGGTTAGCCAACCCGGTCATGGTCGAGAAGAAGAAGGAGGATCCCAAGGCTGCTACCGCATGGCGTATGTGCGTCGACTACACCGACTTGAACAAGGCGTGCCCTAAGGATCCTTTCCCGCTACCTCGCATCGATCAGGTGATCGATTCCACTGCTGGTTGTGAACTGTTGTCTTTCATAGATGCCTACTCTGGTTTCCACCAGATTGCACTCAATCCTGCTGATCAAATAAAGACTGCTTTCATTACCCCGTACGGGGCTTATTGCTATCGTGTCATGTGTTTTGGCTTGAGGAATGCGGGTGCAACCTATCAGAGATGCATGCAGAAATGCTTGCACGATCAGCTCGGCAAGAATGTGCAGGTGTACGTAGATGACATTGTCATCAAAACGAATAAAACACATACTCTGCTTGCCGACCTGGAGGAAACCTTTGCTAACCTACGCAAGTACAAAATGAAACTGAATCCGAGTAAGTGCACCTTTGGTGTACCGGCTGGAAAGCTACTCGGTTTCCTAGTTTCTAGTCGGGGCATTGAAGCCAATCCTTCGAAGATAAAAGCTATTGAGAGCATGTCTTTGCCGAGATCACTGAAAGATGTGCAGAAGTTCACAGGTTGCTTGGCATCTCTGAGTCGTTTTCTGGGCCGAATGGGCGAGAAGGCCCTGCCTCTATACCAGCTAATGAAGAAAAGTGACAAGTTTGTCTGGACTCCGCAAGCGGATGTGGCATTCAACGAGCTGAAAGCAATGCTGGCTAGTGCCCCTATCTTGGCTAGTCCGCTACCCAAGGAGCCAATGTTGCTGTACATTGCTGCGACTAACCGAGTAGTCAGCGTGGTGATTGTGGTGGAACGAGAAGAAGAAGGCAAGAGTGTGCAGCGCCCAGTGTACTATCTCAGTGAAGTGCTGTCCAACTCCAAGCAAAACTATCCGCATTACCAGAAGATGACATATGGTGTGTACCTGGGCGCCAGGAAGCTGAAACATTATTTCCAGGAGCACCCCATCACTGTTGTGAGTTCTGCTCCCATCTCGGATATCATGGGCAACAAGGAGGCGAGTGGCAGAGTAGCCAAGTGGGCGATCGAGCTAGCTGCGTATGCTCCCGCGTATACAAGAAGAGAAGCCATCAAGTCTCAGGTCCTGGCGGAATTTCTTGTGGACTGGGCCGAGGTGCAGTATGAACCCCCTGCTCCAGTTTCCAACTATTGGAGGATGCATTTTGATGGCTCGAAAGTGAAGGAAGGCCTTGGTGCTGGTGTCGTGCTTACATCACCTAAGCGAGATCAGCTCAAGTATGTGTTGCAGATTCACTTCAAGGCGTCCAACAATGTAGCAGAGTACGAGGCAGTAGTGCATGGTTTGCGAGTAGCAAAGGAGGTTGGCGTGCAGCGCATTATATGCTATGGTGATTCAGATCTGGTGGTGCAGCAAGTCTCGGGTACATGGGATGCTCTAGATGCCAACATGGCATCATATCGCTTCCTGGTGCAGTCTATGACTGGGTTCTTCGAAGGTTGTGAGTTCCAGCACATTCACCGAGCAGAGAACGAAGCAGCAGATGAGTTATCCAAGTTGGGATCTTCTCGGCAGTCCATCCCAGCGGGAATCGCCTTGGAGCATTTGAGGAAGCCATCCATCAAGCCTTCTCCCAACTCGGAGTCCATATTTGTCCCTTCTCTGCCAAGTGAAGAATCTGATCCCATGGAGATTGACTGGGAGAATGCTACAGGAAACTCGGGGACTGCCACTCCATACTCGGGGACTGCCACTCCTTACTCGGGGACTGCCACTCCATACTCGGGGACTGCCACTCCTTACTCGGGGACTGCCACTCCTTACTTGGGGACTGCCACTCCATACTCGGGGACTGCCGTCCTTAATCCAGAGGCTGTCGCATTCATTGAGGAGGTCCTTGCCAACCGATCAGGGCTACAGAGAAGCGCTCCCACTCCTCCTGAGCAACCACAAGTGCCTGTCCCAATGGAACTGGACGAACCAGTGTTTCCCACGCGGGAGACACCGAGTTGGGCTATGCCCATATTATCTTTTCTAAGGGACGGTACCTTGCCAGAAGATGAAGTTACTGCAAGACAGATTCAGAGGAAATCCAAGGGCTACACTATAGTCCGAGATGTGCTACACAAGAGGAGTGTCACAGGCGTGCTGCAACGCTGTGTGGACCCAGAAGAAGGAGGAGAAATCTTATTGGAGATACACCAACGAGAATGCGGGCACCACGCCTCTTCTCGGGCATTGGTCAAGAAAGCTTTTCGGCATGGCTTCTACTGGCTCACTGCACTGCAGCAAGCTGAAGATATCGTGAGGAAGTGCAATGGCTGCCAGATGTTCGCAAGTAAGATTCACATGCCTGCCTCCGAGTTGAAAACAATTCCTATCACGTGGCCGTTTGCTGTTTGGTGCCTGGATATGGTTGGTCCCTTCAAGCCGGCTAAAGGCAACATGACACATATCTTGGTCATGGTGGACAAGTTCACCAAGTGGATTGAAGTGAAGCCTATTCGGAAGTGCGATGGGGTCACAGCTGTGAAATTCGTGAAGGATGTGATCATGAGATATGGCTACCCGCACAGCATCATCACCGACAACGGCACCAACTTCGCAGAGGGGGCAATGGTGCGGTTCTGAAGAGATAAGCATATCCGACTAGACGTTGCATCAGTCGCGCACCCTGCCTCCAATGGGCAAGTTGAGAGAGCAAATGGTATGGTACTGGCAGGCATAAAGCCAAGGCTGATTGAGCCACTGCTGAAAACACCTGGGTGTTGGCTAGACGAGTTGCCAGCGGTTTTGTCGAGCCTAAGGACTACCCCTAACCGGTCAACCGGCTACACGCCATTCTTCTTGGTATACGGGGCTGAGGCCGTGTTGCCAATAGACTTAGAGCATGACTCCCCCCGAGTAACCCTCTACACTGAGGTGGAGGCGAGAGAAGCTCGAGAAGACGACGTTGACCTGCTTGAAGAAGCAAGAGAGCTGACTCTGTCACGTTCGGCTATCTACCAG
Organism: Alopecurus myosuroides; assembly: GCA_028641055.1. Taxonomy (NCBI): domain Eukaryota; kingdom Viridiplantae; phylum Streptophyta; class Magnoliopsida; order Poales; family Poaceae; genus Alopecurus; species Alopecurus myosuroides. The sequence goes on from CM054059.1 coordinate 373,545,953, forward strand.
CAAAACCTGCGGCGTTATCATAGCCGAAAGGTGAACCCAAGGGTTTTCCGAGAAGGAGACATGGTCCTTAGGCTTGTGCAGCGCACAGCCGGGATGCACAAGTTGTCTCCCCCTTGGGAAGGTCCTTTCATTGTGAGAAAAGCGCTGCACAATGATGCGTACTACCTTGTAGATGTGCTCCCATCACAGGCGAACAGGGCAGATAAAGCTGGAGAGGAATCCAAGCGCCCTTGGAATGTAGCTCTACTCCGTCGTTTTCATTCATAAGCAAAGATGTGTATGTACCCTCTTATCCGAGTTGAAATTCTACTCTGCAATCTGAAATTGATCTCGGGGACTGCCCTCGTCCAAAATTGCTCTAAGTGTTTTTACTCGGCTTTACTGTTTGTCTATTCGGTTGCTTCACTTCAGAACTCATAAGCGTATTGAGTACTGTGTCTAAACCTATATGCCAACTCTTCGACTCTGCTGCTGTCCGAAACCCGGCTTCATGGCAAGCAAGAGAACAAGCAAAAGGTCAATGAGCACAAGAAAATCGCTAAGGAAGAAAAAGTGCAGGAACCGAGTAGAGTGTTTGTTACTTTTGTTCTCTGTTTCGTCTTTTCGGCTAAGTGGTGGGCTGCGTTACTATGATTGTTTCTAGTGGCTAAGTATTTGTAGCTCTACTCTGTGACTCTTGTGACTCGAATACCAAAAAAGCAACAAGTTGCGGGTAGAGCAGAGATGAAAAGAGAGGGTGAATAAGAAACGCAACTCGGGGACTCGCATGGAAACGCAACCCGGCATTGATCCAGGGCTGCTCAAAATGATTAAATTAAAGATAACAAGTGGAAATAAAATTGAGTAGCAAGAGAAAATGTAAATGAGTCTGATACATCTGCACCCGGCATCCCGGGGATCTGATAAGTGTTTGAGTGAAAAAGCTTGCAGGATAAGATCATGTTGAAGAGGCGATGTTGTCGGTGCTGGCCTGGGCTGCTTCATTCTCGGTGGCGGTCTGGTTGGCCTCCGCCTCCGAGATGGCTGCAGCTGCCTTCGCGGCTTCCTCCTCGGCGCTTGTGTTGGTCGCATCCGCTTCCGCGTGGACGGTGGCGGACTGCTCCATCTCGGATGGACCAGAGGCTTGGCCTTGGGGGCGTACCGTGTCGTCGAGAGCGGCTCCTGATGAGGTGCCGAACTCGAGGGCAGCGGTGTCGATCTCCTCGGTCTCTTCATCGCTACTCGCGATGATTGCGGCCTTCCCCTTGCCCTGGGGTGAATCGAAGAAACCCAGCTCGGGGTCTGTTTCTTCATCCTCCTCCTCGTCCTCCTCCATCTCGGTGTCGGGCTCAGGGAGGCCATCGATGAAGGTGGCCGTATCCGCGCACTCGGCAACCTCATACGCAATGAGTTTGCGCGTGGTCACGCAGCTGGGATCCATCTCCCACTTGGATTTGGCGCGCTTCCCGCGGATGACCTGCATGTTCAGATTCTCGTACCAAGAGGCGACGCAGAGCAACATCAAATCAGCGCCCGCCCGAGCTCCCGAGGCGCGCCACTTCTTCAATTCAGCCTTCACATTGCGCAGCTTCAGAGCAAGACCATCAATGGTTGTCGGCGCGGAATCTTCAGGCCAGAATAGCTTGTGGAGCTCGAAGCCGACGCGCACCAGGTCGGTGCCCACGCCGGCCAGGCGTTCGAAGTGCCCTCGCATCACCAGCAGGCTGTCCTCGATCTCGGCTCTGGTATCCGCGTCCTCGCCCTTCTCAACGCGAGCTGCTCGGGCCTTGGCCAAAGCTGGCGCGCAAGCGGACACGAGATCAGGGAAGATTTCTGCACAAAAGCAAGTAAAAAATTCAGTCACAGGATCAGAGAAGAGGCAGAACCGAGAAGAAGAGATGCAGAAAAGAGGAAACTTACTGTGAAGCTCATGGCGCAGCTGCTGCAACTGGGTTTTCCATTGCTCCTCATTGGAGATGTGCTTCTCCTCAAGCAAGCGAAGTCCGTCCAACTGAGTGTAGTACCCAGCATTGGCCTTTTTCAGCGTTTCGCACTCCTGCTCGAGGGCCTTTATCTTGGCATTGAAGGTTGTCTCGGCTTTTGCCTTCTCGGCGATGGCTCTGTCCCTCTCGTCACCAAGCTTGACAGCATCCTAGAGTGCCTTCTGCAGCTGGAGTTGCAACGTCTCCATCTCGGTGGTATGTGCACTCTGCAGAGCTGCAGATTGGCTTACTAGTCGCACCTCCACTTCAGCAGGTTTAAGGCAATCCTGGTGCTCGAGAACAAACTTCTTATGATCTTCTGAAAAAAGCAAAGCACGGTTAGCAGAGAAGCGAAAGGAAGAAACAGGCAAAGGCAAACCGAGTAGACAGAGATTTACCTTCAAGCTTCTTGATGGTGGTCTCGGCATTCGCAACAAAGGCGTGGCAGTTGTCGTGCTCGTCAGCCAGGGCCTTCAGTTTCCCTGCAGAGTAGAGATGGTTAAACGCAAAAAGCAATAGCGGGCGTAAGCAAAAAACGCAAGAACCGCGTAAGCGAGAAGCGCACCTTCCACCTCGGACAGCCTCATGGTACTATTCATGACTTGCTTGTCGGCTTCCTCGGCGATCACCTTCTCCTTCTCAAGGGCGGCAATGCGCCTCTTGGCAATAGCGTGGTTCCAGAGAAGTTGGCGGTGCAGGTTGGTCCGCTTCAGTACACTATTCTGAGAAGCAAAAGAAACAAGTGTCAGGCAAAGTGTTTGAGATTCCACCCGAGAAGGCGGTTACTCGGGAGAGTGTCCGTCTACTCGGCCAGAATCTCGGGGACTGGGTGATGGATAAGGAAAATAGAAAGAGTAGAAAAGAAGTGAAGATGCAACTTGGAGAAGATAAGTTGAGGCTTACCGCATAAGACTGCTCGAGATCTTCTGCGTTCTTGCGGTGCACGAACATCTTGGCGGCCAGAGTAGCAGAGGTGGTCGAGACGGTCATGGGTTTGCAACCCAAGTCCACCTTGTTCCAATCTTGGCGCATGTGGTCGATGTCGCCCAAGTCGATGCCATTCCAGTTGGGGGGTGCCGAGAATCTTGCTATCCCATTTGGCGTCGATGAAGCCAATGAGGTCGAGTACTCGCTCGAGGCTCTGGGATGTTATCGCTTGGTCTTGAGCTCCCCGAGAAGCAATGGAGACGGGGGCCGGGGGCCTGGAGTCCGTCGCCACGGCCTTCCTTCCTTTTGTAAGAGCAATCTTCCGGTCCTCGACGGAAAGGCCAATCTGGCGCTGTTGGCTGACCTTCACCATATAATCCGGGTAGAGAGGCTGATCAGCCATGGTAGCGGCGGCAGGAACCGCACTGGGATTGCGGATAACCAGCTGCTTGGACTGGCCAGCTGATGTCGACGGCGGCTTGTCGGCAGCCTTCTTCTTTGCTGTCTCTTTCTGAGCAGGTGGCTTCTCGGAGGTTGGCTTCTCGGACTTCTGAGTCTCGGTTTCCTTCTTCTCGGCCGCCCTCTTCTCGACTGCCTCCTTCAGGGCGTCTAGGGCTTGCTTCCTGGTTACTCGTCCGGCAGGAGGGCTGGCTGCGTCCTTGGTCTGTGGCACCAAGGAGGAATCTGGCGGTGCAGAGCCTTGATCAATGGGTGGTACCACGGACCCACCACTTCCTGCAGCATCCGGTTGCGCGCTACTCTGTGCAGCGCCTGGTTGCGCACTGCTCAGGGGATACTCCTCGGTCATGGCGGTATCTTCTACCCGCTGCTCGACAGCGGGATCCCCTTGTCCGGCAGCGTCTGTGGATGGCTGCTCCTGTTCTGCTCCTGCCCGCTCGACGGCGGCATCGTGGTGCATCTCTGTATCTTGATCTTGATTCCCCTCGGCGGATTTGGCTGGAGGGGAAGGTGGTTTCTCCTGATGAGCAGCATCCTGCGGCTCTGGCTCAGCGTTCTGGGCATCATTGCCCTCTGTTGATGCATTGGCGGCATTGTTCTCGTCATCATCGAGGTCGATTAACTTGTCCACATCAATGGTGGTCTTTTTCTGAGTCTCGCTGGATGCGAGAGCGGCATCCGCGTTCAAGGGGGCTCTGAAAAAGAAGTTGGAATCAAAGATAAGAAAAAGGCAGAGGAAGACAAAAGAAAACAGTGAAGGAAAAGGATTGGGAGTCAACCGAGAAGAACAAAGCAAACAGAAACATGCAACCGAGAAGAAACTTACGCGGTGGTGGAGGAAATTGTTCGTCTGGTTCTCTTCACGACCTTCTTGGTCGTCTTCTCGGTCAGCTTCTTCTTCTTGGCGGGGGGCTCTACGGCGCCGCTGCCAGTCCGCTTGCGAGTAGCGGGTGCAGCGACAGAAAGAGGATTGACCTCAAGGGCTCTATCGCCCTCGTTCTCGTCCTCGTCCTCATCCTCGTTCTCTTCATCAACATCCTCTGCGGATTCAGGAAAGGAAGAGGAGCGAATCAAAAACAACAAACAAATGGATTGGTGCTTCTCGCAAACAAGCAAAGTAAGTACGCAGTTACCCTCAAATTCGTCCTCAGGCCAGTCGCGGAGAGACGATTCTGCGCGCTGTCTCTCCATCGTGGGGGAGTGGGGGAGATTGATCTGATCTGCAGCCTCAAAAGAGGCATCATCATCCTCCGTTCGATCGGCAAACCAATTGCCTTCGAAACGTTCACAGCTTTCCATGAGCTGGCGATTGAGGACCTGAAGAACAAAGAAATATCACATGTTAGCCGAGTAGCAGGAAGGCATTCTACTCGGATAGGCGTGCAAACACAAAGCACACTAAGCCTAGGCCAACTTACTGAACATCCTACTCGGGAAGGCGTGCAGTCGTCAAGCATATTAAGCCTAAGAATTGTTCCCGAGTAGGTTACCCGACAAGGCGTGCAGGCACAAAGCACACTAAGCCTAGGCAATTCAGCTAAGTACTCTACTCGGTACCGAATGCGGTTTCTAGTCGCGGCGAGAAGAGGAAGTTTGCTACTCGGAATACATATACAGAAAGCAGAGAAAGAAGAGCGTACCCGCGGAATCGGCTTCGTGCGGCTGAATGGGATGAACCCATACTGCCAATGCTCGCCGAGGTTCGTCGTCAGGATGGCTCTTGCGTGCTCAGGAACATCCGCGTTGTCGAGCTCGATGGTGGTCGTTCTGGTGAAGTCGCGGGGGCCTCCCATATAGCACATCAGGTGGCAGCGGTCCTGCAGAGGCAGAACGCGATTCTTGATCCAGCACGCCACAGGATCATCACTCTTGAGGCCCTCGTTGATTAGGACCCCGAGCCGCGCCTCTATCTCCATCGCGTTGAGGTCGTTGGAGGGCTTCGTCTTCCAGTTCTTCCCGGTGGGAGCACGGTTGCTCCAAGCGGGAAGATTGATTCGGTCAGTTACCTTTCCTCCTTCGGTGGCGGGGATGTTCTTGACGTAGAGGAACGTCTTCTGCCACATTCGGACGGATTCCAACCCCTTGATACGGGGATGGTTGGTTCCCGACCGCTGCACCATCATGGCGCAGCCGGTGTCAGTTGCGCGCGGCACGCCCGCGCCTTCCTTCTTCCCGGTGGTCTGCTGGCGGAGATGGAAGTACTTCAGCCAGGTATCCGTCGTGGGATGGATACCAAGGAAGGCCTCGCACACCACGGCGTGGTAGGCGAGGAAGACGACGGCGTTTGGTGGCAAGTGGTGCATTTGGAGACCGAAGTGGTCGAGGAAGCGGCGGAGGAAGTCGGAGGCCGGCAGGCCGAATCCGCGCTCGAAGTGCGACAAGAACACGACGTGCTCGCCCTCCTGCGGGGTTGGCACGAGCTCGCCGTCGGACGGCCGGCACTGAACACCAGGAGGAACCCTCCGGGTGTTCACGAGCCAGGCGCAATCCTCGGCGGTGACGTGCGAGCCAGCCCAGCCGGCGCGAGCAGCCATGGCAAGGGGTGCGCGGATGGTGGAGAGTCGGAGAGATTGGGTGGAAGAAAAGAATCCGCAGCGGCGCGAAAGGTTGCACGGCGGCGGAGAGCTCGGCGGCGGAGAAGAACAGAGAGACGAAAGGGGAAAAGTGCGAAGGGAGGAGAAAAGGAAGTTACCGGCGGAGGTATTTATACCCTCTCCGCGGTTTACCGTTACCATCGGGGAAGTGGGATCGATCGTGGCGTGTGGTGGGGTCTGTGGCCGGCTGGAAACGCACGCACGCGCGAGGCGCGCGCGTAACGGCCGCAGCAGATCCCACTACCAGATCGTGGCCAATTACTGCGCGTGATGGGACATAACGAGCCAGTGGGCCCGCCCCGTGAAAACTGGGCGCGTGGCACGTCGTGTCGTGGCAGCGAAACGACGGGGTCGCGGATGCTTGCCACGTGTCCAGTTGCGACACGGAAGGCTGGATTATGCTCTGAGCTGCAGAGACGATAGAGGAGAAATTCTCTAAGTCTTTCTACTCGGTTACAGAGTAGAAAGCAGGTGCTATTCGGAAGACAGGAAACTCAAAACTCAAGGTACTTTCTAGAGTACTACTCGGAGGTCATTTACTCGGCATCTTGAGGTTCAAGGGCTATGTTGCAAAGGTTGGTTTCAAGCTGGCAGAGCCTAGTGAACGAATTCGCAAGACTCAACCAGCTTCGGGGACTGCTGTCGGGGGGTTACCCCCGAGTAGGGTAAAGGCAAGTGGTAAAGGCGACTTACAGAAGAGAGGTTTGGTCGAGTAGCCGACTACCCGGTACCTGCTACCCGGTCGACTGCTACTCGGTCTCACCTCAAGATGACCAGAAGGAGATATCAATCAAGTTCTGTCCTTTCGAGTGGAAGAGTTGGCCCGAGTAAAATTGGCGGGAACCTACTCGGGCCAGAAAGTCAAAGGAGCCGTTCTGACACAGGATCCCGCGTATCCTGGGTCCGTACTTGGCAGCATTCGAACTACTGTTCATCTGGGACCGGCCTGTCTGACAGTGACAGCATGGAAGCAGGCCGTCGCAGGATAAGGGGGCCCTACTCTGTGTTTGGCACAGTGATACCAGTCTGTCCCCTTGTTTTGCCCAACGACTTTCCAGATGCAGCCAAGATTAGGAACCAAAGCTGTCAGCGGGAACCCGGAAGAAGGACGATGTGCACACTATGTCGACACTTGTCTAGGTTTGGACGTATCCGGCTGGGCACCAGGTATATAAGGTGCCCCGCCGCCTCCTGCGTGAGGCATCGGATGAGGGATCGCATGCTAGAGCACCTTGTGACCTAATTCTTGACCTAGTTCATCATCTAGAGAGGAGAGTGGCTACTCGGTAGCAAGAACATTGTACTGTGGCTACTCGGTGAGACACCAGAATACATAGAGAAAGGCAGGAGTAGGGGTTTTACCTCCTCACGAGGGCCCTGAACCTGGGTAGATCGTGTTGTGTGCAGTGTTTGCTTCGTACCTCACGCGGCTACTCGTCGCGTGATCCCTCCCCGAGCACCTCCAGCGTCCTTCGTCCCCACATCTTTAGCCATCCCATGGCATCTGCCGTGACACCACCACGACACATAATTTATCACTCACTAGTAAGCATTCCATTAGCAAATAATATTTAATTTACCAAACAACAGTGAAACATTCCTTAACATGATACCCCTAAGGGAATATTATGTTAACAAATGAACCACCACTAAACATACTAGTATTCACAAATAAAATACTAAACTATTCACTTACATAAGTGAAACAAACAATCTATTTTCCTTGGTGGAAAATAGTAAACTCACAAATAGAAATACATGCTATTTTCACACATGTGCATGGTAGGGGATTTGCATCCCTAACCTAAATGAAATGGGACCAGTGGGTTATGGGCCCACTAATACCAAGACATATAGGGGTAACAAAGCCTCTGGTCACACATGACAAAATTAATCTAACAAAGCAAACAATACAAGGCTATTCATACTAGTGGAAACAAATACAAATCTTACACATGCTTTGCTATAAAATAGGGTGCAAGCTAACATAGATGATAACATCAAAACAACAGTACGAAAATGGTACTGGACTCATCACAAACCTAGCAAAAACTTAGGTAACAAGCACACAAAGATTTGGTTCACACAATAATCAAATAATAAACTAGGAAAATAACAATTGCTACTTTTATTTCTATTTGACTTTCCAAACATGCACACAATTTATAAGGTAGATGTACTGCAAGAAAACAACCTAATAACAAGTGGTAACACATCTATACATGGTAGGAACAAAGATTCAAACAATCACACACTTGTTTACAAACAAACACACAAGTACCAAAAATAATCTAGGGCTCCAAAAGTAAATCCAAGCTAGGATTAGATAGATCTAGTCATAAGAAAACTTAGATCTACAATTTTTAAATGGTTAAGAAAACATATTACTAGTGTCAAGATTTTTGGTTGATTTTATTTTGCAATCTAGGTATTTTTCACAGAGCCAAAGCAAACCAACACAAACTGCCACAGATTTAAAGGAAAAAGGAAAACAAAACGGGCTGGGGTTTTCTCACGGGCGCGGCCCAACTAGGGCACGGTGTGGCCCAGCGCAGGCCAGGCGTGCGCGCGCGGCGCGGGAAACGCTCGGTTCAACGTCGTCCATTGATCTGTCGATCAATAGCGCGTGGGTCGTCGTCCTCCCTCTTCTCTCATCTCTCTCCCATGAAAACGGCTGGCGACAGGAACGCGCGGTGGCTCACCTAGGGAGGCTCGGGGAAGGTGGCGCGTGCTCGGGGGAGTCGCAGGGGTCACGGGGAGTCAAGGGGCGTGGCTTGCGGGGTGCTGTCGTGGCTCCGGGCGGCGGGGCTCGATGGGTGTCCGCGACGGCGGCCGTGGACGGCTGCGGCGATCCTGCGGGACAGAGGCCAAGGTAAGGGGTCAGGCGGTGTCGTGGGGGTGTGGGGAGTCCATCCAGGGAAATGAGGAGGAGTGGGAGGCACGGGATCACGCGGCTCGACCTCGGGGCGGTGGCGGTGACCGGCGGCGGTTCACGGGCTCGAGAGCTCGCAGAGGCCAAGGAGTTGGTTGCTTCTGCTCGAGGAAGGTGTGTGGGAGTGAGTGAGTGGGGTGGCGCAAGGGACAAGCTTGGGAGGGCTTCAAGCCACAGGTTGAGGGCAAAAATAGGGGTGGGGCTCGGGTTGATGCCAAGAGTGGCATTGGGGGTGCTCTAGGGGGTTTTAAGTCATTGCATCTCGTGGAGGAAGTGAACAAAGGGCAAGACCACCAAAGGGCAAGTCCACCACTGGCTTTTGGGAGCAAGGAGAGCCAAGACCAAGACCAAAAGTCAAGGTATGGAGACCCATACCCATGCCACATCACCATGCTCTCTCACTCTCTCTCACTTGGTTTCTTCACACTCAAGGCTTCTAGAAGGTAAGCAAGGCATCCAAGATGGAGTCCAAGCAATGGTCAACACAAGAGACAAGGTGGCCTTTCGAGTTTTGAACCAAAAATAAGTGAAAACAACTGCCAAAAAGTGTAACAACAACTGTTCCTAACAAATTCAGAAAATTCAGTTTTAGGGACCCAACACAAAAAAACGATCAGATAATACTTAGGAATAATAAGGAAATTTCAAAAGTATGAACCTCAGGCACACAGGCACAATCTGGGGTTTTTAAGCCTCCTTAGGCCAAAGAGCATTCAGATTTATAACTTCGAGCACGTAGGCGCAATTCGGGTTAACATTGAAGCAAAATTGAAAGATCATTGGGAAATAGATAAGACGAAAATATGCTTGAACAAAAAGTACAAAACAAGACAAATTGCATGTATTTATGACAACTTTATTTCATGATCTCAATGATGTTTACATAGAATTTGAACTAAGTGTAAAAGGGGCGTAACTGCTGGATGCTCCAGGGCCTTTTTGTCTCTCCTAGTTCTACATCTATCTTTCTTTTTCTCTTGCGATTCAGATTTTTTGGATCATCCTCCATGTATCGAATATCTACAAGGTAATATGACCTATTTTTCATAGCCTTGCTAATGAAAAATGGTCCCTCCCAGATTGGGGCTAACTTGTGCTTCCTATCATGTACCAATCTTAGCACCAAATCACCTTCTTTGAAAGATCGGTGTTTGATTTTCCGACTATGATATCATCGCAGTCCTTGCTGGTTAATGGTGGATCTTTATAGCACACACTCTCATTCTTCTTCTAAGAGATCAACGGCATCCTGACGTGCGTTTTCGGCATCCGAGTCATCGTACACCTGCACTCTTGGGCTATCATGGATCATGTCCGTACGAAGCATTCCTTCTGCGTCATAAACCATGAAAAAAAGTGTTTGCCCTGTGTGACGCCCCGAGATCGGGCACTATGCAGATTTCAGCATTTCCGCCAAAATCCACATAATAACCGATTCCAGGTTGCCACTTGTGATAACATTACAACAGTTCACGAATAATCCACAACAACAACAGAGGAGGTATATACAAGACGACTCAAACGAGTCAAGGATACAACTGATACAATACAAAGATCCAAATAACAGCGGAAGAAACAACATAGCGTCCGTCTACGGACAAGATACAAATTGGACTAAGAGTCCTGAAGATAACCGATGGCGTCCAATCCCTGCCCAGGCCAAGCCGGAGGGATTCCCAAGCTAACATCGTCAGACTTCAAACCTGTTGACTGCAATGTGGAATATGCAGCCACAAAATGGATTCGTGGGTCGGTACGGTTAAGTACTGGCAAGTGGATAAACCATACTCACAAGATACCAGCGTAACCAATCATCACAAGATACAAATATTTTGGGTACAACAGAAAGGAAGGGATTATTGCAAAGGAGCGGCAGTGGGCTGCACTAACTAACTACAGAGACGCGCTACAACATCCGGCTAAAAGAAAGGGATAAGATAGCGTATCAGAACCAACTACCACTACTCACCAAACAATACCCATCCAATGTTACCCCCTACTAAGGAAGCAACCCAAGGAAACTCACACGGTTGATTAAGGCGACATTCATTTTTATGGTGGAGGTAATCTATATTACTAGTCAAGTTATCATTGTTAAGTGTAAGTTGTCTGAGTACTTGTTAGCCAGCACTTTCACCAAGTCTTCACATAACCGCGGACAACACGGCTTCTCGAGAAGATTTAACCCTGCAGGGATGCACCAATTTGGCCGTACACGTAAGAATGACCCGCCAGATGGAAAGGCCCTTCCACCAAGCGAGGCACTCAACACAACCCAACTCTTCTTCGCATCAAGCCCAAAGAACCCCGTGCAATTGAGCGCACGGCTAATCAAGCCCCACGAAGAAAAGGGGACCCTCATAGAACTCTAAGAACGTGTCTCCCTAAATGCCGACTACAAAAGTTCCACCCTGGCGCCAAGGGTTCGCACCTGCATATGCATGCGGCAAATGGAAAACCCGAACTAAATGAGGCGATTTGGACGAGATGCGAATCGAATCAAAGTTGCGGGGGGCTCCCATACTCGCTTCCCACATGCGGTTAGTGCACTCATCATGGATCGGAGGACAAGACCCTTTTCCTAATTAAGGTCGACACTAGCAGGCCTCAAAACCACGCCGGGCCTCCTGCCGGTGCCTTATCATCAAATTATTATTACCCAAAACATTAACATGTTGTTGATGACAAGCCCAACTATCAACTAAACAGGTGATAATACGGACAACAAGACTTGAGCGCAAACAACACTAAGCATGCAACTACGACACGAGGGCCAACAAGGTAAACAAGCAACAGTTAATAGGAAGTGGAAGGAAAGGCTATATCATGGCTGCAAGGTAAACATATGATAGGATCGAGACACAAGCATCGAATCATAAGGCTAGCATAAGGATAACGGAAAGATTCGGTAACAAGTGATGAAAGGCAGCCATAGGTAGCAAGTGAGTATACTTGCCTGAGATCCAGCAAGTAGAGGTACATCCGCAGAACTTGTCGTTGCTCACATCATCTCAGCGTCCTATCCGCGAAGAAGCAACGAACTAGAACAAATACCGGATACAACAATTACTACTACGGCAAAAGATCCAGCATGATCCTATTTTATATGCATGACAATTAATTGATGCATCAAAGTAAACCAGTTGACATGGTAAACATATTTAAATGGGCCCATATGCAATTTGGATTGTATATGGAAAAGCCCATGAATTAATGTTGACTTAAATGATCTACAAATAACCATCATGTGAGAGTTGATTAGAATGATGCATGGATGATGAAAACAATAAGAAAACAACAATAGCTTCTGTTTGATATGTTGTTTACCAAGTTTGGAATTTTATTTGTTAAGTTATGAACTTTGGTATTTTAAATGATTTAAACAAACATTTGTTGTTTTCACCAATTTTAAACGTTCAAAACAGATAACAAAATTTATATTTGGAAAGAACACAAAATTTTAGATGGAATACATATTTCATTTGTTGAATTTGGATTTTAGATGAGCAAGTTATTAAATTGACAATTTTAAATGCATTAATTAAGAAATAGTTGTTTTCAGCAATTTAATTTATTCAAAATAGAAAACAAAGTTTATATTAGGAAATCTTATTCAATTTTGCATGGAAAACATATTTTACATGTTGGAATTGTATTTGAATTGCCCAAGTTATGAATTTTGCAATTTAAAAGGTATATCTAAAGTATTGAATTATTACTCCAATTTTAATTAGGAAAAACAGTAAACAAATTGTATTGAAAAGGTTGAAAACATGTAGCAAATGTTTCACCGAACATTTTGAGCTATTAAACATAATTTTTGGATCATTATTGAATTTATTATGCAATTCTTCATAAGTATTTTTATTCTGCCCCTTTTAGTAAACAGAAGGAAACATGTTCAAATTTAATTCAATTGTGACCAAATTAAATACCAATGTGTAGAGTTTGTTAAGACAAATTTTTAGAGACCAAGTTTGCTCAATTTGGGTGAACAGAACTCAAGTTATGAATTCCCAAAGTTTCAAATTTTAATAGCCATTTATGTATTTAATTATTTAGTGCAAAAATTATTACAGAAACATGTTGAAACTTTGTGACTAATAGAAAGAGCACAAGATTCTGAATCCATAGAAACTTGAATCATTGAAATTGGAGCAATATTCAATTTGTTATTGATTTTACAATTAAAGACTCAGATCTGTTTTTCTGGAGTTCGAGAAATAAAAGAAAAATAGAGGAAAAAGGGGTGGCTTTTGCTGCGGAAGGGGAGATTCGAACCCAGGGCTCCAGGGAGCGGGACAGGGTGCTGCCACTGGGCTGCTGTGCGGTTTGTGATGCAATACGGATCTGAAGTTTTAAGATGTAAAAGCGGTGCGTGGTTTCTGACGAAACTGAAACCCAGTTTCTCTTCACGATGGAGGTGCGATCGGAAAAGGAATCGAAGGCCGGCGACATACAGAAGCGGGCGAGCGGACACACAGAGCAAGAGAATAGGGAGAGAAGAGGCCCCGAAGGGTGGGAGCTCACCGGGGTTTTTCTCGTCGTGGTTGTTTGGCTCGTGGAAGGAGGAGATGGTCTGTAGACGACCATGGCGTATGCATGGACAGAGGAGGAAGAAGCGCTCGGCGGCGACGTCTTGGGGATGCTCCGGCTTCCAATCTTCTGCATATAGGATGAGGGGATCACGGCGGTTCCATTCCCGCACTCCCGGATCATCGACGACGACCGCAGCGACGGGGCCATGGTCCACAACTTCCGGCCATGGAGGGGGAGGTTGGAAGAATACAGAGGAGGGAGGAGAGGGAAGGAGATGGCGGCGGCTGGGAGGAAGAGAGGCTAGGGTTGAGGAGAGGCAGAGGGGTGGCTTTAAGGGAGGGGAAAGGTGAGGGGGAGCAGGTCAGGAGGGGATCGGTGGTGGTGCATGCTTTTCCTCTGTGCTAGCGTCATGGCCGTACGGAGGTAGGAGAGGAAGGGAGGTGGGTTGGCGCGCTCGAGTTGTAGATGGCCGACTGGGCCTTGTTGGCCCAGTTCGGCTGCCTCCTCACTCCCTTTCTTTTTCTTTTATTTATTTCTCTTTTTTTTTGTAGAAGATGAATAACAGAGAGAGAGATAGAAGGGTTTTGGGGTTCCAAAAATTATGGGGATAATTTTTTTATGGGTTCATTATTGCAAATGCCCAGTTGCACCGCTTTTAGTTTTTGAAATTTTTAAATGTTGGTGAAGATTTGTATTTGATTGAAATTTGGGTGAATTTTTAAGTTGGATTGAATTTTTGAGTTGGTTTACAAACAAAGGTGCTATGGATGCATGATGCCATGATGCATGATGATGCAAAACAAAACAAGCAAAACTAATTTGGGGGAAAAACCCCGGGTGTTACACCCTGTTGATCTATTTGGCGTCGTTCGAATACTCCAAAGCATGGAAGGCAATTTTCTACCCATGCTCCAGCTGCTCTATGAAGAGGAGATTTGAGTCTTGGGCGGATTCCTTGCAGTATCGAACTATTCATTCGTTCAATCTGGACATTGGATTGTGGATGTGCAACAGATGCAAGATCTAGGCGAATTCCCGTTTGTTGACAATATTTTGCCAACTCTCCAATTGAGAAACTTGTCCCGTTGTTCATGATTATGCTATGTGGAACACCGTATCGCATGACTACGTCAATGACGAAATTTCTGGCAGTCACACCGTCAAGTTTTTTGATGGGTTTTGCTTCCACCCACTTGGTATACTTCTCTACTGCAACGAGTAAATGTGTAAGTCCTCCTCTTGTAGTTTTGAATGATCCCATCATATCTAGACTCCAGACCACAAATGGCCATGTTACGGGGATAGTTTTGTGTGCTTGAGCCGACATATTCGTCTGCTTGGCGCAATACTGGCATCCGGCACATGTATTCACTATGTGATCCGCATCTGTCTTGGCTGTGAGCGAGAAAAACCGTGCACGGAATGATTTTTTAACTATGTTTTTTGATTGAGCATGATGTCCATAATCTCTTGCATGGATTTCCTGCAGAATCTCTCGTCCTTCTTCTGGCGAAATACATCGCTGAAAAAATTCGATAGTACTGCGTTTGTATAGGAAACCATTGATTACCGTGTATCCTTTGCATCAGCGTTGTATCTGCCTTTGCAAGACTTTGTCTGCTCCATCCGGTAACTTCTGATTAACTAATAAGTTTAAGTATGGAATTTTCCAATCCGGGTTAACGAACATAAGTTCTAGTGACTTAGAAACTAGAGGATAGTCGACATCTCCGCCTTTTATTGATGGTTCATGCAAATGCTGGACGAACACACCGGGTGGTAGAGTCTTCACTCTTTCCGATCCCATGTGGGCTAAAGCATCCGCGTTCCAATTTTCTTCCCTTTTGACGTGATGTACTTCAAATCCTAGGAAGCAAATGGCAAACTCGTCGACTGTTCTCCGATATTCGGCCATGATGGGGCTTTTAGCGTCCCATGTTTGGTTCCGCTGATGTTGTACCAAGTCCGAGTCACCATAGAAAAGTATACGTTTGGCACATATCTCCTTTGCAATATGCAAGCCATGAAGCAATGCTTCGTATTCTTCCACATTGTTGCTGGCATTGAAGTGTATTTGTAATACATATTCCATTATGTCGCCTTTTGGAGATTTAAGCACTACATTAGCTCCTTCTTTCATTTTGGATCCATCAAAATGTATGATCCAATATTCCGACTCCGGCATTGGTGTGTTTTCTATTGCTTCTGTCCAATCAGCCACAAAATCTGCCAACACCTTGGATTTAATCGCTGTCCGGGGTTGGTGCTTAATGCCGAACGCAGTAAGCTCGATGCCTCATTTGGCTACTCCGCCTGTCGCGTCCGCATTGTTTATAATATCTCCTAGTGGTGCTTTGCTTGCCACCATTATGGATTGTCCTTGGAAATAATGACGAAGTTTTCTAGATGCGAAAAATACGCCATATGCCAGCTTTTGATAATCTGGATACCTTTATTTTGACTCGGAGAATACCTCGCTAACGTAATATACCGGATGTTGATCTGGAATAATTTGCTCGTCTTTCCGTATTTCCACGATTATCACTATGCTAATAACCCTGTTAGTTGCTGTAAGATACAGTAACATGGGCTTTTCGTCTTTTGGGGATGCCAAAATCGGAGCTTTTATCGAAGTCTCTTTCAACTGGGGTAATGCTTTGTCTGCTTCTTCTGTCCATTCAAATATTTCGGATTTCTTCAACAATTTGTATAATGGCAGAGTTTTATCACCAAGCCGGCTTATAAACCTGCTAATGGTGGCTGCAGAATCTGTCAGTCTTTGGACATCTTTTAGACATGTAGGTCTTGTGATGTTTAAGATTTCCTTGATCTTTTCCGGGTTTACCTCTATTCCTCTGTGAGAAATGATAAAACCCATAAGCTTTCCTGAGGGAACCCCGAATATGCACTTTAATGGATCCAACTTCATTTCATAAGTGCGGAGATTGTCGAAGGTTTATCGTAGATCTTCAAGAAGTGTATCCTTTTCCTTGGAAATGACGGCAATATCATCCACGTAAACATGGACGTTTTTGTCAATTTGACAATGCAAGCATCTTTGCATGCAACACTGGTATGTTGCACCGGCGTTCTTCAGGTCAAAAGGCATGGTTATGTAATAGTATGTTCCATAGGGAGTTATGAAAGAGGTTTTTATTTGGTCTTCTTCTTTATACGTATTTGATGCTACCCGAAGTAAGCGTCCAAAAAGCATAAAAGCTTAGAGCCAGTAGTGGCATCTATTATTTGATCGATTTGCGGTAACGCGAACCTATCTTTTGGGCACAACTTGTCCAAGCCAGTGTAATCTACACACATCCTAACAACAATACTATCCTTCTCCGGGACTAATACTGGGTTCGCAGACCAATCAGTATGTATGACTTCCAGGATAAAGTAAGCTGCTAAGAGCCGAATAATTTCCTTGCCTATAGCCTTCCGCCTTCTTCCATCAAAACGACGGAGACCTTGTTTGACGGGTTTTGATCCTGGAATCACCTTGAGTTGGTGCTCAGCAAGTTCCCTAGGAACACCTGGCATATCAGCAGGAGTCAGTCATTCATGTTCCCACTAAGACAAATTTTGTCAGATCTTTGGGATCCAGGATGACCTTTCTTGTATTCTTTGAGGTTTTGAAACTATCTGCCAGCTTCTGGATTTTCTTATCCTTCCGGCATTTCTGTCGGCGATACTTCCTTAGCTAGCTCCTTTAGCTCTTCCTTCTGAATCACTTGTTCGGCGTAAAGGGAATTTCCTTTCTCCATCTCGTTCTCCAATTTTAAGTTATCAGATATGGTGATTACTCCTCCTTTTGGCCCTGGCATCTTCAGCTTGTTATAAATATAACATGATATTGCCATCAATTTGGCGAAAGCCGGACGTTCGAGTATTGCGTGATATACACTTTCGAACGGCACAACCTCGAGCGAGATCCTTTCTTGACGGAAGTGTTCTCTCTTTCCAAAGGTTGCATCTAGGGAAATTTCTCCTAGGGATTGTGCTTTCCTGCCAGGAACAATGTCGTGAAAACGTACATTGATGTGTTTGAGCTGGGTCTCGAAGAGGTGTAACTGCTTCAATGTACTTAAGTACATGATATTGATACTAGATCCTGATGTAGCCCACCCAACTCCACCAAGTGCACTGATGACAAGATCACGCGCAAAGGCCATCCAGGATAAGGTGAATTCGCTCCTCTCGATCCATACTTTCGGTAACTTGGTGGATGGTGCGCTACCTCATGGTGCAACACTTTGTGTGCTCAGGTTCAAGCCCACCACGGGTGCCCAAGAAGACGCGGAAGGCGAACGGGCAGGACCAGTGCAGGGAGGCGAAGGCAGGAAGCCCCAGGCGGCGGAACCTCCGCTCCACGCTCGCCACCGGAGCCTCCGGTGCAGCCTCCGCCCAAAAACCCTTCGGGTGGCTGACAGCGGAGCCACCACCGGAGCCAGCACCGGAGTCCCGGCGGAACCTCCGGTGATCCCACCGGAGCCTCCGCTCCACGGCTCGCCACCGGAGCCTCCGGTGCAACCTCCGCCCAAAACCCCTTCGGGTGGTTGACCACAGAGCCACCACCGGACCCCCACCGGAGCCTCCGCTCGATCCACCAGTACCTCCGGTGGAAACCACCGGAGCCTCCGCTCCTGCGCGGCCTGCGTGCCACTTTCGGGCCTTGGCCCTTGTATCTTATCCTCCCACCTACCCCCTTTGGCACTAGACTATATATAGTCCTCCCCATTCTCAGATCTAGGGTTAGAGTTGAAATTAGACATTTGGAGCTCAGCTCTCTTGTATCCCTCTTTGAGGAACTACTCCTCCGGTGTGTACCGAGGAACGTATCAAGGCTACTCCTCCGACTTCGTCGAGGATCGTATCAAGGCACATCCCAACTACTTGTCCTCTCCCTATCGGGTTTCAGTCAAGAGTTGTCCAATCTTCCTCTCGTTATCTTGAGGTTCTATTGGCGTAGTGGTACCGGCTACGGGTGTGAGACGGTTTGTATCAAGGTGAGTTCAGTTGGATCGATCGTTCCATAGGCGGCCCTCGGAGCTTAGTTGACGGGAGGTTGGATCTTTCGGTTCTTGCGATTTATCCCGATTTGTGTGTTGCCCCGCGTTCCCCCACGTTCCCCCTCGATTCCCCATCTCGTGTTCTTACCGTTCTTCGTGTTCTTCGTTCGTTCTTTGTCGATTCGTGAAGATCGGGCCAATCTAGGAGTCCAACTCCATATCATCTAGTATCCAGAGCCAGGTTGACACGAATCCGACACCCCATCCCCTCCCCTACCACCAATTTTTCTTCTATCCACCATAAATTCGAAAATTTCACAAAAATAGCCACAAGGGGATTTCGACCGATCTGTTGATTCGTTGAGTTTTTCGTGGTTTTGCTTCATAGATTTGTTGCCAAATACCATTCCCCACCTTTCCATTCAGCCACTTTTCCCAAATTCGCCCAAATTTTTTCTTGATTTTGAAGGAATTTCGAATTTGAGCCAAAATCTCAGAAAATCTCAGCTCTTCGATTTCCCGATAGATTTTGAAACTTGTTTTTCTTTGTCGTTTTTTATCCGAATTGAGTGCAACAAAGTGCTACGCGATGCCCATGACATCACCTACGCTTCCACATCAACGGATCGCCACGACATCGATTCCCCCACGGCCGCAAGTCCGTGATCATCAATAAGAGAGGTATAACTTGTTTCCGCTTGAACCACCCCACCCCATTGTGTTACTTACCTATTCAGACTAGTTCTTTTTACACCTCTTGGCATCGCATTTGTGGCATCGAGAGTGCGAGGTTAGCGCTTGTGAGAGATTAGCTACGAGTAGGCATTGGCACTTTGGAATCCATCAAAAAGAGAAAATCCAAAAAAAAAATAGAGAAAAAGAGAAAATAGAAAAGGAAGCAAAAGGATCGGTGCCAATTGCTTTCCATTGTAGGAACGTGTAGCATTGCGTCGCAAAAGAGAAAGAGTGACCGATTGCCACGGTGCGAATCTTGTTGCCTTTTCAAATTTGCGGTTTGAGCTAGCGTCCTCCTTGAGTTAGTGTGGCATTGAGCATTAGTCTATGTTAGGTCCACTTCGTTCTTCGCTCGTCCATTGGTCGCACTAACCCCATTTTTCCCTTGTGTGTGTGTGTTCCACCATATTTCCATCCTATAGGTTTGGTTTTTGTGCCAACTTTTCTTTGAATCTTTTCCACGATTGACAACAAACTTTTCTTCGGTTTTGTCGATTTCTCCTCGCCACTTTCCTAACCTATTTGCCTTCCATATAAAGTGTGTGTGTTGTCGTTTGCGGTTTCTTTCGATCTTTTTGGATTCGCTCTTGACATACCGCCCTACACCTAGGCTCGTCCACTAGCCTCAATACGACCAAGAAAGGTAACGTTGGGTAAGTGAGGCGTCCATTTCTTCAATATCACCCTTGTGTGTTTTTTTTAGATGGCTAGGGAAGGAGTATTCACAAGTCCGAGCTCGGAAGACGAAGGCAATCCATTCTACAACGACAATGCTTACGCCAACTTTGTCACCCACAATGACCACTTTCAACTCCGCGAACTCATCAAGGACGGGTTGCAACGCTATGAGCGTCGACTCCAAGAGCAAGAGGCTCGATTGAATGATCAAATGACGCGCATCAACATCAACTTGGCTAATCTTGCCAATCGCCGTCATTCATATCGTCCTCAAGGTCTCGTCTCTCAAGCCACCACAATCAAGATCCTCACCAACCTCGTCGCCATGATCGCCATGATCGCCACAACGTGGAGGAGGGTGGACAACCTCAACAACCACCACCACCTCCTCCCCAACCTCGACAAGCTCCGCGACAAAATTGGTATGAGGATAGCTCGCCATCACCACCACCTCGACATCGCCAAGGCCGTGGTGACCCTCTTCAACAACAGCAACGCCCGGACCTTCGACAACACCATCATCCTCCACCTCCACAAGGTCACCCTGAAGACTATGGCCACAATGATTTCGTGGAAGATGCTCGTCAACATCGAAGGCCACCTAGGCGCCATGCGCGTCCCAACAACAATGACCGCCAAGAACATGAACATCCTCAACACCCTCGAGATGAACAAGTGCTTCTGCACCACCCTCGCCAAGAACAAGAACGTCATCGACAACAACACAATGGCCATGATGATAGTGAACGCCGTGAAGCTAGGCTCCATCACCACCAACAACCACCACCTAATGACCACCGGCGTCATCCTCCCCATCATGATCGTCGCCGCCAAGACAATGAGGATGACCCCTATGATGATTCACCTCCCATTTATGATGAAGACCCCCATGAGCGCCAACATGAGCGTCCCCATCGTCCACAAGAGGACAACAACATGAGTGCTCTTCGTTTCAATGTCCCCAAGTTCAATGGTGAGAATGATCCCGAAGAATATCTTGCTTGGGCTCTCAAAGTTGACAAGATCTTCGGCATTCACAACTTCACCTACAAGAAGATGGTTGCTCTAGCATCTTTGGAATTCGAAGGCTATGCACTCTTATGGAGGGATCGTCTACAAGCCAAACGAGTCCGCAATCGCATTGCTCCTATTGCCACTTGGAATGAGATGAAGCAATTCATGCATGCTAGATTCGTTCCTCCTCACTACAAGCGTGACCTCTTCAAGAAGCTCCAAGAACTTCGTCAAGGTGTGAAGTCCGTTGATGAGTATTACAAGGAAATGGAAACATCCTTGATTCGAGCTCATGTGATAGAATCTCAAGAGCAAACAATGGCCCGCTTCCTCAACGTCCTCAACTATCCTATATGGAAGATCGTCGAGTATCAACCGTATGACAACATTGTGTCCCTTGTCCACCAAGCTCTCAAGGCGAAACGCCAAATTGCGGAAGATATCAAGTATAACAAGCAAAAGGCTTTCTTCAACTCAAGGCCATCATCCTCATCTCCAATGACACAAGTTCCTCCTCCAACTACCACCAAGAGCAACACTCGAGCCGCTAGTGCTCCCAACAAGTCTTCACAACCATTCAAGAAGCAAGTGCATCCAACCTCATCTTCAAGTGCTCCTCAAGCTCAAGCCAAGAGGCGACGGCCCCTTCAAGGTCATCAAACGCATCAACAACAACGCCTACAAGCTCGACTTACCGCAATCCAAGTACCTCGTCCACAACTCCTTCAATGTCAAGGACCTCTCTCCCTTCCATGGATACCCAAGTGATGAAGACGACGCCGAGTCGAGGTCGACTCTTTTTCAAGGGGGGGAGATGATGTAGCCCACCCAACTCCACCAAGTGCACCGATGACAAGATCACGCGCAAAGGCCATCCAGGATAAGGTGAATTCGCTCCTCTCGATCCATACTTTCGGTAACTTGGTGGATGGTGCGCTACCTCATGGTGCAACACTTTGTGTGCTCAGGTTCAAGCCCACCACGGGTGCCCAAGAAGACGTGGAAGGCGAACGGGCAGGACCAGCGCAGGGAGGCGAAGGCAGGAAGCCCCAGGCGGCGGAACCTCCGGTGTTCCCACCGGAGCCTCCGCTCCACGCTCGCCACCGGGGCCTCCGGTGCAGCCTCCCCCCAAAAACCCTTCGGGTGGCTGACAGCGGAGCCACCACCGGAGCCAGCACCGGAGTACCGGCGGAACCTCCGGTGATCCCACCGGAGCCTCCGCTCCACGGCTCGCCACCGGAGCCTCCGGTGCAACCTCCGCCCAAAACCCCTTTGGGTGGTTGACCACGGAGCCACCACCGGAACCCCACCGGAGCCTCCGCTCGATCCACCGGTACCTCCGGTGGAAACCACCGGAGCCTCCGCTCCTGCGCGGCCTGCGTGCCACTTTCGGGCCTTGGCCCTTGTATCTTATCCTCCCACCTACCCCCTTTGGCACTATACTATATATAGTCCTCCCCATTCTTAGATCTAGGGTTAGAGTTGAAATTAGACATTTGGAGTTCAGCTCTCTTGTATCCCTCTTTGCGGAACTACTCCTCCGGTGTGTACCGAGGAACGTATCAAGGCTACTCCTCCGACTTTGTCGAGGATCGTATCAAGGCACATCCCAACTACTTGTCCTCTCCCTATCGGGTTTCAGTCAAGAGTTGTCCAATCTTCCTCTCGTTATCTTGAGGTTCTACTGGCGTAGTGGTACCGGCTACGGGTGTGAGACGGTTTGTATCAAGGTGAGTTCAGTTGGATCGATCGTTCCGTTGGCGGCCCTCGGAGCTTAGTTGACGGGAGGTTGGATCTTTCGGTTCTTGCGATTTATCCCGATTTGTGTGTTGCCCCTCGTTCCCCACGTTCCCCCTCGATTCCCCATCTCGTGTTCTTACCGTTCTTCGTGTTCTTCGTTCGTTCTTCGTCGATTCGTGAAGATCGGGCCAATCTAGGAGTCCAACTCCATATCAGATCCTCCATCCATCAACACTCTTTTGAGCCTAGTGTTTTGAACAATAGGGCCTACGATCAAAGATGTGTGCCGGGTTCTGGGATGTTTCCAGGATGATCAGACTGATCCCAGGTGATTGGCGTATTTGAATACTTCAAGTACTTTGCGGTTGGAGGTACAACCGCATTGATTTCTCGAAGTGTTCGCTTTCCCTGTTTGGCTCAGGGAGTTGCCAAGAAAGTTAGGTTGCATTCCCCTTCAACTCTCGGGAATCTTGGCTCGCCTTTCCGCTGTTGTTCCTGGATTTTATCATTAGTGTCTGTCAACTAGTCATCTCGACAAGTCCCTCGGATGATCCGGTAGGGTTTCGATTAAGAGAACGAATAACATGCTGGCGACAATCGTCGGTTAACAGGGGCAAGATTTACCCAGGTTCGGGGCCCTCGTAGAGGTAAAACCCTTACTCCTGCTCTTTTGATCTGTATTACGAGTAGATCGATTACAATGGTGGGTGTGTGATGTCTACGCACGCTTCTATTCTTGCAGACAGTGTTGGGCCTCCAAGTGCAGAGGCTTGTAGAGCAGCAGCAAGTTTCCCTTAAGTGGATCACCCAAAGTTCATCGAACTCAGGGAGGTAGAGGTCAAAGATATCCCTCTCAAGCAACCCTGGAATTAAGATACAAGAAGTCTCTTGTGTCCCCAACACACCCAATATACCTGTCAGGTATATAGATGCACTAGTTCGGTGAAGAGATAGTGAAATGCGAGTAATATGGATGGTTATAAGTAATAATAGCAATCTGAAATAAATATGGCAGCAAGCAAACATGTAGCAGAACATGCGGAAAACGGTGTTTCAATGCTTGGAAATAAGGCCTAGGGATCCTACTTTCACTAGAGGACACTCTCAACAATGATCACATAATTGAATAACTAGATATTTTCTCTTCACTATGCTACTCTTAACCCTCTCCGGTTGGATAATGAACACCAATCATTGCGTAGGGCTGTAACAACACTCCTCAAGTTTGTATTCCCATGTCTAGTTAACCCCACAGTGTCACTATGAGTGCCCTAGAAGGTACTAAGCAAACTCCACAATTCATAGAGGAGACACACACGGCGTGCATACTGTCACCTTCACACCGCGGGACAAGGTGACTCCAAAGTTCATATTAATAAAACACTTGAGTAGCACAGGATGAAGAGTAACATCTACGAATTCAAATAGATTACAAAGCTCATGATCACATATAGATCACACCATGGGAGAGAGATATGAACCACATAGCTACCGGTAGAGCCCTCGACCTCGGGGGAGAACTACTCCCTCCTCATCATAGGAGACAACAACGGCGATGGAGATGGCGGTGGAGTCAATGGAGATAGCTTCGGGGGGCACTTCCCCATCCCGGCAGGATGCCAGAATAGAGATATGTCCCCTAAAACTTGTTGACGGCGGCGGCGGAGCTACGGATGTATTTTGTGGAAAAGGTTGATTCCCCTAGGGTTTATGCATTTGGGAGTATATATGGGTGAAAGGGCGATGCCGGGAGGTGGCCAGGGGGCCCACACCCCTAGGTGGTGCGGCCAGGGGGACCCGCGCCACCCCATGGTGAGGCCATCCTGTGGCCCCCCCTCCGGGGCTCTTCGGTACTTCTGGAAGCTTCCGGGACTTCTAAGACTTCTGGCTTTCGAATTTTCCAATTCCGAGAATATTTCCAGAACAACTTTTATGAAACTAAAAACAGGAAAAAATAGGGAACTGGTTCTATGGCATCTTGTTAATAGGTTAGTCCCGGAAAACGTGTAAAAATGCTATAAATAAGGGAGAAAACATGTAGCAATTGGCATAATATCATCATGGAGCATCAGAAATTATAGATACGTTGGAGACGTATCAAGCATCCCCAAGCTTAGTTCCTACTCGTCCTCGAGTAGGTAAACGATAAAACACAATAATTTCTGAGGTGACATGCTACTAACATAAACTTGATCATTATAATGTAAAAGCATATGTACGCTGAGATCATAGAATTTTAAATACAAACATGATAATAGAACTTTAATAATAAAGCAAAGCAATCACTTTTCATCATGAAGAGTATCTCAAAAATAAGGATCACAAATAATAATGCAAAGAAATGTAAACGTTTGTTTCAGGTATAGAGAAAGCATGGAAAAGTGATATTTCGCTAGTCCTTAAGAGTGGGGCAAAACATGAATGTCAGAACACCTTCAAAGTTCATGAGGAAGACTAGAGAAAATAATTTAAGAACAAATAATATCACATCATGAAGTAATTATTGATGCTTATGGGACAAATGCACATAGAACTCAGAATGGCAAAAATTCTCTCTCAACTGTGCATAAAGTTAGAAGATGGAGACTCAACATAAAAGTAAAAGAAAGGCCCTTCGTAGAAGGAAGCAGGGATTACTCATGTGCTAGAGATTTTATTTTATGAAACATAGGTATTAAAAGTTTGACACTCCTCCCATCCATCTTTCACAAACCATGGCTCACCGAATCCTCGGGTGCCTGCCAACAATCACATACCGTGGAGGAGTGTCTATATTTTGGGAGATGTATGCTAATGTCAACGAATGGTAAACAGAAAATACAGTACGTCACAAGCCAACTGGATTCACAAGATCGGCTCCCATGGTGAAGGACGCAACTGGTGTAGAAGGTCATCCCTCTTTCTCTTTTGTTTACACAATTATGCTTTGACTGATAAATCAGGGGCAAAAATAGTGAAGAGAATTTGTTTGCATTAATTCGGGACTGGGCACCCCGCTGCCAGCTCTTCTATCATTTGGATAAGCGGATGAAGCCACTAGTCCAGGGTGTGAAATCCAATCAACAAGTGAGATAAAGATTCTCTATTGACGTCCTCATGAGCAAAAACAGGAACATAAAGCAGGAGTAATTTTGAAGGTTTTAAAGGTAACACATGAGCAATTTACTGGGAGTGGCAGTTAAATACCACATGTAGGTAGGTATGGTGGACACAATGGGGAAAACTTTGGTTTAAGGAAGTTGGATGCACGAGTAGAGATCATACTCAGTACAGGTGGAGGCTAGCAAAAGACTAGGAGCGACAAATCAAGAGAGCAAAGAGCCATAATCATGCATAGCGACATAAACATCATTAATTAAAGCATAAGCAGTATCATAGTTCAAAACCTAAGTGGTCATGGAGGCTATTCGTGACTGGTTAATAGTCATAAACATGGTGTGAGCATGCGCCAAGTCAACCAAATAAAACATTCAAAAGAGAATACCATAAATTTGTGCTTCCTTATGACAAGAACAACTCATGAATCTTTCAATGACATATTAAACACTCCCAGCTATTTGAGGCTATTCATGCTACTAAACATCACAAGGCTTTAGAACTAAAGTAACATTTAGCATGGCATGAAAAAGTTCTAGCAACAGTCTATACAAGCTTCTACTTGCACCATTATAAATTCTACTTTAAACAACAGCTTCTTCTCCCAACAAGCACCATACAAGATATGTTTTAACAAAAACTATCTAAATGCTACAGAAAGCAAACATGAGAGTACTCACATAACACTACTAAAACTAACATCTCTGAATAAGAGATGCATGAAAACAAAGGCTAAACGCGGTACTAGCAAAAAGTGAACATTCACAGAACAATAAGAATGAAAACTAGAGTGTTCTAAGCAATGAAAACAGAGCGTGTCTCTCTCCCACACAAGTATGATAAGAACCAACCATTAACTACAGCAAATAAAACTAAACAAACTAAAAGCAAAAAATAAAATACGCTCCAAGTAAAGCACATAAGATGTGACTCAATAAAAATATAGTTTCACTATAAGTGACCTGATAATTTGTCGATGAAGAAGGGGATGCCTTGGACATCCCCAAGCTTAGACGCTTGAGTATTCTTGGAATTTGCTGGGATGTACCACCGGGGCATCCCAAAGCTTAGGATCTTCACTCTTATTTATCACATCATATCATCCTCTTCTCTTGACCCTTGAAAACTTCCTTCACACCAAACTTCTCACAATCTTCATTAGCAACGTTAGTGCAATCGAAATAATAAATTCACATGGTTCAGTTTCAACACAATACTAACACTAATAAACATGTTAGATACTTTCACAACTTCTTTTAAAACTCTTTTTCTCAAAAGAACACCAAAAGAACGAGATTAAGAGGCAAATGCAATTATTGGCAGAAATCTGTCAAAACAGAACATCAGGTAAAGATCGATTTTTCCAAAAATCTTATGTTGCTCAAATCAAAAAGTGTTCAACTAAGAAAAATTGATTATATAGCCCAGGATTACGCACAAAAAAACTCAGATCGTTTTGAATTTTCTGTGATTTTATACGAATTTAACAGTGGACAGCAGAAATCTGTTTCCCCCGCAGAAATCCGAAATATAGTCTCAACTTTCCACTAGAGGATTTACTTGGCTCAACAAAAACACAAAAGAAAATATACAGCGGGGTTTCTAAGGAAATATACAACACCCACGTGCAAAGAAAACAAAATAAAACGAAGGAAAGCGGCTTGAAACGGAGAAATAAAACGGGTTGTCTCCCGGAAGCGCTTTTCTTTTAATGCCTTTCAGCTAGGCACAATGATTTTTAAAACATGCTCACATAATAATAAGAGTTGAAGCACAATAAGAGATCATCAAGAAGAAAATATAAAACACATTTAAGTCTAACCCACTTCCTATGAAAAATAATTTTGTAGAAAAACAAGTCAATGAAGCACAAAGTGAGTAGCATAGGAAGACAAAATAAGTGAAAATTCAAAATTTTCAACATAAAGAGGGGAAACTTAATATTGTTTAGATGCATAAAACCATGTTTCCCTCTCTCATAATAACCTTCAGTAGCATCATGAATAAAATTAACAGTATAACTATCACAAGAAACATTCTTATCACGAGCCACATGCATGAAAGAATTAATACTCTCCACATAAGCATAGTCATTATTATTAATAGTAGTGGGAAAAAATTCAACAAAATAGCTATCATTATTATTCTCATCACCACAATCATTAAATATAGGAGGCATATTATAATCATAATTAATTTTTTCCTCAATAGTAGGTGGACTGAGAATATCATATTCATCATTGCAAACAGGTGGAACTAGAATACCACAATCATTATAATCATCATATATTGGAGGCAAAGTATCATCAAAGAAAATTTCCTCCTTCGTGCTTGGGGAACTAAAAACATCATTTTCATATAAAATAGCTTCCCCAAGCTTAGACTTTTCCATAGCAATAGCAATAATGGTGCTCAAAGAATTCATACTAATAACATTGTTATTAGCATGAATATAAAAGCTCCATAGGTTTTTTAATTTTCTCTTCAAACACTTCATGTCCTAACTCAAGATAAATATTATAAATCTCTCTCATTTTGTTGTTGTTTTCCATTAAGACTAACTAGTAAAAATAAAAACAAGCAACAAGTAAAAATAAGCCTAACTAGTGAAAACAAGAAACAAAAAGATATAATTGCAGAATCTAAAGGAAATAACTCCAAGCACTCACACCCGAGGATGTGAGTACCTTTTACCTTAACTCACCGGCAACGGCGCCAGAATAGAGCTTGATGTCTACGCACGCTTCTATTCTTGTCAACAGTGTTGGGCCTCCAAGTGCAGAGGTTTGTAGAACAGCAAGTTTCCCTTAAGTGGATCACCCAAGGTTTATCGAACTCAGGGAGGTAGAGGTCAAAGATATCCCTCTCAAGCAACCCTCCAATTAAGATACAAGAAGTCTCTTGTGTCCCCAACACACCCAATATACTTGTCAGGTATATAGGTGCACTAGTTCGGCGAAGAGATAGTGAAATGCGAGTAATATGGATGGTTATAAGTAATAATAGCAATCTGAAATAAATATGGCAGCAAGCAAACATGTAGCAGAATAGGCGGAAAACAGTGTTTCAATGCTTGGAAATAAGGCCTAGGCATCCTACTTTCACTAGAGGACACTCTCAACAATTATCACATAATTGAATAACTAGACATCTTCTCTTCACTATGCTACTCTTAACCCTCTCCGGTTGGATAACGAACACTAATCATTGCGTAGGGATATAACAGCACTCCTCAAGTTTGTATTCCCATGTCTAGTTAACCCTACGCTATCTCTATGAGCGACCTAGAAGGTACTAAGAAAACTCCACAATTCATAGAGGCGACACACACGTCGTGCACACTGTCACCTTCACACCGCGGGACAAGGTGACTACAAAGTTCATATTAATAGAACACTTGAGTAGCACAAGATGAAGAGTAACATCTACGAATTCAAATAGATTACAAACCTCATGATCACATATAGATCACACCATGGGAGAGAGAGATGAACCACATAGCTACCAGTAGAGCCCTCAGCCTCGAGGGAGAACTACTCCCTCCTCATCGTAGGAGACAGCAACGGTGATGGAGATGGAGGTGGAGTCGATGGAGATGGCTTCCGGGGGCACTTCCCCGTCCCGGCAGGGTGCCAGAATAGAGATCTGTCCCCCGAAACTTGTCGGCAGCGGCGGCGGAGCTACGGATATATTTTGTGGAAAAGATCGATTCCCTTAGGGTTTATGCATCGGGGAGTATATATGGGCGAAAGGGCGATGCCAGGAGGTGGCCCGCACCCCTAGGTGGCGCGGCCAGGGGGACCCGCGCCACCCCATGGTGTGGCCACCCTGTGGCCCCCCTCCGGCGCTCTTCGGGACTTCTGGAAGCTTATGAGACTTCTAAGACTTCTGGCTTTCGAATTTTCCAATTCCCAGAATATTTCCAGAACAACTTTTCTGAAACTAAAAATAGCAAAAAACAGGGAACTGGCTCCGTGGCATCTTGTTAATCGGTTAGTCCCGGAAAACTTGTAAAAATGCTATAAATATGGGAGAAAACATGTAGCAATTGGAATAATATCATCATGGAGCATCGGAAATTATAGATACGTTGGAGACGTATCAGTGCGCAGGCTGAGAGATAGATCTCAAGCTATGGCTATGGCTATGAAAAGTAGATTGGATCCCCCTCCTCAGAGGTTCTGCCAGCCTTTTTATAGGTGGACGGGTCTCAAACCGTTCCCGAGGGGTTTACAAACCCTAGCTCTAAGGCGGTGGAAACTTTCCATCTTGACCCACAAATTTTGCGGGTGGGCTTCCACTGGGCCTTCTAGAACCACGGGGTGGCGCCCTGTGTTGGGCTTTAGTCTTCGACCGTAGACCAGGTAGGCTCACTCCATAGGTCCTGGAGTCATCCCCAAGTTAGTAGCCCCCGAGTGTTTGGTCGACTGGTTTTAGTCAAGTAAGCACTCAAAGTTCATCTCTGGATTCTGCAACTGAATAGTCAAATTCCTGAATTCAAGGGTGTGTACCCTGTCTGGGATGTGCTCGAGTATCGAGTAATAAATGCGCCTTGTGTTTGACTTTTTTCGCATAAGGGTATGGCTCGGTCGCTTGGCTCTCCCGAAAGATTAGGGCCAATTAATTGCATCTCGGGCAAAAAACAGTTCTGGCCTACACGAATCCGAGATCTTCGACTCGAACTCGACAAGATGATCGTTGCGATTGGGCCATGGAGGTCTTATCGAGTCGAACTTAACCTTTAAAATGGGTACCCGGCGCGTCCGCTAGGATTTTTCTTCGTGTTGTTGACACGGAAAGTTTACCGGAGGACGCAGCTTGAGTGTGATTCCAGGCCCACAGGAGAGATCCTTGGGTCTTACCTTCGTATTCGAAACAATACAACATCCAGATGTGCCTAGTCGGCCGAACGATCCGGGTTAAAATGATGTGTGAGTATATTGTGAGGTAGAGTTGCGGGACCCGCATACTCGCTATTTTACCTTAGATGCACTGTAAGTGCTATCTTCTGCAACTCTTCGAGCGAGGTAATCTTCTTTTCCTTGATCTTGTACGAAAGAGATTTCGTTTTATGAAGCTTAAACGAAAGAAATTTCGTGTGAATGTATCTATACGAAAGAGATTTCGTGTCAGAGTGCCCATACGAAAGAGATTTCATGTTGGGGTGTCCATGCGAAAGAATTTTCGCGTCCTGAGGCTCATACGAAAGAGTTTTCGTATCATGAGGCACATAGTGACGTCACCGCGCACTCGCCTGCTCCCGATGGGACGTGACGAAGTGGAGCAGAGCGCGCGGGGCCCACCTTGTCAGCTTTTTGACCGGAAAAGAGCGGTTGTGCTCCGGTTAATCCCCTGGCCGCGCTGTAAATATGCACGATCTTTTCGTAAAAGATCGTGCGGAGGTAACCGCCCCCGTCTCTTCATTTTTGCTTCACACGTGGTGGTGGCTATGAGTGCCACGTTCGTGGATCAACGGCTCACATTGGCCTAGCACCGGTATAAATAGTGGGCCTTAGGGGAAAAGTAACTTTCCCGGCTCTCATTTGTCTTCTTCCTCCTCTGTGCACACCTCCTCTTCTGCGAGCATGAACCAGGTACCAATGGCGGGAGGCAAGAAACGTGGTGCCGCTGCAGCGTCCGGCAAGGGGGTGGCGAACGCCTTCGCGATGGCCCCGGTGAAGAAGATGGGCGATTGGCGCCCGTCAAACACCATGAAGAAGAGCATCCTCGAGATGCATAGGGACGGACTGCTCCCTCCCGAGGACTCCAAGCGTGTTCGGGTGTCCACAAAGAAGGAGGAGATGCCGAATCCCCTCGCCACCAAGAGCGTCGCATTCTCGGAGCACGTTGCCCGAGGTTTGTCTTTCCCCCTCCATCCCTTCCTTGTCGTGCTGCTTTATGTTTATGGCATATAGCTGCATGGCCTTCCTCCTAACGCGATACAACACATCTAGTGTTTTATCGTGCTCCGCGAGTGCTTCCTCGGCATTCGCCCGCACTGGGGGCTCTGGAAGGCCATCTTCCAAGTGCGGATTTTCGGGAGAAGCCGCTGCCAGGCGAAAGGACTGGAGAGCCGCTGAGGACCGGAGGCTTCGGGATCCAGGCGAATAAGGATGTCCCCTACCTGGAGATGAGCTTCGTCAACTCATCCCAAGGGTGGCGTCGTAAGTGGTTTTACATCGAAGACAACAGTGCGGGTGGCGTTCCAGAATTCTACCCGTTCGCTATTTTGAAGCGGCGGAAGTCCTGGACGCATTCTCTCTCGGACGAAGAATTCAAGGTTGTCACCCCTCTACTCGTAAAGGTGGCGCGCTTCCGCGACAAGGAGCAGGGAACTCCGCTGAACGGGATTCACCTGACGGGTGTGTTTCTGCGCCGTAGGGTCCAGCTTCTCCGAGAGAGGTCAACTACCCTGTGGGAGTACACGGGCGTCAACGACCGGAGCCGAATGTGCAATGACATTCTTTCAAATACAGAATTCGGCAAGAAGATCACGGCTATCACCAATTTGAAGAAGGGGGAGGGCTACTCGACATGCCCTCTCACCCCTTTCGATGTCGAGCACCCCCCGACTGAGGTGAATTTCTTAACCTTCTTCTTTGCTTTGTATTTCTTCTTGTTTTGGGTTTTCGTCGATTGAAACACCTCTTTTTCCTTTTTTTGCCTTCGCAGAATCAAGGAGTGGCAACGTGCTACCCACCACTTTCTGCGGATGACGGTGTCTCAGATCTTTTGGCGAGCAACATTGAGGCCCCTCCCGAGGCTAGCGTCGCGGACACGGAGTCAAGCTCTGAATGAGAGGAGGTGGACGAGAAGGAAGAGTCGGATGACGAACAACTTCGTCGTCGTAAGCGCCGCAAGGCGGAGGAGGGTGAGGTCACCTCAAAGGACAACTCCTTGAGTGATGATCATGTTGAGGAGGTCGAGCCCATCCGAGCAATTCCCCTCAACGTGCTTCCTCCCGTCATCTAATAGTCAAAGATCTCCACAGCCTGGGACCCAGACAATCTTGACGATGATGATGAAGACGAGTAAGTTCCGTGTGTTTCCTCCTTTGTCGCAAAGTTGCTTTCTTCTTTTCTGATTCTAACTTTTGCAGTAGTCTTGCGACCATCAGCACGGATCAGTTTGCTTCCTCGACTCCGTCCGTGAAAAGGAAGGAGGTTGTCGCGGACCTTGCTCCTGCTGCAAATCCCACTCGAAGACGTCCCAGCCCGGCAAAGGCGGCCGACGTTCCGGAGTATGTGATGCCTAGCTTGGCGGGCGGACGGCCTGGAGATGTCGGGGCGTCAGCAAGCATGGTGATTTTCGCCAGCTCGGCTGATCCCTTGTCCACCGCGTAGGGCAAGGTGAAGTGTTCTCATTTTTTTCTGCAACTTGTCTTCCTCTTTTTTTATAGGGTGCACGGCAATGCTCCCGATGGGAGTAGCCCCCGAGTCTATGGTTGACTGCTTGCAGTTGGCTATGGACTCAAGTCGAGATTTTATTTTCTTGTCTGCTTCTTGGTTTTGTTTTTCTTCGGGTGCACGGCAGTGCTCCCGATGGGAGTAGCCCTTGAGGCTATACTTGACTATGTACAGTCGTGTATAGGCTCAAGTGATATCTCTCTAATTCTGTAAGGAATCTTTGCAGGCTGTCTTGATTCCCTGGCGGCTTTTGGGTGCCGGCTTCTTTCGGCTGAGGCAGAATGTGCTTCTCTTCGGGGGGAGCGAGACCATCTTGTCCAAGATGGCCTCTCCCTGTAGGGTGGGCTGCCACACTCCTCTTGCTCTAGTTCTGTTTCTTCCTGGTCGCAACTGTTATTTTAATTGCACTCTCTATGTTGTAGATGAGGTTGGTCGCTTGAAGTCCGAGAAGGCAGAGGCTACCTCTCAGGTGAAATACCTTGAGAAGGAGCTGGAGTCTACTCGAAAGGAATTGGAGTCCACACGCAAACATTCAGCTGAAAGTCTCGCGGGAGCCCAGGACGCCTTGAAGCAGCTGGAGGAGGCGTGCGTAAAACACGACAACGATTTGGTCAGCGTCCTCCGTCCCTTGGCCCAGGCTCTGGCTGGTGAGTTATGTTCAAATTTCTTTCGACCGCGGCTTGTTATTTTCTCTTTCTGACGTTTATCTGCTCCATCTTTGTTTAGGTGCTATTGGAGTTGGGCTAGAGCTACCCGGAGGGATTCGAGTCGACCCCATGACGGACATGTGCACTCAGCTGCAGGAGACCTGCTTCCTCATCCGTGATGATGCCGAAGTGCCGACGCAACTGCACCAATGATATCTCGTGGATGTGTCGGTTCCGCCAACTCTTGGTGGCCTCCTGCAAATTTTCCTTGGCGAGGATGATCCCCTCCAGGAGTACTCCCTTGCGCATGCCGAGTGCGGAGCCAAGACGGCTATCCAATTTGCCCTGGCGCATGGCGTCTCGGGTGACCTGGAAAAGGCGTACTCGGAGCTTCCTCGAGACGCGCTGGGCAAAAAGGTAGCGCTTCGACCTTTTGGCGATCGTGCAGAGAGGCTTGCGAAGACGCTCTCCGGGGTATTTTCCCGCGGCCATGGTGGAAAGCCTGCTGCGAGTGGAGCTACCTCTGTAGTTCCTTAGAACGATCGCTATTTCTGTATGTTTTATGTGTAATGAACCTTGGGATGCATCTCGTACTTTTCTCTTCAATCGAGATGTTTTGAAAGTGTCAGTGTTTTGTTATCGTGCCTTACTTTGTGTTCTCCCGATGGGAGTAACCCCCGAGCACTCGAAGATTTTCTTTAGTAAATCGTCAAGTGGGGTGTGACTCTCTCTCTGAAACTTCGTTGTTCTTTCCAGGTGGCGGATTCCAGCGGAGGTTCGTCGAGTGGAGCTGCTCCTTCGACTGAGCCATTGATTATGGCTGCCAATATGCTTGCTTCACTTCGTGACCGCGTCGCGGATGGCGAGCGTAAGCTCAAGGCTCTGCGAGGCATGGCGGATGTTGGCAAGTCGAAGCAGAAACTTGCTGCGGATCGCGAACACTTTGTGATGGAGGAGCTGGCGAGCGTTGCGAAGGGCATGCTTTGTAAGTCCCGTGAGCCCCCGAGTACTTTTTGTGTTATTCCTGCTTGTGATTTGATGCGTTTGTTGTCCATGCAGTTGTTGAGCCTGATGGGGTGTCTGAGGGTGACTGGGTGGACAATCATATTGTTCATGAGTCAAGCAGCTCCAAACCTCACACGAGCAATTTATGGTCTGACCGCAGTAGAGGTTTTGTCTTGGCTACCCTGCAGTACCGGGCGAGTCAGGCGCACCTTTTTGTTGAATCTTGTCGAGAGGCCCTTTCTTCGGTCCATCGGGCGTTTTACCCCTTCAGCGTTGTTCCCGATAGCTTGAGTGGCTTGCTGAGGTTATTTCGTCGGGTCGGGGATGTTCGAGAGTGCGTGCGTCAGCAACTCATTTGTGGTGCTCAGGTGGCGCTTGCCTTTGTGCGTCTATGGCATCCTGAAGTCAATTTTAATTCTGGACTCCCTGACACCCAAGGGCCACCTGTAGATTTTGTCCATCATTATGATGTTGTGCGGCCTGCCGCGGACCGGATTATTCGGCTGACCGCGGCGGAGACTGAGCGACTGCTTCAAGAGGCGGCTGGTCGGCAACAGTCGTAGTTGATAAGGTGTATATACCTTGTATGTTTAGTTTAAGGTGTGTTAAGGTGTGTACCTTGTATGTTAATTTAATCAGTTAAGGTGTTTATAAAGTGTGTACCTTGTTACCTTGTAAGATATTTGTCATGCGTAAGCACTCGAAGATTTGCTGATGCTAGTTTGGTGTAGCCCCCGTGTGTTGGGGTGTGACCGTTTGTTTAGCATGTAAAAGAAAAAGGAAAAAAGAAAGAACAAAGATTGCGACTAGATAGTCTTTGTAGCTATGGTTGAGAAACCATGTTATTATTGCGATGGGTGAAATGCCATGTATTTGCTCAGGCTACAATGTGGCTGGTACAGCCTTATTTTGCGAGTGATGTACTCTCCTAGGGATAGAATTTCCTATGGTGCGTCACGTTCCATGGGTTGGAGTAGATGCCGCCTGTCTTTGGGTTCTTCAAGCGATAGGCGCCCTGGGATGACTTCGTGTTTGATGAAGGGTCCCTCCCATGGTGGTTCTAGCTTGTGTCCCTTTTGTTGCTTCAGTCGTAGCACCAGGTCACCTACCACAAAGGATTTGTGGCGTATGCGGCGACTGTGGTGGTTGCGCAGCGATTGCTAGTAGACGGCGGATCTTGCGAGGACGATGTCCCTGATCTCGTCCAGTGTGTCCATATCTTCTTCGAGTGCCTTGTTGGAAGTTTCTTCACTGTATGCGACAACTCGTGGAGCACTAAACTTGACGTCCTCGGGTAACACAGCTTCAACTCCGTATACCATGAAGAATGACGTGTAGTTTGTCGATCGGTTTGGTGTTGTTCGCAGGCTCCACAACACCGATGATAGTTCTTGAGTCCAATGCCCCGTTGCTGTGTGTAGTCGGGTGAACAGCCGTTTCTTCAGGCCAGCCGAAACTAACCCGTTGGATCGTTCGACCTAACCGTTTGCTTGCGGGTGAGCCACCGAGGCGAAGCTGAGAGTTATCCCTTTTTCCTTGCAGAAGGCCTGGGTTTCCTTGGCTGTGAAGTTGGTCCCATTATCTGTGATGATATTGTGTGGGACGCCAAACCTGCACACGATGGAATCGAGGAATCTCACAGCGCATTCGGCATGTTGCGACGTGACTGAGATGACCTCTACCCTTTTGTGAATTTATCAACTACTACCAGCAGGAACGTGTATCCTCCGGGTGTTGATTTCCACAGCGGTCCCACCATGTCTAGCCCCCATTGAGCGAAGATCCAGGAGATGGGGATCATGTGGAGCTCTGTGGCAGGTGCGTGGGGCTTGGGCGCGAAAT